>CM031598.1:55775001-55807501 GCA_018398815.1 Conus ventricosus | reverse complement strand
TTGCAAACTTCAGCCGTGTGTGTGTGTGTGTGTGTGTGTGTGTGTGGTGTGTGTGTGTGTGTGTGTGTGTGTGTGTGTGTGTGTGTGTGTGTGGTGTGTCGTGAATAACAGAGAGAAAACTGGTCAATACATAAACAATTTTTTTTTCAGCGCGTAGTAATTGCATTGTGCATTATGGTTTCGTTTTTGCCTGCCTTAAGCTCAAAAGGATCATCATCGCATTTGTGCTAATTTGTTTTCTTATCATTATTAGACTGGTTGTATCAAAGCATAACTTATTCACTCTGTGTTGTGGGCTTTGTTTTAGATACCCAATTCTGTACTTTTCTGTGACAATGATGAAACGGTATATTGCTTTACTTTGAGCACTGCTAGTTTTGTACTGATGGATTTCTTCTCTCTTCATATTATCTGATGTACAAATCAAAGAGCTTTAAAGACTTAGCTGTACCTGAAATTTATCACTGCAACTTATCTATCTATCTGTCTGTCTGTCTGTCTGTCTGTCTGTCTCTCTCTCTGTCTCTCTATCTATTGGTATGTTCATGTCTTGTTACTATCTTCAAATTGTCTTCTTTATTTCCCTAATGTAAAGTATACACACAGTAGACTCACAACGCAACACAACACAACACAGCACAGCACAGCACAGCACAGCGCAACACAACAAGCAACACACACACACACACACACACACACACACACACACACACACACACACACACACACACACACACACACACTCGTGCTCGCTCGCAAGCACACGCGCACACGTGCTCAGGCATAACTCATAGTGTGCAGGCGGACTATTGAGACAAACAGCACTCATACACACCACTCAGTCAGTCACTCACTCACTGGCGCGCGCGAGCACACACAACACACACACACACACACACACACACACACACACAACACACACACACACGCGCGCGCGCGCGCGCGCGCGCGCGTACATGCAAACACACAGACACACACGCATGTACGCATGCACCAAACACGCATGCACACACACACACTCACACACACACACACACACACACACGTACACACACGCACACACACAATCACATGCACATACACACACTCACATGCACACACTCACACACACACGCTCGCACGCACGAAAAGAGAGAGAGAGAGAGAGAGAGAGAAGAGAGAGAGAGAGAGAGAGAGAGAGAGAGAGAGAGAGAGAAATAATGACTGGCTTTTCACATCTCGCCCTTAATAAAGAGATATATGATGAATTAAAATAACGAATAACGTCACAAAAATTCTCAAAATGTGTAAATAATCAGTTTCTGAGAGATAGATAGATAGATAGATAGATAGATAGATAGAGATAGAGAGAGAGAGAGAGAGAGAGAGAGAGAGAGAGAGAGAGAGAGAGAGAGAGAGGAGAAGAGAGAGAGAGAGAGAATCTGATTTCCATAGACTCACAGAGTAAACAGAAAACCATACCTGAAGGGGTTCATGTACGTTTTGTGTTTTCGTTTTTTTGGCTCATTGATTCCTTTTCAAAACGATGAAAAGACAAAACAACCACCCTTGTTGGCATCACATCAGACGCTTTTGCATAACCGCTACTTCCTATGGTTTGAGCGGACTCCCCGGAAGGAAGGGGCGACGGTTTCATCAAATCTATTAATTAGGCACGACTGGTCAGGGGGGAGTCTGAGGCTAAGACATGAAACAACGGCCCCCCCCCCCCCCATCCTCCATCAGTCCGTCCCTTTCCTCATCTCTGTCTCTCTTTCCCTATTCTCTGTCTGTCGTTTGCATTTATGGGTGCGTTCATGGTGTAAGTGTGCGCGCGTGCGTGCCTCTGTTGGTTGTTGGTGTTGTGTGTGTGGTGTGTGTGTGTGTGTGTGTGTGTGTGTGTGTGTGTGTTGGTGTGTGTGTGTGGTGTGTGTGTGCGTGCGTGTGTGGTTGGTGGTGTGTGGGTGTGTGTGTGTTGTGTGTGTGTAAGAGAACGAGAGAAAGAGAAAGAAAGAGAGAGAGAGAGGAGAGAGAGAGAGAGAGAGAGAGAGAGAGAGAGAGAGAGAGGAGAGAGTGGTGTGGTGGGTGTGTGTATGTGTGTGTGTGTGTGTGAGAGAGAAAGAAAAGAGAGAGAGAGAGAGAGAGAGAGAGAGAGAGAGAGAGAGAGAGAGAGAGAGAGCGTGCGTGCCTTTTCTTCTTTCCTTGAGGAGGAGGAGAAGAAGTAAGATGCGTAGGTCGGAGATGTGTAAGTTGAAATCGCTTCGAATTTGCAAGCGGATACGTAAAAAAAAAGAGTGTGTATGGGGTTGTAGGCGCTGAGAGAGAGAGAGAGAGAGAGAGAGAGAGAGAGAGAGAGAGAGAGAGAGAGAGAACTACAGAATTCACTGTGTTTTTCAGACCAGGGACGGTCAGAAGCATCACCACCATCTGAACGGACGAAAGGGGAAAGAAAGGGTTCCACCTGGCAAGCGTCCAGACACTTGCACTGAAGAACATAACAGGCCAATCAGCAAAAAAGAATAGAAAAAGAAGAAAAGGAAAATTTTATACATAGAAAAACAACAACAAATATTCAATTTTTATAAGATCGGGTGAAAGAAGAAAGAAAATTCCTCGTAGGCAGTCATCTTGAATTCATTTATTTTATCTTTACGTGTGATACGTGTGTAGGAAACAAAGGGATAGAAAGCGGAAAAAAAAGAAAAGAAAAAGAAAAAAAAAGGAAACACCACACACACACAAAAAAAAAGAGAAAAGAAGAAAGGAAACAAGGAAAAGTCATTCTAAGGAGGAAAAAACGAAAGGCTCTCAATATTGAAGATTCCCCCTTGAACAGAATCTGGGCCTACCCGAGACTTGCAAAAAACAACAACAACAACAACAAAAAACCCAAACAAACAACAACACAAAATGGCGTCCTGTTCTCCCTACTCTGTCAAGACTGTGCGGCGGCGTGGCCACCTGGTAGCGTACTTGCTGATGACGTGGCTGTGTGTGACGTTGTGCGGGCACTGCCCTCAATGTGAAGCCAGCAGCGACGCCGGCTCCATATCAGACTCCTGGAAGACTCCGGGATGCCATCTTGTAGGTAAGTGAATCGGCATTTAAAAAAGCAAAAAAATTCAAGCAACCCTTCCCCCCCCCGCCCCCCCGATCCATGGTGGCGCGTATGTGCGGACGTGTGTATGAATATTTACATGCCCACCTTTGGATTCTAAGGGTAATGTCACTCTGTTTTTGTTTTGTTTGTTGTAAGTAAAGAATCACATTTTCTCTCTTCATGTTTGTCTTTTGAGACCGTTTTTCTCTTTAACCAAAAGGGTCTACCGTGATTAGAGTGTCAGGTTTTCTTTTTTTCTTTTTTTTTGGGTTTATTTATGTATATACTTATGTATTGATTTATTCATTTCTCTATCTATCTATCTGTCTGTCTATCTATCAGCCTGTTTATCTATCCATCCATCCACCCATCCATCCATCCATCCATCATCTGTCTATCTGTCTGTCTGTTTATCTATCTAAACTGTATCCTCCTTGCCAACAGGGCTTATTTGCTAATAGCAATAAAAAACTGTGTCAGTGTCGGTGTGACTATCTATCTATCTATCTTTCTATTTTTTGTGTGTGCTTATATTGAAGTGGTTTTCTTTAGTCGAAAGACTGTAGCCAGCAACCAGTCTGATGAGTTCTCGAGAGAGCGAAACGGCTATCGCCCGTTGGTGCACTGACCTCCTCCTCGAAGGAGCAACTGATTTATTGAGAGGAACCCCCCCCCCCCCACCCCCTAGCCCCTCCCGGCACCTTTCACCCTAACGTAAGCCTATTATTACAATAGGCAACACATCCATGTCAGTGCGAATTCTTTTCACCTCTACTTTGCTCACGGGAAAATGAAGCGATCAGAGCCTGGAGACGTAACTGCTATTTCTGTTTGTATGTTGTGGCCCTGTATAAGCCTGATATATAACAGCACTGAGTAATAGAGGCAAACAGGTGTACGGAAATAGTTCTATTATCATCACGTCTGAGTGGTAAGTGATGACCGTGGTATAGAGAGCAGTTGCGAAGAGCAGTGGTAGCAAGCTGAGGCCCACTCCAGGGACAAAGCAGAACGTCTTTATTAGGCAAACGAAGAACTCTCAAGACAGGGAGGGCTATGCTGTGGGCTTGCCGTGCTTTGTCTACTGAAATTGTTTTTGGGGCGGAGCTGAGGCAACCTGTCTTGATTAACAAGCACACACACACACGCGCGCGTGCGGGGCGCGCACACACACACACACACACACACACACACACACACACACACACACTCGCTTGCGCACACAGTCTATCTATCCATCCATCCATCCATCTATCCATCCATCTATCTGTCTGTCTTTCCGCCTGTATGTCTGTCTATCTAAACTGACCCTCCTTGCCAACAGGCTTATTTGCTAATGGCAATAAAAACTGTGTCAGTGTCAGTGTCAGTGTGACTATCTATCTATCTATCTATCTATCTATTTTTTTTTGGTGCTTATATTGAAGTGGTTTTCTTTAGTCGAAAGACTGTAGCCAGCAACCAGTCTGTATGAGTTTCGAGAGAGCGAAACGGCTATCGCCCGTTGGTGCACTGACCTCCTCCTCGAAGGAGCAACTGATTTATGGAGAGGGAATGCCCCCCACCCCCGCCCCTCCCCGGCACCCTTCACCCTAACGTAAAGCCTATTATTTACATGGCAACACATCCATGTCAGCGCGAATTCTTTTTTCACCTCTACTTTGCTCACGGGAAAATGAAGCGATCAGAGCCTGGAGACGTAACTGCTATTTCTGTTTGTATGTTCTGGCCCTATATAAGCCTGATATATAACAGCACTGAGTAATAGAGGCAAACAGGTGTACGGAAATAGTTCTTTTATCATCACGTCTGAGTGGTAAGTGATGACTGTGGTATAGAGAGCAGTTTGCGAAGAGCAGTGGTAGCAAGCTGGGGCCCACTACGGGGACAAAGCAGGTCTTGATTGGCAAACGAAGAAACTCTCAAGACAGGGAGGGCCATGCTGTGGGCTTTGCCGTGCTTTGTCTACTGTATTGATTTGGGGGCGGAGCTGAGGCAACCTGTCTTGATTAACACACAGCCACACACACACACACACACACGCACGCACGCGCACGTGCGTGCGTGCGCACACACACAAACACGCACACACACATACACACACACACACTCGCTTGCGCACTCATACTCAAATACATGCGTACGCGTCTGCCACACACACACACACACACACACACACACACACACACATACACACTGCAATACTCTGTATTCTGACTGTATGTATAGCAGACTGTCTAACTGATATCATACACCCCCCCCCCCCCCCCCTCCATCGGTCCTTTTCAACCATAGTTAGTAAACACAAACACATATAAGTAAAAGTCTACGTACACTATCTCTTTCTGTCCACTTTCCATCTGTCCCCTTAGCTTGTCCTTCCGCTCTGTTCTGATTCTTTTCTCACCCCCTCTTCTTTTTCTTCTGACCACTACATCTCTCTCTCTCTCTCTCTCTCTCTCTCTCTTCGCTTTTATTTTTCATCCTTTAAATCGGGCCACCAGCACACTCTGTCTAAGCGTCCATTTCACCCGTTAAAGGGCAGAACAGAAATGAACACATTATCATCCCCACAAATCAGTCGTTTCATTATTTCAACTCTTTAGCGAGGGAGGCAGAAAAACGCCCGAGTTTTCACACACGAACAACCCGGCGATTGACGACGGACGACGCACATGGCGGGTCCGGTCGGTAACGAACGAAGCGGATGGGTTTTCTTTCTTTTCTTTTTTTTTTTTTTTGTCACCGCCGTGTTCCGACAAACGAAGTTAATGTCTCCCCGGCCTCGTTCGCCGGCGCCATGGTGATCAGCGGTAATGAGAGTAAGTAGCAGTAATGGGTGTTCCGAGGATCAATACCCTACAAGTCGGCTGATGTTTAGGAGGTGGGGGCGAGAGGGGGGATGGGCGGGGGGGGGGGGGGGGGGGGGGGGGGGGGATGGGGGGGGGGGAGAGTGGGGCAGGGCTAGGTGGGGTAGGGTGGGGTGGAGTGGGGCGGGGGTGGGGATGTTTCAGACAAGCGTGAGATGGAGGATCGTCGGTGTGCAGGATTATTTACTCGAGGTTTGATGGCAAAATCAGCCTGCAGAACAAGGAGGGGTAGCGCATCAGAGCCGACAGCTCACAATCACGGGTAGTGGCCGTGGCGAGAGATGGGTGACCTTCGGCGTGGCTGGAAACACTTGCATCTGTGGATGGTAACCACGTACCGATGTGCTGACCTTGCACCAGCGATCTCAGCCCGGCGCAAATACAGCTCGCTGTAAGTTACTGTAACAAAGCGCACACTGTGGCAGTCTAACCCTGAGTGAAGATGGCAACCCTGCAGAAAATGAAGTTTAGTTTCCTCTGCACTACCATGGAATCAGTTCTACACTAAAATGGCATTCCTGAATACGGGTGGTGTCCCTTCGTAATTGGTGATAGCACTGAACCCCCCCCCTCCCCACAGCATCTTCATATGTTTGGTGATAACGCTGCACAGAGCAACATGGACAAATATGCCTGCACACCTGGTGACAGTGAGCATCTCAGACGAGGCTATTGTTAGTTGTGTCAAACTGAGGTGACCATTTGCTTCAGCCCTTTCAGACAGAAGAGCGTGCTGACAAAGGCAGATTTGGAAAACAAAATCACAGTCAATATGGTGATCATGTAGTGACATCCTACCATTTATGGCAATGAGTGTTCCGAGATCTCGCAGAGGCGTCTATATATATAACATCTACCTTGAAGATGGTAAAAAGGCTGCGATTGAAACGCTTCTTGTTTCGGACAAGGACAATAAAGACGAATTCAAAGTTGTTCACACTTAACTCGCATTGTTTCGTACCTGAATTATCATATTTCTCGAAGTCAAAAATCTAGCCTAGAGTCTGATCTTGTCATTAAATGCAAAGAAACTCTTGACTCATGGAAAGATAGCTCGAACACACACACACACTACACACACACACACACACACACACACACACACACACACACACACACACACGAACAATATTCATCCCCCCCCCCACACACACACAAAGTGAGAACAAGCTATGAGACTCAAGCTCCTTGGCTAAAAAGGTATTTACCTTTGTTCACCGGATCCTAACTGTAAAGCGGATGTAGGCCAAAAGTCACAGGTTCGTTGATATCAATATGTCTAGAATGTTTAAAAAAAATTCCGGATTCGCCGTTTGAAACGGATCCAGATTGAAATTCAAGGGATCGTCCTCGAACCACACTTCATCTTCACTCAAATTCTTCAAAAACGGTTGAGAGGTTTTTGGGAATGTTGCTGACGGACAGACAAAACAACCCAACCAATGGACTCGATGATTACATGACCTTGGCGAAAGTAACTACAGGATGTAAAGGAACTCGCTCTTTATTCTCGTTAATCGAGGAAATGAAGCAGGACCGCGATAGCTCAACCGTAGAACGTGGGACTCTTCATCCCGAGATTTTGCGTGTCAGTATTCGAGACTCCGCAAGCCGCCTTTGAAGGTTTTTTTTTTTCGGAGTTAACACTGGTTCTAACTCTATTCCGTAAAGAGTTCTTCGAAAGAGATCATGAACCGAGGTTCGTCGCGTAATCGCTTCCATAACAGCTGGCGCACACATTCAATCCTATTGCCATCTTTCGGAAGAGCAGCCCCATAGACTGATGGCATGGATGACATGTGTATATACACACACAGCATGCATCCTGCGCGCTAGTGACAGTGTACTTGAAGATCGCTAGGCGTCGGGTCAGGATAATAACATCCTCAACTGGCAGACACAGTGTGCGAGCGGAAGTCAAACAGAGGATGGGACAAAAAAGAAAGCAACAAACAACTACTAGTGTTCGTGTTAATGAGGACGAACCAGACAGAGTCTGCCACGTGATTGATGACTGATTGACGCTCTTTCTGTTTTCTTCTTTATTACTGTAATAGATGCCTCGCTCACTAACAAATAAATACAAATCTTTCCCCTCTCGTTTGTTTTGCTATCTTTCTGTATTCTGTCAAATTTTGGCCATTCGTAGTTCCATCTACTTTCACACGGTTAATGTTTGGTCATTTTGCAGTTCCGTCTCTTTCTGTCAATTTTTAAATCCACTGTGCAGTTCCATCTATTTTTAACTTTCAAATTGTAGCCATTCTGCAATTCTATCTACTTTCTGTCTGATTTTAAGCATTATGCAGTTCCATTTACTTTCTAACTGTCAAATTTTGGCCATTTAGCAATCCCATCCACTCTCCGTCAGATTTTGGCCATTCTGCGTTCTACCTACTTTCTAAGTGTCAAATGTTTGCCATTCTGCAGTTCCATCTACTTGTATATTAAATGTTAAAGTCTGTGAAAAAAATATTCAGAGAAACTCTTTCTGACCTTGACCACTCAAGATGGCTATTCAAAAACAAAAACAGTACCCACCCAACACAGGACCAAGGAGTGCAAACCAGTCCCAACCCAACCAGCTGTTTCATTTCTGATCTCGCTCGCTCATAACAAAGAACGAGGACATTTCTTTTCATGGATTTTCACCTGACATTAGAACACCTCTCCCTCTCATCATGCAATGCAGTCATTAGCACGTAATTTGTAAGGCTTTAATTACTGGTTTATATATTCTTTTTCTTCTTCTGGAATTTGACCAGATTGCTAATATACGCCTCCCTCTTATAACAGACAACGCTGCCCATGGGTTGATTAGGATCTCAGGCATAACTAATAGATCACACACCAGAAAAAAACACCAAACCCTCACCATCTGGCCCTTCGCTCTCTTTAATCAGTGAAACAAAGGAGGTTCTGAGTGTGAGAGGAACAGGAGATTGAACCCCGAAAGTTGTCAATACTGGAGATTGATGAGGCGAAGCCAGACAGTGTCTGCCTCCCGAGTCTGACATGGTGAACGTGCTCTTTCTTTTTCTTCTTCATCAGTCTGTCAGAAAGCAGGACAGGCTAGCGGAATGGAAAGGGGGGGGGGGGGGGGGGGGGGGGGGGGGGGGGGGGGGGGGGGGGGGGGGGGGGGGGGGGGGGGGGGGGGGGGGGGGGGGGGGGGGGGGGGGAGGGGAGGGGGGAGGGGGAGGGGTAAGCGGGGGTGGGGGGAGGGGTGGGGGGGGGCAGGAATAGGGGGGGAGAAAGGAGGGGGAAGGGAGAGGTAGGGAAATGGGAGAGGTTAGCTAGAATAGTGATAAGTGGGGTAGGTATGTCGAGAGGAAGGGGGCAGGGAACATAGGGGGAGGGAAAGAGGTGGGGAGAGGTGTGTTAATGGTTATTCAGGGGGAGGCCGTTTGCAATACCTGATAGTCTGTCTTGCCGACTGTGTTCATCCATGGCTAAGATTCCAGCAGTTCAATGATCTTCTCAGCTGCTGTTGCTCGAGATACGGTAAAAACAGAACAAAAAGAAACAGCTTAAGAACAAAACCGAAACAAAACAAAACAAAAAAACACAAAAGCACCCCCCCCCCAAGAACCCCCCCCCCACAAAAAAAAAACACACAAGAAAAACAAAACAAAAACAAAAACGAACCTCCCCCCCCCCCCCCAAGGTAACCAGCTGGTCAAATTTAGTTGGTCAGTCGGTGACACAAAGCAAGTGGTCAGTTAGCCAGCCTTTCGATCAACAAAGTCCAGCCAACCAGCACGTTGATCACGCATTCGCTCAATCGATCAGTCATGTTGTTTTCTGACAGAGATCAAAATAGGTCAGAATAATTACATAACAACGCACATTGATAGACGTAACGTGCGCACGCGCACACACACAGAGAAACGCACACACATACACATGTATACTTCAACACGAGGACGCTTGCGTGCTTGCCCGCACAAATGCAGACTGATGTGCGCGCGCGCGCGCGCGCGCGCACACACACACACACACACACACACACACACACACACACACACACACACACACACACACACACACATGCAATTACATACGCAGACTCATCGCTTGTGTTCACGCTCGCGTGCTCACAAACAGACCTACGTACAGGCAGACAGACAGAGAGACAGACAGACGAATGTTCGAAAAACAGGCAAACAAAATGCACCGACGCACACACATACACACAATCATATTCACGCACACACACACACACACACACACACACACACACACACACACACACACGAGTAAACACGTATGCATACACATATGAACACACGCATGCACGCGCATGTGAATCAGCTAGCACGCGCACAAACACGCACGCGCACTCACACAGGCACAGACAGACAGACACACAACACACACACACACAGACATAGACACCCCCCCGCGCGCGCGCTCCAACTGACGCACGTACACAGAATAAATGAAAACAGCGGGTGGGGTTTGGGGGAAGAACAGTTTCAATGTAATGAAAAAGTGGGATGCGAGAAATGCATTATTAAGCGGTCTCATTTCCAGGACACCAGTGTGCCTGTTCAGTCTGAAAATAACGAAAACAACAACAACAACAATAAAAACAACAACAACAAACAAACAACAATCCAGAGGTGAAAGAGGAGTTCTGAGTGGGTTACTCCAATATTGTTTGTGTTACACACGCGCACACACACACACACACACGCACGCACGCACACACACACACACACACACACACACACACACACACACACACACACACACACACACACGCGCGCGCGCGCGCGCGCGCGCACACACACACACGCCACACACACTCACGCACACATGCACGCGCACGCGTGAGCGCACGCACGCACGCCCACACGGCACGCCACGCACGCACGCACGCACGCACGCACGCACGCACGCACACACACACACACACCACGGTTTCAAGCACGCACGTACACACGCAGCACGCACTCATGTACGCAAGCACACTACACTATTGCTGTTACCGGGTCCGGAATTCATCAGGGCTGTAGGGATGTCGTATGAAACTCTGACGCCTTGAAACATTGCTGCTTCGACCATATTTCACGTGAAATTTCAGGAGAGGGCCGTATTTAATACTTCTTCATCTTGAGAATATGTCGCTCGCGTGAAGTTTGCTCCAAAGCAACCTTTTTAAAAGATGACGTACAAAATGACAAAGTCCACATTTGTACCACTACGACCGTTTGATATTCTATGAAAATACATTGCATGCTTCGTAGATACCTATTATTTTGTGACCCTAACTTCACAATGTACGTGTTCAGTGGAAAACAGTAATAATGTTCTCAATGATATGAGCAGAAACTGTATTTAAATTTTAAAAGTAATTTCAAGTAATTCCTCCGATTAACACGGACAAACAACCTACAATACAAAACACGACGCGTTTCGACCTCTTAGGTCTTCTTCACGCAAGATAAACAACATTCAAGACAATGAAGACGAAGAACAGCAATCTTGTAGAATTCGGAGAAACAATGAGTTTATCTTGCCTGAAGAAGACCTTGGAGGACGAAACGCGTCGTGTTTTGTCTTGGAATTTGTTTGTCCATGTTAGTCAGTGAGTTACTTAAAATCGCTTTTTTTAAATAAGTTTCAATTTCCTTCTGCAGTCAGTTTGAAAGAAACTGTGTCTGCTGTGTCTGCCGCGTGTGATCCTGATCGTCACAGCAGATCGCTGCCATCATTTAAGGGGTTTGTCACAGGGCCGCATTCCATCTTACATCTATCTTTCCTTCAAACTAGTCGAGACGTTTTCTGTACAGCAACATTAATAGATGACATTCTGAGAGCGCTTCTCAATTTCGTAACCAACACTGCAGGTGTCTGTATCTCTCGGACCTGGTTGACGCCGGAGGATATGACGAAAGTACGCAGAGAGTGCAGTCCTGTCGTGCAGTTTCACAGACCGGATGGAACTCCTGGGTAAGTTCGTATCAATCTTGCTGGTATAGCAAGTTGATGGAGACTGTCACTGGACAGACGTGGTGGGCCCACCAGAAGGGGACAGCTCCGTGACTAAGCCGAATGTTGTTGTCACCAGCAGGAGGCTTATTAGGTGGTGTCCTGCGTATACTGGATCAGAACAGGCGCCACTGAACACCACCAGAGTGACTTGGTGGAGGTGCAGTGTCTCCACCTCGTGGGGTACCTCATGACGACTTGACATTGACTGCTCCTCGTGGATTGTCGGTGCCGGAGCTGCGGCGAGACAAGCCAGAGTATGGCTGTGGACACACACTCACATACACGCGCGCGCGCGCTCGCGCACGTACGCACGCACGCAACCCGCACCACCACGCACGACGCACGCACGCACGCCACGCACGCATCGCACGCACGCACCACGCACGCACGCAGCACCACGCACACCACGCACCCACACGCAGCACACACACACCACACATCACGAACAAGCACATACACACACATATATATTCCACTCCCTCCCACCCACCCACCCACACACACACTCATGCGTGCAAACATGCATACACACACGGACGCATACACAAATCCCTTGCCCCCTACATACGCGCGCGCGCACAAACACATGCAAACACACACATACAAACACACACGCGCACGCATCCATCCACACAAACACGCACACCCACACACCCATCCACACACACAAAATACACACACTCAAACATACACACACTCACATACAACTGTATACACCCACACCCACACCCACAAAGACTTTCCATGTAATCAAGCTTGGGCCTGTTTGGGTGGTGTTCAGTGTGCGTGTTGTGATCACTATGGACTATATTCACTATGAATACTACTGTTATTTAGTCGCTGAGTCAGCGTCTTCTCCTGGAGAGCGCTCCCACTTCAGGCCGACGACGGTGCCCTAGGACTTAAAGATAGCAACCACTTGGACACTGAACATGACAAGATAAACTTAGCATTATGTTCATACTGATACCCGAAAGTTATTTCTCGAAACTCATTCCTCTTTTGAGAGCTGCTATCGACGACTGCTTAAAAAAACAACAACCCCCCCCCCCCCCCCCCCCCCGCCAAAAACACACACACACAAAAAAACCCAACAACAACGAACTGAGCGCATGATTCACGTGGGCTAACTTAGTGTCTTTGTAGAACACAGCAAATAGCAGGGACTGTTTGGATTATTAAGCACTACCGAAAATCCGTAGCTTGAAGAATTTGTCGTGAGAGAGAGAGAGAGAGAGAGAGAGAGAGAGAGAGAGAGAGAGAGAGAGAACTCTGAACTCTGAACTTAAATGATTATAGGCCAACAGCCCCTTTCATGGGGGGAACACAAAAATTATACCTCACATTCTAAAGAACATACAAACAGTGAAGACTCTAATCACAGAGAAAAATAACTCTGAGTGGACAGACATATAATATGGGCTGTACATGATTTATATAATCAGGATATTTCTGATTCACATGTTTGTATTGCCGATGAAGGCTTGTTTAATTTTGAAGACAGAGACTAGGAATTTGCCAAACTGACTATTTGATCGGGCAGTTCAGTCGTAAATACACCAATCAATTTGCATTCCAAATTCTCACCCGCAGTCACGTCAAATTTATGCAACTTCCTGATCTGATCGTTCAATGGGCACTTGAACATAAAATGAATTTCGTCTTCTTGTAGATTTAAACATACAGGGCATGTCGTGTTTTCAGCTGTAGGTGAAAAGCGAAACCTGTGTACATTTAATTGGGACACACCCATTCTAAATTGTGCCAGAACATTCCTGTAATTTTCGACATACAGAATACTGATATATTTTCTCGAGAAAACATGTTTTCAATTTACCATACATGGACAACCGTGGACTGATATCCAAATGGTTTCGCCATTGATGGCAGAAATTACTAAATAGTCTGAATTTTAATTCTTTTATGAATCCTATTTCATTACCACAACCAAAAATCCATACTTCTTGAAATCCATTTTCACACAGGATATTCTTGACATGTGTGGCCCATGTTACATGGCCTTTCTCATGCATAGACAGTGACATGTTGTACGCTTTCTTTGAAAATCTGGTATCCGGTTGTTTTAACAATCTAAACCAGTACTTAATACACCGGGTAACAGTTAATATCCATAATGAAAAACGTCCAAGTTCTCCATATACTACGTCGTTTGCTGATTTGTTTCTTACATGTAAAAATCTTTTGCATGCGTACAGATGGACTTGCTCCAGCTGAGGGTAGCTTTGTACCCCATATCTCAGAGGGTAAGCTTTGTACCCCCATATCTCAGAGGGTAAGCTTTGTACCCCCATATCTCAGAGGGTAAGCTTTGTACCCCCATATCTCAGAGGGTAAGCTTTGTACCCCCATATCTCAGAGGGTAAGCTTTGTACCCCATATCTCAGAGGGTAAGCTTTGTACCCCCATATCTCAGAGGGTAAGCTTTGTACCCCCATATCTCAGAGCCATAAAGAAGCAACGGGACAACCTGTGCATCAAAACGTTTGAAGAAAATATCCGGTGAATTACACCCAATTCTTTTAGTGTGCACAGGATGTCGTTTGTGCATTTCTTCCCTCTAAGTTTTAGTTCTTCCATGGCAAGTGTAAAACTATGTCTAGTAGAAAAAGTAAGACCTAAGTATTTGCACGAATTAACCACTTCTAACGGGGTGCCATTCAGATACCACCTCTCCCTTGAGCTGAGAAAACCACCCTTCCTGAAAACAATAATTAATTTTTGACTTGTCTAAATTTACTGTTAACCGCAGTCTTTCTGCTTCTCTTTGGAGAATATTCAGTTGATGCTGTAGCCCAGAGAGAGAGAGAGAGAGAGAGAGGAGAGAGAGAGAGAGAGAGAGCATTGATGTATGCCCGCGCGTGCTTTTATATATGTATGTATGTATGTATATATATATGTATGTGCGTGCGTGCGTGCGTGCGTGTGTGTGTGCGCGCTTGTGTGCGCCTGTGCGTACCAGAAGGTGTGTATCTGCACGCACGCGTAGTCGCGCGTGTTTGTGCATATGCGTGCGCGCGCGTGTATGTGTTTCCAGAAACCATCAATTCTCTCGTTGAAATCCACGATCACTGTGCCGAGGATGCCACTCCAGGTACTAGTGTCCTCAAGCCACCCCTCCGCGGTCCGTTAAGAGTTTCCTGGCAATCCCCTCTGGCACGTCTTGTCCCTGCTTGCACATCCGCATGACCAGTCGGTGTGTACTTTTTTCTCGTTGCTGTCAGCGGAACACCCATCGACATTCTCCTTCAGCCATTTTTCCCCCTGGTCTACTACCTGCTTTTGAGCCAAACGGAGGGGGAAGGGAAAAGATAATGAGATGGAATAGGGATGGGGGTTTGGGGTTGGGGGTGGTTAGGCCTGTACGGGAGAAAGGGAAGGGGTCAGTCCGGCGCTCGTGACAATTGAATGGTGTGCCGATCGTACGATTCACGAAACGTGGACAGTATTCTGCGAATATAGGTACGCGACATACACGAAGATAATAATAACAATAATTAAAATGGGTGATGATGACGGTGATGATGACATTGATAGTAGCAATCACAACATTAACAAAACAACAAACCAAAACAACAGCTGCAACAACAACAACAACAACAATAACAAATATGGATAATAAAGAGAAAAATTCATCACGTCTGCACTGGGAAATATCCACGCTGACGAATCTCTCTCTTCTCTCTCACACACACACACACACACACACACCCACACACAGACTCACACACACACACACACACTCACACACACACACACACGCTCACACACACACGTACACACACTCACACACGACATTTTCAGTGTCATTTAAAGATTCATCAAGGTAGCGTTAACTGAAGCAAAATCTCTTCACCAACGCGGGCCGCCACATTTGTCACGCTATAAAGCCTCTCATGCGGAAGTGACAGTAGATATAAGAATCATGAATAAAAAAACAACAGAGACGGAATGAAGAGGTTTCGCGTGGCGCGTCAGGTAATGCCTGATCAACGCAATAAGGTCAACGTGCCGTCAGCAACAATGCCTCAAACCATTTCTAATCAATGAACCTTTTTGCTAGAAGCTGATCTTTTTTTTTCCCCATAGAGAGTAACAAAGGAAAAGCAAGAGAGGAAAAAAGTCCGATCAGCGGACGAAAGGCCAGGAGCAGGCAAGTATCAATATAAATCTACCTACGAGCGGATTACGATGGTTCCCGTCATGCAGCTAGTGAAGAGTTTTCACATTTATAAATATATTTTCACAATTTATGTCCCATTTTCTTCATCTTCAAATCCCCCCCCCCCCCCCCCCCCCCCCAAGTTCAAATCATTGCAAGTCATTAACTGTGAATGACGGAGGGCCCTGCGCTTGTTTTTCTTTTCCCCATTATAGATTGTACGTCCTTTGTAATTGTCCCTGCCATTATTCAATTTAAAAGGCTGTGCCAGTCATGAATAAACGTTATTACTCTGAGTTAGTGGTTTTCTTACGGGAGCAAGAGTTACCCTACTTGTTTAATTGATTTAATAGATATAGGTTGAAAGCTACCTGTACGACTGTGCATGCGCGCGCGCGCACACATACAGACAACATATACACATAAACACTGTCTATCTCTCCCTCTCTCACGACCCCACTCCCTTTTTCTCTCTCAGTTTCTCTGTGGTGTGTATGTTGTGGTTGTGTGTGGTGTGTGTGTGTGTGTGTGTGTGTGTATTGGTATGTGTGTTGCGTGTGCGTGAGTGCGCGCGCGCGCGCGTGTGAGTGTGTGTGAGCGCAGCGTGTGAGTGATTGAGTGAGTGATTGTGTGTGTTGTGTGTGTGTGTGTGGTGTGTGTGTTCACCCTCTTCGACTTTAATGCACGAAGTCCTCGATGCAAATAAATGGACGGTGACTATCAAATAACTAGAGGTAAACAAACAAACAAATAAAAAATGACGACAATGTCTGAAAATACCGCCTTTATCCCCCTCCCCCCCCCCCCCCCCCCCCCCCTGTCCAGAATATAAAAAATTGTTTTCTTCTGACTGGTCAACATTCGTGCCATCTTTTGTCACCTCCCACAGTACAAAATGACCCTTCGGCCGGACGGTTGCCATTCTTCCCTTTCACCCCGTGTAGGAAATCCCACTTGTGGCGGAGGAAGGATGGGAGATGGGGATGGAGGTTGGGAGGGGGGTGGGGGGTGGAGGGGGCGTGAGGTAAGGGGAAGGGAGGAAGGAGGAAAGGGGAAGGGGGACCATCAAGTGGATGTAGATTTCCAATCCCCCCTCTCTCTCTCTCTCTCCTCTCTCATCTCTCTCCCTCTCTATGAACGCCTCTCTCTCTCTCTCACTCTCTCTCACTCTCTCGTTCGTCTCTTCTGTACTGTCTCCAGCTTTCGTTGGATAATTGTGGCGAGGGGTGGGGGAATCCCGTATGATGATACTGGATGTGACTCTGACCCACGGACCATTGTTTGAGACTCGTTCCACACCCGCTCTGTTCACGGCCTCTAAAACCTCACGAACCAACACCTCTCCCATTGCCCTGAAAAGAAATGGCTTTCACTTTCCCTTTTCTGTTTTTAACGTCTCTCCCCCAGAAAAAGACCCCCCACCCTCCCACCCCCTCCACCTCCCTTTAACGCCCCCTGCTCTTCTCCCGCGCTTGTCAATCCACCCTACCATTTCCCCATCCCTTTCACTCGCGTCGGTCTTCCTTCGAAGTAAGAAAGAAAGGAAGAACAGAAGGAAGAAAAAGATAACAACAGAAGATGATGATAATAACATTATGAAAACGATGATGAGAAGATTAGATAATAAAAAGTTTCGATCGGGATCTTCGAATAAATGAGCCAATAATAATAGTAAATACTAACATAGCTATGCTTCAACAATTACTACAAATGATAGTAAACTGATGACATACTACTAATGATAGTGATAATGGTGATAGCAATAATGATAATAATAGTAATATAATAATACAACAACAATGATACTATAGTAATTACATATTACAGATGATGATGGACATTTATAAGCGCTTTCTTCCTTGCAAGAGTCGCGAGTGTTTTCAATTAAACGTAATACAATAGTTACAAGCGCCATTCATTAACAAGCAATACACATCACACATCTGTCAAAAGGATTAAAGTATGAAAAGGTAAAAGGCCATCCACAAACTTTTTACAATACTATTTTACGCGTACGCTTGACCTCCGGAAGTCTCTCTCTCTGCACACACACCCACACACACGCACCACGCACGCACGCAACACACACACACACACACATACACCACATCACACACACACACACACAACACATAAGCGCGCACGTACACACGCACACGCATCACACAAACACACCACACGCTCACACACACACCCCACACACACACACACACACACACTCTCCCAAACAACGCGCACAAATTACACACACCCATCACACACCCACACATCCCGGATGTTGGCATGGAAACGAAGTGGGCTGGTGGGTCTTTGTTCTTCTGTTGATATTTTCATCGTTATCCGTGTTTAATTGTGGCTAGGTCCTGTGAGTTGTGTTTAAGAGATTTGCTTCCTCTCTTCACGATGTAGATATTTGTTGTTAATTTGATTGAAAACCCGTGCGTTTTCTTTTATTCTTTTTTCTTATCTACTCGGCACTGCCAGCTGCGTTTTGCTTGGTGACCCTGATCCTCGTTTTGGCCTTTCATTTTTTCAACGTTCCTGCACTGCTTATATCATTTATAATTGGTAGCATCGGCTCATTTCATCTACAATCGTCCGTTTTCCGACTGTCCTCTCAGGCTTTATTACGTTGTGATATAATTTTTTGGGATTTCTGTTTGTTTTTTTATGCCAAAAGAATCCGTGCAACAACAACAAAAAAGATCAAATACTGACGTCAGAGTACCTACGTCATTGGCCATTACTTCGAAATGCTATTTGCGTCAAGCTTTCTGTTTCATCACCGGTCAAGTAACTAGCACACCTCCTCCCCCCATCCTCTTGTGTGTGGTGTGTGTGAGTGTTTTAAAGATTGCACTGCCATTTTAATATAACAATTCATCAAAGTATCATCCACCAACAAAGGTAACAATATTGTAAAAATCTCCGGGAAAAGAGACTCAACCTAAATATCAAGCCATCCCCAACCCTTTCACTTATGCCGTGATAATTGAAAGACCTGGGTTCTATTTTTTTACAGCCTTCAAGTAGGCCTATCAGAGGTACAACTCAAACAGCATTTATTTATAGGCATCAGTTGGTGAGGTGAAAGCATTCGTCGTCTTCGGGGGGGATTCTAGAGAGTTACTTCGTCGAATGTGCTTCAAAAAGCACAAAAACAGCTTCTGTCAACTTCAAATTTAGCAGGATTGCCATTCGCTGGCCGCATATACCATCTTTTAAAACCTTCGGCTGTGGTAATCAAAAATCGAGAGAATAACGATCTAAACAATGTCGTGTGTACTGAATGTTGACAAAATACAAACATGAAAGAAAAACAGCACAACTTCACAAAATCACTTTTAACCTCCCACGTCTTTCCCGATAAATGACAAATTGATGGCAATCGTACTCTGAGTCACCCCTATAGGCCTCCCGTCCACAGTGCACGATATGTCAGAGACTGGACCACACCAGGAAGCAGTGCAGAGCGAAGCAGGGGAGTGCAGCAGGTGTGGGGAGAGCCTCACATTCAAGAAATTACTGCAAAGGCGTCAGTGCCCCCAATGCGCGAACTGCAAAGGCAGCACTCTGCTGCTTACAGACACAGCCCAGCAAGAGTGTGGTCAAGGCCGCAGCCAGCCCTCCACCCTCCAGATCCAACAGTGCATAGCCCTTTGTGACGCCATGGCAGCAGTAAAGATGGCGGATGCTTAAGTGGTGAGTCAGCAAACAAACACCAAATCACATATCAACCCTCATCAACTCCTCAACCTGCTCTAGTGCTAAGAAATTTGTATGCTGATGCTGTCAAGTATTTGGCCGAACCTCCCCCCCCTCATTCTCTTCTTTCTGTCAACTGTTGTCTTCCCTGCTACTTCCGATCTTCGACAACAAGACGACCCTTCAATGTTGTCATAATGGGGGGCGCTCCATCTATTCAACCTCTCTCCCTCATGTGTCATCTTTCCTATCCCAGCGAGAAAAGATCGCTGTCCTGAAACATTTGAAAACATTCATGTCCTCTTCCTCTTCATCCCGCTCACTTCAGCTGTTCTGATGAGATGTCTACACCCACTAACTGCCTCTGAGGAGACACTACACCTCCTGATACCCTAGGAGACAGCTACCACCGCTTGCTGATATTGAGGAGACTCTCCACCTTCAGCCAACCATGAGTGACGTCCTCTCCTTCTGCCGTTTCATCTTCTAGGAGGACGACTCATCCTCTTAGCTGGCCTGAGGAGGCTCTTACTCCCCTCGGCTCCAAGAGACACTCCCTCCTCCTACAGGCCTTGGGGAGACTCCCTCTCCTCCTACCAGGCCTTGGGGAGACTCCCCTTCTCCTCCTGTCTGACCCTGAGGAAACTCTCCCTCGTCCTTCTGGCCTTGAGGAGACTCCCCTTTCTCCTGCTGATCCTGCGAGACTCATCTCCATCCGGTCCTGAGGTGGACGTCTCCACCTACTGCTGACCCTGTTGGTGACTCATCCTCTTCCGGACAGGAGTGACGTCTCACCTACTCCTGACCCTGCGGTACTTCTTCTCCTCCGCCAGAGGTAGACGTCTCCACCTACTGCTGACCCTGCTGTGACTTCATCTCTTCATACCGGTCCTGATGAGATTCGTTCCTCCTGTAAGCCCTGAGGTGACCGCTTCACATTCTGCAACTCTGATGTGACCACTTCACTTCCCGGCCAGCGCAGATTCACAGCTCCTCCAACATTTGTTAGCCTTACTACGCAACTTCACACACATAATATTCCTTTAAACAATTATTCTACAGAAATCCTTTATTTTCCCAGTAACTGTATATAATGTCTGATGGAAGAGCTTTCAAGTATTGACATCTTTCCAATAGGAACTGTCGTTCCATTATTAGAAATATTGGAATGGAAAAAAAAAACTTGTGGGGTGGGGAAAAAAAACATTTGTCATCAATCAGTTTAAAGTCTTATTACAACAATCTTTTAAACGTAAGTAAAAATAAATTAACCCCATATATTAATCCCGAATTTTCATTACCCACCCGTGTACAATCAATATCAGTCTTGTAAGAACAACACGCAATATATATTCATCGAAAATAATGATTACCATCCTATGAAACCTCCAGTCCTGTGGGGAACATTCCCCTCATTTAAAACACTTCCGCTGCTATGGGTAAAATCAAACAGCACCTAGTTGTTAATATTTTTCCGTCGATCTTCCAAAAGGTCCAGCTAAGATAATTCAGAATTGTTGCGAAACTTACCTATAAGGAAAAATGGCTCATAGAGAGGAGATTTTAAATTGCGCATTCAGCTCTCTGGGACGATGGTTGTAAAACGAACCACAACCTCCGATTTGTCCGAAAATGTTGTGGATTCAAATTTGTACTTACTTGAATATGGTGACATCACAAGAAATATCAGATATAGAATGTCATAAACCACAGCCATGACATATCCCTTCATTTCTCCTGAATTAGCTCCATACTGTAATGGAAACGTTCTCCTGATACACTAGAGGTGATCATTTCCTATACATGAAAGATAAACAAGAAGTTGGGGGGTCCTGTAATCAATACAAGAATAAAACCAGGAAATATGATTACAACGAGCAACTGGATAAATTTACATCAATTTTATAACTTCATCTACTGACATTCATCAAAAATGAAGACGTGGATCGTATTTATGAATCATTTCACAAGAATCTGTACTTCACGCGCTGATTCTTTCTATGCCCTAGATATCGTGTGTTTCTATAATCTAAATATCAGGAACTTGTGTGGACAGACGAGTGTGAAAGAGCAAAACAAGAAAAGATTTTCTCAGATAAAATCAATCTATGTGTAGAGCTCCCCCCCCCCCCCAATTTTTCACCCCCCGTGAACCCCCCCCCCCCCATATGTGTGTAACACCCCCATCTAAAACAAATTCAAAGGTGGCTAATCACATATAACAAAATATTACCAAAGCAAAGTGTAATTTGGTCAACTTTTTGTAGAAGAGGGTAATTCTCCTTCAGATAGGAGTAAAATATGGAAGAAAAAAAATTCGATATATAAAGTCACGAGGTTTTTCCAATTCCTAAGTGTAAAAACAAATAATAACATTTGAAGATAATTAATTTCCACAGCTATCAAAAAGCGAAAATTGCTGATATCTTTTTCATAAACAGCAGACTAAAGGTCTTCAAGAAAATGTAAGACAATAAGACAGACCTGAAGCTAAACTAGAAATTAAAGATCCAGAATTCTAACGATAACTTATACCTTCAACTCTCCTATTACGTTTTGAACTAAAAAAGAATCCTCAACATCGAGTAATAAAGAACAACCTGTTGCCGTGAGAATTTCCAATAAAGCTGAAACATTTACCAAAAAAAAAATAAAATTTGGGTCATACTTCAATAAAATAATGGAAACTTGCTGGAGTTAAAGGTTAAATTACCAGCCGTGTGGAAACATCAATTATAGTTCCATACTTAAAAAGGCAAAAACCTGGAGAGATGTCAACAGTTACCGAGCCAATCGTACCTTCTACTTCACACACCTGTAAGTTAATGGAGAAGATAGTAACTGCTCGACTAATCACTATAGTGATAAAAACAATGTTATTCCAGTCCATCAAGCTGGTTTTAGGTCGGGAAGATCGACAAACGATCACTTGTTAAGTTATCTACAATATACAACCCAATTTTGCTCGTAGCAAAACGTGCTGGCAACATTTTTGACCATTAAACGAGCCTACGATCAATGTGACACGCTCAATTGTTATTTAACTGAAAAGAGCAGGTAATTATGGAAGCATGATTTCGTTTGTAAAATATTTCTTTCCTGTAGAACAATTGAAACAAGATTGAAACTGCGTATCCTTCCCAGAGAGATTTAACAATAGGGAGATCCGCAATGATCCATTCATTGCTCCTTATCATTTCAGTATTAAGATATCAGATCTTTCCTACGAAGATACAAAAAATGTCAGAATGTTCAATATGCTGATGACATTTGTATTTGGGTAGATGCATAATTGAAGTATATTCAAACAGAAAACTGAAACAAATTCAGATCTTTTATCAGTCTGAATAGATAAATAAGTGCTCTCTTGACATATGAAATGGTTTATCTTTATCTGTTGAAAAAAACTCACCTGATGGTATTTAGTGCTGGTGACCCTCCCAGAAGATTACCTAGTTTCTTTATCGACGGAGCAGAGCTACAATACAAAGACATCACAAAATTTTATAGGTTTCTATTTTACATCGAAATTATCATGGAAATTTTCACATTGAAAACATCAATCAAAGCTCAAAAAGCTAAATTTGCTTAAAATTATAAGCAGACAAAATAAAGAAACAAAAATTTGACTCTTCTTGCACATCTTTGTTAGTCAAAGCAGACTTACGGTCAGAAGTTTATTTTTCTGCTCCTAAATATCTTAAATAAGAAATAACAAATATGACTTCTAAGGCATACAAATTAGCTTTGGGAGTTTCCTGTCCACACTCCGACTATTGCTACGTATGGGGAGGTTGGTTTCTACTTTGAACAATTATCGAGAACAGTCCTTCAGCTAAGTACATTATAAGAAGCATGCTGTTGAAAATGACACGTAATGAAAAGGTACTAGAGCAGATCTTCAATTTCCAAAAAGAGCAAGGCCATAAAATCTTTGACACCAATAGCCACTTATACTTTCAGATATTCACAGTAAATAGATCTGGAAAACTAAGGGAATATAGGTAAGCGTTCGATTACGTCCTCCCAATTCCCTCCATGGGAACTGAAGCAGAGCAGATTTTGACCTTTTCAAAGAACGATCTAAAAAAGAGTGATACACCCACACCTACTGCTTTTCTTTTCGATCTCGGTTCATTCAAATTATCCTAACCAATTGAAGCTATATACCGAGGTTCACTTATTGAACTACAAATGTGGCCTGGTGCTGGATTGTAATACCTGGACAAAAGAAAGAAAAAATCGTTTCATATTGGTGCAGTCAATCTGTTTGAAACGGGGGGGATATACTGTAGCCATTCTCATGCTCTGCGATACATTGTTAATTTTCCTAAGGTTATATTTCCATACTTTTTTGTCGTGCTCTAAGCCTGTCCTTATTTACGCTGACAATCTCATGAAGTCTAGAGACAGATTGACATAGTAAATGAAAATAAACAACTCATACATTTCTAATTCAAAAGGGTTCCAGTGTAACATTTACTTTGGGTCCATCACATTGTGGTATTTATGGAAATGAATGGGCATACAGATAGCTAGAGGAGGTGCCGGACAAGAATTCGTTGTTGGAAACGTTCATAATAGTCCTTTCTGTAAATATGCTATAATCTTTTAGAAAAAGACAAACCAAACCCGTGTGTTATAATGAAAATCGACACTCAGCTCTTGTTGAATGTTTTTCCGAGGGAAAAATTCCAGTTTGTGTTTTAGACTTAAATATAATTCATTAAAATGAAAAAATTGAATACTGCAAAATGCATAATTGAGAAAAACTTTTGACATTTCATGACTATTTAATTGTCCCACTATCCCGCAGTACTTACCCAATAACAGTTACCAGATAATCCTACAGTTTATTGATGATTTTAAGACTCTAACTTCAAATCAATCATTTTGGCTAATGTATCAAAATAATTTTACTACGCAACTCGCTATCGGTACATAGTATGATTTTCAGTTATTTTTTAAGCAAACATTGTTTAAGTAGTTCAAGACCCCCCCAATGATTTAAGCTTTATTTAAATTATGTTTTCATTTGTACATAATATCAATGTCATTCTGATGTAAATCATTTACAAATATCATTAATCCGTCTCAAAACAACGCCATGTGAAAAGACGAAAAACTAAACAAACACAACACACACTCGCACTACAACCCACACACACAAAGACACACACACACACACACCACACACCACACACCACACCCACACACACACACACAGACGTGCACACGCAATAGCACGCGCGGGCGCTCTCGCTGGAACCACAAACACCATACTCTTAACTTAAAGTCATATGCTCCAGTCCATGACTGGAAGACTTGAGACAGTCAAATCATTTATAAAAAAATACTTTTACAGGCCAGGTCTAAAAGATGAAAGGAATGAAAACAGCAAAGATATGAGTAAACCGATCCAGACAGCGCGTGGCGAAAATGAAAAAGGAAGAACCACCGTAGATTTGAACGTTACGCGAGGAGCAAGGAGCCATCATAATAGGGACAATATCAGATGTTGGCTAAGGACCGTCCTAATAGAATCTATGCTTGTTTTAACCCATTCAACTGCAAATGCGAGTTAATAGCAGTAATGTTGCAAGAGTAAACTACAAAATAACACAGAATATGTTTTTTTTTTGGTCTACCAATATATTCATCATTCTCTGAGACATTATTCGCCGATTCTCATGTTCCGGCCACTCCGTGCACGGCCTCAATCCAAACGCCTGACGCGGCTACATCACTGCATTCTTTACTTAACGATCAAAATCATAATTGCCATAAGGCAGCCCGCAAGAGGAGACACAGCACAGTTCCGACTGCTTTGTGGAGTGTTCAAACTACTTTTCCTGATGCACATGCGCAGAATTAGAGGCTCGTGGATTAGCTCTGTGGTCTTGCGCTCGTTGGCGTTTGACCCGGACTCCGGTTCCATATTCAGAAATTTAGACCCTTATTTATTCTAACTGGTGGTTCATGCTCTACACCGCTAAACGATTGAGCGTATACCAAACCTGACTTCCATGCGTGGAAAAAAGCGATCCTTTGAAATATAGGGAAGGTGTGCGAGTGAAAGTGATAGTTATCTTTCATACTATAGGTTTCCGCACTGTTCATTCACGGGTAGGCTCATGAAGAGTTTTTAATACCCCCCGTTTCTCATGCCATTTTTGTGTCTTCCACACACACACAACACACACACACCACGCACGCACGCACGCACTCACGGCACCACCCCCCGCCCCCGCCACACACACACTCTTTTACAACACAGACACACTCACACACACACACTCATACACACCCTCATAACCCACACAAACACACACACACACCCTAAAATAAAGAGGCGAGAGATGAGAGGAGAGAGAGAGAGAGAGTGAGAGAGAGAGAGAGAGAGAGAGAGAGAGAGACAGAGAGAGAGGAGAGAGAGAGAGAGAGAGAGAGAGAGAGATAGTGAGAGGATGAGGGCACCAATTCGAAAAGCTTGCGACAAAACGTAAAAGAAGACCCCCCCCCACCCCCCCCCCCCCGAATGGTATGTGCGGACCCTAAGCGTGGCATTACAAACGGTCAACATAAACAAATCACGGAAACAAAATACAATCAGTATGAAACCCCGGAGCTCTAGCCTAGGAACAAAGAAGAACCTGACGAAGGGTGCAAGGAAACAAAACGGCCAGAGAATTTGTCGAAGAACAACCCAAAGAAGAGACAACATCGAAAACAAGACATATCAAATATCCTTCAACACCCACAAATCTCTCTTTCCATTCACCACCCCACTCTACCCCTCGACACACACACACACACAACACACACACACACACACACACACACAACACACACACACTCACACGCACGCTACGCAACACAACGCACGCACGCAACGCAAGTACGCACGCACACACACACACACATAACACACACACACACACACACACACACACACACACACACACACACGCACCCCTTGCCTCCTCTGTCTCGCCCGTCCCCATCCCTACATTCTTACTTCCCAAATGTCAATTTTGCTTAATTGTAGTTGAGACAGGCTGACTGTCTGGACTTGTTGTCAGAAGCGAAATGTGCTCAGATTGGTTGGATGGCTGACGTTTGACAAGAGTCCGATCTCCTTCCGATGGAGGGGGGGCTAACGTTCCAAGCATCGGTCATTTAGTTGGGGGCGCAAAGCACCGGGCGATGTCTACGACTCCAGACCTCGGTTTTCTAATTCAGTCGTTGATGTTCTGATGGGGGAACATTTCCTGTTTAATCTTTCCTACTCTGTCTGTCCCCCCCCCCCCCCACCTCTCGTTATTACCACCCCTCCGTTCCACTCTCTTTCCTGATTCCTGCTCCCCCACTGAACCCCACCTCACCCCCAACCCACGGTCGTATCCTTCTTTTCCTTATCTATTTACGGAACAACCATGTTTAATGATAAACAGTTTGTTCGAACTCGGGGAGGACGAAATGCTCTAAGGATGAAAGTTACCGAGGTCATATTGTGGACTAGTCGAAGCGAAGCCATCCAGTTCAGCACCCCACCGTCCTTTCGGCCGTTCTCCGTCAGTCTCTGTGTCTCTGTTTTGTCTGTCTCAGTCTTCGTCTTGTCTCTCTGTCCCACTGTCTTTTTTTTCACACCAACCCCACCACCCCTCCTTCCACGACCCCCCACCCCCTTTACTTGTTAGCGTGGTTAATCTCTGGTCTCTGCTGTGTCTTGGTCTACAACAAACGTGGGCGCTGACCACCCTTTTAAGGATAGTGCCCCTCGAGTTAATCTAACGTCAAAGGATCCCCTAGTCCTCCCTCTTCCCAGACTCTCTGTCTGATGAACTCTCCGGCCCCATCCCTGCCTTGCCCCCCTCCCCTCCTCCTCCTCCTGCCCCGCCAAGTCGACGTTATATCGAATGGCGTTGACTGTCAGAGAGAGACAGAGAGAGAGAGAGAGAGAAAGAAGAAAAGAAAGAAAGAGACAGAGACACAGAGAAGACAGAGACAGAGACAGAGAGAGAGGACCCGCCGTTTTTAAGGGACAGACGCTGCCGCTAGGCCCGTCAGACCGGTTTTGCCTCATCTGTCAGCTTAACAGTTCAGCCAGAGAGAGAGAACATGTTAAAACATGGGTGTGAAACGGCGTGCCTGTGCTGCAGACAGTCGATGACCCCCCGATCGTTATCCTGGCGTGCGCTTCAAATAAAACATTCGGTTCTCTAGATCTTTTTGTGTGTGTGGCCAGAACCAAAAAAACTGAGAAACGTTAACTCAATTTGCAATGAAAAGATTGACATTATTTCCCCCTGATTTTTTTTTTTTTTTGGTACCCTACAGAACAGGGGCTATTCTGAGCAGCATCAGCTGAAACATCAGCAGCTTCAACATAAAACGAGACGACAGAAGCCTACACGCGTCAAGAGTGGGAGCGTGCCAGAAGCCTGCATTTTTTCCCCCCATTGACAGCATGCGCGCGCAGCTCTAGTGGAATGCCAGGAAGCACGCATGTCCTGTCCGATATTAGAGCGTTTCCGAAGTCAGGGAGCGCGCAGCTCGAAATGAGAAGTGAACCTATTGAAATACCTCCCCCCCCCCTTGCCCCCCTCCCCCCCCTCCCTACCCTCCTAGCCCTGTGGTTATTGCATTTGGTTCATACCGGTTTGACTTTTGGGATGTGAAAGTGGGATGTATTACTATTCTTCAAGACTTGCATTGTTGTGTCGAATGCATGTGTACAAAATCTAAGTGATACTTTTAACAGTGTGCATTCATTTCTGTTGTTAAATTATGATAATGTGAATTCCGGTTGTCTATTTCACACACACACACGCACGCACGCACGCACGCACGCACGCACGCACGCACGCGCACGCACGCACACACGCACGCACGCACGCAGCACGCACGTGCACGCGCGCGCGCGCGCGCGCAGGCTCGCAGACTTAAGAAATCGTCAGAAATGCACACCTAGGAGCCAGCAAGAGGCGCACTTCTTAGATGAAAGATTTGAGCTTTCTGTCGTCAAAACACGCGCTCTATGGCTGGCGCATTTGAGCTGTGCGAGCTTTTGCCGGCTCCGTCAAGATAATTAATGTATGACCGAACAAACACCGGAAACAGCAAACAAACGATGCAAGCATCCCATCTTATCAGCGACCCACGCGGCCATAGAGCGAACCAGTCTATGAAACAGATGGTTAATTATCCTTTCTTGCTTGATTAGTAGGCACAGTGGCACCATTCTATAACGACTTTTCCCAGAAGTGCTTTGAGAAATTCGGTCCTCTCGGTAGCTGCTATAATAATCATTTCCGGCTTAATTACTTTATGTACAGTTGTACCTTTGAATAGCGACTGCACCCCTGAAATCCTGCACGACTCCTCAAAGATAAGCAGTTTTAACAGGGAGATACAGCTTGCACTAGAGCTTGCACAGACTAAGAAAAGTATCTTCCAGACCAAAAAAAGAAAAAAAAGAAAAAAGGAAAAGAGCAACAACAACAACAGCAACAACAACAACAACAACAACATCAGCAACAAAAAGAACAACACCATCAGCTCCCCAGACGCCAAGAAACTTGCAGGAGAGGAGAGTCTGTATTCGAAGTGTCCTTAGTGAGAGGTTTCAGTCTAGTTCTTCAGACCCGCTCGCTAGATGTGCGACATTCATTAGGCCTATACGTCAAATCGAATCACTCGTTACAATACCTCCTCCTCTCCCTTCACCCCCCCCCCCCAACCACCCACCTCCCCCCACCCTTCCTAACCTTGACTCCGCAGGTAAACGCCATCTGCTCCACACCCGCGTTCTCG
The DNA here is from genome assembly GCA_018398815.1 of Conus ventricosus. Classification (NCBI taxonomy): domain Eukaryota; kingdom Metazoa; phylum Mollusca; class Gastropoda; order Neogastropoda; family Conidae; genus Conus; species Conus ventricosus. Next base: position 55,777,854 of record CM031598.1, on the reverse strand, counting down.
TCCTCCCTCTCTCCCCTAACGGTTGATCCCTAATTTACCACCGTTTACACATAATGTCGATTCGTTGCTGGTAGGGGATGTTCAACTTCAAGGCCAGCCAATTCTCTTATGTGATCAAATGAGATTAGAATTTCAGCAAGTCAGACGGAGAGGAAGTGCAAACTGCCCACGCCCCGCGTTGCTCACGTTGACAATGTCAGTCTCTCCGATAAAAGCATACACGGGGAGGTATAGGAGCCTACAAGGTTCAAAAGCCACGATTACTATTTTTTTCCACCAGGGACTAGGGCAATTATGATCATACTAATTTCGGTCATAATAATGTGAAAACATAAAAACATGTACGTGGAGAAAATTGTAATAACACAAGATATGAAAATGATATTTTTCATTATTTTTGACACTGTTCGGGCATTAGATGAGCCTAACGAAAGAAAGCATTATGACCACATGAAGCCGTGAACAGCGAAAATATGTAACTATCGCTACTATTTCCAGTTCCAGCCTCCTATGTCTATTAACTGTCTGTACAAACGCAGCATTCCAGGCACATGCTACAGGTGGCATGAACCTTGCTCACACTGACATGTCTTCATGAAACACAATTACCAGTTTTCAGGAATCATAATCAGCCGATTTCACGAGTAATAATTACCTATTTTCATGATGATCATGTTATACTGCAACTGCAGGTAAAAAAATGAAAACAAGAAAACAGTTTCTAAAAAGCAACAAAATTATAAACTTTCATTTCTGAAAACAGTACTGTTGTCGATAGGAAACCTCCAAATAGAAGGGGAAATGTATGTAGTTAAAGAAAAGCAAGGGGACACAAGTTTGGCTCCCATGTTGAAACAATTACACGCCCCTCATGCTGGATCCTTTTCGCCCAGCGCAAACGCAGACCCCAGGCACACTTTCACATCTTCATATTTTACTGTGTGCCTGGTGTCTGCAGTTATGCTAGGCGAATGGGTGCCACCAGCAGCTTTAATTTGTTGTTATGAGTATGCCACTGTGGTCATCATAGTAACAAAAGTTCCCTTGATCACGCGTAAAAGGCATTACCATTTCTTTGAACCACTGTTTTATTGTTTTAAGCAAGTCACCATTTTCATGAATAAATTGACTTTGCAAAATGACCACGGGTGATTTTAGCCTTTTGGAGCGAATGAACTAACGTCGTGGTCACTAAAGACGAGGAGGGCAAACACCCACGGTTCCTATCGCATGTTCGAGCATCTGCTGTGGAACGTCAGTTGAGGTCACAGTTTGGACAAGCCGCCTACAGACAGTAGTTCTGAGTTTACACATGCGTTAGACACGCACGTGCCCTCTCTCTGCGGTCGGGCTAGGCTGGAAAACGACACAAAAAGAACAGAACGAAAGTTGGGTTATCAGACTGCTAAACGAAAGGAGCACACAGAACGAAAGTTGGGTTATCAGACTGCTAAACGAAAGGAGCACACTGAAGACAATGCAGAAGTGACGCGTTTCTACCGTGAGGTGTTGTACGGGAAGGACAATCGAACAGCGACGAACAGAACCTAGAACAGCACAACACATGTATAGCAGCACTTCAACAGCATCCTTGCTATACAGGGGAATGGAAATTGTGACGACTTCCCACTTCCCTTCCATCCGAGGAAGCTACCCAAATACAGCTTCCTCTGACTTGTAAAGCAAGCGGGCTGTCCCACCTAAGATTCCGTTCACCTTAAAAGCAAGGAAGCTGTCCACGCACCAGTTCCACTCATCTGCAAAGTAAGAAAGTCAACCACATTCCAATTGCAAGCACCTGCAAAGCAGGTGAGCTATCCCAGCACAGCTTCGTCTCACTGGCAAAGCTAGAGATCTATTCTGATACAAATTCTTTGCACATACAGGGCAAAGCAGCTGTCCACCAGACCGACTCATCTGCGAAGTAAGGTAGCAATGCAAGTTCAAAGTTCACTCCTATGAATAGCAAAACAAGGACGTGATACAAGTACCAATACGTCACTTTGCTTTGACGCTTCCGGTTGTCTAAGCTGCAGAAGCTCCAAGAGTGTCGAACCGGGTTGCTTTTGTGTCTTAATTTGTCTGTCCTGATCGTTTGGCGGTTAATCATAACTTTTGTCTTCTTGTACCAGCTCCAGCCTGCATTCACTCATTTTTTATGGCATGAAATTTGATCGATTGCCGTCCCTGTTTTTGCCACACAGGTATGCATCTAATTACATTTGCAACACTCGAAACAGCAAACTCCCTCGGTTCTGACTCCATTTCCCATACTGTCCTTTGAATGAGACTGTAAACCGAGGTTCTGTGTGTGAACGTACGCATAATATCTTGTACACACGTAAAATCCCATCACCAACTTTCGGAAGAGAAGACCAGTTTGGCCGTTAGTATGGATGACACGTTACACATAGCATGCACCCTGCGAGAGAAATGGAAAGAATGAAGGAAGTAAGGAAAATGAGTGATCGCTATTGAACAATACTGACTGGATGACACGGGAAACGACTGAATGAAGCGCCAGCTGGCAGCTCTTCAGTCGGCACTACCCAGGTAGGCAGCCCGTTGTGTAAACGAGTGTTGATTGTAAAGCGCTTAGAGCTTGGTCTCTAGCCGAGAACAGGCGCTATGTAAGTATTCTTATAATTATATGAAATAAATTACTGCCTGTGAAGAAGGAACAGCTTTCAATAGCATGCACTGACACGAACGAATTGTTACAAAACATGTCACGGATGAATTTCAACATCTATTCCTCAACTTATTTTCATCAACAGCACACCACCCCCCCTCCCCACCTTGTCCCCCTTCCGCCCCCTCCCTCCTCCACACCCCGCCTCCCGAAAAAAATTC
>CM031598.1:55732501-55762501 GCA_018398815.1 Conus ventricosus | reverse complement strand
GCTGTAAAACGGCTTTCTTTCCTTTTGTTGCCAAATGCATTGTGCCTTTTCTAGCACTAATCATAGTTGTGAAATTAAACCCTAAATAACAATAACTATTTACCACCTCTAGTCTTGTACCATCATAGAACCATTTCTCATGCTTTCCCAGGAATCCCCCTTTTCTGAATACCATAACTTTTGTTTTTTTCAATATTTACATATAACTTCATGTTATTGCAACATGTGTGTAAAATATTCAGTTGATTCTGTAGACCAGTTGGGGAAGTTGACAGCAGTACAACATCATCTGCGAACAATAATATAAATAACTCCATAATACCCGGTAACAGCTGCACACCATGTTTACCCTTTTCTTCTATGTGAGTTGCCAACTGGTTAATAAACATTGAAAATAATGTGGGGCTCAAAACACATCCTTGTCTTACTCCTATTGGGCAATCAAACATTTCGGAAAATTCATGATTTGATCGAACACACGACAATAATGAATTGTACATTGCTTTGAGAGACGCCAAAAATTTCCCTTTCACATTTTGTTTTTTTATACATTCCAAAAGTTTGTGATGACGCACAGAGTCGAAAGCCTTTCTAAAATCAACGAAAGCAACATATAGTTTGTACCTTTCTTATTCATACATTTCTGGATAGCAGCGTACACTGTAAAAATATGATCAACAGTAGAGTGGTTTCTTCGAAATCCTGCCTGATTTTCTGAAATAAAGTTATTGTTTTCTAACCAGGTGTACAGTCTTGTGTTTAATATTGATGTATAACACTTAGATATGATGCTCAGCAAAGAAACTCCTCTATAATTATCAGTATCATCGGGGTTGCCTTTCTTAAATACTGGTAAGATAATAGATTTCGTCCACTCACGAGGATAAACTCCTTTATCAAAATCGGTATTAAACAGTTTTGTCAGAAACTTATGTACAGCTGGACCTCCAGATTTTAACATTTCTGCGGAAAACATCGTCTATTCCGCTAGCTTTATTTTTCTTGAGTTTAGAAATAGCTTGAATGACTTCATCCTCTGAAATAAACTGATTCAGAACATGGTCCGATTCTTCGGACAGATCGATTTCAATATCAAACTGCTCATCGTATTCTCCGCCGCTGCTCTGAAAAACACTCTTAAAATGCTTGAACCAGTCATCTATGCTGATATTGCTTTCATTTTTATCATTCTGCCAGCATCCCATTTTCCTTAAATTTCTCCAAAATTGCGACGAGTTGCCAGTTTCATTTGCTAACATATCTGCTTGCTGTTTTCTAAACGCTTGTCTTTTCACTTTTAGTAAGTATCTGTAGCTCTTCCTTGCTTTTACGTACGGTATTCTGTCTTTTCCTTTTCGAGTTCTTCTGAAAAAGTTTAATTTACTCCTACTTTCCTTTTTTGCTGCCTGACACTCTTCATCAAACCATTCTGACCTTTTATTTCCATTGACCGTGAACGATTTTAACATGCATTGACTGGCATCTTTTAAACACTTCACAAAATTATCAAGAGCGCAGTCTATGTCTATATCCAAGGTTTGCATAGACAGCATTAGTCGGTTTTGAATATCATAAGTTTCCAACAGTTTTATAAAATCACCCTCGTATTTTTCATTCCAAATAATTTTTTCTGAAATTATACGGTGATTTGGTTTGGAATTTTCAGTATTCTCATGAATGTTATCATCCCTCTTCATCTTCACAACCACTGGGAGATGGTCAGATTCAGTTAGCTTTCAACATCTAGAGATACAATATTGACGGACGAAAGTAAGTCGTAGGATACAATAAAATAATCGACCGTACTTACGTTACTCCAGAAGATCCAATATACGTGCAGCTATCGTCAAAGTCTCTCTGGTCGAGTCCATTTAAAATGATACATTCAAACATGTTACATAACTCAATTAATTGCTCTCCAAAAGAGTTCTTTGTTTATCTTGAGACCGCCTTGGGAAACTGTTATTATCTGGAAAATCTGTCTCATCAAAGTCATTGTCATCACCATGAAAATTGTAATTTTGGGATGAAGTTCTTGCATTCAAATCTCCAGTTACAAACATAGAAAAGTCGCCACATAATTCATGCAAATCAATTATACATTCCTCTAACAATTCCATGCCATATCCGTCCTGTTGAAATTTCCAGTATGGTGAATCATTCGGGGGTATATAAGAACATATTAACATGATATCTTTTTCTGTAGAAAACAAGTCCTTCTTTAGCTTCACAGCAACAATGTTTTTGACTTTCACTTCAATCCGTTCAACATAATCAGCAAAACATTTCTTGATCATAACAATAACACCTCCGAGTATCTCCCTTGGTGAGACAATTTTTGAGCTTTGGATGTGAATATAATAAAGTCCTTGAAAAGAGACGATTCAAAGTCAGTAGCTATGAAAGTCTCAGTTAGGCAGACGAAATCATGGGAAATGATGAAATTAATTAAATGGGAGTTGTCCAATTTTTGTAAAAGCCCATTAACATTGTAATTTAGGATTTAACTTCTGTGTTATCTACACTATTTACAAACGAACTTGTGCTGGGACTTAATAGTTCACCATGTGTTCGATTTGCAGCACCTGTGACACTATGTCCCTGAGTCTTTAATGATTGTTTAACTGGTATTGTGGCCTGGCCGAATCCCTATTTTTGTGCACCTGATGTTTCTGCACCGACTTTGGTCTTTGGTCTAGCCCGCGAAGGCCTGTCTTTAATTTTTGTCTGGTCACCTGACTGAACTTTTCTAAAAGAATCCACAATACTACTTTGGCTGTTGGATCTCTCTAGAGTCGTTTTGCTAGTATTGCTGCCTACTCTTGAGGCAGAAGCATTGCGTTTTGAACGTACATCACGAGCTGGAGGTTGTATCTGTTTGTCTTTGCTCGTTACGTCGTTGACTACATTATCAACGGGTCTGCTGTTTTGCTTATCAGGTGGTATGTCGGTAACCGCGGTAGTCATATCTTGCCCGAGCATATTCTCGTGGCCTGTAATGTCAATCACGTCTTGTCTAACATTGTCTGTGTCCACATCCGGTTGGCGAACAATTTGCGCAAAATTATCCATTGTATTTCTTCCCATTAGTGCGTCATCCTGCGTCGGGCAATGGCTGCGCACCTCTTTTTCAGCTGCCAACTCTTTGGGGTCATGTCCAGCATCCATATCAGTACCTGTGTCATCATCAGTTTTGTCGCTAGTTTCTGTAATATTCCTGTCAATACTAATATCGCCAAGACTACGTCGCGTTTCCGTCACCCTGACACTGTCCTGGCCAGTCAGCGTTTCCTGAATGTTGTCTTCAGTAATGTGAATCACGTCTGTGGGCCTGTTTTCCACACACACATTTGAGTCTGTTGAAACTTGTTCCTCACAGACGTCAGCTGACTTTTGCCATCACTGGACCCCTCTTCACACAGTTCTGATGAAGTCGCCTTGAAGTTTCAGACCTTTTGGAGTAGTCTTTCACCATAACAGTCCTTTTGTGTTCTAAAATTTGGCGTTCATGTCGTGGTCTATACTGTTTTGCAACATCACTGTAGGACCGTGTTCCTGGAACAACTGGTATTAGAGGTATGTGTATCTGGATTCCGGAGTCGAGAGTTCTTCTCTCCCTCGGACTGCCACTCCATCTGTTGCCGGAACGTCTGATGCCTGAGCGGCGTTCCTTGACGTCATTGTTCTCGTAGGAATCTTGCTGATTAAGCGAAGACTTGAACCTGTTGTGTGTGCCTTCGCTGTTTCTGCTGTAGCCATTTCTGTTGCTGTTCTGCATGAGGGGACAGTCTTCCTCAGTTCCTCTGGAAACAGAAGTATGGCGCCATTCATGTCTGACGTCCATAGAGGAAGCATCTTGCCGTCTGTCCTTAACATACAGTTTGCCGTTGTGAATGTAGGCGATCTTGCCGAGTCCACGATGAAACTCTACCATTTACCTTTGCCGCGTTGTCAGGTCGGAGGCCACTCGTATGCACTTCCTCTCAGGTTGTCTCTGAGGTCTTTATCACCAAGCACCGCCATCTTGTCCGACCACCGACAAAATTGGACAAGAATGGGCCGGGGATCACTACTGTGTGGACGAGGCTGCCAACACGGAAGGCTTTGACAATATCATCTTGCCGCCAGACAGGCGAACGCGCATGTTCGTTCAACACATTGATTACTGTTTGTGAAGTTAGGTATTCATCCTCCCAGTCTGTTTCTTTGACATTGATGAATCGCACATTGCATGCCTTTGCGTCCTGTTCGGCGGATTCCTGGTTTCTTTCTAGATGCTCTAGTCTGTCCAAAATGTTCGCACTGTCTTCTTTCAGTTCACTGATGTCTTCAGCACTTTTGACAACGGTATCGTTCAGTTTATTAACTTCTGTAAGAAAGCGTCCAATAGTATTCTCGAGAGAACAAAATCTTTCATCAATATTTGACTTTATAGTTGCTGAATGCATGAGTAAGCCATGCTGCATCTGTGTCAAACGCCAATCGATCAATTGCAGTAAATTGCTTGGGAGGAAAGGGGAACCTTCGGACATCTTTTTCAGGCGCCTGTGACGTAAACCTGATGCACACCAGACTGACTTTCACTTACAGGTCGTGAGAGAGAGAGAGAGAGAGAGAGAGAGAGAGAGAGAGAGAGAGAGAGAGAGAGAGAAAGAGAGAGAGTGAGGTTAATACATGAAAGATAATTGCCTCCGGACAATGGGGTACGTATGCTTGCACATTCACACACACACACACACACACAACACACACACACACACACCACACACACACACACACACATACTACACAAGAGAGAGAGAGAGAGGAGAGAGAGAGAGAGAGAGAGAGAGAGAGAGAGAGAGAGAGAGTACAGATAAAAAACAAAAAGAAAGATACATTACCCTACTATGAAATGTTGAGAACAAAGGATATATATATAAATATATATATATATTATATATATATAAAAGAGAGAGAGAGAGAGAGAGAGAGAGAGGAGAGAGAGAGAACAGAGTGAAGAACAAAAAGGAAGATACATTTTCCCCTACTATGAAATAGTTTAGAACAAAGGAGAGAGAGAGAGAGAGAGAGAGAGAGAGAGAAGAGGAGAGAGAGAGAGAGAGAGAGAGAGAAGAGAGAGAGAGAGAGAGAGAGAGAGAGAGAGAGAGAGAATCCGACGCCAGCACTCCCAGTTTACTGAATTAGTCGTAGTCACTTTTAAGGGAATATAACACTCATTCAACAGATAAAAACAGGTGAACATACTAAAGAGGAATAAGTAACAGTTTCGATCATGTATGAACCATATTTGTCTTGCGCATTGGTCAAAATATTATTGCGTCTAATGTCTTATGCACGTAAAGGCTTTGATTGTCATCGATATCATTAACATGTTACATATATATTGAACTGAAAATGGCCATATTTTGGACATCCGTCAATACAAGGAATTTCACTGGCAAATCCACTTTTCTTCTTCTTCTTCCTCGTTCGCCTCTCTTTAGATGTCCAGCCCAGGGTGCCGTACAGCTTGGCCTCCAATGCTGTCGGTGTCGGCCAGTATTTGTTTCAGGATGCAGCATGCGTCGGACAGTTTGGGAGGATATGTTCTGCTGTCATTTGTCCCTGACTACAAGGGCACTCTCCAGTCTGTCCAGTGCCGAGTTTTGTGTGCATGTGGTGGCGCAGACGATTGTGTCCAGTTCTCATTCGGAAGATCTGCACCTGTTCCCGTCGTCGCAGAGAAAATAGCCATCATCTGGGTTGTGTTTTGGCACTTTTCTTCTCATTCAGATCTTGGTTTTATGAAGACAAACTGGAGATTTGCCTATCCTAAACTGGCCAGTGGCACTGGGTATGCATAGCATCCATATATGTATATATATTCTTCTCTCAGATCGTGCGTTGTTCACAGGCAACGAGGAGAATGTTTTCATACCATTCAACACAAAAGAGAATTGTAGTTTCAAGCAAAATACTTTCTGTTTTAATTTTTTGTGTATCTGAACCCATATTACATGTTTCTTTTGGAAGAAGAAAACTGTTCTGTTTGTGGCTCTCTAACATAATGATTTCTTTGCCACACTGATGAAGGCTCTCTCCTATGTTATGGGTTCGTTATTGCATCTGTGATGGCTCTCCCATACACATTAAATCCTTTACTCAACTGATTGCTTGGCTAGGCTAGTCGTCTATATCTCCATAATGAGTTCCTGAATACACCTGTGGTTTCTCCCTCTGTGTAAGAGAGAGAGAGAGAGAGAGACACTGCCGTATTGTATTACCCGTGATTAGGCCGTTCGGTGAAAACCCGGAAGATTATGCTGACGTCATGCAGAAATGACTTTGTACTTTACACACACACACACACACACACACACACACACACACACACACACACACACACCACACTCACACACACACATACACACGGCACACACACACACACACACACACACACACACACACACACACACACACACACACACACACACACACACACACATACACACACAGACATACACCACACACACACCACACACACACACACACACACACACACACACACACACACACACACCACACACACACACACACACACACATACACCACACACACACACACACACACACACACACACACACACACACACACACACACACACACACTCACACACACACACACACACACACAATCTCTCTCTACCAATCTGTATTTTAGAGACTCTCTGTCTCTGTCTCTGTCTCTGTCTCTCTCTCTCTCTCTCTCTCTCTTTCTCTCTCTCTCTCTCTCTCTCTCTCTGTGCATCTCCCGAAGCGTAGTGTATGGACATCCTGAGTCAGGTTACCGTACAACAGACCCAGACACATCCAATTTCGCTGAACACCCGCAGAGAGACCTTCCGGCACTGAGGGAAAGCACTCATGCACAGTTGGACGACAACCGATCGTTGTCAACGAGTACGACATTTTGCTTACTCATCCACACAGAGTTGGCATGAACGAGTGCTCTTAGGCTGAAAGAGCTGGACCCAGAGCAAAAGCCATGAAAGATAAAAGCTTGTGTCTTTGTCGTGACTTTATGTGCAGTCTAGACAGTATTTCTTGTCTTTAGTTCGTGCTGGACTGGGCTAATGTGAGCTGGTCGGCTTTTCGAAGCAGAAGCTGTTGCAACCTGATGTGTTCAAACACCTTGTTTGTTCAAACTGACACTACTTTTTAATGGGTTCTATTTTACATTTAGAAAGAGAAGAATGCAAACTGACATACCAAACCTGCCCGATTGTTCTCAACGTTCAACAGACCGGGCTGTTTGCACAAATCAGATCGCTTTTGGAAACCTGATTTGTTCATTTGGACAAATCGGGTTTTGGAACAAATCACGCTGGATCAGAAACGGTCGTTGTCCGCATGGACCAAGAACCGGGCAATAATGTTGAGAAGTCGAGGAGGTTTCTCACGCAAAGTGCGGTTTTGTACTGTCAGCCGAGGGGAAAAAACCTCAGGTTTTATGCGCTCGTTGTCTACACGAAGTGTCTTGGCGCACGGGTGGAAAGGCCTATTCGAATTTGATCGCAAACGGATTATGTGTCACTTAACCACACATTTAAAACGGCTTTCAGGTCTACATGATTTCAGTGAACCTGTTCCACACACACAACGCTAGAGCCAAGTCAAGTTGGGTCAAGTCAAAATTGTATTTTGAGATGGTACATTGAGTAAGCAGTGTCTGCGTTTCCCTCTTCAAGACAACTACAGGAGAAAAAGCTAGACGAAGAGTAATGAAGAACTTGAAAATTAAATATGAACACACATAAAATAGAGAATGATACAGTATGGACAGTATAAGCGTGCGCAAAAGAAGCTGTAGATCTTCACTCCTCTCAATACTGTCACTGACGTTTAAGTATGTGGCAACACACGGTAAATCATACACAAGAATAGCATTGTCATGTTTGTTATAGCCACACTGACCACAGAAGCCACGTTACTGAATACATTCAAACTGAAAATAGTACTCATACACGAGAATTAAAAACTGAACAAAGAACACACACACACACACACACACACACACACACACACACACACACACACACACACACACACACACACACGCGCGCGCGCACGCACGCACTCACGCGCGCACGCACTCACGCACGCACACACACACACACACACACGCTATCTCTCTCTCTCCATCCTCAAAAGTCTAAATTTATGATGACTACAACCAGACAAAAACGTCAGAATATGAAAACCGATTTATTTAAAATACGTATACAAGATAAAGTCTTAGAAGACGTTAAATCACACAAATTATTAGGCCTTACAGTTGATAATAATCTTTCGTGGTCTGATCATATTTCTAATTTGTCCAAAAGATTATCTAAAAAATTATTCTTGTTGAACCGAATCAAGAATTTCCTTGATCAACATACCAGAAAGATATATTTCTATGCATATGTACAACCAGACATTAACTACGCTTCTACATGCTGGGATTTAGCCAGCAAAAATTGCTTAAAACCACTAGAAAGCATGTACAGACGCGCTATTAAGCTCATACTCTTGAAATCTTCTCTACAAGCTAGTGATTATAAAGATCTTAACATTCTTCCATTCGATCTAAAATGCTGCTTTAATAAAGCTGTCTTTATGTATAAAATTATTAATAATCTTGCGCCACCTTATCTTCATGACAAATTTCCATTAATCAAAATTCGAGGCAAAAATATCCTATATACCCCTCGACCACGAACTGATCTTTTTAAGTCATCCCTTACTTACTCTGGGAGTAAATTATGGAACGAAATCCCTACACATTTAAAAACAAAAAAATAGTTTAACAGCGTTTAAAAAAGCATATTTCAAATACCTCATAGACCAATTGTAAATTATGTTTCACCTAACTGTATAGTCTCCCAAGTTTGATATTCCTTTTGACACAAATGGTCTTCGTGGTCGGCTGGGCTGTGGCCATATCACATGATTGACTTGTGAAATGTTTATGTGTGCCTGTGCGATGTTTACATATGTTTAGTTTTGCATGTGTGTGTGTGGTGTGTGTGTGTGTGTGTGTGTGTGTGTGTGTGTGTGTGTGTGTGTGTGCAATATGTTATAATAATGAGATTGCTTACTATTTTCTTATATTATAAAAAAAAAGTTTTGTTTTTGTTTTGTTTTTCTTATTGCTGTGTTCAATTTTGTCACATTGATTTAATTGTTCCTTTCATTTATTGTTATTCTGAGGGCATAGTGTAAAAAAGCTTCCAGCTTATCTATTCACCCTCATTAAAGATTTCGAGTTCGAGTTCGAGTTCTCTCTCACACACACACACGCACACACTCACGCGCGCGCACACACGCATGCACGCACGCACACACACACACACACACACACACACACACACACACACACACACACACACACACACACACACACACGCTTGCGCGCGCGCGCAAGATCAAGAAACCAAATGCAACTAAGTTAAAATTCCAAAGGCAGTGCTTGAAACTTGAAGATCGGTCCAAAACAAATTCTAATCAAAGCTCACATGTCATTCACATTCAGATTAAGAACATATGTATTTTCTTCAAAGAAATTTAAAAGAAAACAGGTGGGATATATTGGAAGAAAATCTTCACGGAGTCGGAGGCGAAATGCTCAAGTGCCGAATATCAAGTCCAAGCTCTTGACAGGAAGTTGTTTTATATGGTGTGGTTCGTCGGGACACGCAAGCAAGAAGCTTCTTCATTCTCTCCTCAAAGGTAAAACGATGCTGGGAAGTGCGTTCAGCTTGCGGCACTTCTTCCTTTCTTTTCAGCACCGGCTTCGTTCAGTCAGCACGACTTTCACCTACTTTTCACCGCGTTTCCCATTCAATCAGCGCCATGTTGTTTGTTTACTTTTCATGACACGTTTTATTTCCTTACAGCCTCAGTCTACGAAGCTCCGTGGTGCATTCCATGTCATGTACCACTCACTATGAAACATATTCTTTTAGAGTGTTGGGACTTGCGTGATGTGAGACACGAGAACATTTTACAGCAGAGTCCATGAAAACCTTGTTCAGTGACGTTCCACCTGATGCGATCTTCGAATTCTTGAAAGAGATTAACATTTTTCATTGGATCTGAGATTTTACAGTGGAAAAATTTTTAACAGAATTTTCGGATGGGTTTTTAGAAGATGTATTTTAAAGAGTTGTGTGAATGAATGACTTGTGAGTTGACTTCAGCGCGGGGACAGCCGTAACATGGCCCTTGCGGTCGGCTGGGCTATAAGCAACATTACCAGACCATACCTTACGTACAGCAGATTAAAAAAAACCCACATTATTGACTCTTTCTTTTGTTAACCCTTTTAGGACCATATGGGGGCTAAATGCCTAACAGTGCGACCCAGAACGGAAGTGATGGCATACTGCGGTTGGTGATCTAGATCTTCTTCATTAAAGCGTGACAACAAGAGAGAGAGAGAGAGAGAGAGAACTGTCTGGAGTTCAGCATGGACCAATGGTTAATGTCTGGCCATTAGACTGTGTAAAACGCAGCGCTGGGGGCATTTTGTCGTAGTGTCATTCGGGATTGAAGTGTGTAGAATTCAGCCTCAGGACTTGGCTTGCACTGTCTGTGGACTTTAAACTGTGTAGGTTTTAGTGTTATGGCTTTTGGTTGCATTGTCTGCAGAGACTGAACTGTGTAGTATTTACCCCTTGGGCACTGGTTGTACTGTCTGTGGACACTTAACTATCTAGTGTTAAGTGTCGGGGCACTGGTTGTCTTATCTATCGACATTGAACTAGGAACAATTTAGCGTTGGGGCATTGGTTGTTTTGTCTGTTGACATTGAATTGTGAGAAATTTGGTGTTCGGGTTTTTGCTGTATTGTCTGTCTAGCGGTGGAGCATTGGTACTGTCTATATATACACGTGGCGTAGGTTACGTTGTCTGTTGACATTGATCTATGTGGAACTCGGGGTTTGGACGTTATCTGTCTTACGGGAAAAGTATGTATCTCCAGCTTTCTCTCTGTTACTATCATTGTCTATGTCTGTCTGTCTGTCTGCCTGCCTGCCTGTCTATATATACCTGCCTGCTTACAATTGTCACGGTCAAAAATAAACACAACCAAACTCGTGTCAATCGCCACCAGCCCAGTCGGACATAAGCTCTAACTCAAATATTCTGGGCATCAGGCAGATGGCCCCATGCGACGGATCCAGCCAATTAAGCATAGCTGAGAGGCCCCACGCAGACGGACTAAGTAGCTGACCGACGCCTCGATGTCTGGTCAGGCGGGTCTCGACGACCGGATCGGACTCATCTAGCCAATTTGGCACAGCGAGTAAGCTGATCCTAATCTTCCACGTAGACAGTCGGAGTGGCTGGACCGACAGGTCTCAATAGATCTGGTCAGACGTCTCGGCGCTACCCAGACTCATCTAGCCAATTTACGACGTAGCCGGAAAGGGAGAGGGAGAAGGTAGTAGGTGGTGGGGGTGAAAATCAAGCTAATCAATTAAATGACCAGTTGACCACCACAGAGAGTAAGGCGTGTAGGCGTGACTGTCATGATTTGAATAGCCAATGGAATTAGAGGGAGATAACTTCGGGTACGAGGCGGTAAAAATACTGACCAATGGTACTCGCCCTTGGACACGGAGTTAGTAGATAAAAGTAATGCGTGAGTGAGAGAAAGGGGGGGAGAACGAACAGAGAGACAGAGAGAGAGAGGTCTGAGTGTAATCTCTGAGGAGAGAAGAGCAGAGAGATGAGGGGAGGAGAGGAGAGAACCAAGTGGAGGCATTAGCACGAGATAGTCTGCAGAGGAAGGACTTAGGAGAGATGTGGAGAGAGAGAGAGTTGCTAACTAATGAAGAGGAAAAGAAAGAAAAAAAAAAGAAAAGAAAAGCAACCATGTCCATTTGATAAGAGCAGACTAGAAGAGAGAGAGAGAGAGTGCAATGCGTTAATGCAGGAAGAAAGAAAAGGAGAACAGATCGATGTTGATAGTCACTGTTCTATCTTAACCGGGGTTCGACCTCATACTTGGCCAGCGCCACTTCCATCGGCAGTCCAACCTGACCAGTGCCAGCAGTCCAGCCTGACCGGTGCCAGCAGTCTAACCTGACCAATGCCAACAGTTGTGTCGTGCTTGTGAAAGTGACAGTGAAAAGAAAAGGAAAAGAAAAGAAAAGACAGTGATTCGTGAATAGTTAAGATCACCTGGCCAGGTAAAGTAGAAATCTATTTATACCCGGGTTAGTTAATGATGTTTTAGATAAATGATTTTGTGAAGCTCAGGAAAGAGAGAATGTTTTATTTTGTTTGATTCCATATGCATTGATGTTTCGTTCTATGATCATGTACAGTAAAGTTATAGACTTTACTAGTGGTTTGATGTGACGAATGTATGATATATGAATGAGATCGTAAGCAAGCTGTGAGTGTGTTTGGGCTGTGCGCTAGTCCTTCCTCCATCGACATCACCCGAGGTTGACAATTTATTGGCGAGCCTGCCAGGATATTCTGGCCCATTTATTATAATTGTTCAACTTCTCAGAGAGGAAGCTGGGTGGGATTCAAGTATTGTAATCCTAAGACAAGGGGTTGTCTTACTGTATGTTCCCAAGATAGCTAAATACTAGGCTTGGCATTGCTTCCAAGATAGTTAATACTAGGCTTGGCATTTCAGCCCAGAGTACTTATTTCGCACAGATTGCCTATAATTCGCTCTCATAGTTGGGTCAGGCGCTGGGCGTCTTATAAAAACTAATTACGTTGTCCCAAGCTAATATCATCATTCATAGGATTGTGCTATTACGTCACTCGTGTCGGTAACCACCAGTTTGGCTGTCGTAGTAATAAAATCTTGTTCAAAAAAAAAAAAAAAAAAAAAGAGAGATATAATGGCGGAAGAAAAGAACACCCCTATTGAACAACTTGTGAGCGTCGCTCGTGATTTAGGCTACTCAGGAGATGAGCTGCGTGCATTCGTTGAAAACCAACAAAAGATGGAAAGAGATGAACGCGCAGAAAGACGCCGTATCGCAGTAGAAGCGCAGGAAACAGAAAGAATGAAGCAGGAATACAGAAAGAATAAGGGAAGCGCAGGAAACAGAAAGAATGAAGCAGGAAACGGAAAGATTAAGGATTCAGGCTAATGATAATCAGGCTAGGGAGGAAACAGAAAGAATGAAGCAGGAAACAGAAAGAATAAGGGAAACGCAGGAAACAGAAAGATTAAAGGTTCAATTAGAGTTAGAGAAAGTGAGAATACAAAGGGAGACCACCGAGGATGGTAGCTCACTTTCCAGTGACTCTGTGCGCAGTTACGCCCCCCGACCAAAGTTGCCCAAATTCTCCGAAGGGACCGATTCGATTGATGCATACATCAGTCGTTTCGAAACGTTTGCGACCAGTCAGGGTTGGCCTCCAGAAGAGTGGGCAGTCATTTTGTCGGCGTTACTGACGGGTAAGGCATTACAAATTTTCACTGCGTTACCAGCAGAACAACAGTCTGATTTCGGCGCTGTGAAGGAATCGTTGATGAAAGGATTTGACCTCACAGAGGAGGGGTTCAGGAAGAAATTTCGTTCAGCTAAATTACAAGCAGGTGAGACGTACACTCAGTTTGGTGCACGTTTAGATCACTATTTGAGAAGTGGTTAGAGTTGAGCGGTACGAAAAGGAGTTCGCTGAATTGAAAGAGCTAGTTATGAAGGAACAGATTTTGTCAGGTTGCGGCCCTGAGTTAACCATACATTTGAAAGAGAGACGGCCAGAGACAGCAGGAGAGTTGCTGAAGTTCGCAGAGGTGTATAGAGAGGCACGTTTGGGCACTAAGGTGCAGAGAAACAGGTGCCAGGCACAGGTGAGAAGAGTGCAAGGAGACCAGGGGAGTTTTTCTGCAAAGTCTGCAAACCCAGTGGTGGGGCAGAAGGAAGGGCAAAGGGACATTAGGTGTTTCATTTGTCACAAGAAGGGACATGTGGCGAGGGATTGTCGCATGAGGTTCCAGAAGGCAGCAGCCTTGCAAGAGGTGGATAAGGGTCGCCAGGGGAAATGACCTGCAGTGGAACCAAAAGGGATTCAGTCTGAAGAGGGTGGAGTGCAGCCTATGGCTAGCACTGGACAGCAGTCAGTGTCAGGGATGGAGGGCACTAGGCTGAGTGGTTCGTTACCAGTGGAAGAAGGGTGGATTGGCCAGCAGAGGGTGAAAGTGTTACGAGACACTGGTTGTTCATGTGGTGTAGTTAGAACAACGCTGGTCGAGAAAGGGGATTTGACAGGGCAAATCCAGACCTGTACTCTAATCGATGGCACTGTGAGGGAGTTTCCAGTTGCTAAGATAGAAGTACGTACCCCTTACTTCTCAGGCGAGTTGTCTGCGTTGGTGATGGAGAAACCCCTTCATGATTTGATCATTGGAAATATTCCAGGGCAAGGGATCCAGGGGATCCTGAGTTGTTGACTGCTACAGGGGCAGCAGTTCAAACACGGAGCAAGAAGGAGGGAAAGGTTGATAAACCGTTTAGTCGTTCCAGCAAGGAAGTCAGGTATAGATGCGTCGCCTGATGAGTTTAGGGCAGCGCAGGAACAAGACCCTTCGCTCGTGAAGTCTTGGGAGTTGGCAAGAGGTGGAGAGAAACAGGAGGTTAGAGGAGGTGAGACAGAATTTCTTGTGAAAGGCGGGCTGTTGTACCGAGTGTTCACCAAGGGGAAGACAGGTAAGGTGACCACTCAGTTAGAGGTACCAGCATGTTATCGTGACACTGTCATGTCAGTGGGTCACGAGTCGCTCATGGCGGGTCATCTCGGCACCAGCAAAACAGCTGACCGAATCTTCGATGACTTCCATTGGCCAGGAGCAATGGCAGACATCAAGCGTTTTCTGCATGTCATGTGACGTGTGTCAAAGGTCAGCCACAAGAGGGGTGAAGAGGAAGGCGCCTCTTAAACAGCCTCCTTTAATTGACACACCATTCAGGAGAGTGGCTGTTGATCTGATCGGCCCAATCGCGCCCTGTTCCAAAGGTGGGCACAGGTATGAGACATGTAAGGTTGCAAGGGAAAGTTTGCAGGAGGCTAGGGTCGTTCAGAAGAAGCAATATGACAGGAAGGTGAGGAAGCAATCCCTCAAGGTGGGAGATCAAGTCCTGGTACTGCTTCCCAAGGGCCCCAACAAGCTGCTGATGCTTTGGAAAGGACCATTCCCCATCACTGAAAAGGTGGGCCCGGGGATTACCGAATCAATGTGAAGGGGAAATCAAAATTTTTTCCATGGGGAATTTTCTCCGCAAAAAAAATTTTTCCGCGTGAGACTCAGCACATAGGCGCAGCAGCAATCATTGGGAGGTTTAAGGAGAAACCCCCAGAAGAAGGGGAGAAATTTTTTTGGGCCCAAATTTCCGAAGGTATACAGGGGTGTGCACTGTATTAAGGGTAGGCGGGAGGGTTCCAAGGGTTTTTTTGTCGGAGGCGACACAAAGCAGCCGGGAAAAAGAAAGGTGGAGAAGAGTTTAATTCAAGAGACCAAAGACCAAAAAAAGAAAACAGGAGTCGGGTTTTGGTTTTTTTTGGTTTTTATAGGGAGTTTGTTCCCAAATTTTGCTGAATTTCCCCATCCTCTCAGTGAAATTTTTTTTAAGGGAGGGAAACCGGGAGTGGTCGAGTGGCCCAGACGCTGCAGAGCAAGCACTGCAGACGGTGTTGGAAAGACTAGGTTCCCGTCCCATCTTGAAGCTACCAGATATGTCCAAACCATTTGTTGCGGACAGATGCATCAGGCGGTGGAGTAGGTGCACTATTGTTGCAGGAGCATGAAGGGGTCGAGTTTCCTGTGAGATATGCTAGCAGGAAGTTGACAAAGTGTGAAGAAGGGTACGCAACGGTGGAGAAGAGTGTTTAGCTGTCGTGTGGGCCGTGCAGAAGTTCCACAAATACTTGTATGGGAAAGAGTTCGTGATAGGGACAGATCATCAACCACTCAAATTCCTGCAGGAGGCGCAGTTGAAAAACAGCAGAGTGCTGCGTTGGGCAATGGCATTGCAGCCCTACAGGTATCGAGTGCAGTACATTCCCGGTCGACAGAATGTCGGAGCTGACTATTTAAGCCGTGTAGTCTAGCAAGCTGCAACTCAGAGGAAGTCAGTCATATCCGGGGTGCTTTGTTGATAATATGGGTTGATTACAGTTATGTTGATTGGATATGGATTCATTCCCAGTTGGCTATGGTTCATATTTTTGTGTGAGATTTGTTCATGTAAATGTAGTTATGCTTGGAGCATACAGTCGCTTGTGTCGTGATGCATTATTTGCAATAAGTGAGGATGGAGATTCCTCAGTGAAGTGTCATGGATCGTGATCATATTATATTGTGCTTTCCATAAGAATTGTGAAGAGGAGAGATGGCAAATCCGCAGGTAGGGGAATTGCATAAGTGCGCACAGAGGTTGTTATAAAATGAGTTGAAATAACGCAAGAGCGCACGTCAATGATAACTCATTGGAGTGGTATTCACTAATGGTATATTTTATAATTTATAAACCGTTGGTTGTAAAGTATTTTTCAAACTTTGCACGTGTAGCTGTGGTTCAGCAAATCCGGTTGTTGTCTTTTTTTGTACCGTTGTTTTGAGACAATGCAGTGCATATCTTTTGCAAGGGGAAATTGTCACGGTCAAAAATAAACACAACCAAACTCGTGTCAATCGCCACCAGCCCAGTCGGACATAAGCTCTAACTCAAATATTCTGGACATCAGGCAGACGGCCCCATGCGATGGATCCAGCCAATTAAGCATAGCTGAGAGGCCCCACGCAGACGGACTAAGTAGCTGACCGACGCCTCGATATCTGGTCAGGCGGGTCTCGACGACCGGATCGGACTCATCTAGCCAATTTGGCACAGCGAGTAAGCTGATCCTAATCTTCCACGTAGACAGTCGGAGTGGCTGGACCGACAGGTCTCAATAGATCTGGTCAGACGTCTCGGCGCCTACCCAGACTCATCTAGCCAATTTACGACGTAGCCGGAAAGGGAGAGGGAGAAGTAGTAGGTGGTGGGGGTGAAAATCAAGCTAATCAATTAAATGACCAGTTGACCACCACAGAGAGTAAGGCGTGTAGGCGTGACTGTCATGATTTGAATAGCCAATGGAATTAGAGGGAGATAACTTCGGGTACGAGGCGGTAAAAATACTGACCAATGGTACTCGCCCTTGGACACGGAGTTAGTAGATAAAGTAATGCGTGAGTGAGAGAAAGGGGGAGAACGAACAGAGAGACAGAGAGAGAGAGGTCTGAGTGTAATCTCTGAGGAGAGAAGAGCAGAGAGATGAGGGAGGAGAGGAGAGAACCAAGTGGAGGCATTAGCACGAGATAGTCTGCAGAGGAAGGACTTAGGAGAGATGTGGAGAGAGAGAGTTGCTAACTAATGAAGAGGAAAAGAAAGAAAAAAAAAAGAAAAGAAAAGCAACCATGTCCATTGATAAGAGCAGACTAGAAGAGAGAGAGAGAGAGTGCAATGCGTTAATGCAGGAAGAAAGAAAGGAGAACAGATCGATGTTGATAGTCACTGTTCTATCTTAACCGGGTTTCGACCTCATACTTGGCCAGCGCCACTTCCATCGGCAGTCCAACCTGACCAGTGCCAGCAGTCCAGCCTGACCGGTGCCAGCAGTCTAACCTGACCAATGCAAACAGTTGTGTCGTGCTTGTGAAAGTGACAGTGAAAAGAAAAGGAAAAGAAAAGAAAAGACAGTGATTCGTGAATAGTTTTAAGATCACCTGGCCAGGTAAAGTAGAAATCTATTTATACCCGGGTTAGTTAATGATGTTTTAGATAAATGATTTTGTGAAGCTCAGGAAAGAGAGAATGTTTTATTTTGTTTGATTCCATATGCATTGATGTTTCGTTCTATGATCATGTACAGTAAAGTTATAGACTTTACTAGTGGTTTTGATGTGACGAATGTATGATATATGAATGAGATCGTAAGCAAGCTGTGAGTGTGTTTGGGCTGTGCGCTAGTCCTTCCTCCATCGACATCACCCGAGGTTGACAACCTGTCGATCAGTCATCTGTCTGTCTGTCTCTCTCTCTTAAGTTGTTCAACACAACCCCTCCCCTCACGCCCACCCCCAAAAAACAACAACAACAACAACAACAAACAGTTATATAATGAAAAGAACGATACGGGGCTATTTGATCCAGATTGTAAATGGAATTGTTGCTGTTGTTTTTATATCATTCTCTGTACCCTAGGCCTATATGCGAATAAGAATCAAAATCTGAATGTGTGTTGTGTGTGGTGTGTGTGTGTGTGTGTGTGTGTGTGTGTGAAACTTTCTCTTTTGGCATTTATTTTGAGCATACGCACGCGCACGCGCGCACGTTCGTGCGTGTATACCAAGCTTTGAATTATGTGTGTTCTATTAATTAAGATGTTACTGGGCTCCTTTATGTTATCATTAATTCTCTTTTCATGAATTTATTTGTTTATCTATTTATTCATTTACTTTATTACACTGTTTGTTGTGGCTTCAGACTTTTACGGTCCGTGCCAGACGGTGTCTGGTCATGTTACAGTTGAAGGCAAAATGTTTTGTTTGTTTGTTTGTTGTTGTGTGTGTGTGTGTGTGTGTGTGTGTGTGTGTCTTGTTCTAATTCATTTCCCTCAGACGAGGGAGCTAGAACATGCAGACAATGAGTCTGTCTTCCCTCCGTCAGGAGCAGGTTTAATATTCCAGACTCGCTCGTGCCGGTTGTTCAAAATGTAAGAAAATCGATTTGCTGGAAGTCGACAGAGAGATGTTCCTCTTCGTCTTCGCCCAGATTCAAAGCTGAATTTCATGGTGGTCGTCTGATTTACTGTCTGTCGTTCTGTGATCAGACTGTGTGACAGGTTGTTAAATACAGCCTTTCTAGTGGGGTTTTGTCAAACGCGGCCCCATAAAGAATGGCAATGTCAAGAAAAGCGAAGGCGTGTGTTGTGTGTGCGCGTGCGCGCGCCTGTATATCTGTGTGTATGTGCATGCGCGCGCGCGCCTGTATGTGTGTGTGTGTGTGTGTGTGTGTGTGTGTGTGTGTGTGTGTGTGTGTGTGCGTGTGTGCGTTTGTGCGCGAACGCCTCTGTGTGTGTGTGTGTGTGTGTGTGTGTGTGTGTGTGTGTGTGTGTGTGTGTGGTTCGTGCGCGAGTGCCTGTGTGTGTGTGTGTGTG
Source organism: Conus ventricosus (assembly GCA_018398815.1). NCBI lineage: Eukaryota > Metazoa > Mollusca > Gastropoda > Neogastropoda > Conidae > Conus > Conus ventricosus. The sequence continues at coordinate 55,743,293 of CM031598.1, read as the reverse complement.
TGTGTGTGTGTGTGTGTGTGTGTGTGTGTGTGTGTGTGTTCGTGCTCGAGCGCCTGTGTGTGTGTGTGTGTGTGTGTGTGTGTGTGTGTGTGTGTGTGTGTGTGTGTGTGCGTGCGTACGCACTCGACTGATCAGAGCTGAACATGTTCTTTTTCCATGGCTTTATCTTAACCTACGCAGAAATAATATTGCAAGAAATCACCAGTCAGCCATGTCGTATGACTGAAACGACCATCACCCATCACCTTGACCAGGGTCGGAAGAAACTGTGTAGTCAATGTGACGTCACAGAGTAAGAAAGTCATGTGACTAAATGTATCACACCTCCAAATGAAAACAAAAAATGAAAGAACACTAAGAAACACACACACACACACACACACACACACACACACACACACACACACACACACACCTTCCGGTAATAATAGCAACAGAAAACACTTTAGTGGTGCCATCCCCTTATCTCCCCTCCCACCTCCCCCTCTCCCCACTCCTCGTTCACCGGCGCACACGCCCAATTGCCCTTTCTCCCTTTCTAGAGTAGTTTAGACTTTCATGTAACATGGAGACTTTGCAAAACTGAATTGACACAGACGAAAAAAGAATATAAGCCTAGCGACAGCGGGCAAGAGAGCAAAAATTGGATTACCGGATGACTGGAACGAGCAACGACCACAAAGAAGCGACGCGTTTCGACCTTCACGTCCTGACATGTGCTGTGTTGCAGGCTACACGCGGATAGTGAAGATCCCCGGCTGCCGGACCTTCCAGGTGACGACCAACGCCTGTCGAGGCTTCTGTTTGTCCTTCGCCTACCCAACGCCGGAGTACCTGCTGCTCTACCACCCCGAGTACATCTTCACCTCCAGGGCCTCCTGCTGCAACATCATCGACACGGTGGATGTGAGTTCCAGTCTCGCCTGTTCGATTTTGTTTGTTTTCCTGTGGGGGTGAGGTGCATTGTGTTGTGGTCTTGCTGTAGTTTGTATTGAGTTGTGATTGTGTGTGTGTGTGTGTGTGTGTGTGTGTGTGTGTGTGTGTGTGTGTGTGTGTGTGCGTGCGTGCGTGCGTGCGTGTGTTTGTGTGTGTGTGTGGTGTGTGTGTGTGTGTGTGTGTGTGCGTGTGTGTGTGTGTGTGTGTGTGAGTGCGTGCGTGCGTGTGTGTGTGATCATGCTGCAAATTATCAGGTGTCATTGTACTGTACCATTCTGTATAGTCCCATCTTGTTCTGTATTGTTCTATCTTCATCTGTATCCTCCTGTTCTGTTCTGGTTTGTCCTACCATGTTCTGTATTATCCTGTCTTGTTCTGTGTTGTCCTGTCTTGTCCTGTATTGTCCTGTCTTGTCCTGTATTGTCCTGTCTTGTTCTGCGTTGTCCTGTCTTGTTCTGTGTTGTCCTGTCTTGTTCTGTGTTGCCCTGTCTTGTTCTGTGTTGTCCTGTCTTGTTCTGTATTGTCCTGTCTTGTTCGGTGTTGTCCTGTCTTGTCTAGTTCGGTGTTGTCCTGTCTTGTTCTGTGTTGTTCTGTCTTGTCTTGTTCTATATTGTCCTGTCTTGTTCTGTGTTGTCCTGTCTTGTCTTGTTCTGTGTTGTCCTGTCTTGTTCTGTGATGTCCTGTCTTGTTCTGTATTGTCCTGTCTTGTTCTGTGTTGTCCTGTCTTGTTCTGTGTTGTCCTGTCTTGTCCTGTGTTGTCCTGTCTTGTTCTGTGTTGTCTTGTCTTGTTCTGTGTTGTCCTGTCTTGTTCTGTATTGTCCTGTCTTGTTCTGTGTTGTCCTGTCTTGTTCTGTGTTGTCCTGTCTTGTTCTGTGTTGTCCTGTCTTGTTCTGTATTGTCCTGTCTTGTTCTGTGTTGTCCTGTCTTGTCTTGTTCTGTATTGTCCTGTCTTGTTCTGTGTTGTCCTGTCTTGTTCTGTATTGTCCTGTCTTGTTCTGTGTTGTCCTGTCTTGTTCTGTATTGTCCTGTCCTGTCTTGTTCTGTATTGTCCTGTCTTGTCTTGTTCTGTATTGTCCTGTCTTGTTCTGTATTGTCCTGTCTTGTTCTGTGTTGTCCTGTCTTGTTATGTGTTGTCCTGTCTTGTTCTGTGTTGTCCTGTCTTGTTCTGTATTGTCCTGTCTTGTTCTATGTTGTCCTGTCTTGTCTTGTTCTGTGTTGTCCTGTCTTGTTCTGTGTTGTCCTGTCTTGTTCTGTGTTGTCCTGTCTTCTTCTGTGTTTTCCTGTCTTGTTCTGTGTTGCCCTGTCTTGTTCTGTGTTGTCCTTTCTTGTTCTGTATTGTCCTGTCTTGTTCTGTATTGTTTTGTCTTGTCCTGTCTTGTTCTGTATTGTCCTGTCTTGTTCTGTGTTGTCCTGTCTTGTTCTGTGTTGTCTTGTCTTGTTCTGTATTGTCCTGTCTTGTTCTGTGTTGTCCTGTCTTGTTCTGTATTGTCCTGTCTTGTTCTGTATCGTCCAGTCTTGTTCTGTGTTATCCTGTCTTGTTCTTTGTTGTCCTGTCTTGTTCTGTATCGTCCTGTCTTGTTCTGTGTTGTCCTGTCGTGTTCTGTGTTGTCCTGTCTTGTTCTGTATCGTCCTGTCTTTTTGTGTGTTGTCCTGTCTTGTTCTGTGTTGTCCTGTCTTGTTCTGTATTGTCCTGTCTTGTTCTGTATCGTCCTGTCTTGTTCTGTGTTGTCCTGTCTTGTTCTTTGTTGTCGTGTCTTGTTCTGTATCGTCCTGTCTTGTTCTGTGTTGTCCTGTCTTGTTCTGTGCAGTCCTGTCTTGGTCTGTATCGTCCTGTCTTTTTGTGTGTTTGTCCTGTCTTGTTCTGTGTTGTCCTGTCTTGTTCTGTGTTGCCTGTCTTGTTTCTGTGTTGTCCTGTCTTGTACTGTGTTGTCCTGTCTTGTTCTGTATTGCCCTGTCTTGTTCTGTGTTGCCCTGTCTTGTTTTGTGTTGTCCTGTCTTGTTCTGTATTGTCCTGTCTTGTTCTGTGTTGGCCTGTCTTGTTCTGTGTTGCCCTGTCTTGTTCTGTGTTGTCCTGTCTTGTTCTGTATTGTCCGTGTTTTTTCTGTGTTGTCCTGTCTTGTTCTGTGTTTTCCTGTCTTGTTCTGTGTTGTCCTGTCTTGTTCTGTATTGTCTTGTCTTGTCCTGTCTTGTTCTATATTGTCCTGTCTTGTTCTGTATTGTCTTGTCTTGTCTTGTTCTATGTTGACCTGTCTTGTTCTGTGTTGTCGTGTCTTGTTCTGTATTGTCCTGTCTTGTTCTGTGTTGTCCTGTTTTTTTCCCTGTGTTGTCCTGTCTTGTTCTGTGTTGTCTTGTCTTGTTCTGCATTGTCCTGTCTTGTTCTGTATTGTCCTGTCTTGTTCTGTATTGTTTTGTCTTGTCCTGTCTTGTTCTGTATTGTCCTGTCTTGTTCTGTTTTGGGTCCTGTCTTGTTCTGTGTTGTCTTGTCTTGTTCTGTATTGTCTTGTCTTGTCCTGTCTTGTTCTGTATTGTCCTGTCTTGTTCTGTATCATCTGTCTTGTCCTTTCTTGTTCTGTATTGCCCTGTCTTGTTCTGTGTTGTCTTGTTTTGTTCTGTATTGTCCTGTCTTGTTCTGTATTGTCCTGTCTAGTTCTGTCTTGTCTTGTCTTGTCCTGTCCTGTTCTGTATTGTCCTGTCTTGTTCTGTATCATCTTGTCTCTTCCTGTCTTGTTTTTGTTTTCCTGTCTTGTTCTGTGTTGTCCTGTCTTGTTCTGTGTTGTGTTGTCTTGTTCTGTATTGTCTTGTCTTGTCCTGTCTTGTTCTGTATTGTTCTGTCTTGTTCTGTGTTGTCCTGTCTTGTTCTGTGCTGTCCTGTCTTGTTCTGTGTTGTCCTGTCTTGTTCTGTATTGTCCTGTCTTGTTCTGTGTTGTCCTGTCTTTTTCTGTGTTGTCCTGTGTTGTCCTGTGTTGTCCTGTCTTGTTTTGTGTTGTCCTGTCTTGTTCTGTGTTGTCCTGTCCTGTTCTGCATTGTCCTGTCTTGTTCTGTGTTGTCCTGTCTTGTTCTGTATTGTTCTGTCTTGTTCTGTACCGTCCTGTCTTGTTCTGTGTTGTCCTGCCTTGTTCAGTATTGTCCTGTCTTGTTCTGTATTGTCCTGTCTTGTTCTTTGTTGTCCTGTCTTGTTCTGTATCGTCTTGTCTTGTTCTGTGTTGTCCTGTCATCATCTCACTGTCCTGGTCTGCACGGTGTATAACACACGACATCATAGTCTGATACACCGTGTTGTGTTGTGTGATACGGCAATGTATTGTATAGGATTTTCCATATCTACTGTCCTTTTCGGTTCTGCTCTGTATTACTGTATTTTACTGTGCTGACTTGTACTTTGTTGAGCTGTTTTGTAGTGTACAATACCATACTATACTGTACAATGCTGTGCTTAGCGCGTTAAATATTCGGCACTGGATTTCAACGCACAGTGCTATGTTGCTGTATATGCATTTTTCTTCTTCTATACTTTACTATTCTGTATGATGTTGTACTGAGCAGTGATGCAACCTTGCTGAATTACACTGCATTTTACCGTAGTGTTAGCATGCTTTGTCATAGTGTTCAGTATTGTACTCAGCATGCTTTGTCATACTGTTCAGTATTGTACTCAGCATGCTTTGTCATACTGTTCAGTGTTGTACTCAGCATGCTTTGTCATACTGTTCAGTGTTGTACTCACCAGGCTTTGTCATACTGTTCAGTATTGTACTCGACTACACTGTGGTGCAATGTCATACGCTGCATTAACCGTACTGTGGTGTGCTATAACCAAGCTGTATCGTACGATATACCACCGTGTTGTGCCATACTGTACTGTGCTTCATCATACTGTACTACGCTGTGTCATACTATACTGTACCACAGTATCTTGTGCTGTGCCCTACATACTGTGCCGTAATGTAGAATTTTTGTGCCTCCTCAGATTACACTATGCTGTATTATACTGTGCCCGTGCTGTGCCATTTAGTGTATTATCGTATTCTGTGCCTCATCATACTGTGCTGTGTCATACTATACTGAGCTCTGTCACACTGTACCGTGTTGTATTACACTGTTTCGTACTGTGTTGTACTATACTGTGCTGTGTCATTGTGCATTGTGCTTCATCGTAGTATTCTGTGCCTCGTCATATTATACTATGCTGTAACAAACTGTACTGTGATGTATCATAGTATACTGGGCCGTATCATAGTACTCTGTGCCTCATCATATTATACTATGCTGTATCATACTGTATTGTATCAAACTATATCGTGCTATATCATATCATACTGTACATTTCCATACTGTGCTATGTTGTACCACACTATACTATGTTGTACCATACTATACTGTGCTGTACCAAAGTATAGTGTATTTTATCATACTCTGCTGTGCTTTACCACATTATGGTATTCTGCATCTGACTGTACTGTGGTTATACCACACTATATTGAGCTGTATGCAAACTGTACTATGCTTTATCATATACGGTGCTGCATCATACTATACCGTGTGCTGTGTCACACTGTACTGTGGGTTTATCGTACTGTACTATGCCGGACCGCGCCATTTCGTGCTGCATTACAATTACTATACTGTGGTGTATCATGCTACATTTTGTTAATCATGCTTAAACTCGGCTGTATGATATCATACCGTGCTTCATTATACTATACTGTGCTGTGCCACGTTATACTGTGCAGTATCATATCAGACTGTCTGTATTGTGCTGTTCCGTGCCTTTGATATTATATTGCCCCATGTGATATTATACCGTTCTGTGCTATGTTATACTGTGCTGTATTATATATACTAAGTGTGCTGTATAAGACTATACTATGCTTTATCATGGTATACAGCGCTGTATCATACCATACTATGCTGTGTACCATGCTATACTGCGCTGTATCATGCTAAAGTTTGTTGACTCGTACTGTGTTACATCACACTATATTTCGTTGTACCATACTGTGCCATGCTGTTTCATACTATACTGTTCTGTATCATACTGTTGTATGATGCACCATACTATAGTGTGTGTATTGTACTGTGTTTCATTGTATGATCCTATATTGTGCCGTACCATACTATACTTTGCTCTGCTGTACTATACTTTGCTGTATCATACTATACTGTGCTGTACTATTCTGTACTGGCGTATTATGCCACACTGTTCTGTAGTATATCATACTTTGCTGTACCATGCTATACGGTTCTGCAATATGCTGTATTGTATTATACCATAAAATACTGTGCTATATCATACTATACTGTGACGTGTCAAACCTACTTTTCTGTATCAATACATATGCTATACTGTGCTTTGTTTTTATATACTGTGTGTGTCATGCTATCCTTTGCTGTATCACACTATCTCAAACTGCAGCATCCTATACTGTGCTGTGCATACTAAACTATGCTGCAATGGCATATTGCTGTGCTGTATCATACTATGCTTTGCTGTGTTAAACTGTATTGTATTGCACCATACTATACTGTGCTGTACATCCTATGCTCTGCATACTATATTGTGCTGGACCACACTCTGCTTCGCTGAATCACACTATGCCATGCTGTACACACACACACACACACACACACACACACACACACACACACACACACACACACACACACACACACACTGCACTGTACCATATTGACTTTGCTTTGCTGTGTCATGCTATCCCGTGCTGTACCACACTATTCTGTGCTCTGCCATACTATACCGTGATGTACCATACTATACCGTGCTGTACCATACTATACCGTGCTGTACCACTCTACACTGTGCTGTGATGTACTATAGTGCGCTGTACCATACTACATACTGTGCTGTAACACATTCTACTGTGCTGTATCATCCTACACTGTGCTGTAACCATTCTAATCTCTATGCTGAGCTGTATCAGATTATACTGTAATCTACCATACTATATCTTGCCTTCCCATTCTATATTTTGCTGTCCCATTGTATTCTGTGCTGACTGATCTTATCTAGTGTAATGACTTTCTATACTCTGGCTCGCCAGACTGTGCTTAAAGGTGCTGTACTATACTTAATTTACCGTGGTGCAACAAACTGTGGTAAAAAGAAAAAAAAAAACAACTACTGCACTCTACTTCATTTACCGTGATGTGCCATACAGTTTTACACTGTAATGTGCTGGGTGTTCTGTCCTGTACTTGGTTTGATGCTTGGTGTGGACATTACGGGGACCAGTAGCTGGGGAGACAACTCTGTAAGGAGTAACCGGTTACCGTGAAAACAAAATCCTTTGTTTGAAATACTGGACGGCGCCCCACAAGCTTGAAGGTAGCCTACAGGTTGATGCAGGACATGCACAAAATAGAAATGATATAAAAACATGTACCCTGATCTCTTTCCGGGGTGTAGTATCCTCATGTTCAGGATCATGTCGACTTTGGCATGTCCTGCACCAACCGGTGAGTCCTTCAAGCATGTGAAGAGGCGTTCAGCGTTTTAAACTTGGGATTTGAAATATTATACATTTCTATCTATCTATCTATCTATCTATCTATCTATCTATCTATCTATCTATCTATCTTGTCTGTCGGTCTGTCTGTCTATCGATCGATCTATCTGTCTATCTCTCTATCTATTGAAACTTATGAATCTCAATCTATCTATCTATCTATCTATCTATCTATCTATCTATCTATCTATCTATCTATCTGTCTATTTATCTGTCTATCTCTCTGTCTATACATAATGTTCACCTGCCTACCTATCTATCTATCAGTCTATTAAAACTTATGTATACCTCTCTGTCTATCTGTCTATCTACCTAACTGCCTGTCTATCTATCTATCTGTCTCTCTCTCTATCAAAAACTTATGCATTTAATCTATCTATGTATCTGTCTGCCTGCCTGCGTGCCTATCTGTCTATCTATCTCTTAGACGTGAATAAACCACAGCTTTATGAATTGTGGTGACAGTAAATTCTTCACCATGCTCGCTGTGTTGCAGATACCGATCCAAGTGCACTGTGGAGAAGAATTAAGAGAGGTTGTATTTAAATCGGCACGCAGCTGCGGATGCTCCATATGTCGGCGAGGATGATCGCCCTTGAATTGCTGTCCTGGACATGCGCACTCTGGCCGACTGCCTGCCAACACAAGGGGGAAAAAGTGTCCAGTCTCCATCAGCCTCCGCTATCACTTGGCTTCAAGAAAACACGAACTTTCGGACAAAAATACCATGCATTGAGCGACTGTAATTTTCAGGGCCAAAGTTTCAACAACAACAACAAAAAAAGAAAAAGAAAAAGGAATTACAGTTGTGTATATATTATATATATATATATATATATATAATATATATATATATATATATATATATATATATATACATACATATAGGAGCAGGCAATACAAATAAATGTGCTTTTGAGAGGGATTACGATGGTTCCCTCAGGCAGCTAGTGAAGGGCTTCTCATAGTTATAATATATTCCCCCTTATTTTCTTCAGCTTCAATTACTTTTTTTTTTTTTTAAAGTTTAAAATCTTTGCCAAGTCATTACTATAACGACTGAAGAATTGTTAACATGCACTTGTTTTCCCCCACTATTTAATTGTTCAGCATTATATATATATATATATATATATATATATATATATATATATATATATATATATATATATATATATATATACCGACGTTGAAGTTTCGGCCAAAAATACTTTCCTGCAACTGTTCTTTTGAGAGTCAGTGTTTCAGACAGTTTAGTCACCTGCAAAAAGAAATTAGAATCACACAGTGTGAAGTGTTATAGAGACACACACACAGACACACATACACACAGACACACAGACACACACACACACACACACACAATAACAACAACAACAACAACAACAACAACACACACACATACACACACACACACACACACACACACACACAGACACACACACACACACACACACACACACACACACACACACACACACACACACACACACACACACACACACACACACTCACACGCGCGGGCGCGCGCGCGCGCGGACGCGCGGAAATCAATATGGATTTGTGTCATACTATCATGGTTGATATTAACGCCAAGCTCACTGCAGTGCTGTGATGATAAACCCTGGAATAGCAGCAGATTCATTGGTCATGTATCTGTCACGGCAGCTCAACAACCAATAGCTTACGGGATGATCTTATTATGCGTATCTCAGCAGTCCAAACGTCAGGCTGTGGACCCTTTGACAGAAGGTGGACAGAAAGGCAAGGAAGGATATATTAATATCAGACGCATGGTACACAGAGGTAGAGATTTGTTCCTATGGTTTTAAAAGTGGAACGTGGGATAGAAGTTGGTTCCTTTTTAACACACGATTCCTACCGGCTCAGACAATAACAGACTGTCAGCTCGCTTGATTATGCACGCACGCACGCACACGCCCGCATACACACCCGAACACACACACACATACGCACGCACGCACGCGCACACACACACGCACACAAACAAACGCGAGCGCGTAACACACACACACACACACACACACACACACACACACACACACACACACCACACACACACACACATACACACACACACAGAGGCACGCACGCATGCACCCCGCACGTACGCACACACACACACACACACACACACACACACACACACACACACACACACACACACACACACACAGAGTGGTACGTGAGATCGCACCTATAAACCATTAACACTTTAACGCTCAAATACGGGACAGACATTAACTTGTAAATGCGAACAAAGAGAATTAGATGGGCGTGCACGCACGCACACGCATACGCACACACACACACACACACACACACACACACACACACACACACACACACACACACACACACACACACACATAGTGCGCGGGAAAAGAAAACAGTTCAGTAGGTTCCAATCATTTTGACACACAGCGTACAAACAAGTATTTTTTATGTATCTATCAATTGACTTATTGATTATCATTATTTTTCAGCTGTCCATCTTTTCGTTTAATGTCGTTCTGGTGGTAAATGTGTAATGTTAAAATAGGTCATCTATCCTCACCTCTCTTAAATGATGGTTGTCCCTGTCTGCTGTGTTCACTATTTGATAGGTGTGGACTTTAAAGCTGAACGCAATCAAAAGGGAAAAAGTCTGAATGTGAACTCTCAACTATAAGCTTTTCAGTTGATTAGGCACTCTTAAGATAACGAGCTTTGTTTATGAGGAAAAGTTCTAAAGCTTAATAATAATGTAACCACACGGTGAAAAGGTTTCTGTTCGTGTCAAGTGGAAACTACCTGGAATCGAAATTTACAGTTCAGGATCAAGGGGTTTTATGATGTTAATAAAGAAGATGTGGACATAAAGAGTTTGTTGTATTTTTGACTGTTTTGAGAGAGAGAGAGAGAGAGAGAGAGAGAGAGAGAGAGAGAGAGAGAGAGAGAGAGAGAGAGAGAGAGAGGAAGGAGTTGTTTACATGTATCCATATACAAAGTTAAGCTGTCTGTACTCTTTGAGTACGCGCACGTCTAACTTTCTGTACACATTCGTACCCTCTCTATCGCTCTGTCTAACTGTCTGTCCCTCCCCCGTTCCCCCCCACCCCTCACCTATCTCTCTCCGTCTCTCCCTCCCTGTTGGTTTTATGGTTTGCTGAGCTGAAGTCAAGAAACTGTCAAAGTGTCAAAACCCCTCTCTCCGTCTGTCTGTCTGACTGTCCCTCTGTGTGTGTGAGGGGGCGCTTTTACGTGTTGGAGTATTTACGATTAAGGGGTGAGACAGTGCGAGTGGATGGAAGAAGTCATGCAATCTTTTA
>CM031598.1:55715001-55725001 GCA_018398815.1 Conus ventricosus | reverse complement strand
CCGTCAGTAGGGGGCTTAGCAGGTGGTGTCCTGTGTATGTTAGATCAGAACAGGCGCCACTGAACACCACCGAAGTGACTCGGCAGCAGTGCAGTGTCTCCTCCAGTAGGTTGCCTCTTGACGACTTGATATTGACTGCTACCTGTGGATCGCCAGTGCTGGGGCTGCGATGGGACTGATCGGGCTGTGGCTTTGGACGGGGTCTTGGAATGAGCGGCGTGGGTGCACTGCCACTGAGGTGGCACAGATGGGACAACAACAAAAAAGAAGAAAGAAAAAAAGAAAAAAGAAAAAGAAAACAATAACAGTCACTCAAAACTTTCGCTTTTTCCTTCGAATTACTGGAGGTAGGCTATATCTTTGTTTGAGACCTCACATGGATTTACCTCAGCCAGGCTGGGTTCTGCTATGGAAGCTCAAGCATTGGGCGAAAGTCGTGTCTATACTGGAGCAACAAAAAAGCCACTGTTCATAAGAAGGGATTAGAAGGTCCCCGATTGCTGTCAATGAAGGGGTTAATAATGTTACATTTTCATCCCCATTCTCCTATCTTTCTCCCACCCTCTTTCCAAGCCATTATCAAAATGGGTCAAGACAGCTCTTTTGCTTGCATCCACTACTCAGCACACACACACATGCACACACACACACACACACACACACACACACACACACACACACACACACACACACACACACACACACACACACGCGCGCGCGCGCGCGCGCACACACACACACATACATACATGTGCATAGGTGCGCGCATAGGCACACACATACACACACACTTACAATGAGGCGCACGCATAAGCACACACACACACACACACACACACACACACACCACACACACACACACACACACACACACACACACACATGATGGAAGACTTTTATTTGACATGACATTGCCGCTGAAGTGGACGCAGATGGGAGACTGAAATTCAGGTAGGAATGGTGGGCGAGAGGGAACGTGAGGGGGGAAGAGGGTGTCGGTAGGCCCTACAAGAGCAATGATATGTAGGTCAACACATCATCATCATTATCATTACTATATTAATGATATCATTGTTGCTGTTGTTGTTGTTACATGATGCTGATGCTGATGACTATCATCTATCTACAAACCAAATAATCGGCCCATACGTGAAATGTGTGTCTCCTCCTGAACCGCTCCACGATTTGACTTAAATTTGGCGAGAAGGCGCATCTTGAATATATTCATATTGACAAGTCCTTTCCACGGTAAACCGTTTGTCATTTCGGACGGAAAAAAATGCTCTTGTATTCGTTGAAAATGTCCACTGACACATGACCTGTGGACCTTTTACACTGGCTGGGTGAAGTTTGCACGCAGTGCTTTTTCCAAAGCTGGACGGCGAAATCAACATGCGCTGTCGAGAAAAGGAACGGCTCCTGTAGAGATAACCAAACAGTTCTGTGTTGTGACACACATCCATCACCGTCACAGTCATTTACCAACTATCCGACGGGCATGGAGTGACAGAATTAGGCGACGTAGGGTGGTGATATCGTTGTAATCATTCTCAAGATTTCTGATAAATCTGTTGCAGTCACAGATTCCTTCTTTGTTGACGATTTGCCTCATGTGGATTTTGCCATGGGACGACAAAGCCGTAAAGTTATAAAAGCTAAGGTAGCATTTGATATGACACTGTCCCACTAGGTGTCCCACGGGAGCCGGAATAGCTCAGTTGGTAGAGCGCCGGACTCGTGATCTTGGTGATCCTGGGTTGCGGGTTCGAATCTCCGCCGGGCCGTTTCGGTACAGGGGGATTTTTCCCACGGAGTTAACATTGATTCTGACTCCATTTCACATACAGTCCTTCGAATGAGACTGTAAACCGAGGTTCCGTGTGTGAACGCACGCATATCTTGCACACACGTAAAATCCCATCACCAACTTTCGGAAGGGCAGGCAATTTTGGCCGTTGGTATGGATGACACGTTACACATAGCATGCACCCTGCGTGAGAAATGGAAAGAATGAAGGAAGTAAGGAAATTGAGTGAATGATATTGAACGATATGGACTGGATGACACGGGAAACGACTGAATGAAGCGCCAGCTGGCAGCTCTTCAGTCGGCACTACCCAGGTAGGCAGCCCGTTATGTAAACGAGTGTGGATTGTAAAGCGCTTAGAGCTTGGTCTCTAGCCGAGAATAGGCGCTAAATAAGTAATCATTATTATCATTAGGTCAGTCGGGTAGAGCACTTTACTGTTAACGCAGAAGTTATGGGTTCGAACACATCTGAGAGTTCCAGTTTTTCTCTTTTTTCTTCTTCTTCTAATTATGATTTGATAGAAAAAGAAAAGAAAACTATTTTCTCCCTTCATTTCCGATTATTACACTTCCCGTCATTTCAAACAACAATGAACACAATTTGATCACCAACGGGAGTGGTATGTACATCTTTCCTTAAGTTACTCTTCTCAGCACAAAGGACAGTGTGTTGGGCAATGCTCTCCACTGTGGAGACACCGGTTTGATTCTTCACGATCACATTTCTTCGGTTACTGTCCTAATTCATTATCTTCCTTTTACATGCGTCTTCCTTGAATTTTGATGCCATTTTTGTAGCATGGGGAGATGTGTTTGATTGCCGGTGTCCTGTGCAGAGCGTGGGCTAGGCTGGATCTTCTTCTTCTGACTTCCAACTCAGAGGTTATGTTTTCAGTGTGTCTATTGAGTTGTTTGTTTGTCTGTTAACATAATCCACTAAATCTGTTTCAACTGAACCTCAAAAGAGGGAATGTAACCCCGGAGTAACCCCATTAAACTTTTGGGTGGATCCAGTGTACAGATCCAGGTGAAATGGTGGATCCTGAATCGTCCTCACTTAATATACATTTTTTGTCACCTACTTCACAAGAAAAGTAGTATATCATATAGTTTCTGCAGAAATGACCTGACACATGACATAAAATGGTTAATGTCAGTTTTAAAAACATGACGACACATGCAAGTTAAGTCATAATGCTCCAATTACGCCATCGAGTTTGCAACTTTGTGTAAAATTCCGATGACGTGAGTATGCAAAAATCTTTTTTCTCTCTTATAGAGCTATTCAACCTTGGCGAAGGTCTGCACTCGCTGTTGGTTTTATGGCTTACTGAGCTGGTGCCGTTCCAGTTGTTCTTATTATGTCAATGACCAACGAGGTTGCGCGTGATGAAAATGGCGCCAGAAAGTTCCAAACTAGTTCAAGATAATAAAAATGGGCTGATAAAAACGGCGCCATAAAGTTCCAATCTGGTCCAAGGTAGCATAGATGGGCTGGATTCTTCTCTTAGTTTCACAATGATTATATCGCTCTCGTCAACCAGGCCCGAAAGATGCAAATACCTGCAGTGTTCGTCTGGAAACCTGCACAACAGTACCAGAGACACAAACGTTATGCGAACGAAACTCGACTGTGTGGTTCTAGCCTTCTCATTTCAGTGTACAGCACGATCAGCTGTAGATAGTAGCTGTCTAGATCGAACAATCTTATGGGTGGGATTGGAATCTGTGACCCCTCAGTTAGTAGCTGGCTACGCTACCCACTGCACCACTGAAGCTAGTTTGAGAGAGAGAGAGAGGAGGAGAGAGAGAGAGAGAGAGAGAGAGAGAGAGAGGAGAGAGAGAGGAGAGAGAGAGAGAGAGAGGAGAGAGAGAGAGAGAGAGAGTTCATTGATCGAATACATTATGCATGTTCAGTCTCTGCTTATCGCAGAATCAGTAACCATAATCTTTGCGCATCGACAGATGTAAAGGGCAGACAACATGTAAGTAATTACCCGAGCTGCCAGTGAACAAGAAAACGAAAACCAGTATGCGAGGAGTGTAGGACTTCTTGTTCAACTGATAAACGTTGGAGACGATCCCTTGAAATGTGTTCGATGGTCCTAGAAAGATTTATTGCATGCTGGCCAGAAAAACAGCATTTACTGTTCACCGATTTTTTTTCCTTAGAAGAGAAGACTGCGCCTCCCCTCTTTCTCTCCTCTTTTTCTGTCAAAGACCTGAATGTAAAGAAGTATTAATGCCTAGACCATCACTCTCTTAAAACAACATTCGTTAGATTGTTCATTTGTTCGTTCATTTTGTCTATCTGTTTGTGTCTCTTTGTCTCTGCCTGCCTCAGTTTCTTTCTCCCTCCCTCCCTCCTCCCTCTCTCTCTCTCCCTGTGTGTGTGTGTGTGTGTGCGTGCGTGCGTGCGTGCGTGCGTGCGTGCGTGCGTGCGTGTGCGCGCGCGCGCGTGTGTGCGTGTGTGTGTGAGTGGTGTGTGTGTGTGTGTGTGTGTGTGTGTGTGTGTGTGTGTGTGTGTGTGTGTGCGTGCGTGTGTGTGCGTGTGCGTGTGCGTGTGTGTGTGTGTTCTTAAGAGTGCATATGTGTGTAACTTACTGGAATTTTAGATGAATTTCCTAAAGCGTAATACATAACTCTGTGTACTGGGGTGGGGGAGGGGGGAGGGGGGAAGGGGGGTGAGGGGGGAGGGGGGCTACAAAAACATTTCATGCTGGTCTTGACACCAAAAATTACATCAGCTGTCAACTTATCTTGAAAAACAAGAAGAGATATGAGCACATTCAGCACATTTCGCTTTGTGTTCTTGTGGTTGATTTTGTTTTCAAAACTGTATTTAAGTGTCTCAGAGATTATTTTGAATCGAATTTCTTTTTTTGCATGAACGATAAAACCAAACTGAATTTTCATTATGCTTGTTTATTCATTTTCAAATTGGAGATTCATGTTTGACGGTAATTATATAAAATGAGGGATGAAATCTATAGAAAGGAGAGAAAGAACACCATTATCAAATCCATATCCTATATATATATATATATTACATATCGAAACACACACAATCTCTTCACGAGATTGTTTCCAGCCATTTTCGAATTGGTCTGGCAGATGTCGAATAAACACAATGTGATAAACCTTTCTAAATATCCATACCAGCTATGTTTACCCCTCCGTTTTAGAGATATTCCTTCGCATCGATTTAATGTCAGTTTCTTTTTATAATTTGAAATAAAGTACCAGCATTCTTATTTGAAAGGAAAGGGGGTTAAAGCGAGACAGAGGCTTTGAGGCTATGCTATCCAATCCCCCCCCCCCCCACACACACACAACGGAAAAACTGAAAGGGGCACTACGGGGAGCGCAGTCCTCCATCGAGGTTGAACGAATCCTGGATCTGCACCACAGATCCGCGCAAAAATTTACCGTCGGGCCACATTTCGTCTTTCCACCAAGAGCTGTAAAAATCAATACAGCATTTTTCTTTGCTGCGTGATTTTGCCGGGCGAATACTTGACCCACCTTTTGAACTGGATGCGCAAAACTTATGCATTGTTGTAGGTCACATTCTATTTCTCCCATCAAATTCTGTCAAAATCGGTTTAGTAAATTTCGCGTTGTTTTGTTCCAGGGATCCGCACCAAAATGTGACTGGTTTGTTCTACACTCCACCTTTCCAACATGTTTAATCAAAATCAGTTTAATCAGTTTTTGCGTGAACTTGCTGACAGACAGACAGGCAGACAGACAGACAGACAAACAGACAAGCCAACAGACGCGGGTGATAACATAATCTTGGCGGAGGTCATAGAATAGATTGAAATCATTTGAGGTAGTATGTTGTTTTGTTTCTGGTTCCTCACTGGATAGCGTGGAAATGTTGTGTAACAAAGGCCTCAGTGTGTGCAGTTGATCAACTCACGTGGCAGTTTCGCAGACGTTGAGACAGTCAGCGTGAGCATGAATGAACACAGAGTGCAAGTCATCGACCAGGAGGCCCCATCGAGGGAGTGAAATACAGTTTGTTGACGAGTAGAACTCATTATGTTATGTGAGAGAGGCCCTGCCGAGGTTCACGAATTTAATTCTCAGTGAGTGAAACTAACGATGTCTGGAGCTGGGGCCATATCGAGGTTAAAACAACAGTTTGATTGAAAAGAAATCCTTGTTCAAAACGTTTCCTTGTCTGCTGAGTTGAGTTCAATACAGACCAAACTCACGAAGATGTTCACATTGTGCGTCAAATTGGACTGTGCCAATTCAGAGCCTGCTTGCCCCCCCCCACCCCCCCTCCCAAATGAACTGTATCGGCTTAAAAAGACTATTTCCGTGACAGTTAAACATGAACTGAGCTAACTCGAGGGGTAAAACAAACATTAAGTTGTTAAAACATACCCAGCCGCACTCCCTTCATGTCCCCTGAATGATTGAATTCATCACGTGAGATTAACCTGTCTTCGTGGAAACAAACAAGTTTTAATTGTAGGTAACCTGACCCTCACAATTCACACGGTGTGTCGAATTCAAATAATGACAAAACACCCAGTATATGACAAAACATCCACATCATATGTTTGAACTATGCAACACCTTAAATCATTTTACGCAACCCCTGCGTCACGAAGAGGCCTGCGCCAGTTTGGTAGAGAGAATCACACACGAGTTTGCTCTTAAGTTTATAGTTGTGGGAGTGAGAAAAGAAGTAAGATACTGTGGCTTATAGCCCAGCCGACTAAAAGAGCCATAACAAGGCTGTTACCGCGTTCCAGTCAACTCACATGTTATCCCCCCCCCCCCCAAAAAAAAAAAAAAAAGAAAAAAAGAAAAAAAAAAGGTGGTGGGTACAGTGAGTACGTAGATGTGTGGATGACAGAGAAGGGGGAGGTCGCAACAGGCGAAACCGTAAAATGAAATGTATTATATATCCTTGCCACAAATTTAATTGAACGAACGCTACACACACACACACACACACACACACACACAACACACACACACACACACACACAAAGAGAGAGAGAGAGGAGAGAGAGAGAGAGAGAGAGAGAGAGAGAGAGAGAATGTACCTAAAAAGAACAACCAAACACCGCATGCAACGAGATGTGATAGCCACTGAATCCAATCTTCGTCAAACTGAATGCCTGAATGCATACAGGAGAAAATGAGACAAGGTTCTTTTGAAGTGTCATCTGGAACCAGTTTTCTGCAAAATAAATGAGTGACGATGGGACTGACTTCTAACGGAAACAGATAAAAAAAAAAATCACAGACTTTTGATTCAGCGCAAACAACATCCGCGACAACATCAAACTGGAGCTAAAATGGGATAAGCAGCAGATAAAAGTTCTTGGATACAATGCTTGCATTGGACAATGGTCACGTGTAAACCAATCTTTTAGCAACAGACGAGAAGTTGTGCATTAACAGTAGACTATGGCACTACTATGGTGGACAACAAAAACAGCATTAGCAAATGAATCCAGTCTGAGATTTCGTAGATTGATGAGCAAGTCTTTGACACCGAGACAATAGGAATAGACTGAAACAATAGTTAGGGAAGAAGTGCATGGAGAAAAAGAATGAATGAAAGAAAGAAAAGAATTTAATCCGGCTGCCGTGGCGCAGCGGTCAGCGTGACGGATTTACGAGCTTGGGGATCATAGGTTCGATTCCTATCAGAGGCAGTTGTGTGTGTGTGTGTGTGTGTGTGTGTGTGTGTGTGTGTGTGTGTGTGTGTGTGTGTGTGTGTGTGTTTGTGTGTGTGTGTGTGTGTGTGTGTGTGTGTGTGTGTGTGTGTGTGTGTATGTGTGTGTGTGTGCGTGCGTGCGTGAGTGTGTGTGCGCGCGCGTGCGTGTGTGTGGTAGCACCGAACTCCTACTAAGATATGAGTGCACTATAAGCACAAATGCTAAGAGTGGAAGCACACGGTCAAATTTCACACACATAAGGATCAATGAAGGCAAGAGCAAGATTCTCAAGGTCAACGCAGTCAACACCAATTCGATCATGCTGGGCAGTGAGATGCTAGAGGAGATAGAAGCCGTTACCTACCTGGGCAGTGTCATCGACAAGCAGGAGGGCACAGAGCAAGGATCGGAAAGGCCAGGGCAGCGTTCGTACAGCAACGGAACATTTGGAGCTCCAAGGAACTGTCAATCGACACCAAAGTCAGCCTCTTCAACACCAACATCAAGGCAGTTGTACTGTACAGAGCGTAGACCTGGAGAACTACAGTCGCCACGACTATGAAAGCGCACGTGTTCATCAACACCTGCCTGCGCAAGATTCTCCGCATCCAATGGCCAGACACCATCAACCACAACGAGCTCTGGGAAAGAACAAACCAGCTGCCCGCAGAACAGGAAATCAAGAAACGACGTTGGGGCTGGATTGGCCATACACTGCAGAAGCCTGCAAGCAACATTACCAGACAAGCCCCAACATGGATCCCCCAAGGAAAACGAAAAAGAGGTCGGCCAAGGAACACCTGGCGCCGGAACCTGGAAGATGACATCAGGAACCTGGCGATGACATGGAATCAGCTGGAAAGAAGAGCCCAGGACAGAGACGAATGGAGATCCTTGGTCGGCGGTCTGTGCCCCAGGACGGGTAGTAGGCGATAGGATAGGAAGGATGATGCCCTCTTACAACGCTGCTCAAATTTCCTGACCAACATTGCAGGTGCCTGTATTTCTCGGGCCTGGTTTGACGCCAGATTATATCATGAAAAAATAATCCTGTCATGTTGTCTCAGATCAGAATGGAACTCTACAGAACCATCTTCATCATCCCCATGCTCATTAATTGCAACCCAAATCCTCAGACTCTGCGGCCTTTCATTCCATTCTTTTGTCCTGACGTCACAAGAACAAGAACAAGAACAAGAACAAGAACATATTTTATTGCCATATGAAAACCAGAGGTTTTGTGGGGCACAGATGATCAAGTTCAGACATTCAACTAAACTAAACTAATCCTAGCGTTGTCACATCTTGCAACATAACATCATTAGTAGCAGAAAGAAAAGCACAGTGTGTATCAGAGTCTGATTAAATTTTCTGTCTCCGAAGAGAAAAACACAACAGGATATACTGGGCAAGTACAGGTTGGAAGCAGTCCAATAACATAAGCTCCGAGGGTTTTGTCATGTTAGTCTGTGGTGGAAAATCAATTTTTATGATCCTCGTCATCAGGTCATAACGTTGTTGGTCAAATAATTTGCAGTCATCGAGAAAATGTAGTTCGTCCTCAACGACGTGGCATGTCGTGCATAATCTGTTTTCTCTGTCAGTGTTGGTATAACGGCCCCTCTCAATTTGGAGGTCATGGGCACTTATTCGTAATCTAGTTAGTGCTCGTCTGCAATCTGTGTCAGTGTGTTCCTCCAAATAAGCCGCCTGTTTGTATTCGGTAGTAACTGTGGCATAAAATTTGAGCTTGGATGTGCTTTCATTCTTTTGTTTCTTCCAAAACTCAATATAAAACGTTTCCAGCTTCGCATTGATCAGAAACTTCAGGCGAGTCACACTAAATGTACCCTGATTTTCCCAGACATGCTGTAATCCTATCGTTGACAAGGTTTGTCGTATAAACTTCGTCCATTTGCTTTCTTCGGTGCCTTGAGAGATCATTGACTGATAAATCTGTTGTTGGTAAGAGTCTTGGTCTGACTCTAATATGTGTATCCAGAATGCGATAGTCTGGGTTATCACTTTAAAAGTAATCGGGAATCTCCCCAGTTCGCCCAAAACCGGTAATGTCATTGCTTTTCTATGAACTCTTAATAATTGCCTGCAGAATTTAATGTGTGCAGTTTCATGTGGGAATTTGTTTGCAAGACAGGTTTTGAACAAATGCTGCATTTTCTTTTCTTGACATATTTCATCTTTGTATTGGTAAGAGGATGGGAACCACACCTCCGACCCATATGTGACCTCCGTCACTGTTCATTTCCCTTCCATGTCCGTGCCCGTTGCGGGCTCGGGTCCAAGTCGTTGATATCGCTAAACTGGGTACCAGTGCTCTTTACAGCGGGCAGTTTTACCCACGCTGGCTCCACGACTAAGCAGTTAGTGTCATTATTAGGGGGGTCTCAGCAAGTAATGTCTTGTGGGTGTTGGATCAGAGCGGGCACAACCGAACATCACCAAAACGACCCGGCAGCAATGCAGCGTCTCCTCTGGTGGGT
>CM031598.1:55655001-55705001 GCA_018398815.1 Conus ventricosus | reverse complement strand
TGTTGTTTTTTATTAGTTTGATCGTCGTTTATTTTTGGTACATAAATCCATGAAGAGTGTGTGCATCTGAAGGTGATGGTGGATTGGTGAAAAGGTTAGTGGATGGAGCGAAAATTAGTTTTTTCAAAATTAGTAGAATTAATGAAGGATTCTGGCTGTCGTTTTGTGTTAAGCGCAGTTCACACTTGCCATCCCTTCATCCACGCTTTCCACTCCGGTTGCACGTGAAATCTGCTCTTCATTGAACGTTGTGTGTGAAAAGGTGTGTGGTCAAATGACATAAACACATGAAAACATAGACTTGAAACTTCAAGCTGCGTTCTAAACATCCCCGACCTGGTTAGGAGAAAACGCTCACAAACTACAGGCACCTGAAAGGATGTCACAAAACATGCCTGCTGTACATCAATCAAACATCATGCACTTTATGGATTGGCGCTTCGCGCAAATGCAGCAGAATTTGCAAGTGCATATCGCTGGAATTAAAGAAAATATCGACGGGAAATTTTCTGATCTCGAAAACAACATCGGGCGCTTTTTTGCAGAAATCAATGAACTGAAAGACAGTGTTGCCATCAATATTGGTGATATTAAGGAACTGAAAGAAGACAAGAATCTCATGATGGAAAGACTGGATCTATTGGAGAGGAAGCTAGAGGCAGCAGAACAGGATTCAAAAGCCTGCAACCTCAGATTCCTCAATGTGAATGAAGAAGAGTGGGAGGATGAGCGGACAACTACCCAAATCATCATTGATGTGATGAACAACCACACTAACGGTGACAACTGCAACATGACGACATCGCCAGGGCGCACCGCATCGGCAAGCCATGGCTTCACAGAAGTGACCCTCGACCCATCTTGGTCCAGTTCTGTCGGTGGGCAGACAAGATGGCTGTCCTGGGAGACAGGGGCCTCAGAGACAACCTGAGACTAGCGGCATCAGGGTGGCTTCCGACCTTACCTCAAGACAAAGAGAGATGGTGGAGTTTCACCGAGGACTTGGCAAGATTGCCTATTTTCATAGAGGGAAGCTCCACGTCAGAGACAGACTCCAACCGATGTCTTCCCAGGACGACACTGAAGGACAATCCTCTCATTCCCGCGGGAACGTGGAGACACTTGGCCTCAACTACGAACCCGTGAGGATAGTGAGTTCAACAGTCACAGAGGTGTCCGTCAACCCGGTGGCAAACAACCTCAAAGAAACCAACGCCACTACCAGGAACTCTCAGACAGGAACAATGCTGCTCGGGCCCAGGACAATTTCGCTTCTTCGAAAAGCGGTCAGGCACCAGTCGTAGTCCTCCACGCCGTTATCAGTATGCGAGAAGCCGCAGTCAACATGGACAGGTGAGAGCAAGCTCAACCATCGTCTGGGGATCAAATGACAAATCAAGAGGTCAGAACAGAAATGATCGTGTGCCGATTGTTCCCGGTACACGTTCCTACAGTGACGTGGCCAGAAGAAATGTTTCTCAGCACCGGAGGTTGTTATGGTGAAAGACTCTGCCAGCAGAACCAACTCTGATGCTTCAGGAGGAAACAGACAAAAACCTCAGTGTTCGGACAGTCTACAGAGGTCAGAGTTAGCGACCACGACCCTCTGAGGAAAATGGATGTCGCTGGAGACACCACAGTGAAATCAACACAGAACATCTATGAACGGTTGTTCAGATGTAGCGAACGCTGACGATGAAGACTTTATTCCACAGAACAAAGACAAAATTGGAACAGACTTTTGGGGACGAGACAGATGGGGGAAAATAAAAAGAGCCGTTGACATTGACCCCAGCATAGTTTTACGCCAAAAACAAAACAATCGCAAAACCCAAAAACATTTCCGTCAGGAAGTAAACCCAAATTATCCAATGAAGTGTCCACCCTTTGTCTTTCACAAGATACAGAAAAAACGAAACAACATAACCCTGGCAACAGAACGAGACAAAAACCCATCTTCAAAAGATGGCCCTACCCAAAATGGACAGATGACAAACCAACTTTAAAAACAAAGAGAAAAGAAAGACGGGGGACGGACCAAGCGGAGATTTAAAGGGATCGAGAAAAACAAGATCTGGGCCCCTTGGCTCGTATCCAGACACGGCGAGCTGCACCCAAACCCCAAACTGGTCTCAGAACAAACACAAAAGTATGAAAGGCAAAACACCAAGCAACATCGTGGATTCTTTAAAAAAAGGCTGATCCGGAAAAAACCCAAAAAAGACGCCAAACCCCAGCCCCCCAGGACTATATCCGTGGAAAAAAGGGTTTTGGGGAGATAAAAAAGGGAAACGGGCCGGGGCCCGTACTGAAAATAAGCCCTTTGACAAAGAGGGTAAAACACTTAAAGGCCGGAATTATCCTACGACTGGCACCCCAAAAACCAATTTTGGAACAAAATTTAAGGGGGGAAAGAGAAATGTTTCATTTCTAAATTAAAATGTTAACGGGCTTTTTAAAAAGTTAGATAACATTGATTTATTAATTTATCTTTCGTTCGACTTTATTGCCTTACGAAACGTTCAGGGATTTAATTTCGAATCTTACTTTTTAAAGATTTTATAAATTTTCGTCAAAAGCAAAGAAACTTTAAAAAGGGGAGGACCCCGGTGGTGAAGTTATGATTAAAAAAGTTATGTGATTTCTAGAAAGAATTCAGACAACCGGGAAAAACGTTGTATTTTGAAGTTTCGCGGTTTATTTTGCAGGGACAAAGAGTATGTATGTTTTTTCTTATACCCCCCCACATACTCAACTTTCGGGAAAGACCCAGCAGGGCTTTTGGTGTTAAAAATATTAGCAGTGTTTAAAAGACTTGCATGACATTTATGTGAGTTTACATTTTCTGAATGGGGACCTAAATGCAAAAAATGCAGAAAAAAAATTATTTTTTCTGATGACAAAAACGTTTCGACCCAAACTTTCCCAGTCAAAATAGTTTTCCCAAGAAAAAACAAGACAGTTATGTAAATAATTTTGGTGACCAATCATTGAATTAGGGATTGTTTGTTGTATTATCGAAGGACTGAGTGAATCAAATTTTGAATAACTGTAATATATAGGAGTTCCCGGGGAAAAAGTAAGTTGACTTTTCTTCACCTGATTTTTTTCATCTTTCTTTCATGTTTTTTGATGTTGAAAATAAATTAATGGGATCATCTGCCAGTTAGTCTAAAAATAAAAATAAGTAAAAAAGAAAATGATTGCTTTCCTGATACGCAACCAACTCGAAAAAACAGTAAAGGAAAGTTTTTGGAAATAAGGATTAAAGATGAATTTGAAATAGGGGAAATGGAGATTACAAAACAAATTAGTAAAGCGAAAATAATTTAGAAAGATGTAGTGTCCTTGAAACTTTTGTAAAAGTTTAAAAGAATCTAGAAAAGCATTTAAAAACCAGCGGTACATACAGGAAAAGAGGTCGAATGGTTCGACGAGAATGTCACAAAGTCAAAAAAAAACTGGGAAAAAATTTAAAACTATTTCGAGCATTACACAAAGAATCCTCAATTCGAAAGAAAAATGAAAATAATTTTTAAGAACCCAAGTTATATAGTCTATGAAAGGAAAAGATAAACCTTTTTTAGGATGAAAAAACAGCTTTTGAAAACAAAAATTAGAATATTAAAAAAGGAAATTAAAAATTTCGTCGGTTTTTTGGGGGGGCATCTTGAAAACAGGGGAGGCAAAAAGACTAAATTTTTAATGATTTTTAGTATTGGAATGGTTTAATCATTTTAAGGGTTTTTTCCAAAGAAAATGAAGAAGGGGGGGGGGGACCCCCAAATTTAAAAAACGGATGTTTTTAAACGAATCAGAACATGACTTAAAATTCCGTTTTGGGAAAGAAAAGAAAAAAAGTATGATAAACTAAAAACGCAAAGTAGGGGAATTGAGAAATTTCTGCTGAAATGCTAAGCGGGGTGGTAAGGTGTTGAGCTATTTCTGACAAACTATTCAAACAATTTTTGACAAAGGTTTTTATCCCAGGGAAGGGTCAAAAGCTCTTTAACCCCAGTAATAAAAAAGGTGACCCCGAAATGTGAAAATTTCAGAGGAATCTTCTTCTGGTATTATTAAATGCTATACTACATACTAAATGCACGACTGTAGCCCGGTTAGAAAGCAAAAATTTAATTTAGAAAGTGCGGGTTCCGGAAAAAATTATTTGACATGGATAAGATATTTTTCTTTTTAGCCTCTGTTCAAATGTTTGAGTAAAAAAGGGAGGAAGCTATAGTCGCTTTTGTAGACTTTAAAAAGGGTTTTTTATTTTGTTCGACTGATAAAATTTTGCAATTATTAAACAACGGGTGTAAGGTAAATTTCTGGCCTCACTTTAAACTATGTATCATTCTTGTTTTCCCCGATTCAAGCAAAATCAAGAAAATCTCCCAAAAATTTGAAACTCCTGTTGGAGTTAGACAAGGATGTGTTCTAAATCCTCTTATTTTCAATTTTCATAAAACCCGTTAGCAGATCAAATAAAAGAAAAAAAAAAACATGGGGTTTTTGGGTTTCTTCGGTATCATTGAATTATTTTATTATGTTTTTGCTGGATGTCCATTGTATCTACAAAACCCCTGTGGCCCACAAAATCTTGAAGTATTAAAAACCCGTTGTAAAAAATGAAACTATTGCAATATCAACAAAACCCAAGAAAGTATTTTGAAAAAGGAGGATATTTAGGGAAGCATGAGAAAAGGTTTTACGAGGTAACAGACGGAAATTTGAATAAAAATTTATTAGGGTTTTAAATTTCCCACCCTGATCAGTGAAAAAAAGGGACCCTTCATTAAAACTAAGGCTAAAAAGGCTAGTTCAACTCGGAGAAACTTTACAAAAAAAATAGGGGAAAAGACGGAAAGTACTTTTTTTTAAAGGTTTTTTTACATCAAGATTAACCAATTTGAGTATGCTGCCCAAAATTGGGGGGTTACACAGTTTAAAAATTTTGAAAAAAGTAATATGCGGCAGCAAAAAATTTTTGGGTGTTCCGGAATTAGCCAAACAAAAGGTTTCGGGGATTTGGGTCGATTCCTTTTTTCATTAATTCCTACGTTAATTTTTCGAACTGGTTTAGACTTTTAAAAATTGAAGTGAAAGGTTCCCCAAAGCTATTTGAGTGTTAAATTTGAAGATCTGGAAAACAGTGCTGGGGTTTAAGGGGAAAAAATCTGTGTTTAAAAGTTTTTTAAATTTTTTTTTGGTTCAAAAAGGTTTGGAGACGTTAAAAAGTTCCCAAAAAGTGTTTTTTAAAAAAAAAAAGGTTGTTGATATGTTCATTCAAAAATGGTTGGGACCCTACGAACCGTGAGAGATACAAATGTTTTTGTAATTTTAAGTGGTTTTTTAAAAGGGAAAATATCTTTGGGGTACGAAAACGTATGTTTCCCGTTGCCCTTACCAACCCGGTTTTTTTGACTGGAAAAAACAATTTTCTCGCTATAGTAAAAAAGAAAAAGGGAAAAGCATGCCCATTTTGCCCCGTCAGGTAGAGAATGGCAACTTTTTTTTTTCAAGCTCCTCTATCAAGACCTAAGGAGTAAATTTCTCAAAGAATTCGCCAGTTGTCCCTTCATTTGCTTCTAAGGTATCCAGTGCTTCGCACAGACATAGCCTATCAAGGTACATTTTTCATGCCATAAACAGAAGGATCAAGTCAATTCTTTAGTGATAAATTACTGCGGACAATTACCACTACCTTGGTTTTCCTTGAAATGACTGACTTCATTTGTATTGTAATTTCGTGTACTCTAAACGTATCTGAATGATATATCATCTTTACACGTAGTTTTGGGAATTATTATTGCAATGCTTTTTGTTCTGTTTACAACACATATATGCTAACTCCTCCCCGTTCCTATCCACTTCCCCCCCCCCCCCCCCTCCCTTTGTACCTTGTATTGTGGCCCAAGGCCGATGTACATTAAAGCGTTCTGAGTTCTGAGTTCTGAGTTCTCTCTCTCTCTCTCTCTCTCTCTCTCTCTCTCCTCTCTCCTCTCCTCTCTCTCTCTCTCTCTAAATTTTCGTGTTTTTTTTTCCGGCTGGAACTCAGTCCAGTGTGATGAATAGCAACACAGACCGACACCATGAGAACCTAAGTGTTCCGGCTTCACTAAATGACTTCGACTAAAGTGACAACGTCACCAGTCCACCATTCTTTCCATCTGCTGTTTCCCATCTTTCGGTCCCCTTGGCATACTCTCACGTCGTTCGTTCTGTCTGCCCTACACAGCTACACCCAGATTAGTCCTGTCGTGGCCCCAACATCGCCAGTGCACAGAAAGCAATCCGTGTCTGGCCGTCTGAGAGAAGCCATCGGAATAGACACTATACTGCCGCTGAGTCTCTTCGGTGGCGTTCAGTCGTGCCTTTTCTGGTCCTACGTATGCAGGGCACCACCTTTTTAAGCCCTCCTTGCCGACGACAACTATTGCTTGGTCGAGAAACCAGCGTGAGTAAATGTTTCTCCATAGAGAGGGCGTGTCCACGTCCATCCAACAACAGTCTCCATGATCTGATCGCTCAAAGACCCTGACACGAACTAACTCACCATGGCCAGGGACATGTGGGGTGTGGTGGGGGTGGGTTTGGGGGCCGATACTGACGTCATGATGCGAACAAGGTATGAAGAGCTACAGAATTCAAGGTTTTTTGTGTTTTTTTTTGTGTGTGATTAATGATGATGATGATGATGATGATGATGATGATGATGATGATCTACGATATCCAGTCTTTCACAACACGTCTCGGCGTCGACCAGGCCGAGAGATAAAGACACCTACACATTTGGTCAGGAAATTGGTCAGGAGCCACAATGGGCGAAACTCTCAGCTGCACTTTGCCTGCATAACAGAGCCCGCAAACGAAAGCAAGGCAATGCTGACTGAATAAGTATGTTTGATCAGCATCATTCGGGGTTCGCTGACTTTTTGCCAATGATGAACGATGCACATATAGATCCAGACAGAGAAATAAAGTAAGCCTTTGACAGCCTAGCTGCTCCATTCATCCCCTAATTGAATTCAGTGGATTCAAGAGTTTGTTTTTTCTTTCAAAGATCACTGGCATATTTCTGTTTGTTGCTGTTGTTGTTGTTGTTCTTCTTCTGATTCAAACGGACATTGTAAGAAAGGAAAAAAAAGCTTGAAAGTTCACATGCAGAGCTAAAGGACAGAGTGTTGAGAAAGACGGTCAATGTCAAAGAAAGTTACACCACCTCTCCCCCCCCTCCTGTCCCTGCACCCTTTCCCCTCCACTCCCCCCCCCCACTGCCCCCCTCACAAGCTGGCTCTCTTTCCTCCCTTTTACACAACAACACACACACACACACACACACAACACACACACACACACAAACACACAACGCTTGCCACCACACCACATCCACACTCCCATACACACCACTCACACGTACACATACACACACACACACACACACACACACACACACACCACACACACACACACACACCACAACACACACAATCACACTCAACACACACAGTCTCACACACACACACACAGACACACACAATCACATACGCACAACACACACACAACACTCCACACATCAAACACACACACACATCACACACACACACACCACACACACCCACACACATACACTTCACATCACTCACACAATCACACTCACAGACATATACAACAACACATACACATACAAACCATACACACACTACACACAACATCACACACACACACACACACACAAAAACACACACACACAAACACACACACCACACACCCACACAACACACGTGCCCCTTCACACAGCACTCACAAAAAAAACACCTCACGCTTTCTAGACTAAAATCAGACACTCCTACATTTTCTTGGGGGTCGTGGGTCTGTAATCTGTTCTTTTTCCATCAAGAAACACACTTAATCGTTGTGATAATTCAGCATCATGATACGACAACAACACATTCTTCAACGATGTCAAATATTGTTATTACGCCTCATCATAGCTTTCATTATCATCAATTACACATTTCACGATGACTAAGATTGATTATCATTCATCATGGTATCGCATCAATCAACTTGCATGCCTCCTCGTATTCTTCACAACGTATTGTCCATGTAATATATTATTGACGATTTTGTTCGACAACATCTTCCAACAACGCATCATACATTATCTTAGAAAAAAGCAGTTGATTATTAAAAACGCCCGCTACAAAATAGCAATAAATAAAGAAAATCATACATCAAATTCTATGAAGAAAAAAAAAGAGAAAAAAACCCACAGAAAGAATACGACACCACGTTTACAATCGAAAGAAAGCGAGCAATAATAGCAAAGTCTCGTTAACACAATAACTCTGCTTGGCTGCATAGCTTTCTTCCATTTTGAGTGATAATAAGTCATAAAAGTTAGCAAGACAAATCAAAAAAAAATTAAAAAAAAACCCAACTCGCTTTCTGGTAGTTGTCAAGTCAAAATCAGAGGGCTTAGAGATGAACTTGTCTTGGTGACTCGTCGATGGACTCACGAATAAACTGAAAAATGCACATAGCTGTCAAATTGTGATTTTCTGTGGCCCTTTTCAATCAAGAACAAGTCACGATGCGAGCTCAGATCTCCCAGTTAATCTTTTACTTTGGCGACTTATGCTCATGTTTATTTTTGATTTTGAAACGACTGTCATTTGATATACGTTTAAATTAGAAACAATGTAGCTTGCTTAGATTCAATTTTCTCCTCTCTCTCTCTTCTGTTTCTGAGTCGTCTGTCTCGCCTTCTTCCTTCTTCTGTCGTCTGTCACTGTCCTCTCTCACTCTCTCTCTCGCTCTCTCTCTCGGACACACACGAAACGTTCAACAAGGCATCCTTTTCGTCAGCGCTCTCCTTCTAACGAAAATCTGTTTGTTTATTAGTTTGATCGGCGGTTATTTTTACAATAAATTCCATAAATGGCATCTAATGATGTCTTTAAAATTATAGTGATGAGCAAAATTAGTTTTTTTTCAGTAAATTATAAAGGAATAAGATGCCTGTCTTTGTGAAGCCAGTTCACACTTCCATCCCTTCAATCCAAGCGCTTTCCATCCGGTTCACGAAATCTCTCCTTCATTGAACGTTGGTTGAAAAGTGTTCAATACAAAACACTTAAAAAACATTAACTTGAAACTTCAAGCTCGTCTAAAACATCCCACCTTTAAGAAATCGCTCAACAACTACAGGCACCTAAAGATTCACAAAACAGCCTGCTTGTACATCAATCAAACATCATCACTTATGGATGCCTCGCGCAAATTGCAGCAAATTGACAGCATATCCCTGATTTAAAGAAAATTATCACGAAATTTTCATCTCGAAAACAACACCCCCCGGCGCTTTTTCAAAATCAATGACTAAAGACATGTTTTGCCATCAATATAGGGTGATATTTAAGAACTAAAGAAAACAAGAATCTCTTGATGTAAAGATCGATAAAACTAAGCAGCAAACAAGTCAAACCTCAACATCAATTCCTCAAGTAATGAAGAAATGGAGATACGACAACTAACCCAAATCATCAGTGATGTATGAACAACCACACAACGTGACAACTGCAGCATGACGACAGCCCTTATATACGCCCGCACGCAAACCAGCTTCACAAAGTACCCTCGACCCTCTTGTCCAGTTCTGTCCGTGCAAAAGATGCTTCCGGAACAGACCTCAGAACAACCAGAACTAGCGCATCAGTGCTTCCCGACCTTACCCAAACAAAAGAGATTTGAGTTTTCACCGAGCTTGCAAATTGCCTATTTTCATAAGAACTCCACCGGTCAGAACAGAACTCCAAAACCGATGTCTTCCCAACACACTGAAACCAATTCCTCTCTTCCCCGGAACGAGAACACTTCCTCAACTACAACCCGTGAGGAGATGATTCAACATCACAGATTCCGTCAACCCTGCAAACAACCTCAAAGAAAACCAAACGCCACTACCAGAACTCTCAACAGAACAATGCTCTCACCCAGACAATGTCGCTTCTTCGAAAAGCGTCACTCCATCGTATCCTCCACAAGCCGTTACCATATGCAGAAGCCCAGTCAACATGACATGGCGAGCAGCTCAACCATCGTCTGGGATCAAATGACAAATCAAATCAGAACAGAAATATCGTTCCGAATTCCCGTACACGTTTCCTACAGTGACGTCAGAAAAAGGTTTCTCACATCCGGAGGTTGTTAGCGTAAGACTCGGCCACAAACCAACCTATCTCAGAAAACAACAAAAAAACCTCATTTCACATCTACAATCAAGTGAGTCGACCACGACCCTTCTGAGAAAATGTGTCCCTGAACACCAACATGATATCAAACACAGAACAACAAAACGGTGTTCATGTACGAACGCACAATGAAACTTTATTCCCACAAACAAAGACAAAATTGGAACAGACATTAACAAGACAGATGCAGTAAATAAGAATTTGTCATGAACAACCATCATAGTTTTACGCCAAAACAGACAACTCAGCAGAACTAAACATTCCGACAACAGTAAATCCATTCATCCAATGAAGATTCCCCTTCCTATTGTCTGTCACAATACAGAACAAACTGAAAATACATAATCACTGGACAAACAAACAACAAACAACCATCTTCAAATGCCCTAGCCAAAATATACAGATACAACCAACATTAAACAACAAAATAACAAGCAAGACAGAGGGACGACACCATACAGAAGTTAAGGATCGAGAACAGAACAAAATCTCCCCTTGGCTCGTACTCCCACACCACGGCGACTGCACCAACCCCCAAACTGCTGTCCCAAACAAACCACAAAAGACTAAAGGCAATACACTCAAACAACATCGTGGATTCTGTCAAAAAGGCGGATCCCGGAACCAACCAAAAAAGACACCATAACCCAGCCCCCCATGACTATATCCAGTGAAAAAATTCGAGATATAAATAGAAACGCCGGGCCACGATACTTAAAAAGTCCTTGACAAATGAAGGAAAACACTTAAAGTCCCTAATAATCCTACGACTGGGCTCCAAACAAATTTTGTGAACACAATATAATGTGGGATAAAGCAATGTTTCATTTCTAATTTATAAATAAACGGCTTCTTCAAAGTTTCATAACATTGATTTTCATTAATTTCATCATTTCTTCGACTTTATCTCTTACTAACGTTAATGATTAACATTCGAATCATGACTTGTTAAAGATTTTATAATATTTACGTCCAAAGCAAAGAAACTCTCTCATCAAGATACTCCTGTTCATATTTTATGATTAGAAAAATTTATGCTGATTCATATAAAAATTCAAACAACCAGAAAACGTTGAGTTTTGAAGATTCCAGAACGTATTTCACGACCAAAGATGTGCTGTATTTGTCTATATCCCCCACATGACTCAACATTCTGGAAGACCCACAGCCGTATGGTGTTGAAACTATTAGAACATGCTTATCAACTTGCATAACTTATAAGTCTACATGTTGCTGAATGGACCTGAAGGCAAAACTCAGACAAAAATTATTGCTTTTTCCTATGACAGACACGATTTCGATCCACATTCCACTCCAATACTTTCCAAGAAAATCACAAACATATGTAAATAATTGTTTGGTACCAACTTCATTAATTAGTATATTTTATTGTGTTACAATACTGAGTGATTCAAATTTTATGATACTGTCATATATAAACGTCCGAAATACAGGGACGATTTCTCATCCATTGATTTAATTTTCAGCCTGTTCATTCATGTCTTGTATGATTTGAGAATATAATAATCGATCATCTCATTATCTAAAATAAAATAAGTAAAAAAGAAAATGATTGCATTCCTGATACGCAACCAACCGAACAACATCAAGAAAATTTGCTTGGGAATGAAGATTATAAGATAATTTGTCAAATCAGGAAAGTAGATTATACCAAACAAATTACGTAAAACCACAAATAATAGACAACGGTAAAAACCTTAAACTTTGTACAATGCTAAAAGAATCTAGCAAATCTTGTTAAAACCAGCGTACTACAGAAAAGAGTCGGAATTTCGACATAATGTCACAAAGTCAAAAAGAAACTAGAAAAATTAAACTATTTCAGAGCATTACCAAAAGAATCCCTCAATTCAAAAAAGAAGAAATGAAAACTAAGGTTGAAAACCAGAGTTATATAGGTCTATTTGCAAGAAGAAGTATAAACACTTATTAAGTTGAAAAAACAACTTTTTAGAAAACACAAATTAGAATATGAACCAAGGAAATTATTATTCTCGAATTTTGGTGCATCTAGAAAACATGGGAATTCAACAAGACATAAATTGTTTATGACATTAGTATTGAGATTGTTTAATCATTTTAAACCTTTTCAATTCACAATGAAAGCAAGGACCCCTATTAAACGGATTTTAGACAATCAACAGACTTTAAATATTCCGTTTTCGAAAAGAATTAAAAAATATATTAAACTAAAAACAACAAACTATAATGATGAAATTTCTGCTAAATCTAAAGCGATGTAAATGTTGAGCTATATTCCAAAACATTCAATACAATTTTTGACCAAAGATTTATCCCAAATTCTAAAAGCTCTTATAATCCCAGTATATAAAAAAGGTACCCTGAAAATGTCGATAATTACAGAGAATCTCCTCGATACTATTATCTAAAGCTATACTACAATACAATAAATCCACGACTGTATCCCTGTTAAAAGCAACAATGTAATTGCTAATGTCAAGCATCCAAAAAAATTATTCGACATGATATGATATTACTAATATGCCTCTTTCAAACTTTTATAAAAAAGTAGAACAATACTCGCTTTTGTAACTTTAAAAAGCTTTTGATTCTTGTTCGTCATATAAACTTTTGCAATGTATTAAACAACAGGGTTTAAGGTAAATTTCTGGCCTCACTAGACTCTTATCATTCTTTTACCTGAACAAGCAAATCAAAACCTCTCCGAGAAATTTTGAAACTCCTTAGATTACAAGGATGTTTTCTAAGTCCTACTTATTTTCATTTTCATAAACCAGTTCCAATCATCTAAATGAAAAATTAAACATGGATTAGGTGATTAACTTTCCGATATCATTGTTTATTATATTACGTTCTATGATGTCTCATTGCATCTACTACACCATGTGGCGCCTACCAAAATCAATAATGTATTAAGACCTGTTTCAAACATGAACTATCTTCAAGATCAACAAAACCAAATTAATATATTTAGAAAAAGATATTTAGGAACATGAGAAATTTGACGATTAACAACTGGAAGTTGTGAAAATTTGGCTATCTAGGGTTTAATTTCACCACATGACATCAAAACAGGGTACCCCTTCATTTAACAACTAGCTAAAAAGGCAGTATTCAACTCGCAGAATCTTACAAAATATAGGAAATAACGGAAATACTGTTTTTCAAGTATTTGACATCAAATTCAACCAATCTGATTCTGCCACCGAATATGGATTACACTGATTAAACATTTAAAAAACATATGCCTGCATGCAAAAGATTTGCCTGTGGTGCCAAATTATCGCCAAAACAAAATGTTTACGGAGATAGGGGGCCATATCCTCTATTACATAAGTGCCTACGTGACTTGTTTACGATACTGTTAACTTTTAAAGATGGAAGCTGAAAGGTTACCTCCAGAAAGCATATTTATGCTGTTGAATTTAGACAAACTGGAAACAGGCTTCTCTAGTAAGAAAATCTTGTGTTCAAATTTTAATTTGTTTTTACAACAATTGGAGACGTAAAATTCCTAAATGTGATTAAACAAACATTTATATTTCATTCAATTACTGCACATACAACCGTGTAGAATACAAAGGTTAAAGTAATTTTTAAGTCTGTTTTGAAAAGGAAAGATATCTTTTGATACAATACTACTGTTTTCCGCGTTGCCATTACAACGAACCTGTTTAATTTGCTTCCACTGAATAACAATTTGCAATCGCTATATGTAAAACAGAAAATGACAAAGCATCCCATTTGCCATACAAGTAAAATAGCAACATTTATTAATGTCAATCTCCCTCTATCAAGACCCCTAAAAGATAATATCTCAAACAGATTCCCAGTTTCCCCATCATTTCTTCTAATATCCAGTGCTTCCACAGACAAGCCCTACAATACAGTTTTCATCATAAACAAAATCAATCAATTCTTTATGGATAAATTACTGCGGACAATTACCACTACCTGTTTTCCCATCAAAAATGACTGACTTCATTTGTATTGTAATTTCGTGACTCTAACTACTAATTGATATATCACATCTTATACAACGTATTTTGGAATTAATATTGCAATGCTTTTTTTCTTTTACAACACATATATCAACTCCTCCCCTTCCTATACACTTCCCCCCCCCCCCCCCCTTCCCTTTTACCTTTATTGGGCCCAAGGCCGATACATAAATCGTTCTCTGATTCAGATTCGGATTCTCTCTCTCTCGCTCTCTCTCTTTCCGCTCACTCTCTCTCATCTCTCTCTCTCTCCTCTCTAAATTTTCGATTTTTTTTTCCGCGGAACTCAGTCCATGTATGGAACTAGCAACACGAACCGACACCATAGAACCTAATGTTCCCTTCATCTAAATACTTCGACAAAAGTGACAACGCACCAGTCCACCATTCGTCCATCTTGCTTTTTGCCAGCCCCCCTTATGTGCCGGCACCTTGCAGACTCTAGGGGGGGGCGGCGTTTCGTTCTGCTGCCCTACACAGCTACACCCAAATATCCTGTCGTGCCCCAACATCGCCATGCACAGAAACAATCCGTTCTGGCCCTAGAAATCCATCGGAAAAACCACTATACTACTGCCCTGAGTCTCTCGGAGCGTCAAGTCCGCCTTTTCGTCCTAACGTATGCCACAACCACCTTTTAATAGCCCTCCTTACCATCCACAACAGCTTGCTAAACCAGCGTGAGTAGATGTTTCTCCATAGAGAGCGTTCCACGTCCATCCAACATCATCTCCATATCTATCGCTCAAAGACACGGACACACTAAACCAACCATGCAGGGACATTGGTGTGGTGATTTTGGCCGAACTGACTCATGATTCAACAAGTGTTAAGAAGAGCTAACAAAGTCAATTTTTTTTTTTTTTTTTTTGTGATTAAGGAAGATGATGATATGAATATGATGATATATGATGATCTACGATATCCATCTTTCACACACGTCCTCGCTCGATCAGCCAAGATAAAGAACACCTACTCATTTGGTCTAAATTTGGTCAAGCCACAATCAAACTCTCACTGCACTTTCCCTGCATTAACAACCCCCAAATAATACAAGGCAACTACGAATAAATAATATATGATCACATCATTCGGGGTTCGCTACTTTTGCCAAATATGAACGATCACATATAACCAACAGAGAAATAAAGTATACCTTTACACTTCTGCCCATTCATCCCCTAATTGAATTCATGGATCAAAGTTTGTTTTTTTTCTTTCAAAACACTGGCATATTTTCTGTTTTTCTTTTTGTTGTTTTCTTCTTCTATTCAAACGGACATTGTAGAAGGAAAAAAAAGCTTGAAATTCACTGCAATCAAAGGACAAGAGTGTTTAAAAGTCGGTCCAATGTCAAAGAAAGTTTACACCACCTTTGCTCCCCCCCCATCCGTCCCTCACCCTTTCCCCTCCAACGCCCCCACCCCCACTGCCCCACTTCACTACGGCTCTCTTTCCTCCCTCTCTTAATTACAGTGGACATAATACGCCTTCTACAAAGAAAAACATACGAAGACTCAAGATTGGAGCACTGAAACAAAGACGAAAAAGCGGGGGGGGGGGGGGGGGGGGGGGGGAAATAGAGTTAAGAATATAAGAAAAAGAACAAAAAACCTGAACTCTCCGAATTTTTAATTGTAAGCCACACACCGAAAAAGAGAAGAAAAAAGAAGAAAAGAGAGAGAGAGAAGGAGAAGAAGAGAGGAGAGAGGACAGAGACAAGCGACGAACAGAGGAGTTTGGCAGTAAAAATCTCTCGATCCATTTGAATCAATAATCACTTAGCAGATCGGATCATAGCCCCCCGTTCGAAGCCCCCACGACCGTGTGATAATTATTGAGTTGCTGGAGCGTGCGGAGAACGAGGAGGTACGTCCATGCCCGCCACTGGGGAGTCTCCACCATTTAGGACATCTGATGTAAATGAAACTACTAATCAACAGTTGTCCTTACACCTCACACACACAGCACACACACCACAGCACACACACCACAAACAAAACACACAACACACACACACACACACACAACCACACACACAGAGAAAGAGAAGAGTGAGAGAGAGAGAGAAGAAAAGAAAAACATCTCTTTGGTGTCTATTTTTATTATTCCAACACATCCCCTTCGCTTCGTTCGGGCCCTCTTTTTCCACTCTGCTATTTTCTGGCCCGTCGTTCTCTCTCTCTCTCTGCCCTCCCCCTTTTCTCTCTCTGTGCGCCACGGCGCGCTGTTAGTTGTTTTGGTGTGTGTGTGTGGTGTGTGATTGTGTGCGTGCGCACACGCGCCGCGCGGCGCGCCGCGCTTGTGGTGGTGTGTGTGTGTGTGTGGGTGTTGTGTTTGGTTGTGTGTGCTACCGCTTTACTGTGCGGCGCTAATATGTTTGTGGGTGTGTTGTTGTATGTAAGAAAAACACCGAACACTAACACTAAATATCCTTCAATGAACATTAAGCTCTTACCCAGCCATCTATACATAATCCAACCGTATCTGTCCCCCCCCCCCCTCCCCCAACTCCTGTTTTCTCATTTCTTCCTCCCCCTTCATCTCCATGCTGTCCTCTTCCCCTTTCTCCTTCCACCACTCCTCCCCTTCCTCTGCCTCCCTCCCTTTTTCGCCCACCCCGACAACCCCCCCCCCCCCCCACGACCCGTCTTTCCTAGCTCCCGTTCCTCCTCTACTCATTCTCCCTTCCCCCTTTCCCTCCACTCTATTCCCCCCCCCCCCCCTCTCCACGCGGGTTCTTCCCCCGTCCCTCTCCTTCATCCACAAAGTGTCGTCTTCCCTCGACCCCCTCTCTTCCATCCCCTGCCGCCCAGGCCCCCCCCCCCTCCCTTCTTTATCACCCCTCTCCCCTTTTGCTTGACCCTTTTCGAATTCTACTAGACTTTACTTCGGTATATGCCATGCTTTGTCGCTTACATATGCGACGAAGTAGACCATCTTCCACAAAATCCATCCCACTCTAGATTTATATCATATTAATAGTCACATGCCGATTTTTTTTTAAAAGAAAATTATAAAAACAGTTTACTATGTTGAAAAAAAATATGTGGTTTGAACACAACTTCAGTAGACATGAATATCCAATTACGATCATGAACTGCAATTTAATTGTAAAAAAAGAGATCAAATCTCATGATGCGTATTATGATTCATCTTTGTTTCAAAAAAAGCAGAAGAAAAAGAAAAAACATGACGTAGCATCCCTAATTACAACCCAACAAAAAAAAACTACTTTACTGTAACACAAACATTTTAAATCTTCTTCATATAACAGCAGAACTGATGGGCCCCTCGGCGCCCCACTCTCAGAGCCAACTGCATTCATGCGCTCAACGCTTTGCCTTTTGACTCTGGCGAGCCGAGCGAGTCAGCCACCGCACGCCAGACCAGTTGTGTTGCGCGGACGCTTCGAGTCTGGTGCTACAACTTTAAGTATATTTACTGTACAGAAGTTTTTTAACTATAATTCTGTATAAACAATGCGCATAGTACTTGAATTGACAAAGCTGCATTCAGTGTTCGCTGTTTGAGTACCATAATTAATTTCGTTTTAAACTTTCTGAACAGAACAATGTGCACCGGCTTGCTGCGCGCTGCCGTGCGTGGCTGGTAAGCCGAACAAAACGGAGGTGGAGCCGCGAACAATCCTTGGCCAAGTAGGGCCACCCAGGGCTTGCAAAAATCTTGTGAAAAAAAGTATTAGTTCGCATTTTGAAAAGGGCCGTATTTACACCGTTATATAACTACATATTCTTCATTGTGCTGCATTTATATTACTATGTTGCATGTCGACAATGAACCTAATTAAAGGAAACGAAAGATAACATATTTACTACAAGCAAAATAATACTACTGATAACATAATGTAGTACATATCAATATAATGAATAATTATTATAAATAATATAATACTTCATTTCCATCCACTACTAACTATTTCTACGCAAATTCAAATTTAATGTATTGTTAAAGTACCATAGGCGGGTGAGGTTGTTTGTGGTGTTGTTTTTGCTGTGGTGTGTTTTGGGTGTGTGTGCGCGTTGTTGGCGAGTGTTTCATCGTGGGGAGCTCTCGTCGTGCGTTTGTTGGTGTGTGTGTGTGTGAGAGAGAAGAAGAGAGAGAGGGGGGGGGATCCGAAAGATTAAGAACAAAACGTCACTCTCTCACCTGAACATTTTGAACGTTAAAGGTCTTGTGTAGCTGTGGAAAAGTCTAAAAATCAAAGAAAGATAAAAACAAATCAGTATAACTTTTGAGTGGTGCTTCGAAAATCAACGTTATCTTCAATGTGAATGTTCTGAAAACGGTAAAGTACATTCAAATATAAGTTTGTGTTTTTGTGCAAACACTTTGAAAAAATCTGACAACCGCAAAACATTCAACGACAGCAAGACCTGCATTCAAATTTAAAAGCCTCAAAATTAGGCCACCTTTTGACCCCATTTATCTGTCAGTCATTCGCTATGCACTCACTTTCAACAAAGTAAAGTGGAACCAAGAAAAGAAGATAAAAAATCTGCCGTTTTTTCCCCCCCCCCTTCCCAAAACAGTATTCCAAACCACAAAACAAAGTGCCATCAAACCTCTATCTGATAGTATAGTTCAGTTTCTGTCTCATCTGAACGCCATCCACTCCGGCAAAAGTCCCTAAACGTATCGTCAGTCTGTCCCACTGCATCAAAGCATTAACTCCAGTCAAAAAACAAGTTTCCTTTTGTTCAACATCTGATGCCACATCACCTCACCCAAATTCAGAGCGCATCAGTGCAGCACCGTTCCAACTGCTTTGACAAAGCATGTCCTTCCATTCAGAAAAAGAATCCCAGGCCTTTGAGTCAGCGAAGGTCACCACTGACAAACACAGAAGAAGTCTTATTCACAACCTTGCCCCATTAACTCTCACAGTCCTTGATAATGGACTGTCACATCCAAACTGTGACAGCCGATTGTCGAAAAAAAATTTTACAAACCTCGAAACAACAATGAACGCAACACCACTCAATAACGAAGCAAAAGAAATACAAAAGTCTTGAATTAAGAACACTGAACTAGATGCGCCTAACAGCAGGCACAAACTGAAGACGGGCAAGCAAATACCAACAGCGTTTCTTATAACGAAGGCAATTCTTAACGCAATACAATGTCCACCCTTCTGAGCAACTTGCCTCAGTTTGTCAAATACAACTCACAAACATCTATGACTCGTACATCTTGCCAGTGACCAAAGAAAGAAAAGAGACAAGTCAAAGCACAGTGTGCAGAAAAGACATGTCAGAGAAATTGGATCTGAAGGAAGGATGGATTTATTACTGGTTCCAACACCTTCTGCAGCATTAAGATGTCCCACATTGTCCACCATACTCTGATGCTAGAACAATCAAGGCATTAACAGTCTAGAAGTATTCCAAGAACGAAATCTATCAAAGATTGGCGTGCCATGAGCGATCATTTAAAATGATGCTTATCAAATACAAACTAACCTGGTGAACGCTAATTCAAACAGAACACATGCATTATGACCATGCTGAATGTAAGACACACCCCTGAAAACCTCAAAGACTGTGGGACCCTTACAAAAGCATATAAATACCTTGAAAGCATGAATGAGAGCAAACAAACTCGCCTTTTCTCCTTTGGAGACGATACTTTTTACTAAAATTTGGACTTCAGTGCACAGGGTTCACCCGTGTCTGTACTGCACAACAACGAAACACAGATCAGCGCCCCCGAGAACAATGCGAAGGAAACTCAGCAAGAAACGTCCCAGTCAGATCAAGGGACTATCAAAGTATAAGCTGCATGGAAAAAGAAATCCAAAGGTGTGGTTACCAAACTATTCAACAATGTCATCACGAAATCCATTTTAGACATAAACGTATGTGGGGGGAGGGACTCTATCAGTACACCCTCCCTACTGCACATCTTGCTGTGTTGTCAAAAAACACCATGACCTGCTAGAAGATGATGCCATCTCGTGAGACGCTGGCAAACATTATGCTTCACTTATGACATCACTCTGACACTTGTGAGTATTCTCATTACATTCACAGCAAGTAAAAGCTTAGACTCATTGGAAAAGAAAAGGAAACTGCTGAGACAACCCATCCAAGCCAAAGTAAAACTACAAAGTACTTAAGAACGCATAAAAAAACCAAGGAAAATGGAAAAAAGAAATCACTACAGCCTCATCCGTTTGCTATTCCTTCTGGCCAATCACAGCAAATCTAAAGAATTTCTGTCTGCCGGGCAAACAAGAACTATTCCCTCAGGCTTATCATTCCAGGGCCTTTGTTGGAACCATGCAACAATATATAAAAGAACCTGTACAAAACTCTGTCAGAGTGTTGCAGAAAAGAAACAGAGAATTCCAAAATCCTGGTCCCATACAAAAATCACATCCAAAACTTCGTGACAATTCACTGAGCTTAATGCCCTCTTCTCTATGTTCACGCGCATACGCATCAAAGACCATCTGTGATGATAATTAAGATATTGAAACATCCATTAAGCTACATCCTTTGACAAGAATAGTTTCCTCAAGACGTCATCATCCAAAACAACATCTTAACTCCTTTCCCGATCAACACTGGGAGATGGCTCGGCTGGAGAGCAAGGAGGCGAGAGACCACCCACAATCAATGCACGTTTGAGAAGATCTGGGGCTGAAAACAAACAGCAACACCCAAAGGTTCCTGCTCACAACATCTGACACTTGCACCACAGTTTTCATGACTAACTGCCACCACAGAAAAAAAACAACAGCACTGTTACGGAAACGTTTTTTAATTGCATTGACATCTTTCCCTAACAACTTTTATATTTTTCACTCTGAAACAAAATTCTAAGTATATGTTTCCCGCATACTTGCAGATCATCTCATTCAAGCGAGAGAAGACAGTATGAAAATCATATACAAGATTGTAGAAATAAAAAGCAACAAGTACTAGCCCAAATTGACACAAAAAATAGTGTACATATCATCCTATAGAACTAAAGCAATTATAATTTTACTTCATGACATATTTTCACTGAAAAGTTGAATTGCATGTTGAATGGTGTAATAATACTAAAATATTGACCTTGTTTCCAAATTATGCATATATTGAAAATATTGGATTTAAAATATTATTAAGTAAGTAACTACTGAACATCAACTATATTTTTTTTTTTAATTTTTTTTTCAAACCAAAGTACTTCATGTTAAAGTGTGGGTGGGGGATGGTGGGTGGCTGTTTGAAAGAAGTGGACAACACACAAGCCCGTCATGCACACTATTTCTGTTCACAACCGCTATCTGAATGTAGACACCAACACCACGAGACAGTGCCCAACAAACAGTTTTTTGTGTTTAGAAGTGATAGGAACAATATGTATGAGAAGTGGATAATGACACACAACCACTGTTACATACAGGTCGAGAAACATTTGTGTTGTGCGTGCGTGCTTGGCGTGCGTGCGTCGTGCATGCGTGCGTGTGTTGTGGCGTTTTGTATTGTAGTGGTGTGTGGTGTTGTTGATGTGTGTTGTTGTTTTGTGTGTTATCAGTGTTGTGTGTTTTGGTGGTGTTTGTGTGGTAGAGCTTTTTGTTCTGTTAAGTCATGCATGCCGTCCAGTTTCAATTCACTACTCTCTCTCCTCATCTTCTCTCGATCAGTCTTCTCCTCTCCTTCCTCTCCTCTCATCTCTCTCTCGCTCTCTCTACTCTCTTCTTCCTCCCCCCCACCTCTCCTCTCTTCCTTCTCTCACCCTCTCCCTCTCCAACCTCCTTCCCCACCCACCTCAGTCCTAATGCCGTGTGCCGTGTATATGTTGTTGTGTGTGTCTTTGTAGTTGCGTGTGTGGTGTGTGTGTGTATACTTGTTTGTTCTTGTGTCATGCATCACGTCAAGTCAGTTCATTTTCTCTCTCTCTCTCTCCTCGCTCCTCCCAGTCCCCCTCTCCTCTCTCACTCTCTCTCTCTCTCTCTCTCGTCTCTCATCTCTCTTCCTCCCCGCCCCCTCTCTCTCTCTGTTCTCCTCTCCCACCCCTCCCCCATTCCCCCACCCACCACATCGCGTATCCGTGCACGTGTAGATGTTTGTTGAGTGTGTTGTGTGTGTGTTGTTGTGTGTGTGTTTGATACTGTTTGTTCTGTAAGTCATCATGCCACGTCAGTTTCATGCATATTCTTCTCTCTCTCTCTCCTCTCTCCTCTCCCTCTCTCTCCATCTCTCTCCTCTCATCTCTCTCTCTCTCTCTCTCTCTCTCTCTCCTCGCTCTCTCTCAGACTCGTATGCCGTGGTGCGTGTATATGTAATTTTTAGGTGTGTGTGTTGTGTTGAGTGGTGGGTGGGTGTGTGTTAGTTTGTGAAGAGAGAAAAAGAGGGTGTGTGTGTTGTTGCGTAGAGAAGAAAGAAGAAGAGAGAGTGTGTGTGTTTTTTGTGAAGAGAGAAAGAAGAAGAGAGAGAGCGAAGAAGCAAGAAAGAGATAGAGAGATAAAAAGAATGAAAGAAAGAAGAGAAATTGTTCATTATAGTGCAAGCCATTGTCATGTGAAACATTACTCTCTGATATGCTTTTATTGAATTTTGTAACATGTACAAAGCTTATCTGTCATTCAAGTTCTCATATATGTATTATATTCAGTCCACTCACCTCCCACCTCCAATCTCCTCCCTCCCTCTCTCTCTCTCTCTGCTTGTATTGGATTTGGGTTAAAAGGTATCCTGCATGCTGTGCTTGATGTATGTTTCCTCAATCAGTCATCCTCCCTCACCCCAAATCTCCCCCTCCCTCTCTCTCTAAGTCAGACTCTCTCCTCTCTCTCTCTCTCCTCTCTCTCACTCTCTCTCTCTCTCTCTCTCCTCTCCTCTCTC
Source organism: Conus ventricosus (assembly GCA_018398815.1). Lineage (NCBI taxonomy): Eukaryota > Metazoa > Mollusca > Gastropoda > Neogastropoda > Conidae > Conus > Conus ventricosus. The sequence continues at coordinate 55,681,883 of CM031598.1, read as the reverse complement.
CTCTCTCTCTCTCAGTGTTTTGCATCGCTCCAGTGTTCACTGTCATGTGTTCTTTCCTTCCCTATTGAGTTTATAAGTGGTAAATTTCCGTGCAGTGTCTTGTGTAGTTTCATTTTTACCTCAACCATGACCTCTCGTCACTCTCTTTCTCGTTCCTCTCTCACCTCTCTCTCACCTCCTCTTCTATCTCTTCTCTCTCTCTCTCTCGCTCTTCTCTCTCTCTCCTTTCTCTCTCAACAACACACACCCACACACACACACACACACACACACCACACACACACACACACACACACACACAACACACATACACACACACACACAACACACACACACACTCACACACACACACACTCGACTGTTTGGTTCAGCATTTTTTCGTCAGCGCTGGGTCTAGTTTTTTTTGCTTTTTCCATAATAAGGCTGTTAAAAGTTCATACCAAACCCACATCTGTATGTTTAATTAATCTAATGAGTATTGAGCGTAATTTCTGCTTTTAGTACATATTGTGAGTGCCGCGCATGTTGCAACGTGTGCGCATGTGGTGTGGGTGTGTTGTGTTGCGCATTGCCGCGCGCCCGTGCGCACAGCGTACGTCTGCTTCGGATTTGTAAGAATTTCGTGTATGTAAAAACAAAACATACGGCCCTGGTAGCAACTAATCTTTGGTACGAAACACTTCCCGCAAAAAGCGCCCACATGTGTGTGTGGACATAGACAATCCCGCTGTTCCGGTGAAACACTCGTCCCGACCCTGGTCGCCTTGTTAAACATTGTCAGCTTTTTGGCGCGATACTGACACCAAAGCATAGTATTCCTATTCTCCAAGCTTCAGACAACGCCTGGGCCCCTATCTCCAGACACTCTAGGTTTGCAGATACCAAACCGCTAGCCTGACTTTAACACCCCGCCTTTTGCTGCGCCGAACAATTGTTACTTCTTTTTACGTCCCCACGATTTTGAGAATTTACTCAAGCGACTTAAGCAGCATCAAACTGCCGTGATGGATCATACAAAACTCATCAGTCAGGTTAAGCTTACTATAGTCGCGCAAAAACTGATTTAGGTCGTCCCCAGTAAATAAAATGAAGAAGCAGGATTAAAGTGACATTCTTACAAAACACGAAGACAGGTTATAAGGCTGTAGCGTAAGCCAAGTTCTTCTCTTCTTCTTCTTCTTCCTAAAAATAATCTATATAACTGTTCACTTCAAAAAACGATAGGGTCACCACATAAGTGTTAAGATTTAACCTAAGTCACCTAAGGATAACCAACATAGTGTAAATAGATTGTCAAGAAAAGGTCTGTTCGTGTACAGAATCTGGTATACGAAGACCTTCCACGGACAACGTCTTTGGATTGTTGTGTACATTGTATTGTATTGTAGTCCATGTTTTTCGCTAAAGCTATATCAAACCGAAAATTACGTGCTACAAATCTAGATGAAACTGCATTCCCTAATTATTTACCTTTCGTTTTCGATATTTTCAGTCGTTCCTTCGTGGTTTTTTTTTTCTTTTACTTTGTAACAATGTTTATGCGAGATAACATAATACTGCTGATCACCTGACGAGTCACTGTCCCTCTATGCCAGCGCCCTGTAAGCTCAAAATTCTTGATTAAAAAAAAGTGTAAACCGACGTACAAAACAAACAACACAAAGTAACAAAATAACAATAATAAAAAAGAACACACCGACATGAAGCTATACGTCCCCCTTTCCGTGTCCGTCCTTCTCCCCTTCTCTTCCTCCTACACCTTTACTCCCCAACTCCCCCTACTTCTTCCCCCTGTCAACCCCCCCACCCCTCCCAACTTCCTGAACCCCTTTCCCTCTCCAAACCCTCCTCCTTTCCCCCCCCTCCTCAAACAGCTTACCCTCTACCACCCCCCCCACTACCCCTATCTCCCATCAACTCTTTATCTCTTCCCCTACCTCCGTCACCTTTCTCATCCTCTCAGTTCTTCAGACCTATGCCTCCTCCCCCCCCCCCCCCTCTCGTTTCCTCCTCCGTAAAACCCCCCTTCGAATGTAGAAATCGGTTCACTGTTGTCGCCATGGCCGCCAGCTGTTCTGAACGCAATTAAAATCGACATAATGCGACTGTTTACACAAAAGTGATTTCGCGCCCCCTTGATTCAACCAACAATCCGTGTGCCAAAGAGTTCACTATGCTAAATTTGGTTGGCAAGCATGCCCCATGATAACTGATTGTATTAATAAATTAACAAAGACGAAGACGAACGGTACAAACACAAACACACACATGAATACATATAAAACAACAAACACACAAACATAAAAAAATACTAACAACAATACCACACACACTATTACAACACAAAACAAACACCACACAACACACACACACACACACACATACACACAAACCTGTTGACTGTATCCACTCACCTTCTGCCCAACCTTCTCGTCCACTGCGTTCCTCTCATTTTCCTCTCTTTCCCTCCTTTCTTGCTCTCTGTTTTTTGACTGTCGCCTTCCATTCCCTTTGTACTGCCATCTCATGTTACAAGCTATCAGCAGAGTAATGGGTTGTGCAAATTTTTTTTCTTACATGGCGAGACTTGGCCGTATCTGAAGTTGTACTGTCTCACCTATCACAGCGAACACGAGTATGCTGTGGAGCACTTGGCAGGTGCTCGATGGTGCGTTATTTATACTGGTGGGGGGCACTGCAGTCATGAAATATGGGCTGGTACACAACACCCATGAAACGCTCCTGTGAGTGCGTCGTGTCAACATCCATGGGGCCATTGCTACAATGACAATTTGCCAAGACAGTTATGTCCCTTAAGTCTTTCATGGAATGGACCTTTCTCCAAAGCGAGCCCTAAAACGTGAAAACAACAGCGCACAGGCTTTCCAAGGTGGTCAAAAGGGCATTTGCTTGCTTGCTATCTCCCAGCTAGTTTGTTTCGCATTGAGGACAAAGTTCTCTCAAAAATTGCAGTGTTTTTTATCTTTTCTAGTTTTCAAGTCGTTAATAATTGTTTCCCACTTTTCTGTTTTTCAAGAAACCACCTAACACGTAAATTGTCGACTACAGTCAAAGTTATTTATTTGTTGTGCTATTCTCTTTTTCTTTTTAATTTAACATTGATTTAAGCTAGACATTTTTTTCAAAGGAATTAAAGACTTTAATGACTATACACGAGCTTCATCGTCTTTCCATAACAAAGAGTATCATCTGCCATTTTTATTTTACTTTAGGTAAAATTCATCCCCAACTCGTCAGAAGAAAATTTAACATTATTTTCTTCAACAAGAAGTATTTCAAATTTTGATTGCTAACAATTCCAACGCTAAAACGAAAGCTAATGAGGAAAAAAAAAAAAAAAACATTCTGTTAATGCCGCACAATATTTCAAATGACCTAAGAGCCATAGCTCAAATGCTTCATAATTTACAGGCTGAACAATCCTATCAAAAATTCAAAAAAAACCTAACCTCTGAAGTCAAGTCCGAAAAAAACAAACAAAAAACCAAACAACAATACAACAACACCAACACAACAACAAAAAAAAACAAAGAAAGAAAAAGCATGTATAGAAATACTTTGAAAACAGAGTCAAATGTTTCTGCATCATCATTGCACTGCTGTAGTGCCCTATACCTTTTTTGTTGCTTTTATAAGTAAGCAATCGAATCAACTAATAGATTTTTTCAACTATAGGCATTATTCTACTTTTGTGTAACCTACCTATCTTCGTTGATTACTTTCTAAAGACACAACCAAATGTCAGTTAGAGCTTTTGCAAATTTTTGCAGTCGAAATATTAGATAACGGTCTCTAATGTTTCAAACTTGTCCTATTATTCTTTTCCTCTATTTCAATTCTATGGATTATTGGACCCTGTTCTGACTATAAGGCAATTTAGCTTTGTAAAAGCATTCCATCCCGAATGAATACGATACATAATTTGCTAATTGCCCCCCCTCCCGTCCCCAAGTTGAAAATTCAAAACACAAAAACGTCATAAACAAAAATACCGTCCATTACCCTTCAGCAGAACCACTTTTGATATGATTTCCTATTCTTTGGGCTGTCCTCATCTAAACGGAGTACTCCTTCACATGAACAGCTCTTTCTTCATGTTAAATTGAAAACGATCCTTTCAAGAAGAGCTACTCAACCTGCATTGCTCCACTCCAATTGTGTAACAAGTTCTTTTAACAAACTGGCTTCTCGTGTAGTGCCTCCTTTTTGTCTGATAATAGGAGACCACACCCCACTCTTTAACATAGAACATTATGATCCAATTTGTTCTAAAATTATTTTGTTTTGTCTAAATTACAAAAGTTGTATTCAGTTTGTGTTCCACTTATTGCTTCATATTCTACCATTTCATATTCATGTTTTAAACTCATCTCTTACAAAAAACAAAACGTCTTTCCTAAAAAAAACGTGAGACGCTGAATATCTTTCTCTACTTTTGCACAAGGTCCAGTGCTTCAGGAATCTAAAACAATTATTTTTTTCAGCGAGAGCAGCGCATACAGTTAAGCTTCTTCAAACAAATAATGTTTAGAAATGTCAAGTTTCGTTCGGCTTATGTATGCTCAACCTATCCTGTTATTAAAGAAACGCTCAAATCAAAGCTCTTGTGTTTGTATGACATCACGAATCGTTGTTGCACTCAAAATCAACTTCATCCTTCGGTCATTTTGTGTAACGTGAAACGCTTCTTTTTTATGGTTCCGTTATTGTTCTGGCATCTCCCTCGCCGTTTCTTATGACGAAGCAGATATGTTTGTGCTGTAAGACTATATCCACGCACCGATTTAGTCAGAGCTTTTGCTCAAAACTCGTCAATCACGAGGCCCCAAAACAACGACGTAAATGTAATAATGATATAAAAACGTCTGGATAAACCCTAATAAGAAGCGAAACAAACATCGTCCTCTTGTTTAACAACGATGCAGATGCACAACATTTAACAAAACAACGTATTTTTCCTTCCCTTCCTCAGCTCTTCAATAATGGTCACAAAGAAGAGAGAAGAGAAAGAGTGAGAGAGAGAGATGAGAGAGAAGAGAGCCAAAAACAAAGGCATAAAACAACTTGTTTGACCACGACCGCTGTCGTAACACAACAACTAAGAAGATGGGGTAACCACATCATCATCGCATTCTTCATTCCTTCGCACACCGTGTCAGTGTTTTCAGATGTACGGCGTCGTCCGAGATCTCATTCTCACCCGAATTTCACGTTCTGTGACATCCATGACGCTTTTAATTAAAACTGTCACGGAACCGCCGTTTCCAGCACCATGCCCGCTTCTCAAAGGTCAATCAAACTTTAACCACTAAGTCGCTTTGGAAAGATGTGATTAGAATTGCACTGGGGTTACTTTTAGGTTTGTTTTTTTTATTTCACGTGTTTACACAAGCTTTGTATTAAAACGTGACAACATCCCAAATTTCGGATACTGACACAAAAGAAGAGCAGTAAAGAAATATAAGTAAGGCCACATTTTCGATCCAGTTGTAAACTTCAATGAATATAGACATCAAAAGACAGTTCCTATTCCATACAAACTACAGATAAGAAACATCCCATGGCACACCACCACCACTGTTGTTGGTACTACCACCCCACACCAACATCACACAGAGAGAAAGAAGAGAGAGAGAAGAGAGAGAGAGAGAGAGAGAAGAGAGAGAGAGAGAGTGAGAGAAGAGAGAGAGAGAGAGAGCGAGCAGCGGTTGTTTGTATCTCGTCTGTCAGATCAAACACTAATTAGCAAAATGACTTACATGGCTAGGGCTTTTCTATCTCTTCATCGGAATAAGAATTTAATGCGTTTGATGTATGGTCATAACATTTTCGCAACAACATGTTCCCATATACGGGTATTATACTGCCATCGACACGAATTGTAAAGTGCAATTAATACATCTTTCATACATACACGAAAAAAAACTTATATGTCAATTGTATGGAACATCTTTCTGTACTTTATGAAACGATGAAACGGACATCGGCGGATGTTATATTACCATATGTTATTGACGACGAAGACGTCACTACGACGACGAAGACGAAGAAAAGAAAAGAAAAGAAGAAAGAAGAAAAAAGAGAGAGAGAGAAGAGAGAAGAGAGAGAGAGAGAGAGAGAGAGAGAAGAGAGAGAGAGAGAACGAGAGCGCGAGAGAGAGAAGTGAATAGCGAGAGAAGAAGAGAAAGAAGAAAAGAGAGAGAGAGAGAAAGAAGAGAAGAAGATAGGAATTATAGATGGATTATTAAACTTCCTCATGACATCAAATAATATGCTCTTTTTAAAATATACAAATTGACATGAACATCAAGAACGTATATTACTATCCCCACAAGAAAACCACCAAAGTGAAAAGACTGATTTAAGGTTACCTATCTGGAGAGTACATGAATTTTATCATACATGCGATTGGCACGGAATTTGAATTTTCCTGTTTAACTGAGGATGACCAGCCCGAAGAATTCTTAATATAAAAAACTTTTCTTTTATTTCAGATTCAAAGCTGATTCAAGATGTCCAGGGTTTCAAAAGCGGAATATGAAAAAGTGTTAGAAATTTCACAAAACCGAAGTTCAGAACATCTAACACTCTCATCTATGACCTGAAGTTTGATTATGGCCGAATCCAAAAAACCTAAACTTGGACCCATCATTCACTATTTCAAATAACATGGAATTCTTTCTTTTTTTTTAAAGAAGTTCCCTAAAAAATACTTAATGTTTGATAACTATATCTCTTTTCAAATGTTTTACATGAAATCCATTGTCAACCACGGCCTTTCCATAACATCTCCTAAACTTTAACTAATCTTCAACTCCTATAAACGTTATTTATTCTTCCAACAGATTCGTTAATAAAGATGAGTAGATTACTTGAAAAGTTCTTAATTTTCCTGTTTATACTATAATTTTTTGATTTCAAGGTACACTCAAAGTCAGACCAATGCTTCTAGAATAACATATACTTTTCTACTTAATCGCACCCAAAGTAATGTCATCTCAAACAAATCAACAAGTCTCAATATAAAGCAAATCATTGATATATTTAAAAAGCATGGATCCCATGGCGACATGGAGCAGCACTATGCCTAAGAGCCATAGGAGAAGTCGCATTCAAACTAAGACTAACTGTTTCCTTGCTTATATTGATGACACAAACGTATTGATAAAAAATGCTACCGACATTCCCGCACGGCAGTCATCTTGACCCCTGACATCAAGAGACAGCTGGGGAAGAGGTACCCCCATTGCAGCTCATATCAACTCGCCAGATCTGAGATCTCAATTGAGTTGTGTTCCACAAATCCTTCTCACTATCAAAAGGGTCACAGTCCGTCATATTAACTCATAGAAGAAATCTGCAGAAAGGAAAAATAAATAAAAGGAAGACAACCTATCATGTCATTGTTAAAGTGGATACATTTTTAATGTCTTTTTTCGTCATCAGTGTTACTCTGAGAAGAAGAGAGAAGAAGAGAAGAGAAGATACTTTTCATGATGAAAATTAATTTATGCATGAGATGACAAAATGTTCAGTCTACAGCATTATTTACTCACCAGACTATCCATTGAGAGAGAGAGAGGAGAGAGAGGAAGAGAGAAAGTGAAAGAGAAGAGAGAGAGAGAGAGAGAAGTATGATACTTAATGGATAAAATTATAGATTGTTTGAATGTACAAAAATTCATAGAACATTCATGCAACCCAACAAATCATTTACAGAAAAAGAAAGATAGAAGAAATAGAGAGAGAAGAGAGAGAGAGAGATAGACTTCAATGGATAAAATTAAGATTGTAATAACATGTCAACGGTCAAAAATTATACACAACAAAGCGTGGTATTGCCCAGCCGGTTCGGAATCCCTTAAGCCCGATTCAACATCCCCGACCCTTCAAGTCTCGCATCTCCACCAATTTAGCACTGCGAGAACAGCAACAGTCTGAGTGGCTGGACCGACAGTCTCGATAGGCCTTCAGACGTCTCAGCGCCTAACCAGACTCATCTACCATTTAGAGTACCAGTCCCACGATTAAGCCACACGTCGCCAGTAAAGTTAAAAGAAGTATGCGTGTGTGAAATCTAGCTAACACTTAAATTACCAATTGACCACCACAAATAATGCGTAGGCGTGACTGTCATGAAGTTGAAAACCAATGGAATTAGAGGAGATACTCGGGTATCAGGTAAAAATACACAATGTACTCGCCCTTTTTGACAGATCGAACTGGGATCAAGAAGGATGTGATGTGAAGAACGGAGAACAAGGGAAACGAACAGAAGACAGAGAGAAAAGAGTTCAGGCTCTCGAAGAGAACAAGAGAATAGGAAGAGAAAAAACCATTAAGATTAGCAGAGATATCTGCAGAGAGGACTAAAGAAATGTGAGAGAGAAGTTGCTAACAAATGAAAGGAAAAAATAAAAGAAAAGGAAAGAAAAGAACCATGTCCATTTGATGAGCACCTAAAAAGAGCAGAGGGCAATGCGTTAATGCAGGAAGAAAAAAAAAAACATATCGTTTTATATCACTGTTCCATCTTAACCGGGGTTCGAAACCGCATACCATGGCAGCGTCAACTCGTCAACAAACCACCGACCAACGCCGTGCCACAACCAACACACAGTCCAGCATTTTCCTGTTGTAAAGTGACAGTGAAAAGAAAAAAAAAGGAAAAGAAAAAAGAGACAGTGATTTCGTGAATAGTTAAGATCACCTGGCCAGTTAAAGTAAAATCTATTTATACCCAGGTTAGTTAAGATGTTTTAGATTAATGAGTTGGGTTTGCAGAAAAGAGAATTTTTATTTTGTTGATTCCATATGCCATTGATGTTTCTTCAGATCAGTTATAAAGTGTATAGACTTTTTACTAGTGTTTGATGTACAAATGCAGAGATATGAATGAATTGTAACAAGATGTTTGGTTTGCTGTGCGCTAGTTCCGTCCACCACTAACATCACCCAGTTGACAATTTATTGGCGAGCCGCCAGATATTCTGCCCAATTTAGTATAATTGTTTCAAACGTCTCAGAAAAAGCCTGGTGATTCAAGGTATGTATCCTAACAAGGGGTTGTCTTACTGTTTTCCAAAGATAGTTTTAATACAAGGCTTGCAATTGCTTCAAGATATTATACTGAGCTTCATTTCAGCCCAATACTTATTTCGGGCACAGAGTCCTATATTCCGCTCTCTTAGTTGGTCAGCGCTGCGCTTAAAAAACTAACTAGTTTCACCAACTAATATTATCATTCATAGGATTGGCTAATTACGTCACTCGTGTCGTAACCACCACATTGGCTGCGATTGAATATAATTCTTTTCAAAAAAAAAAAAAAGGATAGAGATAAATGGCGGAAAAAAGAACACCCCATTAACAACTGGGAGCGTCACTCTAGCTAGGTTACTCAGAATGATGCGTGCATTCGTTGAAAACCAACAAAAAATGGAAAGGGATGAACGCGCAAAGAACGAACGTGTCGCGAGAAATAGCAAGCAGAAACAAAAAAAATTTAAAGTTTCAATAATTAGAAATAGGATACAAAGGGAGACCACGAGATGAGTTCAGTTTCCAGTGACTCTGTGCCAGTTACCTCCCCGACCAAGTTTCCAAAATTCCTCTGAAGGAACCCGATTTTGATTGATGCATACATCAGTCGTTTTCGAACTTGCGTCCAGGCAGGTTGCCTCCAAAGAGGGCAGATCCATTTTGTCGGCGTTAACTACGTAACATTACAAATTTTCACTGCGTTACCACGAACAACAGTCTGATTTCGCCAGGAAGAAACGTTGATGAAAGATTTGACCTCACAGAGGAAGATTCCAGTAAAGAATTTCGTTCACTAGATTGCAAGCAGGGAAACGACACTCAGTTTGGTGCACGTCTAGATCACTATTTTTGAGAAATGTTAGTGTTGATGGTACGAAAATTTCGCTGAATTGAAAGAGCAGTTTATAAAGAAACGATTTTGTCATTGCGGCCCTGATAACCATACATTTGAATAGAAGACAGCCAGAGACGCAGAGAGTTGTTTAAATTCGCAGAGTGTATAGAAGGCACTTTGGCACTAAGGTGCAGAAAACATGCCAGCATAAGCAGGGAAAGAGTCAAGAACCAGGGGATTGGCTGCAAATCTGCCAAACCCAGTGTGGGCAGAAAGAAGGGGCAATAGACTTGAGGTTTGCATTTCACAAAAGGACATGTGCGAATTGCGCAAGTTTCCAAAGCACAGCCTTGCTAGAATGATAAGTCTCAAGAACGACCTCAGTGGAACCAAAAAGGATTACAGTCTCAAGTGGAGGCGCCTATGGCTAGCACTGGACAGCATCATGTCAGGTGGAGCACTAGCTGAGTGGGTCCTTACCAGGAGAGAAGGTGATGCCACAGAAGGTGAAATGTTACGAAAACTTTTCATGCGGTGTAGTACAACAACCTGGTCGAGAAAGGGATTTGACAGGCAAAGCCAACCGGTACTCTAACCGATGCACTGTGAGGGAGTTCCAGTCTAATAGAATACGTACCCTTTACTTCTCAGCATTGTGCTGAGCGTTGGTGATGAAAAAACCCCTTCATGATTTATCAGTGAAATATGCCAGGGCAAGACCAGGATCCGGATTGTTACTGCTACAGGCACATTTCAAACACGAGCAAAAGGAGAAAAGGTATAAACCGTTATAGTTCCGGCAAGGAAGTCAGTCATAATGTTCGCCTATGATTTTAGGCAGACGCAGAACAAGACCCTTCCTCGTGAAGTCTTGGATTGGCAAATGAGAGAAACAGGAGTAAGAGAGTAGACAATTTCTGTAAAGCGGCTGTTGAACCGTTATCACCAAGGGAAGACTAGACGTAGGTGAACACCTCAGTTAGAGGTACCACACTTATCGTGCACTGTCCATGTCATGTGACGAGTCCGCTCCATGCGGGCATCTCGCACCACAAAACACTGACCGAATCTTTGATACTTTCATTGGCCAGAGCAATGGCAGACATCAAGCGTTTTCTCATGTCACGTGAATGAGTCAAAGTCAGCCACAAAGTATGAAAGCGCCGCTTAAACTTCCCCGTTTAATTACACTCCTCAGAGAGTGGCTGTTGATCTATTGGCCAATCGCCCCTGTTCCATGGTGGCACAAGATGGACATTAATCAAGGAAAGTTTGCAGAAGGCCTATTAGGGTCGTTCAAGAAGCAATATGACCGGAATGAGAAGCAATCCTCGAAGCGAGATCAATCCGGTACTGCTTCCTCCAACGGTCACAACAAGCTGCTGAGCATTGAAAAGACCATTCACCAATCACGACAGTCGGTCGGATTACCAAATTGATGTGAATGGAATCCAAAACTTACCCATGCAAATTTCCTCCCAAATATAGTCAGCGTGAGACACAGCACATAGGCGCATCCAATCATTGATGAGGTGAAGGTAGACCCAGCAAAGAAGGGGAGATTTTGTTGCCTAAGTTTTCCAAAAGTCATACAGAGGTGTCACGTTAAGCTAACAGTAAGTCCCTAGGTTTTGTTGTCCGAGGGCGACACAAAGCACCGTAATGGGAAAGGTGGAAAGATGGATGAATTCAGAAGAGACCCAATAGACCAAACAGAATCAGATCTGGCTAAGTTTTATTGTTTCTATAGGAGTATTTCCAAAAAGTTCGCACAATCACGAATCCTCTCATTGAATTTGTCAAGCAAACCCATGTCAGTGGTCAGACGCGCAAGCAAGCACTTGACAGACGGAGCTGGAAAAATAGGTCCCGTCCCATCTTGAAGCTAAACCAATATGTCAAAACATCTTTTAGCGGATAACAGATGCATCAGTTGGGATAGGCGCATATTGTTTGCAGTAAGAGCATAAGGATTCGAGGCCCCTGTGTGAAGTATACTACAGAATGACAAAGTGGGAAAAGGGACCAACTTGTAAGAAGGATGTTTTAGCTGTCGTGTGCCGTGCCGAAGTTCCACAAATACGTGTATGGGAAAATTCTGACAGAACAGATCATCAACCCTCAATTTCCTCCGAGACAGTTGTAATAACACAGAGTTGCTTGCGTTGTCAATGCAACTGCACCCTACAAATATCGAGTGCAAGTACATTCCAGTCGACAGAATTCGAGCTGACTATTTAAGCCGTTTAGTCTAGCAGCTGCAACTCAAGAATTCCATCAATCCAGGTGCTTTGTTGATAAAATTGTTGAATAACAGTTATGTTGATGGATATGTTCATTCCCAGTTGCTATGGTTCATATTTTTTTTTTGTTAACTTGTTTATATTTTCTTTTGTGAGACTTGTTCATGTGAATGTAGTAATCTTGAGCATGACACACTTGTGTAATGATGCATTATTGCAATAAGTGAGGACGGAGATTCCTCATGAATGTCATGATCCGTGATCCAAATTATATTTCTTTCTCATAAGAATTTGGAAAGAAGATATGCAAATCCCATAGATTCGCATAAGTGCCACTGATCGTTATAAAATGGGTCAATAACCAAGACGCACATCAATATACGCATTGGGCGTAAATTCACTAATGATATCCCTATAATTTTTAAACCGTTTGTTGTAAAGATTTTTCAAACGTTGCACGTTACTGTGTTCACAAATTGGTGTTGTCTTTTTTTTGGTACGTTGTTTATGTCAATGCGGTGCATATCGTTTGCAAGGGGAAATGTCACGTCAAAATTAAACACAAGCGAAGTCGTGGGAGAGTTTGCCAGCCGTGTCGGAACGCTTAACCCGACGCAACATCCCACCCTTCAGCGTCGCATCCACCAATTTACACAGCAAGGAACAGCAGAACAGTCTGAGTGCTGGACCGACAGTCTCGATAGGCATGTCCGACGCTCATCACGCCTACCCCGACTCATCTAGCCAATTTAGAGTACCATGCCCACAGTTTTTAAGCCACACACGGCGCCATTAAGTAGGAAAGGGGAAGGTATGCGTGGATGGGGTTAATCTAGCTAATCAATTAAATGACCATTGACCACCACAGAGAGTAAGGCGTGAGAGTGACTGTCATGATTGAATATCCAAGGAATTAGAGTAGATAACTTCGGTAATCAGGGGTAAAAATACTGACCATGTACTCGCCCTTTTTACATATCGAACGGGATAAAAGGATGTGAATGAGAGAACGGGAGAACGAAGGCGGGAGAACGAACAGAGAGACAGAGAGAGAAAGAGTTCTAGTTCTGCTCGAAGAGAAGCAGAGAGATGAGGGGAATAGGAAAAACCATGTTGAAGATTAGCATGAGATAGGCTGCAGAGGAAGTCTAAAGAAATGTGAGAGAGAGAGTTGCTACTAATGAAGAGGAAAAGAAAGAATAGAAAAGGAAAGAAACAACCATGTCCTTGATACAACCTAGAAAGAGAAGAGAGTGCAATGCGTTAAGCAGAAAAAGAATGGAGAACAATCGATTTAGTATCCACTGTTCCATTCTTAACCGTTCGAACCTCAGACTGGCAGCGTCACCTTCGTCAAGCAAACCACAGAACACGCCGTGTCCCCCACAGCCAACACCATGCCATCATTGCCGTTTGGAAATGACAGTGAAAAAAAAAAATAGGAAACTAAAAAGACTTATCCGAATATTTAAATCACCTGCCAGGTAAAGTGAAAAATATTTTATACCCGGGTTTAGTTAATATTTTAGAAATAAATGATTTGTGAAGATCAGGAAAGAAGAGAAGTTTTATTTTGTTTGATTCCATATGCATTGAATGTTTCGTTCTATGATCATTGTAGTAAAGTTATAGAATTTACTTGTGGTGATGACGAATGCAAGGAATATATGAATGAGATTGTAAGCAAGCGTAGTGTTTGGCTTGCAGCTAGTCCTTCCTCCCTCTGACATCACCGATTACATAACAAATATTCAGGTACATTCATTCAACCAAACTATCATTTACAGAGAAAGTAAAAGAGAAGAGAAAAGGGGAGAAGAGAGAGAGAGAGAGAAGAGAGAGAGAGAGATGATACTTTAAAGGGATAAATAAGATTGTTGAGATGTACAAAATATCAGACATTCCATGTCCAACCAAACTATCATTTACAGAGAAAGAGAGAAGAGAGAAAGAAGAGAGAGAGAGAGAGAAGAAGAGAGAATGATACTTTAATGTGAAAATTAAAGTGGTGAATGTACAAATATTCCAGGTACCTTCATGCAACCAAACTATCATTTACAGAGAACTAAGAGAGAGAGAGAGAGAGAGAGAGAGAGAGAAGAGAGAGAGAGAAGAGAGAGAGAGAGAGAAGACAGAGAGACAACTGCACAGACAAGTAAGAGAGAAAGAAGAGAAGAATGAGAGAGAAGAGAGATTGCACGTGAAGATGAAAATAAAGTATTGTTTGAGATGATACAAATATTCATGTACATTCAATGTCAACCAAACTATCATTTACCAAGAGAGATAGAGAGTGAGAGAAGAAGAGAAGGAGAGAAGAGAAGAGAGAAGGAGAATGATAACGTTTAATGGATAAAATTAAATATTGTTGAGATGTACAAATATTCCAGGTACCATACAAGTCAACCAAACTATCAATACAGAGAACAGACAAAAGAGAGAGAACTCAAGACTCAAGAATCCAAACTCAAAAACTTATTACCAAGAATAGAATTTCAGGGCAGTGCATATTCTTCCAATCTTCCTTGCTATTCTTCTACAACTTACACCTAAAACTAACTGCCCATATTAATAAAAACAGAACTATGGAAAAAAATAAAAAAAAAAAAACAAAAAATAAATAAATATATATATATAAATATATATATATATATATATATAAATATATAGAAGAGAAAGAGAGAGAAGAGAGAGAGATATACTTTAATGATGAAAAAATTAAAATTGTGAATTACAAATATTCAGAGTACATTCATGCCCCAACTATCATTTGACTGAGAAAGAAAGAGAGAGAGAGAGAAGAGAAAAGAGAGAGGAAAAGACAAAAGACACCAAGAGAGAAGAGAAAGAAGAAGAGAGAAGGAGAGAGAGAGAGAGCGAGAGTGAGAGAGAGAGTAGAAGAGAGAGAAGAGAGAAAAGATAATGAGAAGGATACTTTATGGTGAAGTTAAAGATTTTGAGATATACAAATGTCTCATGCAATATTTAGTCAACAAGACGGTCATTGAAAGAGAGAAGAAGAAGAGAGAGAGAGGAAGAGACGAAGAGAAGAGAGAAGAGAGAGGAGAGAGAGAGATTTCCACGAGCCAGCACCAACACGCCGCTCCTATGATCTCATTCAATCCGCCCCCAAGATGATGAAGACTAAAGATGTTGAGAATTCAAATATCAGTACCATTTATGTCAACCAACCATCATTTGAAAGAGAGACTAGAAAGAGAGAGAGAAAGAGAGAGAGAGAAGAGTAAAAAGAAGAGAGAGAAGAAACAGACAACAGAGAGAGAGATATGTTCGTGCTTTAAATTCAATCCACGACAGTATTGTTTAATATGAAAAACAACAACAACACACACAACAACAGACACATCGCAAACGACGAAAATGACCTTAGTTCTGCTCACGTGCACCTTCCTCCACATGATACTTGGCAACGGTGCTATAAAACAAACTATCACTTCATCATCGCTTCAGTTCACCTCTCCACTTCGGGTTCCAGTCACAAACACCACACACACACAACACGACACACACACTCGAGCAGTGGAGTGCGGTTCAGAGGGAGTCTTTCTGTTCATGGAAAATGAATGCACACTTCCCCGCCAGTGCGTTCAGTAACAAGCCAGAAAAATACCTGACCATAATCAAAAACACATCCGAAATAATCAAAATAGAGTTTTGAATAGAGGTCCCTTTTTAAAAACCCGAAAAGATAACCTCCCTTTCAAAGACAGTATTTTGTGTGAAAATATGAGTCAGGTTCGTTTAACAATAAATGTTAACTTGGTTATCTTTGGCATGTATATGAACACATTTTTTCTTGGTCAAAAATTTGACTTTTGGCTTGAGGAAAGAAAACTTTGTGGAAAATTAGATTTAAGGCCTAATGGGCGGTGCCTGTAAAGAGTAATGCTGGCGGTTTATAATGAACCTTCTTATTCACGCACACAAAAAACTATTGCTCAAGGCCGGCTTAAGGTCGAGTATTGATAGAATGGCGCAATGAATTGTTTTCAGAATTTGTTTGTACTGTATGAAACAATTTATAAAGAGATAAAGGATTCAGCTAACATTTTTCCGCATCATAACATATTTCTGGCAAAGATTTTCATTTAAAAAAAAAGGGGGTGTGAGTGAGAATGGAAAAAAGATAAAAAATGAGAAAATAAGTGTGGGGAATATTTACTTCCGCCATTAAAATCCAACGTCAGAAGAACAAAATAAACTCGACAGAGGTAAATCAGTTAGGAATAAAACCTTAATGTTGAATGACAAAAGTCAGACAAAAAGAAAGTGCGCATGGACAACATTGCTGAACATTTGGCGTTCAGTAATCGCAAACACAACATTAAAGTTTTCATACCCTAACTGATTTACCTCTGTCGAGTTATTTTGTTCTTCGGACCCGTGCGTTTTTAATGGCGCTAAGTATATTATAAATGTTAAACCCTTCACCAACAGCATGTGAAAACCATCGTAATCCTTCCTGAAGGCAGATTAGTTCATGTTGCCATAATTTTTACTGTGTCTGAAAGTTGATTCCCTTGTTTTCTTTCACATGGCCATGAAGGTACAAGCCAGGTGGTTCTTTCACATGGCCATGAAGGTACAAGCCAGGTGGTTCTTTCACATGGCCATGAAGGTACAAGCCAGGTGGTTCCAAGCAGACATGGCGCAAAGACAGGGTCATGGGTGAGTGCAAAGGCCTGAAATGTGACGTCAACTAAAGGGCTGAAATGTGACGTCAACATGTGACGGCAAAGGCCTGAAATGTGACGTCAGCATGTACTTGAAGATTTCTATGTGATGCCATTGATGCAATTCCCCCCCCCCCCCCCCCCCCCCCCCCCCCCCCCCCCCCCCCCCCCCCCCCCCCCCCCCTCCCACAAACACTTGAAATAATAGGTGGAGGGTTGTTCTTTTGATCAGTTATGAGTTGAACATTTAAGTGCTGGCTCAAACTTTCGACAGGCCTCAAAACGCTTACGTGAATTTTTTAAATATTTTTTATTGTGATATAGCGCAAAATCCTAATTGTGGTATGTGGTCTCATCTTCGACGTCGGGATACGCCTGACATACAGGAAGTTTCCTTCCCCCCCTCATCCCCCCCCCCCCCCTTCCTCTCTTTCCTTCTGTCTGTCGCTTTTTCGTTTTGGATCGTTCTTCGGCATTGTGTGAAGTGGGGATGATAAAACGGGGGAGGGGGGTGGGGGAGGGGGCGGAAGAGGGACGGGGAAGGGAGTGGGAAGTACAGGGAGAGGGGGAGGGGGTGGGCTCACGACCAACGAAACTTAGTAGAACGAAGGAAAGTGGCCCAAAGACGAATCGAATTAATTTTGGAGCGGATCTGAGGTGCGTGTCTGTAATGCTGCTCTGAGGTGTCGAACTGTGGTGTAGATCTGTGGTGTGGAGCTGTGTTGTAAATCTGTGGTGCGGACCTGTGGTGCGGATCTGCGGTGCGGGTCTGTGGTGCGGACCTGTGGTGTAGATCTGTGGTGCGGATCTGTGGTGTAGATCTGTGGAGCGGATCTGTGGTGTAGATCTGTGGTGCGGATCTGCGGTGCGGGTCTGTGGTGTGGATCTGTGGTGTAGATCTGTGGTGTGGAGCTGTGGTATAGATCTGTGGTGCGGATCTGTGGTGTAGATCTGTGGTGTAGATATGTGGTACGGACCTGTGGTGAGGATCTGTGGTGCGGATCTGTGGTGTAGATCTGTGGTGCGGATCAGCGGTGCAGGTCTGTGGTGTAGATCTGTGGTGCGGATCTGTGGTGTAGATCTGTGGTGCGGGTCTGTGGTGTAGATATGTGGTGTAGATATGTGGTGTAGAGCTGTGGTGTAGATATGTGGTGCGGATCTGTGGTGTAGATCTGTGGTGCGGATCTGTGGTGTAGATCTGTGGTGTAGATATGTGGTGTAGATCTGTGGTGTAGATATGTGGTGTTGAGCTGTGGTGTAGATCTGTGGTGTGGACCTGTGGTGTAGATCTGTGGTGCGGATCTGTGGTGTAGATCTGCGGTGTAGATATGTGGTGTAGATCTGTGGTGCGGATCTGTGGTGTAGATCTGTGGTGTAGATCTGTGGTGCGGATCTGTGGTGTAGATCTGTGGTGCGGATCTGTGGTGTAGATCTGTGATACAGATCTGTGGTGTAGATCTGTGGTGCGGATCTGTGTGTAGATCTGTGGTGCGGATCTGTGTGTAGATCTGTGGTGCGGATCTGTGGTGCGGATCTGTGGTGCGGGTCTGTGATGTAGATCTGTGGTGCGGATCTGTGGTGTAGATCTGTGGTGTAGATCTGTGGTGGGGATCTGTGGTGCGGATCTGTGGTGCGGGTCTGTGGTGTTGATCTGTGATGCGGATCTGTGGTGTAGATCTGTGGTGTAGATCTGTGGTGTAGATCTGTGGTGGGGATCTGTGGTGCGGATATGTGGTGCGGGTCTGTGGTGTAGATCAGTAGTGCGGATCTGTGGTGTAGATCTGTGGTGTAGATCTGTGGTGCGGGTCTGTGGTGTAGATCTGTGGTGCGGATCTGTGGTGTAGATCTGTGGTGCGGATCTGTTGTGCGGGTCTGTGGTGCAGATCTGTGGTGCAGATCTGTGGTGTAGATCTGTGGTGCGGATCTGTGGTGCGGGTCTGTTATGTGGAACTGTCGTTCGGATTTGTGATGAGGATTTGTGGTATGGATGTGTAGGGTGGATCTGTAGTGCGGTTCTGTGGTGCGGGTCTGTTGTGTGGAATTATGGTGCAAAACTGTGGGGCGGATCCGTGGTGGGGGTCTGTGGTGTGGAGCTGTGGTGCCAGACTGTCATGAGGATCTGTGGTGTGAAACTATGGTGTCTGTGAATCTGTGAGAATATGTGGTGTGGTTCTGGGGTGACGAACTGTGGTGTAGATCTGTGGTGTGAGTCGGTGATGTGGAACTGTGGCGCGGATCTGTGGTGTGGAACTGTGGTGTGGAACTGCGGTGCAGATCTGTGGTGCGGATCCATGTAGCGGGTCTGTGGTGCCGATCTGTAGTGCATGCGAGTCTGTAATGCGGATCCATGGTTCCGATCTGCGGAATGGGTCTGTGATGCGGTTCTGTGGTTCTGATCTGCGGTATGGATCTGTGATGTGGTTCTGTGGTGCGGATTTTTTTTTTTAGTGAGGATCTGTGCTGAGGACCGGTGGTAGGTTCCGGATCAAAGGGCGAATCCAAGATCCGTCCGACCAAAGCAGAAGTCTGCGCTTTCGCCAGTGCCCTTCTAGTTTGTTTCATATGTGTCCATACCGTTATGTCATTTTCTGTTATCTTCCTTCTCCACTCCCCTCCCCCTCCTATCGCCTTCTTCCCTCCCTTCTCCTCTTCCTGCCCCTACCTTTGTCCTCAAATAGACATTATCGTCCCATAACTCACCTACGCACGAGCGGACAGATGCGTATACCGGCGGAGAGACACAGGGTTGCTTTTTTATTTTTATTTTTACACCTTATTTGGGCTTCAACAACTGATCAAGGATCTGTTGCAAAAATGAGCAAGGTTTCTAAACATGTGGCTAGTTGGTTTTACGAAACTGATGTTAAAAAACAAGCGACCGTGTACCATAATCACGCTTTCCCAGGACACTCGCTGGAGAATTATTCTGACTGAATTCAAGAAGCGAAATTTGCCACAATCATCCCATTTTTGAAGCTGTCTGGCTTCTGCTCGTGATGCACGTGCGAGTGACAGGGCTATCATCACGCTGGGCTGCTGACCACTCACCGATGTAAAAGGTGTAATGCACCAAAAGAAAAGTTTAAAAAAAAAGAAAAAAAGAAGAAGATTTTTAGACAAGAAAAAAAAATGTACCCAATTTTCTCACCAGTAGTTGATTTTTGGTCATGTTGGCATCATCATCAGAGTCAATCATTTTGTCCGCTAGCAGTTTTTCTGCACTCGCATCTTCACAAACTTTGACTGCTTTTAAAGTCAGACTTCCATCCTCCTCTGTTCCAGCTGCTGTCATTGTCCGGAAGTAAATGCCCCCAGCTTGTGACTCGCGTCAGCTTACAGCAGTATAGAAAGATGCAAGTCCCCCAGCTTGTGACTCGCGTCAGCTTACAGCAGTATAGAAAGATGCAAGTCGGCGGAGGTGGGGTGTGGGGATAGGGGTGGGGGTGGGGGTGGGGGTGGGAAAAAGGGGGGAAGGAGTAAGGGGGCAGTTGGAGGCGCAGGATTGGCCAGGAGTGACAACAGGAAAGACTACAGACAGGTGGAGGAGGGGGGGGGGGGGGGGGGGGGGGGGGGGGGGTGGGACCATTGACGATCGAAAAAGGGGAAAAAAAAGAAAAAGAAAACCCCAGAAAGAATCAGCCAGGAAGGCCCAGGAAGGAGAACGGATGTCAACAAAGGGGGAAAACAAAACAAAACGAAAAAACAGAAAAAACGGAACAGAGGTAGGGGTGTGGGAAGAACTTGGGGTGGAGGGGAGGAACGGAGGGGTGTTATACAAATTGAAATACTGGGACATTTTGGGAAATGCATGTTTGGACAGGCAGCTATACTATGACCAACACAACTGCCCACTCAATCTCAAACTCGCTTCAAACCTTTAACCATCTCTTTTCGTTTTTTGGTTGGTGTGTGTTTTAAGCTCAGTAAAATTGGAAGGGCGGAAAGGAGGGAGGACAGGGCAAAAAGACATGCCTGTCCCTCACGTCAGAGTCAAGGGAAGCAGCTGCACGTCTCTGCCCCCCCTCCCCCCCCCCCTCCCCGGTCTCCCTTCTCCACTCTCTCTGCCTTCCCCTGTCATTTAAGGAGAGCAGAAAGACACGCCTGCCTCTCCTTTCACGAAGGGAAAGGAGGAAAGAGGTGGAGAGAGGGGGAAGTTGATACTCCTCTCCGTGCCATCCTGGTCCCTCTGCCCCTCCCCTCCCACCCCCTCACCTCTGTTCCTACGCCATTGCCTCCAAACTCTATTTCACAAGACTTTCTAATCCTCTTACACTTATGATCACACTTATCGGTAACTCGTAACAACTGCTCTGTAATGACAAATGCGACTATAGCGAGTGGCATTTATTCGGAAGAGAGGGAAAGGATAACTCATTTCAACTCCTCTGTAATAACCTGTGCGACAATATAGTGATAGGCATTTATCAGGAAGGAGCGAAGGGGAAGCAGGGTAATGTTGGAGGAGAGGGAGGGGAGGAATTTTGGGAGAGAGGAGTCAAGATAAAGATGTCTCAGAGACACTTCAGTGATATGAAAGTGCGGTAGCTTTTTGCCGAGAAAATAAAAAGCACACAAGTCCAAAGCGGTGCAGCAGATTGTACCCATTTACCTAACACATACGTAGATAAAAGGCACACAGTCAAACAATGATGATCCTGCCTCTTTTTCACTCCGCCCTCCCCTCACTCCCTCCTCCGGAAATTCCAAGATATGCCCATTTTCAATCTGATGTTTGAAGACAGTTGTGAAGAATAGCAGAGGATTTCTGAAAGAAGGGTATGTACATAGTATGACACTTGTGCGTACAGTGCGATGTTTGGAAATATATTTGTCCTCTCTCTCTCTCTACGTTTTTATTTAATATATGCATAATGTTTGCCTCTTGTTCTATATATAACAGTTGCTTAGTTTTTTCATTTAATTTTACAAATATCGTTATTTACATTTTTTTGGAAACTGCTAATTGAAGAACACACACACACACACACACACACACACACACACACACACACCACACACACACACACACACAGCGCTGAAAATTGGCCAGTAATCATTATTATTATATCGATCTCGTCATGTTGCTGTTCTAGGACCCGCCCACAGGTGTGCCCATGAGATCTTTAAAACCACACTCCTCGCGTCTTAAAACCGGCAGCGCTCTCCGACAGCGCATTTAAAAACAACTGCCGCCAATTCACGAGGACCATCAGGCCAGGAAGCACCAGTTTCTTCCCTTTAGTGGCACGTGACTGTCAGCCTCATTTTGGCACGCCCCACCTCTTTCAGTCGATGGGGATGGGCTTTGATTTCGTGTTGCTTGCGACTGAAAATGTTTGAAAATTCAATGTTTTTGTTTTGCTTGATTATTGCAAATGAAGCGTGTGTGTGTGTGTGTGTGTGTGTGTGTGTGTGTGTGTGTGGGGTGTGTGTGTGTGTGTGTGTGTGTGTGTGTGAGAGAGAGAGAGAGAGAGAGAGAGAGATGAGGGGAGAGAGAGAGAGAGAGAGAGAGAGAGAGAGACAATTGAACACAATTTTAATGTTTCAGGCCTCCGGCCTATAACAGTGTGAGGTGCAGTGCACACATAAAGAGAAAAAAGAGAAATGACAACAAAAGTATATTTTTTCGATGTACTAATAATGCTAATTTATGATGGTAACAAATTATTCATACTGTGTGGGATACGAGTTCTCTTTTTTTCAGTGCATAATCACTATCTCTTGTGATATGAACATTTTCGTTTGCAAGTAATTGTTTTAGTTCAACAGAGTTCACGATCTGAAATTGTCTGTGCTTCAGTATGTATTTTTCTCCGAAAGGCATATAAGCATTGCATCTCAACAGAAAGTGGAGTTCGTTCTCAAGTTGGTTACAAAAAGGACATGCTTTGATATTTTCTTTGTATCTGCTATTTATATTCAGGTCGTTTTAGCCAAGACGAAATCTCGTGAAATACATTTTAAATTTGTTAACCGTTAAATAGGTTAGATAAGGTTCTAGTTGTAAGAGAGGCTTAAATGAATAATAGGTGTTGAAGTGATCACTTGAATGTAATTTGCTAACGCAATCTTGCTGATAACAGTCTACCATCCTTTGCCTAAAAATCTTCTTAAACATATTAACATTTCCGACCTGACCACACTTCAGAAAATCCATATTTATCAAGACAACATTTTATATCATATGCCCAATTATTGTTTATCGTTCTATCGTCAGTGCTATTCATAAAGCTGTTAATCAAGGAAAGATATGCTTGTTTGGGTATTCTATTCAGTTCCATCTGTTGTAAAGAGAACCAATAGCTAAGTGCTCTTAGTGTGCTGTCTATATAAAGACTATAGCGACCAGATGGATCGCTTCGATAGTTTTATATTGTGCAATACCCCATACCATCGTGTCAAATAGTTTAAAAAAGATAATTATGTCCATCCTACCCAAATTCCACATTGTTTTCAAATTTCTGTTATATATTTGGCTCTCCTTGAATAGTCATCCAGAGCTGCTACAAAAGATAATTTAGTTGTCAAGATGAAACCAAGATATTCGTGGCTGTTCACCACTTCAGTTTGCTCTCCTTTATGTATCATTATTCATATTTGGACAAATGACCCCGTTTTCTAAAAATCATAACTTTAGTCTTAGTCAAATTTACTTTTAGACCCAATTTATCAGACGCTATCTGCAAATTGTTTATTTGGTTTTGTAAACCTGAATGCGTAGATGAAATTAAAGCTTTATCATCCCGCGAAAAGCAAGAGGAAGATTTCTCTTAAAGAAAGATGAAATTGAAAACCTTTTTCCTTTACTATTCACTTCTCCTGCCACTTCAGTTATGAGTAGGGAGAAGTTCAAGGGAGATAACAAGCACCCTTGCATCAGACCGCCTGGGCATTCAAAGAACTCTGATATCTCAGAGCCCAATTTAACGCACGATCGAACAGATTTATATATTTCCGGCAGTATATCTAACATTTTAGTAGATGTATATATTAACTTTTTCTAGCACTTTCCATAAAATTTCTCTGTTGACTGTATCGAAACGCTTTCATGTAGTCGATGAAAGCTATGTATAGTTTTCCATTTTTTCGTTTCTTGTTAATACACGTATTGATCATTGTAATTAGAGAGAAAATATAGTTGATAGTCGAATATGATTTGCGGAAAACCAGCTTGTTCTTCACAAATTTTTCCTTCATGTTCTGCCCATTTGTAGAGTCGCTTGTTTAGAATGGATGTAAACACTTTACTAACGCAGCTTAATAGTGAAATCCCACGGTAGTTTCCTGGATTAGCAGAGTCACCTTTTTAAAATAGAGGAACTATGACTGAATGTGACCATTGAACGGGACAATAGCCGTTATCGTAGATTCTGTTAAACAATTTTACTAAGAAAGGGGCAATGAAATGAATAGACGATTTTAAAAACTCATTACTAATATCGTCTCACCCTGACTTTTTTCTCCTGATTTTGATTTTCTAATTGCTTGCTTAACTTCAGCGTCTGTAGTTGGTTGGTCTAAATCTGGAATCCAGACGGGGTCTTCAGATTTTAGAGAGAGAGAGAGAGGAGAGAGAGAGAGAGAGAGAGAGAGAGAGAGAGAGAGAGAGAGAGACTATATGGCTGACTTTGAAAAATTCAACCAGTCTGACTTCTAATCGAGCCCCTGTCAGTGTTGAAGTAAACCAGATCCAGAAAAAGCGGTCAGTTGGTATTCAGATGGGTTGGCGTTCTCTCTCTCAGTCTCTTTCTGTCTGTCTGTCTGTCTGTCTGTCTCTCTCTGTGCACAATAAATTTGTGTCACCTTCCTCAGCTACTCCACACATAATTAAGTTTAAACCCTCACCTACATTTTGATCCTTTTTGCAATCATTTCGGACAAACCTAGTCATACTCTTAATAGCAAAAACTATTTGTCATTACAGGTAATGTTCGTGTAAATGTATTCAGACCCTATGTGGACCAAAAAAAGAAAAGAAAAAAAGCTATTTTCTGCTTTTTCCTCCTGTATTTCTAAGCCCAGAAGAGATAACGGGTCAAAAAAAATCCGACGCGATCACAATAAATGACATATGTTACAAAATGGGAGTCGGCGAAGCCCAGATCAAATATGTCATGATAGCTATCCGATATCACCCCTTCAGCTTATACAAAAAATATTCTAATTCCATTATTAATCTTAGCACCTGTTCTTCCCCCCCCTCCCCCCCCCCTCCTCTGCCGTTTCAAAGTCTAGAGATTTCACTACTTTTGAAAATGTTTTCCTTAAATCTTCCCGGGAGATTATTATTATAATTTTTTTTTCGTCACAAACGGCCAAATGCTTACACAGGGTAATTTTCATAATTTTGTTTTCAATCTAACCCCGATTAGAATCAGGAAAATAATTTGAGAAAGGACGCGACTCAGTTCCCGGTTTATAACTCGCATGCAAAACCTCCATCCTGGCTTCTTTCGGCGGTACCTCTAAGCTGCTGGCACTTTCACCCTTGCTGCATTTTTTGCGCGTGTTGCAGATAAATCTGGTGAGTTTTCATACTTTGAAAATGGTGCCAGTGTTTTGGAATCTTCGTGCGAATGAAATGTCCGTTTTTTTTTATCACTTATATTTTTTCCCTGGTCCAGAAGTGTATGACATATTCCGACACGATCACGTATGTAATACGCGTCACGGAGGTTTAACATGCAAAGCTGAAAAAAAAAACAAACAAACAAACAAAAAAAAAAACCCCAGTCCAAATCCAAAACTTCCGAGTCATTTGTCGCATCTTTTGTTTTCTTAATAAACACCCCTTCCCCATATGTTACCGCTTCTATTGTGGGCATTTCCCTTTTACAACCAATCTGGTCAAATCCAGCGATCTTAAGTGTCAGAGATAGTAATAGTGACTGCTTATCTTAAGCAACGGTAGTCCGAGTCTCTTTCGGGACAAAAAGTAAAACACTAATTTTTGCTCATCTTTGACACTTTTTCGGATCAGTGTTCGGATTAACATGACATTCAACACAAAGACTTCACGGCAGATCCCATCAAGGCTTTGTTTAGAGATATTTCATGTCTTATTTCGAGTTACGACCGTCTTTCGTTTTGCATACTCCATCCGTCCCCTCGCCTATTTTCATCACAACTTTCGAATCACAGTGTTGACGATGATGATAATGACTCAAATGTACATAAACGCAAGAGTTATCCACACCTTTTCTAGTAAAAAATATGGAGGTCTTTGTTTGTGGCACTATTCGACTTTTACTGCGTGAAGTGCCAATTAAATCGAAATCAACCTTTTTGTGTGAATATGGATTTGTGCTGGAAACATAATTCTCCCCAAAATAAAATGTCAACTTGTTTTTCAACATGTTTATTTACATTTTACGATTTTTGGTGACTGAAAATGTCCACATTTTTTTTTCATTCTTTTAATCCTTTAATCTTGAATACCAAACAAGCAAGCAAGCAAACAAACAAAAACAGATCGAAAAAGCCTGACATGATGACGTGTGACTCATGTCTTGTGATAGCTTTTCACCTGTCGAGTTCACAATTTGACCTGCAAAATGAATTGTCACTTCTTTGGATTCTATAAACGCCTTTGACATTTAAAAACATTTTTTTTTGCGCCCAGTTTAGCTAGATCCTTTGAAATTCCATTTTGAAAGGGCTCTCAGCAAGACATGGTTCATTTAGTTGTTATCCTGCCAATTTCAGAGATGTCATGTACAATGAAGTGTGGCATCTTCATTTTCCATCAGAGCCGTAGTTTCCATCTGAGGGTTTCCCCTACTGCTCACACGTTCCCCTCCATTTCCGTAAAATTTTCATACGTGCGAGTTTGCGGCACTTGTAACATCTGTTACGCGTGTGGCCCCTGATACATATAGACACCTTGCTAGTAAGTGAGGGAGCTTGGCTAGCGCTCTAATCACGGCCAAGATAGAGCCACCAGAAGGGTATTGATAGTTAAGCTATCATGTCATTCAATATTTTGGTAGTTTGTTTCTTTTTCAGGATGCTACCTTTTTTGTTAAGGTTGTGGTCTTTTTTTTTTTT
>CM031598.1:55635001-55650001 GCA_018398815.1 Conus ventricosus | reverse complement strand
CCTATTTCCGCTCCCTTCGTTAATGTATTTGTTTTGTATATGCCTGCGTTTGAAATAAAGCTATCAAAGGCTGTCATACACAGTAATTTGCCTAATTTCATGATGACATACACAAACATCAAGAGGAATAACAATATGACGAAAATCACCTCCTCTACCATCATATCAGTGCTTTTGTACACGTGTTCATGTGAGCTACTCCCTAACATTCATGTTTTTATTCCGGCATTTTATGATGATTTGTTTTGAACGTTAAAATGTGTCAAAGTGAATACAAAAAATCTGAAAAAAATTAACAGCCTACAGTACTCTGAGCTAAAAGACGGACACAACAATAGAAGACTTATTCACACACTTACTTACGTTTGTTCCAGACTGGTGTAGCCTTTGGATCTTGCACATTGTCACACAGAACCCACAGATGAGTCTGAACAACTGCAGGCAACTCGAAATTATTGATCTGAAAGGAAACCCGAAATGAGGCGGGGAGACGTCAATGGCTAGAAGTAAACAATGTCTACCATCCAGGCTAAAGTGGAAAAGGGAGAATACTGATATTAACTAACCGGGATTAGGGATTTTCTGCGTATTAGCACTGCTTCCCACCCATTCCTCCATGGCAGGGAAGAAAGATATCCCTTGTCTTGTAATGGGATTCCTATGTCCAGTTGACTTTTCTTGTTCAGCCGCCTGGGGGTCTCTCGTGTGCGTTGGTTGACTCCAGTCCACAACGAAACCAAGGGGGAAAGGAGATCAATCTATCGATTTCTTTCTCTTCTATTTACCGATTTCTTTACCTGTTATACAGAATCTTACATTCACATTGTGACGTGATTTGAAAACACCCTTGCTGAAGAAAATAGAGTTATGCTGACTCCAGTCCACAGCGAGGAAAGGGGGAAAGAAGGTTAATCTATCGATTTTTTTTTCTATTTACCGATTTTCTTTCCCTGTTATACAAAATCTTACATTCACAGTGTGACGTGAAATGGAAACAACCTTGCTGGGGAAAATGAAGTTGTTGCTGAGTAGACAGTTTTGTTAGTTTAATTTTTGTTTCAGATTGAACACATGTTGCGGTCTCTGCACTAGTCTATACTTGTTGATGGAACGTCTGTGATATTAGTTGAAGGCCTGATTGCATTTGTAAGAGCCACGATTCTTAGAGTGTAGAGATGAATTCAGCTGAGTTTCAAGTCAGAATACATCTCTTTGTGGAACGTTGGTTGTTCCTTTGAAAAAGCGACAAAACTGTTTAAATGCATTTCAGTGATGACATACACCAGAAAAACAACAACCTCAAAATGGAGGATGGACACCGATACTGCACACAGCACATATTCTGATATATAGAGATGGGTAATTACAAAATCTTGCTCTACCGAAGCGATTTTTTTTCTCAGTCAAAAACTTGAGAGAGGGCTTTTAACATAACTGGGCCACTAATGTCTCCACTCAAACTTTTCCCTAAACAGTCTGACCCCTTTTCTCCCCCATCCTCCCCACTGTCCCCCACCTCCTGGTCTCTGCCACACCCTTCCCCGGATTGTCTATGGAGGGGGGAGGACTGGAAAGGTGGTGGTGGGGGCAAGTCACGAGAAGGAGGCAGGGTGGACAATGGAAGGTGGGGGGGGGGGGGGGGGGGGGGGGGGGAGGAGGAAGGGAGCGATGTGTGGACAGCACTGGCTTGCTCTATGATGGGACAGTTTGGACCGGCCCAGATTGTGCCCTCTTGCACTGACTGTCCACCAACTGGACAGCTTGGACCGTCAATAGTCCCCCTCACCCTTACCCGTCTCTCTTCTCCTCTTCCTTCTTCCCCCTCCCTGAAAACATTACCGCTTACTCCCATTCTCTGCGCAACCATTCCTTCTTCCCTATTTTTCTCGCTCAGGAAATTTGCACACAGAGATGACTGCGGTCTGAATCTATAACATCGACATTTAAGAAATTAGACGAGTCTCCCCGGAAAATAATGGGAAACAGCGACTGACTCTATGGCTCACTTTGAAAAAATTCCACCAGTCTGACTTCTAACTGAACCTCTGTCAGTGCTGAAGTAATCCAGACCCGAACGAGAGGTCATTTTGTGTTCAGATGGCTCGATATCCCCCCCCCCCCCCCTCCTCTCTCTGCAAAAACCATTTCGTCACCTTCTTTAGCTGCTCCACACATGTTTCAGTTTCAGCCACTCCCACTTTTCGAATGTTTCTGCAACCATTTAGGACAAATCATTGCCTTAGTTTCAAAACTGTTCACTATGACAGGAAACATTCGTGTCCATGTACTTAGACCTTATCTGGACAAAACACGAAAAGTCACTTTCTATGTTTTCCTTCGTTTGGTTTTCAAGGTCAAGAGTAGACAACTGATAAAAGAAAAAGAAAAAAAAAGAAGATCCTGACGCAGTCACAATATATGACATATTTTACAGAATAGGCGTTGACAAGCCCAGTCCAAGAATGTCTTGCAAGATATCCGGTGTCATTCCTTTAGCTGATAAAGAATGTTTTCATTCCATTCTTAAATTTAGCACCTGCTCCTCCCTATCCTTCCGCCATTTTGGAGAAGTGTGGTGATTTCACAAGTTTTGACACTGTTTACCTTAACTTGTATTCTTCCTGGAAGAGTATTCTTGGGTTTCATTACAAACCGTCAAATGCTTATACTGGATAACTTTATGTCCTTGTTTTTACTCTATTCCTGATTAGAACCAGGAAAACAAGTTGAAAAAGGATCTGACACAATGCCCAGTCCAAAAGTGTCACGGAAACTTCCCTTTCTGGCTCCTTTTGGCAATACATTAAAATGGGGATTCAGCGCTTACATTTTGCTGTATTTGTTTGCGCATGTTGCAGATAAATCTCATAGGCTTCCATTTCTCTGAATCTTAGTGCAAATGAAATGCCCATTTTTGATCGCTTACATTTTTCCCTAGTCGGATGACATATTCCGACGCGATCACATATGTAATACGTGTTACGGGGTTTCAACATGCCAAGTAAACAAACAAACAAAGAAAAAATTCAAAACAAAAACCGCAAAGTCATTTGTCGCATATTTTGTCCATTAACTAAACATCTGTTCTCCATTTGTTATTGTTTCTCTATTTTTGGCACTTCTTTACAACTGGATTGATAAACCCAGTGATCTTCCAAGCGTCAGAAAACGTTTGATCGTGACTACTTATCTTCATGTAACAATAGTCTAAGTCCTTTTTGCAACAAAAAGTAAAGCGCTCACTTTTGCTCATCTTTGACTTTTTTCCAGGTCAGGTGCTGGGATTTACGTGATATTCAGCACAGTTACATTGGGACAGACCCATGAAGTCTTTGTTCAGAGATATTTCACATTACATTTAAATTTCTGAGGTGCGACAACTCCTTCGTTTTCCACAGGTTTGTTTCCACATCTGAGCGTTTTCCGACTGCTCACACGTTTGTCCTTCCTTTCCATCAAACTCCAGAGATTCGGATTTACGGCACTTGGTAAATGTATTACGCTTGTGGCAACTATTGCGTTTGCAGCACATTGCTAGTAAGTGAGCGAGCTTGGCTAACGCTCTGCACACAGCTGGAACAGATCCACCCGAAGGTATATCGGGTATCGTATCATTAACTGTTCCTGTCGTTTGCTTCTTTTTCAGGATACTACCTTTCTTTCAGGTTGTGGCCGTTTTTTTTAAAAGTATGCATTTGACAGCCTTGAGAAGGATCTGCATGGTTGACTGGCCTACAATAAAAAGCTATAAACTATGAATTATCTAGGGTTATGATTAGGTTAAGCTTGGTTAGTATTAGTAGCAAAGACCAAAAAAATCATTACAATCATCGACGTTAGACATGATCTTGTGCTGGAAACGTAATGCTCCCAAACTTGACCACTCGTCCCGTATGGAAACTATACAACAGGCTTCAGTATTTACACTGGAGTATCGTAAACCTTTCTTGTTCGCCCAAAATTGAATGTCCAGTGTTTGGTCGTCTTTGACCCTCAAGGTGAAATTCTAAAGAGCAGTTTTAAAAATGAGCTGGCCTAAGAACAGATCCTAAGCATGTTCATTAGGTCAGTGGTAGTTCAGCAGCAGCAGCAGCAGTTGAAAAGTGGTGGTAGTGGTGGAAGTAATAGCAGCAGCAGCAGCAGCAGCAGCAGTAGTAGTAGTAGTAGTAGTAGTAGTAGTAGTAGTAGTAATAGCGGAAATATTAGTAGTAGTAATAACAGCATTAGTGAGAGTAGTTAGCAGCATCAGCGTCAGTAGCAATTGTAACAGTAACGACGGTAAGAACAGTAAGACACACTGCAATACACCAGAGGAGTATCACTCCTCAACGAAAAACACACCAACATCCTCGAGCAGCTCACCGGGTACAAAGCTGAATCACAAATGGACTAATGGAAGGAGTAAAATTCGCAGACCCCATTTTTGTCTTCGTCCGGAAAGAAAACAGCTGAACTTTACAGATCGGAACCGTTTCTCCCGAGAGCAATTAGAAAAAAACCTTTTGTCAATGTAAACAGGGAAAAACTCCAGAGAGCACTGAAGTGTTTGCAAAAGAAATGAAAGCGTTTTCAACTCATTACCTAAGGAAACACCTTAAGCGCATTCCTCCCCTAATATTGCGGGAAAACCCATCCAGTTGTCAGTATTACTGAAGGCACACTCCCTTGACAGCACTTTACAACCAAGACTTGTTTGTGATGGAAATGAAAATATTTTGAAGTCTTTCCTCGAGAAATGTCCAAAGCGACCCTTCCACTCTCTCGCCCCCTCCCCTCCATTTCGAAAAAGAATCCCAACCCAGACCTCATGATAGAAAAACAAAAACAAAACAAACAAACAAGCAAAGAAAACTACAAAAAACAACCACCCTCCCCCAAAAAAGCCATCTGCCCCCACCCCCGCTCCCACCAAAAGAAAACCAAACCAAACAAAAACAAATGCCCACAACACCAACTACTAAATACAACGATGGCCAACAAGGATCATGAAAAGTTAAGCGTTCATGCTCCTGAAAATTCATTCCCTTTCTTAACACTGCAAAGAAATCGGTTGCATTTATCATGCAAATAATGATAGTCAAACACATTTTACCTGCTTGTGTATGAAGACGGATATTCACCAGTGAAAGTAGTTAAATGTGTACCCAGTTTCAGCTTCAGCTTATATCAAATAATGTGCTGTTTAAATTGACCACTCATCCTTCTGGATATATTCTAATCAACGATTTACTGCCCCCCCCCCCCCCCCCATCTCATAAACATTTAAGAACAATTATGCAACGAAGTATCTATAGCTTTTGTAATTGTTGTTTGGTGTGTACGCTGATGAACATTGATCTGATAACTACATAGTAACATTCAGTCTTAAGATAAAAAATGATCATGTTTGTGCAGTCAGAGGTCTTCCTGTTGGCAGGCTAGCCCCTAAACACTACATCACATATATGCTAAGCGTGAGGCCAAAGGGCACTGGGTCACGCACATTAAGATAAATCAGTAAGAAGATTTGGTTAAGACGTTCTCATGGATAAAACCTAACAGCTGTCCGACTTAACGCATTGACGTAACGTGCTTGGTCAGCTCTTATTAGCATGGCTCGCACCACTACTTCTGGTGTGTTTGTGTGTGTGTGTGTGTGTGTGTGTGTGTGTGTGTGTGTGTGTGTGTGTGTGTCGTTTCCACATGTTTTTACAATCATTTTTATCTGAAAGAACGCTACAAGTAAAACTAAATGGTGTGCTGTCAAGTACAAGATATGTTAACATGGGTGTCCCTCAAGGAAGTGTAATTTCTCCAATCCTCTTCTCATTGATGCTTTATGATCTTAACCAAATTGACACGAAAGGGGCAACTTTAGCTGCTTAGCTTATGCAGATGATATTGCAATGTGGAAAAAATGTAAATTGTAATTTTACAAAAAACAAAATCAGCGTAATAAATATTGTTGAACAGTTTCAATTTGCGATCAGTAAACTTGTTAATTATTTGAATTCAAACGGTTTTAATTATCAACGGACAAATCAGTTTTTATTATATTTACAAAGAAAAATATCGATTTTGAAGGTAGGACGCTGTAAAAGTAAAAATAGGTGATTCTTTCATTTTCCCAAGTAAGCAAGTAAAATTTCTAGCCGTTATTTTTCACTATAAATTATTTTGGTGTAAACATATAAATCATCTCGTGGAAAAGGCAGAAAGAAAATTGCGTTACTGCGAGTCCTAACTGGAATCCCTCTGATAAATTATGGATCTAATCTTATCCATGTCGCCTTAGGGACAGTTCGTTCGATTGTAAGTTATGGTCAAGAAGTATTTTTACTGCACCAAAGACAGATTTACATAAGTTAACTAGTATTGATTCCTTAGCACTTAAATTGCTTTGGGGCTTCCAAGATGGGCATCAATTGATATGACCTACAGAGAGGCAGGAGTTTTACCTTTAAATGAACATAGGATGCTCTGTGCTTGTAGCTACTCAGCACGAGCAAGACAGTCCTAACTCAGTTACTTCTGAACTTGATGAAAGCACCTACGTTTCTAGAGAGATACGGAAAAAAAAAGCATATACTTCATTGTCTGATTATGTATCTCCTCTTTTACATGCATGCGACTTTTCGCTTGACAACATTGTTAAAATGACCAAATACCCTTCCCCTTTGGTTGATGAAGCAAGCAGATTTTTTCTATTCCTATGGTAATATTACTAAAAATGAGAATCCACTTTTGCTTGCTTCTCTTGTTAAAGAATTGATTTACACTGAATATGAATCTTATCTGCATATTTTCACTGATGGTTCAGTTTCGTGTACTTCTGAGGTTGGAGCTGCTTTCGTGATACCTTCCCTTAACATTGAAAAAGATTTCATATTACCAAAGGTTGTTCTATTTTCACCGCTGAGTTATTTGCTCTTATGAAAGCTATTAATTTCATTCTTGATATGCAAGTATTTCCAGAAAGAATACTGATTTTGTCAGATTCCAAGTCTGCTTTAACGGCTTTACACCTTCAAAAATACATCAAGTCGTCTGATCTCGTCAGTGAAATTTTATTTTCAATTCACCAGGTAATGATGCGAGGTTCTAAAATAACATTATTATGGGTACCCGGTCACTGCAATCTTCGAGGGAACGAACTGGCTGATACCTGTGCAAAAGAGGCTTCAATGTGCAAATCGAATACAGTTGTATGTGATATTCCTTATTCGGTTCTTGAAATAAACAGTATTCTGACAAAAGCACTCTGGGACCAGAGAAGAACACAGTACCTTTGGAGCTGCCATTCAGAAGAACAGATGGGATTTTTTCTGCCCCCAGCAGTCATTGTATAAGTCCGCCAGGTTCTATTCCGAACCGAAAATTTATTGCACAGAATACGGGTGGACGGTGGTTAGGCAGGTTTTTAAAACCATCTCCTTTGTGTGTCTGTGGTCAAAACCTTAATGTATCTCATTTTTTACTTGAATGTTCATTAACAAAAGCGTATTTTCATTGTCTTCATGATAAAATTTTGTCTAAAAATCTACCTTTAACATTGCATAGTGTTTTTTGTCCCAACCCAGAAATGGGTGGAGTCTAGCCAATTTGGCTGTAAATCTGATCAAGTCTCATCCACTTGGCAGATTTTTCTAACTGATTTTTTTTTTTTTTTTTTAATGTTTGTTCTTGGTTTAGTGGTCTGATGTACACGTAGAGCAAAGAATTTGTTACATGACATAGCTGTCCGACTCTCACGTGTACTAGGTCGCATTATTCCATTTACGAAATTTTTGCATAGGTTGTGCGCGCGTTAGACGAGAGAGAGAGAGAGAGAGAGAGAGAGAGAGAGGGGGGGGGGGGAGAACTTGGTTTTGTTTATATATGAGTGCATGTTGTGCGTACGTCTATACGTTTTTTGTGTGTATATGTTTTGAATGAGTGTTGGGGAGGGGGCTTTGTGTGTGTGTGTGTGTGTGTGTGTGTGTGTGGTGTGTGTGTGTGGGGGTGTGTGTGTGTGTGTGTGCGCGCGCTTGCGTGCGAGAGAGAGAGAGTTTTGGTTTTTTATTTATTTGTCTGTGAGTGAATATATGTGCGTGCTCGCACACACGTGAGTAGGGGGGAAGGGGAAGCGTGGTTTTGTGTGTGTGTGTGTGTGTGTGTGTGTGTGTGTGTGTTGTGTGTGTGTGTGTGTGTGTGTGTGTGTGGTGTGTGTGTGTGTGTGTGTGTGTGTGTGTGTGTGTGTGTGTGGGGTGTGTGTGATTGGATGGTGTGTGTTTTTTGTGTGTGCTGTTATGGTTTTTCTTTTTTTATTTTTTTTTTTTTTATGGTGTTTATGAGAGAGAGAGAGAGAGAGAGAGAGAGAGAGAGAGAGAGAGGAGAGAGAGAGAGGAGAGAGGGGAGGGAGAATTTTGATTTTCAGTACAGTTAGATGTAATTTCCTTTATTGTTTTCAATTTTTTTATATTTATTTGTTACTTACAAATGTTAAATGTTTCCCCGTTAATTTTCCTTTATAACTTTTATGTCTTTCAGATGTTATTTTGTATATTTTCGTTATCTCAATAATTTATTAAGGTTTTTCTTTTTTAAAATGTCAGTACAACACTATGTTAATCTGACAGTAAATGGTTTCAGTCAGTCAGTCAGTGTGTGTGTGTGTGTGTGTGTGTGTGTGTGTGTGTGTGTGTGTGTGTGTGTGTGTGTGTGTGTGTGTGTGTGTGCAGCTTTGCAGTGCCCATTTGTGTGTGTGTTGTGTGTGTGTGTGTGTGTGTGTGTGGGGTGTGTGTGTGTGTGGGTGTGTGTGTGTGTGTGTGTGAGTGTGTGTGTGAGTGTGTGTGTGTGTGTGTGTGTGTGTGTGTGTGTGTGTGTGTGTGTGTGTGTGTGTGTAAATGTACACAAATACCGTGTGTATGTCTATATATGTATATGCTTGTGACTATGGTGCATACCAAACACCAGCCGTGTACGTTTGGATATGTCTTGAATGGCAGTAGATATCAAAATTCAAATCATCATTTAAAGAAAAAAGTCAGTCCTTACGAGTGAGTCTAGACTTTAAACTCATCACGTAGAAGAACAGACAATGAAGAAAGGACCGGTCAACCAGCTTGCCCAAAATACACAGCACCATCTTCTACTCCTTCGTCTCTTGGTTCCTACACAAGTCACCGGCAAAAGATTGATTCAATGAACCTAACATCACAAAGCAGGATGTGATAAACTTCTGCTTGTCGAAGTAAGAAAATCTCCCCCCCCCCTCCCCCCGCCAAGGAGGATACAAGGTACTGGTTGGGATCAACCAGAAGAGCTTTTAGAGAAGGATGGGGGTGGAGGGTGAGGGGAAGGGGAAAGGTAAGGGAGGACGTGGGCTGTAACAGGAAATGTCTAGCAGATCATTTATGATTGTCAGCTTAAAACCCTTTCGCTGCCTGTGAGTTAAGCTGAAAATTAAATCCTGTTTGCCATTTTCCCCCCGAAAACGGGCATATATTAAAAAAAAAATCTACTGACTTTCTCACTGACGTAAACGAGATTACCAGCTATCAATAGAATCTAGAGACCTTCACCTCTCTGAAAATATCCTCTGTTTTGTAAGCAGTATACATATAAAACTAGTAAAATTCCGGATTTCCCCATGACGAGTATACTCGATGGCCATGGCAGCGAAGAGTACGCGTTCTTGACGTCGAGTTATCTCGTCAAGCTAAGCAGGTGTCAAAAATAAATCTCCATTAACAAGTGACTGCTACGTGCAACTGTGTCATGTGTAAGTGCGCTTACACCTCCCCCTCCCCCTTCCCTTCACATATTCCACTTCCCTAGAGGGTTCCGATCCATTTCTTTTAAGTCACCTAGTTTCCTCCCACTAAGCTGTTTTGGGGTGTCTTACGCCATCCTGTCTACTGCGGCTATCCAGTGCTCAGTCCACAGGGGTTTTGAAGAGTAGATTCACCGCCGTCAGCACTACCACCTCCATTACCAACACCACTTCAACCAGAGAGGGGCACGGCATTATATATACCCAGGTGTGGCTTTGTACTGCACATAACTATTCTGCCTGTGTTACTTTTTGTAATTATTTTCCTTCCAGCTGAATGCCAGCTTCTATGCGGTTACACGGTGCAAGCATATTGACACATATGTGCGCACGCGCGCTCTCTCTCTCTCTCACACACACACACACACACACACACACACACACACACACACACACACACACACACACACACACACACATAAACACACGCGTGCGTGTGCATGCATGTACACTGGCATGCAAACTCATACATACATGTACCCAACAAAAACAGCTGGGGGAACAATCTTCATTAACCAGCACACTGGGCGAATGTACGGATCTGGCATCACTGCCTTGTCCAGAAGCCCTCATCTAATCTATCTCCTTATTGATTGAACCATTTACTAACATAATCATACACATTCTAGATTCATGACTAAATAGATATGGCGTACCATTTTTGGACTAGTCCACATACAAAAAGCCCAAATTTTAATGAGGAAACTGAACCGAGTTTTCATTTAAGGCAGACAAGAGTGAAAGTGTTTACCATTGAGATGTTGCTTCAGTGTTACCATTGTCGTCGTCGTTGTTGTTGTTGTTGTTGTTGTTGTTGGTGGTGGTGGTGGTGGTGGTGGTGGTGTGTGTGGGTGCAAATATGCAAACATAACACAAGATGCAAAGAGAGTTATATGAGCAGAGAGACACTGCAGAATGAAGAGCTGACCTGTGTCTATTCTACACTTTGTGTAAAGTCTCATTACCTTGTCAGCAGATTGGAAAAGAAAAGAAAAAAGAGAAAAAAATCAAGTCACTAGAACAAAGACAGGAGAACAGGCAACAGTGACAGAGTAACAGAAAGGAAGAAATTGCTAGCACAGATGAACTTTGTGTTAAGAATCTCTGCCATCCTCTTAGAGGTAATAAGTAAGCAAGTAAGAAGGCAAGCGAGTAAATAGGTTGGAAGACATAGCCATCACTTTGGCTCTGCCTACACAAGCGTACAAAGACACAGATAGACTGACAGACAGACAGAGAGACAGACAGACAGACAGACGGCGAGATAGTCTCTCTCTCTCTCTCACACACACACACACACACACACACACACACACACACACACACACACACACACACACACACACACACACACCACACACACACACACATTGTTTAAACGTTGTAGTTCATGGGTACTTAACAGCATTACATATTACTTAAAGCTTTGCTTGGTCTTTGAGTTTAAGGGAGACCAGTTTGCATGTGGTGACAGAAAGCTGTTTATATATAAAAGAAATTAAGCATTACCTAAAATACGCATTTATGAAATATTTCTGTCTTCACTAGATAAGGAAGAAACAAAATAATTAGTGAAGACTGACAATAGAGACTTATTACAAAACACACGCATCAATATCTGTGTATACATGTTTCCACAATTCTTAGTCATATATGCTTTTTCTGTGTTTACATATGATACCCATACTTCAGGACTACATTCCACACACAACCGCTGGTGGTGATGAAGAATAATTCCATGAATATTTGCATATCTTTTTGTTAAGTTAGTGATGGATCCCATATTTCCTAGAAGTGTAATTTGACTTTCCTTGAAGTTCATAGGCTTTTTCTTTTACATTCCATATGAATGTTTCAGCCTATAAGGTAATCAAAATGTGAAGTATTCTATATCCTGTGTCCCTCACAAGTCTACTCCAATGACAAATTGTACAAGTGCGCAAACATTGAGATACCAAATTGTATCGAAAAAGAAAAAAAAATTGCCAATTTCTATAAGCAGTTACTTCCATCCCACCCCCTATCCCATTTTTCTATTCCTTCGTTTTATGCATCTGTTTTTATATGCGAGCGTTTAAAATAAAACATATTACTGAATATCATATAGAATCATTTGCCTAATGTTATGATGACAAAGACAAAAACATCAAACTAAAAAAGAAGAGCGAAAAGTTCAAACTGGTACCTTTCTTCCCCAACACAAGAGTACATTTGTGTACTCATTCAGGTGACCTATTCCCTGATATTCATGTTTCTGTTCTGGCATGGTATCATGAGGTGCATTGAATGTTAAAATGAGTGAGAGCAAACGGCAGGAATTTTCAAAAGTATGAAAAAGATAAAAAGTATCCGTTGACTGAACATAGTAGCTAATTTGGATTGCTCTCTTTGGACAAATAAGCGAAAAAAGGAGCTTATTGCACACTTTCATCTAGAACAAACTGACGAGCCTGTACAAGTACAGACAATTCGAAATTGTTGATATGAAAGGAAACCTGAAATGAAAAAGGTAGACATCAACAGTAAATTGTTAGAAGTAAGCAATGTCTGCCATCCAGACAAGAGTTGGAATGGGAGAATACTGACATTATCTAACCGATATCTACTGAGGGATTTTCTGTGTATCAGTTCTGCCTCCCACTCATTCCCTTCTCGTTCCTCCGAGACGGTGAAGAAAGGCGGCCCTTGTCTCATAGCTTGTTTCCTACGGCCAGTCGACTTTTCTTGTTCGACCGCCTGGGGGTCTCTCGTGTGCTTTGGTTGACTCCAGTCCACAATGAAACCAAGGGGGAAAGGAGATTAATCTTTCGATTTCTTTCTCCACTATTTACCGATTTTCTTTCCTTCTTATACAAAATCTTACATTCACAGTGTGACGTGAATTGAAACAGCAACGTTGAAGAAAATGAAATTGTTGTTGGTCAGACAGTTTCGTTGTTAGTTTAATTTTGATTTCAGTTTGAACACATATCGTGGTTTCTAGACTAT
Organism: Conus ventricosus; assembly: GCA_018398815.1. Classification (NCBI taxonomy): domain Eukaryota; kingdom Metazoa; phylum Mollusca; class Gastropoda; order Neogastropoda; family Conidae; genus Conus; species Conus ventricosus. The sequence continues at coordinate 55,637,220 of CM031598.1, read as the reverse complement.
TCTACACTTGCTGATGGAACGTCTGTGATGTCAGTTGAAGGCCAGGATACATTTGTGGGAGTCACGGTTCTCAGACGGTAGTGATTACTTGAGTTGAGTTTCAGGTCAGAGTACATCTGTTTGTGGGAAGATGATTAAATGTCCACTTTCCCTTTAATATCTTTATTGGCTTTTTTTTTTACCTTGTTTTGCAAAAGGAAAAGGGTTTATACTTTTTGCTTTCATTTAAAAAAACAAAAATGTTTGGGCTGGTACCAGAAAACAACGGGTGGAAAAATGGGCCGATACCAAGACACATGTAACCCTATTTGCATAGCTTTTCATATGTTTAGTCCACAAAATGCCTAGAAAAATGGTTTATTTGCTTTTGTTTTACATGTAACCCTTTTTGGGATAGTTTTTTTACCTATTCATTCCACAAAATACCTAGGAAAATGGTTTATTTGCTTTTGTTTTACATGTAACCATTTGTGGGATAGTTTTTCACCTGTTCAGTCCGCAAAATGCCTAGCAGAATGGTTTATTTGCTTTTGTTTTACTCTTTCAACATCTTTAATTTTCACGTTTTCATTGGTTTAACTTTTCTGACGCTGGTTTTAGGGAAATCATGTGACTTTCTACAAACAAAAGAATTAATCACGATTAATATTTTTCGAGTGAGACGTGTGTTTAGTTTGTTGATAGCATGCCGTGTCCAGAGCGGGTGTGTGCAGTGTGGTGTGACATCTCTGTTTTCTATAACCATGTTTCCATTTTCATGGTACTTCACTGCTCACATCTTTCTCCCCCTTTCCGTCAAACCTCTGGAGGTTTCACGTGTGAGGCATGAGATTCTTCTGCTATGGTTTCGGTGCTTGTTATGTTGATGTGACACATTGCTCATAAGTGAGCAAGATCTAGGGTGATGGATCAGTGAGAAACAAACAGAATCAATAGTATGAATAACAGGAAGACACGGACTTGTGCTGCAAAATCTGGCCACTTGTCCAGTATGTAAACTATTCACAAGAAAATAGAACGTTTTCACGTAGCAATATTGTAAGTCTTTGCCGGACCAACAATAAAATGTCCATTATTTGGTCGTATCTTTGTTTTTACTCTCTGAGTCCTGTTCTAAAAGACAGGACGAAAAATACACTGACGCAGTGACAAATATTAACTCATGTCTGACATGCAAACACACACACACACACACACACACACACACACACACACACACACACACACACACACACACACAAGTAAGGATAGTGTATGTATTGACAGATGTGTGCAAAGGCGGTCTGGAGGATTGTGTCCCCCCCCTCCCCCTTTTTATTCAAATAATTGGAGAAGTACAAGTGCGCAGGAGGACAGTGCGCAAAAAGTTTATTCACATAGTCACATGTAAATCTCAGAGTATCACAAGTAGGAATGGCTGTAGTTGCTGAAAACTCAGACTGAAAGGGAAGAAACATAGTGGTTGTGTTTTTCACAGCCACTGTCATAAACATAATGACTGAAAAACAAATGAAAGGGGAATAATGAATACTCTATCTATTCCATTTTTGCTGCACTTGCAGTTTTATCTTAAGCTCAGGAAGAGACACACTTCCCATAAAGAAAACAAGTACATACACACATAGATTAATAAGTAAACAAAAAGGTAAGCCCTGCCCCTCATCTCTCCAACACCAAAACCCCCCACCCTCACCCCACCCTTCACATACAGACACACACATACTCACACAATAAGCACAATCACATGTCAAATCAAAAGAAAAGTAATTTTAAGTTGGTAAAAGCAGAAGCTAAATCAACCAATATTTGTTAAGGTCAATTTCCACATTGTTTCCAGTATCACCTTTAAGAATCAGTACATATCGCTCCAGGTCATATCTAGATTTTACAAGTTTTAAGAATACTACAGTTCTTGGCAGGGTATTTTTTTTTTAACTTGCATTTATAGATATAGAACTTAGCCAGCAAAATCAACAAACCCATTGTTTTATCTGTAGTTTGTTGCTCTGATATGCCGAACAGAATCAAACGTTTCTCAAAAGAAAACTGTTCACTGTGTGGGCATTTGTTACGAAACCGTTTCAAAAGATCCTGTAGACCATCTCACAGTCCCTGAAAAGATGTTCAACTGTCTGAGTTTCTCGATCGCACAGATTACAAACTGAAGAGTCAATCAACTTTCTTGTATACAAATATTCCTCTGTTGGCAGAAGTCTATG
>CM031598.1:55627501-55632501 GCA_018398815.1 Conus ventricosus | reverse complement strand
ATGGGTCATTTAATTAATTAACTTCGTTTCACCCCCACTACACAATACCTCCCCCCTTCCTGCTTTAGCCGGCGACGTCTGGCTTAACTGTGGACACTGGTCTTGTAAATTAGCTGGATCAGTCTGGCCTAGACGTAGCGATCCGTCTGGCCAGACCTATTGAGACGTCGGTCAGCCACTCAGTCTGTCTGCTGTCTCCGCAAGAACTAAAAATAGCCTCCTCGCTGTGCCCAAATTGGCTGAGGCGACGCATGAAGTCGTCTGCCTGGCGCCAGGATGTTTGAGTTCGGGGCTTAAGTCCGATTGAACTGGCTGGCGACTGACCACGATTTCGGTTTTTCTTTTTTGTCCGTGACAATTTCCCCCTTGCAAAAGACTATGCTCAGCATTGTCTCAAAACGATGGTACAAAAACAACGACAACCGAATTTGCTGACAACACAGCTACACGTGCAAGGTTTTGCAAAATAGTTTACAACAAACGGTTTACAAATTATAAGCATGTATCACTAGTGAGTATCACCCCAACGGTTTATCATTGACGTGCGCTTTTGCCTTATTTCAACTCACTTTCTAATCAACTCTGTGCGCACCTATGCAATTCCCCTACTTGCGGATTTGCCATCTCTTCTCTTCACAACTACTTTGAAGAGCACAATCTAATATGACCACGATCCGTGACACCTCACTGAGGAATCTCCATCCTCACTTATCGCAACAGTGCATTACTACACAAGCGACTGTATGCTCCAAACATAACTACATTTACATGGACAAGTCTCACAAAGAAAATATGAACCATAGCCAAATGGGAATGAACCCATATCCACTCAATCTCACTGGAATCAACACATATTATTTACAAAGTAGCTATGCACCCCGGATATGACTGACTTCCTCTGAGTTGCAGCTTGCTAGACTACACGGCTTAAATAGTCAGCTCCTACATTCTGTCGACCTGGATGTACTGAACTCGATACCTGTAGGGCTGCAGTGCCTATGTGCTGAGTCTCACGCTGAATATATTTGCGGAGCAAATTCGCATGGAAAAGTTTTGGTTTCCCATTCACATCAATTCGGTAATCCTGATCTACCTTTTCAATGATGGTGAATGGTCCTTTCCAATGCATCAGCAGCTTGTTGTGATCCGTGGGAAGCAGTAACAGGACTTGATCTCCCACCTTGAGGGATTGCTTCCTCACCTTCCTGTCATATTGCTTCTTCTGTACGACCCTAGCCTCCTGCAAACCTTCCCTTGCAACCTTACATGTCTCATACCTCTGCCCACCTTTGGAACAGGGTGAGATTGGGCCAATCAGATCAACAGCCACTCTCCTGAATGGTGTGTCAATTAAAGGGGCTGTTTAAGAGGCGCCTTCCTCTTCACCCCTCTTGTGGCTGACCTTTGACACACATCACATGACATGCAGAACCGCTTTATGTCTGTCATTGCCCCTGGCCAGTGAAAATCATCAAAGATTCGGTCAGCTGTTTTGCCGGTGCCGAGATGACCCGCCATGAGCGACTCGTGACCCACTGACATGACAGTGTCACGATAACATGCTGGTACCTCTAACTGAGTTGTCACCTTACCTGTCTTCCCCTTGGTGAACACTCGGTACAACAACCTGCCTTTCACCAGAAATTCTGTCTCACCTCCTCTAACCACCTGTTTCTCTCCACCTCTTGCCAACTCCCAAGACTTCACGAGCGAAGGGTCTTGTTCCTGCGCTGCCCTAAACTCATCAGGCGACACATCTATGCCTGACTTCCTTGCTGGAACGACTAACGGTTTATCAACCTTTTCCTCCTTCTTGCTCCGTGTTTGAACTGCTGCCCCTGTAGCAGTCAACAACTCAGGATCCCCTGGATCCCTTGCCCCTGGAATATTTCCAATGATCAAATCATAAAGGGGTTTCTCCATCACCAGCACAGACAACTCGCCTGAGAAGTAAGGGGTACGTACTTCTATCTTGGCAACTGGGAACTCCCTCACAGTGCCATCGATTAGAGTACAGGTCTGGATTTGCCCTGTCAAATCCCCTTCCTCGACCAGCGTTGTTCTTACTACACCACATGAACAACCAGTGTCCCGTAACACTTTCACCCTCTGCTGGCCAATCCACCCTTCTTCCACTGGTAATGAACCACTCAGCCTAGTGCCCTCCATCCCTGACACTGACTGCTGTCCAGCACGAGCCATAGGCCGTACTCCACCCTCTTCAGATTGGATCCCGTTTGGTTCCACTGCAGGTCGTTTCCCCTGGCGACCCTTATCAACCTCTTGCAAGGCTGCTGCCTTCTGGAACCTCATGCGACATTCCCTCGCCACATGTCCCTTCTTGTGACAAATGAAACACCTATTGTCCCTTTGTCCTCCTTTCTGCCCCACCACTGGGTTTGCAGACTTTGCAGAAAACTCCTCTAGTCTCCTTGCACTCTTCTCACCTGTGCCTGGCACCTGTTTCTCCTGCACCTTAGTGCCCAAACGTGCCCCCCTGTACACCTCTGCTAACTTCAGCAACTCCCCTGCTGTCTCTGGCTGTCTCTCTTTCAAATGTATAGTTAACTCAGGGCTGCAACCTGACAAAATCTGTTCTTTCATAACCAGCTCTTTCAATTCAGCGAACTCCTTTCTCGTACCACTCAACTCTAACCACTTCTCAAAATAGTGATCTAAACGTGCACCAAACTGAGTGTACGTTTCACCTGCTTGTAATCTAGCTGATCGAAACTTCTTTCTGAACCCCTCCTCTGTGAGGTCAAATCCCTTCATCAAAGACTCCTTCACAGCACCAAAATCAGATTGTTGGTCTGCTGGTAACGCAGTGAAAATCTGTAATGCCTTACCCGTCAATAGCGCTGACAAAATGACTGCCCATTCTTCTGAAGGCCAACCCTGACTAGTAGCAAACGTTTCAAAACGACTGATGTACGCATCAATCGAATCTGATCCTTCAGAGAATTTTGGCAACTTTGGTCGGGGGGCATAACTGCGCACAGGTCACTGGAAACTGAACTACCATCACCGGTGGTCTCCCTCTGTGTTTTCACTCTCTCTAACTCTAATTGAATCCTTAATCTTTCCGTTTCCTGCGTTAATCTTTCTGTTTCCTGCGTTACGTTAGCCTGAATCCTTAATCTTTCTGCTTCCTGCATTTCTACTGCGACACGGCGTCTTTCCGCTCGCTCATCTCTTTCCATCTTTTGTTGGGTTTCAACGAATGCTCGCAACTCTTCTCCCGAGTAGCCTAAATCACGAGCGACGCTCACAAGTTGTTCAATAGGGGTGTTCTTTTCGTCCGCCATTATATCTTTTTTTTTTAACAAGATTTTATTACTACGACAGCCAAACTGGTGGTTACCGACACGAGTGACGTAATAGCACAATCCTATGAATGATAATATTAGCTTGGGACAACGTAATTAGTTTTTATAAGACGCCTAGCGCCTGACCCAACTATGAGAGCGAATTATAGGCAATCTGTGCGAAATAAGTACTCTGGGGCTGAAATGCCAAGCCTAGTGTTAACTATCTTGGAACCAATGCCAAGCCTAGTATTTAACTATCTTGGAAACATACAGTAAGACACTACCTTGTCTTAGGATTACAATACTCGAATCCCACCCAGCTTTCTCTCTGAGAAGTTGAACAATTATAATAAATGGGCCAGAATATCCTGGCAGGCTCGCCAATAAATTGTCAACCTCAGGTACGTCAGTGGAGGAAGGACTAGCGCACAGCCCAAACACACTCACAGCTTGCTTACAATCACATTCATATATCATGCATTCATCAAATCAAACCACTAGTAAAGTCTATAACTTTACTACACATGATCATAGAAAACATCAATCCGCGTGGAATCAAACAAAATAAAACATTCTCTTTTTTCCTTGAACTTCACAAAACCATTTATCTAAATCATCATAACTAACCCGGGTACAAATAGATGTTCTACTTTACCTGGCCAGGTGATCTTAAACTATTTACGAATCACTGTCTTTCCTTTTCTTCTTTTTTTTTCTTTTCACTGTCACTTTCACAAACATCAGTCACAACACAACTGCTGGCACTGGTCAGCTTGGACCGCTGGCACTGGTCAAGTTGGACTGCTGGCACTGGTCAGGCTAGACTGCTGGCACTGGTCAGGTTAGACTGCTGGCACTGGTCAGGTTACTGGCGTTGGCCTGATGAAAGTGGCGCTGCCAGGTATGAAGTCGAACCCCGGTTCAAGTCGAACAGTGACTACCATACAGACATTGATCTGTTCTCCTTCTTTCTTCCTGCATTAACGCATTGCACTCCCCCTCTCTCTCTCTCTTCTAGTCTGCTCTATCAGATGGACATAGTTGCCTTTTATTCTTTTCCTTTTTTTTTCTCTTCATCGATTAGCAACTCTCTCTATCTCTCAACATCTCTCCTTAGTCCTTCCTCTGCAGACTCTATATGGTGCTAATGCTTCAACTCAGTTCTCTTCACTCCTCTCATCTCTCTGCTTTTCTCTCGAGCAGAGCCTACTCTCCGAACCTCTCTCTCTCTCTCTCTGTCTGTTCTGTTCTTCTCTCACATCTCTCATTAGCTTTCTTATTCTGTCCCTATGTGTCCAAGGGTGAGTACCATTGGTCAGAATTTTTCCCGCCTTGTACCGCGGTTACCTCCCCTCTAATTTCATTGGACATGCAAATCATGAAAGTCACATTTACCCGCCTAGCTCTCCGTGGTGGTCAATGGGTCATTTAATTAATTAACTTCGTTTCACCCCCACTACACAATACCTCCCCCCTTCCTGCTTTAGCCGGCGACGTCTGGCTTAACTGTGGACACTGGTCTTGTAAATTAGCTGGATCAGTCTGGCCTAGACGTAGCGATCCGTCTGGCCAGACCTATTGAGACGTCAGTCAGCCACTCAGTCTGTCTGCCGTCTCCGCAAGAACTAAAAATAGCCTCCTCGCTGTGCCCAAATTGGCTGAGGCGACGCATGAAGTCGTCTGCCTGGC
>CM031598.1:55620001-55622501 GCA_018398815.1 Conus ventricosus | reverse complement strand
ACTCGATGCACTGATAGGGAAAAGCACCCTGGAACACAAACTAGCCACATATGGGGACATTGTGTATGCCACATGTAGAGACGCCTATGGAGCAAAACTACCCAAAGAGAAAACACCTCCAAAGAAATCCAGACGCCAAGAAGAGATGGACAAGATCAGGGTCCAAAGAAAAACTCAAGAAGCAAATGAAGACCGCACTGCCAGCTGAAAAACAAGGCTTGGAAAAACTCTGGAAAGACCTGAAATCAAAACACAGCGCCCTCAGCAAAGCGGAATCTGCGAGGAAGAGGAAGAGCAAAAAGAAGAAGACACAAGAGCGCTTCTTCAGAGACCCTTCCAGTTTGCCAGAACACTGTTTGAGCAGCCAAAATCTAGGACCCTAAGTGTGGACAAAGGAATTCTTGAGCAGGATCTGAGGAAAACATACTCTGACTCACAGAGCAAAGCACCACTCGACATTCAAGGTCTGGTGTGGCCAAAACACCCTGAGGAACAGTTCAATGACAAGCCTCCAACGTTGGCGGAAACCAAGAAGGTGGTCGACAAAGCCAGAGCCAAATCATCACCAGGGCCAAACGGAATACCTTACCAGCTGTACAAGAAATGTCCCAAGGTGCTGGAGTGGCTCCACAGGCTGCTGCGATCAGCTTGGAGAAACCAGAAGATCAGCGGCCAGTGGATGACGGCAGATGGTGTGTACATCCCCAAAGAGCAAAACTCAAGTGACATCAGCCAGTTCAGGCCAATATCACTACTGAAACGTCGAAGGGAAAATCTTCTTCTCTGTCATGGCAGCAAGGCTGGCCAAGTACCTGATGGAAAACAAGTACTTGGATGTGTCAGTCCAGAAAGGTGGCATCCCAGGCGTGGCTGGCTGTGTAGAACACGCCACAATGATCTGGGACGCAATCCAAAGAGCAAAACAGAAAAGAGAGACCTGGACTGTGGCTTGATCTGGCAAACGCATATGGATCTGTACCCCATGAGATGATACAGTTGGCTCTTGAGATGTACCATGTGCCAAAGAACATCTGCGACATGCTCAAGAAGTACTTCAATGGCTTCTCAATGCAATTCTCTACCAAGGAGTACACAACAGATTGATCAACTTGGAAGTGGGCATTGCAATGGGCTGTGCAATTTCCCCAATACTGTTCGTGTTGGCAATGGAAGCCATCTTGAAAGCAGCAACAAGCAACGCAAGACAAACAGACTTTGGCGATGGATACAAGATGCCCCCTCTCAAGGCCTTCATGGATGACACTACAGTGATTTCATCCAGAGAAGACGAGACACGTCATGTGCTGGAAAGGCTGGACGACATAGTTGCCTCATCCACAATGAAGTTCAAGCCAAAGAAATCACGGAGTCTCTCACTGAGGAAAGGAAAAGTGGCCGAATCTGTGGTCTTCAGTGCTGCCAACCAGGCCATTCTAACAGTCACAGAAGAGCCAGTCAAGAGCCTTGGAAGATGGTATGATGATACGCTAAAAGACACACAAAGAGCAAAAGAAACCAAACAGATGTCGAAAGAAGGCTTGGAGACCATTGACCAGTGTGGGCTCCCTGGCAAATACAAGGTCTGGTGTCTGCAGTTCATGCTGATACCAAAGCTCCTATGGCCTCTGATGATATACGACATCTGCACCAGCACAGTGGAGGCAATGGGAGCCAACATCAACAAGTTCACAAGGAAATGGCTTGGTGTCCCACCCTGTCTGTCTGACATAGCACTGTACTGTCGCCAAGCAAAACTGAAACTACCACTGAAATCCATCCTGGAAGAATACAAAGCAGGGAAGATCAGACTTCAAAGCATGCTGGAGGACTCAGGAGACAAGGTGGTAGAAGCAATCAGGCCCCAGCTGAAGACAGGCAGGAAATGGAAAGTTCAAGAGGCGATGGATTCTGCAAAAGAAAGTCTCAAGATCAGAGAAATAACAGGACACACACAGACCAACAGACATGGACTGGGGGTGACCAAAACTGAATGGTGGTCAAAGGCCAAAGGAAAAGCCAAAAGAGACATGATGATTCAGGAGATGAGAAAAGAAGAAGACCAAAAAAAGACTCCAAAAAGCAGTCCAGCAGAGTCAGCAAAGGCAATGGACAACGTGGGAGAATGCACTCCAAAGAAGTCTCACTTGGAATGACATTTGGCACATGGCTCCTCTCACGATCAGCTTCATTCTCAGATCTGCATACGACCTTCTGCCCTCAAATGCAAACCTGGTGAAGTGGGGAAAAACAGACGATCCTGCATGCCCCCTCTGCCATGAAAAACAAACAGTGGAGCATGTCCTTAGCTCATGTAAAGTAGCCCTGGCTCAAGGAAGGTACACATGGAAGCACAACAAGTGCTCAAAGAGATTGTACAAGTAGTCTGGGCTAGTACCAACACCACAAAAGGGAAAATCAGGACTCCAAAAGCACCCGCAACATTCTTCACGGCAGGAGGCGGCAAACCATGGCCAAGAACAACAGTGCCACTCGGAACATG
>CM031598.1:55610001-55615001 GCA_018398815.1 Conus ventricosus | reverse complement strand
TTCTAGCCTTTACAGGAAGCGAATGAAGAGTTCTGAGAAGAAATTTCGCACTCTCACGTCTGGGCTTGCGGAGACAAGGCGAGCCGCATGATTCTGTATGTGTTGAAGTTTATTTAGTTGATTGTCGGGGAGACCAGCAAGTAGAGAGTTACAGTAGTCTAGTCTGGAGAGCATAAAGGGACAGCAAGTTTGTTGGCAGCATCAGTGGATAATAAGGAGCGGACCTTACCTATTCTAGGTAGCTGAAGGTACAGAGTACGGCATAGTTGTTTGACATGTGCTTCCATAGACAAGGTTTCGTCTAGGTAGAAACCAAGATTCCTGACAGTTTGTGAGAAAGATACATCACAACCAGAGATAGACATAGCAGTATGAGTAACCTGATTCACCTTTGAATCAGTGCCAGTAACAATGAGCTCAGTTTTATCATCATTCAGTTTCAACTTGTCACTCATCCACTTCGAGACCTCCTCTATGCAATCTCTTAGACTGCACTCAAGAGAGTCAAAATTTGATGGAGTAGAGGAGTTATGCAGCTGCGAGTCATCTGCAAAGAAATGGTAGGAGTGACCTGACTGATGAATGACAGTGATGAGAGGTTGTGTGTACATAGTAAACGGGACAGGTCCCACAACAGAACCCTGTGGCACTCCACATTTCAGCACTGATGGAACTGATTCGTGGCTAATGACAACAGACTGGGTACGACCAGCTAAATATGAGTTCAACCAGTCCAGAACCGTTCCAGAGCAGCCAAAAGTGGTACGCAACCACGTTATGAGGATGCTGTGGTCTATGGTGTCAAATGCTGCTCTCAAGTCAAGCAGTAACACACGCCCATTGTCTGAGGCCTGAAGGAAGTCATTGACCACACGCAACAAAGCAGTTTCTGTGCTATGACATTTACGGTAGGCTGACTGGAACGGCTCAAGCAGGTTATGAGATTTAAGATGCTGTAGAAGCTGTTTTAGTACAATGCGTTCCAATACCTTTGACAAGAATGGTAGATTAGAGACTGGACGATAGTTCTTCAAGCAGTTTGGGTCCAGATTTACCTTATGTAGGAGGGACCTCACAACAGCATGCTTAAAACACTCAGGAACAACACTAGATGTTCATAATATCAGTTCATAATATGTTCATAATATCAGTGACAATGAGCATAATTTCGTCTGAAGAATCAAACAGGATTGAGGCAGGAGTACGGTCGAGGTCACAGGGCTTCTTTGGCATTTTCTTTAGTAACTCTTTTACACAGATCTCAGATACAGGCTCAAAACTTTCAAACACAACAGCATCAGTGGGGCATGGTGTATCAGGGTCAAAGCTACTTCTGATCTGGTCAATCTTGCCAACAAAAAACTCATTGAATTTATTGGGAAGAGACTTTGGGGGGTGTTAGAAGGAAGCACAGTGTCTCCTGCTTTGTACAGCAGCTGATCACTGAGCCGGAAGAGTTCTCTGGAGCTGTCAGCACCTGCTATCCTACTACATATGTAATTTTTCTTTGCTTCATGTATCATGTTTGTAACTATGTTACGCTGCTCTGCATATTATTCTCAGTGAATAGTCAGACCAGACTCGCGCCATGCCCGCTCAGCAGTACGCTGTAGCACTTCAGCATGAATGATATCTAGAGTCATCCAAGGGGTGGATGTACGGTCTGATACGGTACGTACAGTGAGAGGGGCATGTTGGTCAAACACCTGTCGCAAGCAAGGATTATAGGCACATATGAGATCAGATGAATTGGACTGACAGACTGATTCAAGCACTGTATGAACATCAGTCTTGAAAACATGCATCTCAGTAGCCTTGAGATTCCGTGAAGCAATTTTCTTTATTGCTACACCAGGCTTTCTAAGACAGAGTTCAAACGAAATAACAAATTGGTCTGATAATAGCATGTTTCAAACAGATAAATCAAACACACCAGAAACACGGTCAGTGATTCACTAGTCTGAAGTATGACCTTTACGTTGAGTAGGTGCATTCACCATTTGTTGCAGACCAAGATTTTCAAAAGCCACATCGCAGGGATCAGATGAAATGTCAAAATGGACATAAATATCACCAACAATAAACAATTTTTCATATATATTGTATGATTCCAGCAGCTCAGGGAACTGGTCGATGAAACATTGATTTCTTGAGATTGTTTTTTTTTTCTATTAGGCGGGGGACGGTGCACACAAAGAAACACAAAGGTCTGACCATCAAAGTCCAGGCGGACCTCACACACCCGAAAAGCTGTCCAAATAGTCTTTAGTTGGAAAGAAAATGTGTTTTTTAGACTGTTTATGTATAACATTGCACTAACACCTCCAGTACTGTCCTGTCGTGGAAAAGACGTCAAGAAATCTTTTTGAGTATAAAACCCGGGATTAGGAAATATTGATCTCTTATACTTTGATTATTCCATTTTGTGCATTTTGATTTTTTCATGTGTAATTAAAAGTAGCGTAGAAACTGTATTTCTTGTTCTCAGTCGTGTTAGGAGAGAAGCGAATACGTGCCATCCCATTTCCAGAGAGAGGTGAACGGTTGGTGTGTGCATGAATGCGCATATGCGTATATGAGTGCAGAGATGACCTTGGTGTGTTGAGCCTGACTAATACATCAACTTGATTCACTTAAGCAATACCATCGCGTTTTCCCCCGTCCTGGACACTACTACTTACATCAATGCCGTTGCTTTATGCAGCTGGTGTCTCTTATTTTCTTTTGCTGCTCTACTACTGCTACGTAGTCTCTGCTGCTGTTGTCACACAGTGATTTACATCTACTGCTGCTACTGCTGCTGCTGTCACAATAATATCAATGACGTCGTCAGATCTTCAAATAAATCATTGGGAGAGACAAAAATCATAGAAATGTAATTTTGTCGCTGCTGTTCAAGAGTCGGTCGGGACTGTGATTAATAAGGTGGGCGACATTCTAATATTGAACTGGATATCGATTTGCTCTGTGGTCGTTTTCTTCACTCTTTCTCCCTCACAGGAAATTACTATGGGGAGAGAGAGAGAGAGAGAGAGAGAGAGAGAGAGAGAGAGAGAGAGAGAGAGAGAGAGAGAGAGAGAGAGAGAGAGAGAGAGAGAGAGAGAGAGAGAGTCAGGCAGACAGACAGACAGACAGACAAGCAGTACTCAAGTTTGTTTTCTTTATCATAGAAACCATGTGAACCATTATAAGTATACAGATTCAACAGTAATGGATGAAAGATTTGATCATACTCTTCAAACTTGTTCACCACACATAAAATTAAGTTAAAAAAAAAGCAAGTACGGGTGCGTTATTCTTTTGTTTTTGCTTTGTAAATAGATATAAGAAAAAGGGAAGTCGAATATTTTCTTGATGGTGAAATGAAAAGACTAAATAGTTTGTTTACAACGTCACCATAAATTGTCAAAAAGGAATGGAAAACAAGCATCGACAAAAGTGCTGAGAATGACCTGAAACTAAATAAACAGTAGATAAATATGAATAGATAAATACGTCAGTAAAAGAGAAATAGGTTTCAGACATATGCAGATCAAAACATATATATATATATATATATGCTGGAACGGTGCTCGGTACTTATCCTTGGAATTTATTAGTTTGTTGTATTTTAGTCCCTTACGGATTCATTCCAAGAACTGGCCCTCAGCACTTGTGTCTTAGAGGATATCTTTTTATATTTTCTACTTTTCACAAGAAAATGTAGCTTGTTTTGCTCTTTCATGATTTTCTTTTGCTTCTTAGATGGCACCTTTGGTTGGTTTTTTGAAAACTCAACAAACATACTACGGTATTGCACACCAGCCTTTTCTGGGATTGCATTCTTCTTAAAACTGAAAAGGCAGAGGAGTCAAATTACCACTTTCCGCGGTCACTGAGGAGAAACAACCAAGTTTCGAAATATCTGTATATGACCAGGAGTTATATGTTAGTGAGTTTCCCTCCCTATTGGAGGATGTCTCCCCTTGCAGAATATAAGTTTGCTGAAGGCTCATTTTGAGAAGCATTTATTTTGTTTTTCCCCATTCACCCACTCACTGTTAGTTAGGCAGAATCATCTACCACTGCAGATATGAATGCGTATCTCCCCCTATTTCTTCAATCTAAGACATAAGAGCAAGCTTTGTTTATCATTCAATATTTCCTGCAGTCATTGCAACACCAAGCTGCTCTGTAAGTTGCTGGAACGGTGCTCGGTACTTATCCTTGGAATTTATTAGTTTGTTATATATATATATATATATATATATATATATATATCGATTTGAGGAGGAGAAAGGAATAACCCCCCCCCCCCCCCCCCCCCCGGAGAGAGGAGTACAGTTCACCTCCCCCCGCCAACGACAAGAAGTTTTCACGCCAATAAGCACACAACCAACCCACCCGGAGGTGCTTATGGAACACAGAAATGTACACATACCTGTGCGAAATGTGGAAAGCCTGAAAAACATACACTATTTTTTTAAAACACACATCCTCATTTGACGAGGAAAAAAAATGACCACCAAGTAGGGTTTAAGAGAGAGAGAGAGAATATCATTCTTAAAACGTGAAGACAGCTTAGAAACGTTACCAGTCATGTTTTCTTCGTTTTAAAAGATAATGAACTCTATTTTCTTTTAAAATGGTTTGACATTTCATTCCAGAATTTCACACCCGAGTTAAGCGTCAAAGAACGAAATTCATCACTGAAGGCATTGAAGGTTCTAGAGTGTGGGAAGATGATGGGATAATTAGTATATCAGCAGAGAAGGCGTTAAGATTCTCAAGTGGTGCAGACCTTCGGGATGCATAACTCATGTAATTACTGACAGGTGGAAGTAATCAGCGAGGACAAGGTAGAACTCCTGAGTTCGCACCTTTAACAGTCAGGGGAGACAAATTATCCACTGGCACTCGCTCTGAATGTGGTCCCTCGGCTAAGTCAGTTCAGACCGGTCAACAAAGATGGGACAGATGAGAGCCCATGGGTGATGTACTTGTAGAAGAGGAGTTTTGTC
>CM031598.1:55590001-55605001 GCA_018398815.1 Conus ventricosus | reverse complement strand
AGGACTGTAAAAAATCGATGCTGGGAAATATGGAATATTGGAGACGAAAGTTTTCATTATATAATGTAAAGTGGATGTTTTGTTTAATTGTCTTTATACGACTGGTCGATAGATTGCTGAGCAGATAAAAAAAAACAACAAAAAAAACAAGCGCCATGAAAGCGAAAGGGACGAGGTTGGACCCTTTTGTCATCTGCTTCTCCTGAAATAAGCTTGAGTCGCCTTAAGACTGTCCTAGAGATGTGCTGCATACGTTATAAAGCAATTCCAGAAAAAGGGTATGGGTGTGATAGAATTGTAAACCTTGACGTAAGACTTCTTTCCTTGTTCAGTTATACAAGGCGACAATACGCACTTGCTTAAGAGCTGATTTCATTCTTTTAGTTTGTTTAGTTTTATGAAAGTTATTAAAAAACAACAACAATGAAAGAGCCTCTCACATTGTATGAAAATGAAGGTAATAAGTGATTCGTTTTGCAAGTTTACCATGCATGTTATTAAAAAAAATCGCTCTAAAATTATCATTTTTATCTTGAACACTTTAATTATGCACTTTGTATTTCATTTCATTTTTTTTTGTCCGGGAACATTTCCGTTAGGATGTTTGCGTTTTTCTCTGCCTACCTTTTTTAATCTTGGAAAGTATGTGTATTCCACAAAAGATATAATCCGAATTTTCCAGCCCTAGCTTATGTTCTATTTTCAATTCAATTCATAAGAGAAAATTCTAGCTGACTACACAGTCCACATCAGGGCTGCAAATCCAGAGGGAAAAGAAGCTCACGTATGTTAAGTTAAACAAACAAACAACAACAACAACAAAAAACAACAACAAACAAACAAAAAACAAAAACAAAAAACTTGAATCAACGACGAATGTGCGTTCATCTGTTCAAAAAAAGAAACAAAAAAAGAAAAAAAAGAAGCTAAAAACACCTTTTATCGATTTTGTATGATTCACGAGATGAAACATATTGTGCTCTAGTAAAACCTGAAATATTGGTCTCGGAGGAACATCTCGGAAGAACAGATTCTTTGAGGAGTTTACTGTACACTTCAAGTCGTACGTCGTGCAAGTCCCAGCATTCGATGAAGATTTGGGGGTCAGCGCTCATCACGTAGCGTGCACCATGGTGCTCCCAGCCTTCAACCCCAAAGCACAAAAGTCTGTGGACATTACAATTACTATCAAGATGATTACACTCTTTTTGCAGATCTGTATGGCAGTTGTTTCTTTTTGTTATCCTTTACAGTAATGTGCACTTTCAACCAGTATCTTCTAAAGTAGGTGCCATTTTGCTTTCTAATCGTTCGTCCTTGCGTGACATTCCACCTTTCCATCACATTTGTCCAGCTTAAGTTTCTTATTTGGGAAACTTTTTGACGGTTAGGAGTGAACTCCCTTGAGAGTGCTGAACTTCCGGGGCGGGAAGATAAATTGTATTGATTTGCGGAGTTGTGTGCCCTCTGGATAAAACAGATTGACCGTTTGCCCTAACGGTGGGACCTGAACACAAGTACTGGAATAGATTGGTTCAAACTCTCCTGGGAAGAAATAGAGTGAACCATTGATGCACTATTGATTTCATAGCAAAGTGAGGCTTGGATTCTGCTCTCTTATCGCTGCGTCGTGGGCTGACGCAGATATAGCACCCTTTCGTTTTCTTCCGTGCTCTCATCGAAGGATCTGATTTGGAAATATTTATTTTTCTCCCGACCAAAGGGGGGAAATTGCTACGTGGGTAAATTGACAATTCAACGTAGGAATAGGAATCCCCTGCTGCGAGTTTGATAGACTCTTATATGCAGTTGAAATGGGGCAAGCGTCCTGTTATGCAGAATTGAAAATAATTCTGTGGAAACTAGTATGTATGAAGTCTTGCGTGCTACTGAAGTTTGTCACAGAGAAGTGGATGGTCTGCGTGCCATACTGAAAAGCGCTGCCAAAATTTGTTTTGTTTACTGGAATGTGGTTCAAATATGTTTGTAGAAATTTCGTTGAATTTGGGTTGTGTTAATTCATGTGTACTGTCGAGTTGTGTCCAACATTAGCGGATGGCCTATGCACAAATACTGAAGAACCTAACTAGAGTTTTCGTTATTCAGTCGAATAGAGGTTTTCAATTATACTGTGAACAGAGCGCGTGTAGTTGAAAGAGAGAGAGAGAGAGAGAGAGAGAGAGAGAGAGAGAGAGAGAGAGAGAGAGAGAGAGAGAGAGAGAGTGTATGTCTGTGCGTGTGTGTGTGTGCATGCGCGCGCGCACGTGTGTGTGTGCGCACGCGAGCGTGTGTGTGTGTGTGTGTGTGTGTGTGTGTGTGTGTGTGTGTGTGTGTGTGTGTGAGCGCGCCAGCGCGTGCGTGTATGTGTGTATCCGAGCGCGTGTGTGTGCTCAAAGTGTTCTTATTTGTAACTTTTGTGACTGCTGACATTTGTTTATCTGATATCTGGCATTCCATTATACACAGCGTTCACTTTACTCCGGGATCTTAAGCACGATCGAACACATTTAGTTTGCTCCGGGATCTTAAGCACGATCGAACACATTTAGTTTGCTCCGGGATCTTAAGCACGATCGAACACATTTAGTTTGCTCCGGGATCTTAAGCACGATCGAACACATTTAGTTTGTATTTACACACTGCGGGTGCAGCAACAACGTAGAAAATGTACTACCGGAGATCACACGAGAATTATCTCCCCTCTCGGGTTCGATTATTGATGGGTCAAACGGCGAACAAAACTTTCTCTGTGATACCTCGATCATTATCTACCGAGGAGGATAAAAGTATAAGGTCAAGAGAAAATATACAGTCCATCGGCTTAACCACAACTATTTCTTTTAGCATTGTCTTTTTGTCTGTCTAGGTTAAGTGGTGGGAAAGGGGCACGTTTGGATTTTGAGTCTGTGTACACATTTCATGACAAACACACGAGCCATCCAAAAGACTAGGATGAAAGCGTAACCTCCCCGGCAGCTGTGACTAGTTGAAGACTCTGCCTGGAGAGTGCGACACGTATTTCCACTGATTTCGAAAGAAAACCTCAGGAGCTCCTGCGCCCTCGAAACGAGAATATCTATGTTCCAGCCATTTTTGTTCAAGCAGTCAAATGTGTCCACAGACGGCTGCTCCGTTTGCCCAAGCCATTTGTCCACAGTCGGATGTCCTATTTGTCCAGTCAGTCCAATTTGACTAAAGACAGCCGCCCAACGGGTTCTAACACCCCGATTTGTCCAGACAGCTCCATCATTTGTCAATATAACCCAATTCGACAGCTGATCTTTTTTTTTTGTCATATCAGCCTGGTTTGTCCAATGCCATCTTCCCCATTTGTCCGAACAGCTCGATTTCTCAAAAACAATCGGCCAATTCGCCTCAACTGCACGATTTGTCTAATGGTAGTTGGTTCATTCGTCCAAACAACCTGATTTCTCCATAGACAGCCGTCTCATTTTCCCCAACAGCCCAGTTTGTCTGAAGAGTGTGTCACCAGTTTGTCCTAATGCGACCTGTCTGTCCGTTCTGTCCAAAGACACACACCCCATTTGCACGACGAGTCAGATTTGCCTAAAGATAACCGGTACCACCCTAGTTGTCCAAAGATAGCTGCCCTGTTTGTTCAGACAGCCCGATTTGTCCAAAGACTTGTCTTTTTGTCCGGCCAGCCTGATTTGGCCAGTGTGCAAAAATACGGCAGGTCTGGAATATCAACTTTGTCTTTTTCTGGTGTGAGAAAAATCATGAAGGTCGAGTTCGTTCTCTCTCTCTCTCTCTCTCTCTCTCTCTCTCTCTCTCTCTCTCTCTCTCTCTCTCTCTTCCACTTCATCTCTTTCTCCAATTCCTGTCTCATTTGCCCCAACGTTACCGTCACGTTTCTGCCCCATGTCTGATCAAATGAAAAAAACACAGATAAAAAAAACCCTTTAAAAATAGTATACGATGAACCAGGTATTCATAGAATTTGCATAGCCATTGATTTGTAGAATTTTCCCCCGCCCCGACCAACTCCTAAGCACAATTGAGTTGCGAATAAGCTCAGCTGGGAAGACTGGAATTACACGTTCAAGCATCATTCACTTAACAGATGGGTGTTTGAGACTGTTGCTCTAATCTTATGTCCAACAATATAGGTATCTGTATCTTCCGGTCCTGGTTGATGTCGGGGTACTTTATGAAAGTAAACCCTGTCATGCAGTCTCTGAACGAAATGAAACCCCATAGCATCGTCTTCTTCAACTTCGCCCCATCAATGAACCTCAAAAATGTCTAAAAAATCCGTGGCCCTGCCACCCTGCTTCCGCGTTAACCTCAGTTTTGATTCCCACTCCATGTCTTTGCCCCTTGGTGAGTTCGTTGATGCCCGCGGTCGCTAGCTAGCATCGACGAGTTCAGGAAAACTGTCTTTGGACGGACACGGTGGCACCCTCCGGAGGGGATGCCAACTCACGCTGGTCCTGTCGTCAGTAGGGGACTTACCGTGTGGTGTCCTGCGTATGTTGGATAAGAACAGGCGCCTGTGAACACCACTGAAGTGACTCAGCAACAGTGCGGAGTCTCCTTTGGCTGACTGCCTCAAGGCGACATGACATGGACTGCTCCCCATGGGTTGCCAGTACCGAAGCTGCGGAAGAACAAGCTGTGCTCTAGCTTTGAGAAAAAAAGGAGCAGGAATGAACAACGTGGGAGTAATGCTTCTGAAGTGGATTGGAAGACGACACAGGAAAACAACAACAACAACAACAACAACAACAAAACACAACAAACTAAAAAGAAACAAAAACAACATCCAGTGTCGACATCACGATTCACAGCTGACTACATCGTGCTGAAGCTCAAAAGTTCACTCATCTTCTCTACGCCGAAACGCTAAAAATATCTGGAGAGCTTAAATTTTTTTTTAATTAAAAAAAGATACTTTTCTCTTTGTCTTTCCTTCTTTTTCTACCCCATTTTAGCAACAAGGGTAATTAGGCCAGCTTCTTCTCTGGGCGAGACGGATCCCATTAAGGGCTAGTCTCAGTCCCCCCAAAAACAGCAACAAGTCATACACAACTATGGTAACGCAATAATCCAGACTTCTGTACAGCTTTCGATACGATGGCCACGACACATGATCGGTCACGGAGGCTATCATCACATGTCTGACCCATTCACGGCGCTCATTTAGTGTGTCTGGAAAGGGAAAGCGGAAGGGGGGGGGGGGGGGAGGTGGGGGGTGAAGTGGGTTGGGGAGGGGGGCGGAGGGGTAATGGAGTGTGGGGGTGGTGGATGCTCATCAGGAATTTATGACGTCAAAGGAAACTGTCTGTGTGAGTTTGGATGCGGAATGCATTAGTATTGGCTATCGATAGTTGATAACAGAAAAGCAGCTTTGGTCTGAATGAGGTACGTAATGGACAAGGACGCTCTCAGTCTCGAGCAATAACGATTACACGTACACGCACGCACACACACACACACACGCACACGCGCGCGCGCACACACAGACAGACACACACACACACACACACACACACACACACACACACACACACACACACACACACACACACATATACGCGTGCGCGCGCGCATGCGAGCTGCACACACACACACGCACGGACACTCAGAGACACGTCAGCTCATAACTATTGCTTTTCCTTCTGTCTGTCTGTCTCTATAACTGGTTGTGTCTGCTTGTCTGGTCAATTCGTGTGTGTGTGTGTGTGTGTGTGTGTGTGTGTGTGTGTGTGTGTGTGTGTGTGTGTGTGTGTGTGTTTGTTTATGTGTGTGCGTGCGTGCGCGCGTGCATGTGTGTGAGTGAGTGTGCGTGCGTGCATGTGTGTGTGCGTGCGCAAGTGTGAATGTTTTTGTGTATATGTGTGTGCGTGTATGTGTGTGTGTGTGTGTGTGTGTGTGTGTGTGTGTGTGTGTGTGTGTGTGTGAGAGAGAGAGAGACAGAGAGAGAGAGAGAGAGAGAGAGAGAGAGAGAGAGAGAGAGCGTGCCTTGCTTTTATTGTTCTCTCTCTGTCATCCTTTTATTTATTTCAGTTTATCTCCCTCTTTCTGCGTTTCGTAGAGTTTCTACGGGAAGACGGGGGTTGGCGTGTGTGGGGGTGATGCACACACGCAGTTTACTTCAGCTTTGTTGCTGAGAACTGAATAAAGCGGTCACAGACGTGACAATGGGATATTGGGCTGGTACACCTATTTCTTTTCTTTTCTTTTTCACGGTCTCTGATTTTTCGTGTCCTCTTCAGAGGCGTTATTCCAGCAATAACGAACCCCCAACCCTGCTACACACATTGTACTCTTCTTCTTCACAGCCATTCCCCTCCCCTCCCCCGACACACACATAACCACATCCAGACTCATCCCGTCGCAATCCCAGTACCAACACTCGGTTTATTGCCTCCATTTGGCTGCCCAGTTTCTCTAGTGTTTTTTTATCTTCATCTTCCCAGAACATCCCTGGCAGAAGTTACTGTTTCACAAACTCTTCTCGAACGAGAGCACAATTTGCGTGACCACCTCGTTCATGCCATGATTAACAAACACCCTGACTGATAATTCTCCCTGCAATGAGCGAAAGTGTACAATATGTCCATTTATCCATAGTCGCAAGACAATCGGTGGACTAAGTGCAAAATTTCGCCATTTCTTCCCACTTCAGCTGCCAATCCTCCAATCCTGTACTGGCACTTAAATGTTCTTGGTCTGGAAAACCGTGGGGCTGATGACATTTTCCGCACCCTCGCTGAACGTTTCTCTGAACCCCTCTGATACAGACAGATATGTTACCTGACTTCCAGCCTGTGCCTGTTTCAGTCGGAAAAGCTATCGCCAATACTAACTGCAAGTGACAGCAGTTAGGCAAGATTTCTGAAAAGAAACCCGCAGAAAGAAAAGGAAATCCATTATCATCGCCCGTTCAGGGACCACTACGATGTCTGATGGCCTCAACGCATCTGTCAGAGATCATTTCTCGCATCAGTTCCCCCTGCTTCCGCCTTGGTCCTCTCCCTCTCCTCCTCCTTTGCTTGCCCTCCCTTCCAACCCTTTCTGCCATCTCTCTCAAGTCCACCCTCTTCTCTCTCTCCTCACTCCCGTCCCCAATCGCAAGCCATGACAGCACAGAGGAAAACATTACGCTCGAAACTTTATCTTCAGTCTCTCGCAAAAAGAACCTTTAAACAAACCCCTTCTTGCTGCAGAGGAGATGTACATTTTTAAGAGGAACTTAACAGGATTAAAGGAGGAAAGTTTTTTCCGTAACGGATAGTGTACTGTGGACAGAATGATAAACAGTAGAGGCAAACCCCACCCCAACCCTCACCAAAAAACAAAATAAAACAAAAGAAGACAAAAAACAAACCCAAAACAACAACAACAACAAATAACAACAACGATAACGACGACTACGACGACGACGACGAGACGACGACAACGATAACAACCGCAGCAGCAGCAGCAGCAGCAGCAGCAGACAGCAGCAGCAGCAACAATAACAATAACAACAACAACAACAACAACAACAACAACAACAACAACAACAACAACAGCAATAACAACAAGTTAAATCTCTTTGGGCTTAAAGTAAAAATAGATCTGGTTGCAAAGTGAGACGACTGCAGGCGGAAATCTAAACAAATCTTAAATGTTGGCGAACCGCCAAGAGAAACGTGGACAAACGAGTCACAAGACAAAACACGACGCGTTTCGACCTCAACATTTCGATTCAACGCCTACCTTGCGCTGAAGAGATCTAAGCTAAGTGACAAACTCGTTCATTTTCATTGTCCTATTTGTTTGTGTCTTGCCTGAAGAAGACATAAGAGGTCGAAACGCGTCGTGTTTTGCCTTGTGATTCGTTTGTCCACGTTTCTCTTGGCGGTTCACTAACATTTATTTAAGATTTGTTAAAGTAAAAAGATTACACGAGAAGAAGTTCTAGGGCCTGATTTTGTTAATAAATTAGCAGGACGATGCCGTGTGTGCTTACACACGTGCATGTCATGTTTTTTGTTTTTTGTTTTTTTTGTTTGTTTTTTTTTGCTGTTCCAACCTCTGCGCCACCTCAGAGGCAGTGCACCCACGCCGCTCATTCCGACACCCCGTCCACAGCCACAGCCCAGTCGGCCCCGCCGCAGCCCCGGCACCGGCAATCCACAGGGAGCAGTCAATGTCAAGTGGTCAAGAGGCAACCCACCGGAGGAGACACTGCACTGCTGCCGAGTCACTTCGGTGGTGTTCAGTGGCGCCTGCTCTGATCTAACATACGCAGGACACCACCTACTAAGCCCCCTACTGACGACAATAATTGCTTAAGTCGCGGAACCGGCGTGAGTGAGCTCTCCCTCCGGAGGGCGCCACCACGTCCGTCCAACGACAGCCCCCATGGACTCGCCGATACCGGTGACCCCGACGGAACCAAACCAAGGCCACAGACGTAGAGAGGACATCGAAATTGAGGTCACCATGAGAGCAGGGCATGAAGGGCCACAGAATTTGAGACATTTTTTTATGCTGATCGATGAGAATGAGGATGATTAAGATGATGCTACGGATTTCCATTTCGGTCTGAGACTACACGACAGGGCTGTACTCTATGCTTCCTTTCATAATCTATCCCGGCGTCAACCAGGCCCGAGAGATACAGGCACCTGCAGTGTTGGTCAGGAAATTTGAGCAACACTCTCAGAAACGCATCCATTAAGTGGATGAAACTCGACTGTATGGTCCCAGTCTTCCCAATTGAGTCCGCAGCAAACTCAACTCTGGTAGGAGCCGGTCGGGGCAGAAACCCCCCACATGACTCTTATGGGATTCGAACCCACGATCTCCCAGCCGGGAGTCCGCGACGCTAACCACTTCGCCACGGCGGCTGGTGCATGTCATGTTGTTATGTAATATGCAACGCGTGTGCTTGTCCACAGTCCGCTCCAGACTTGATGATAAGAGTGTTGGTCAACATACAGGACACACATTCTATTAAATTCTGCTCATTCATTTTTTTATTTTGGTGATATACCTGCTGTCGTTTGAATTACAAATCTGTAACGGAATATTGACGAGCTGGGACTTTCTGAAGCCAAGGTCCGAGGGAATTTGTAATAAAGTTTTAATGTGAACAGAGACATGCATATTCTTGTTTACATGAAAACATAAGATCTAGGAACAGACACATCCACGAGATACAGAATGGTGGCAGCAGGGGGAGTCACGAAGGCCAGGGTGGGTGGTGGGTGGTGGGTGGTGGGTGGAGGGATATAACAACACGGTAGAGGCACGTTGCGTGTACCGGACGATAGGATATTTGAGCTCCTTTTTACGACTTAGAACAAAGGAATCCTGCTGTGTTAATAGAAAGTTTGGAACTGACTCTGGGTCGAATATCTCAATGCTCTGACACCCCCGCCCTCCTTACACACACACACACACACACACACACACACACACACACACACACACACACACACACACACACCACACATACACACATAAATGGAAGGAGAGACTAATACGGCACAAATTCCGCCAAGCAAAAGAAGACAGTGATGCTGAAGATACAGACTATAACGAGGACAGGGAATTCGTCAAACAGAAATGTTATGTTACATGCCAACCTGTGGAAGTGCCCATAAAAACGGCAAGGCAGCAAAATGCACTGATGACTTTTTAGATGCCAGTTGAAGGATGAGAATAAAAGACAATCCAACTCCAAGACAATAAAAGGGCCGTTACAAAACAAGCTAATTTGCCACTTGTTTTTCTAAAATGAAACATAGAGACACCTAGATAGATCAAGATTGATAGTTAAGACGTTTGTTAATGTTATGACTCCAAAATACTTCGTGATGTGCAAAATGTCAGGACGTTTAGGTGGAACGTTACTACCAATGGGACTCGTAGGGCATGTGTTCTAGCTCAATAAATATCAACAGGACATTTTGAAAATCTGCCAGACAAAACAAAAGGATATTTAGATGAAACATTACTACCAAGGGGCTTTAGCTTTGAAAAAAACAAGAAGTAGAAGAACGCCGTCTGCTTAATACTGCTGCCGCGGACTGAAACGAAACAAAACGATTTTCAGAGATATCTTTGTAATTTTACAGTTAGATTTAAGACTTAAAAGAACAGAATTTAACTGACTTGATGGGATGATAAAGACAAAACTTTATAACTTGTGCCTGCGGTGCACTGCCTGTGACTATTGTCTTTGTTCTAATGTGTGACTGTGCAGAAGTCATGATTTGATTGACTTTCACCGGTTCAAAACAATCACTAACAGAGCATACACTGCCCCGTGAACAACTACTGTTTCTATATTATTTGGTTGGTGGCATTGTAACTGACCGTCAGAGTTAGTTCGAATAAAAGTCTCTTTACAGTGCCAACTACTGCGGATGGCGAGAAGCCGCATACATACTGGAAACAGTCTGAGCGATGCGAATTCATAGAAGCAGATACTTGGACGAAGCTTGGTCATAGAACTTGACCGCTGTGTCCGAGTTGATGAAACATGGTTTGGACGAGGTGGCGATTTGAGTGAAAACGTTTCGGTCATTTTCAAGAACAGTCGGTTTAATTTCCAGTGTACGACGCTCAGATGAATCCTTGACAGACTGCGAAGTACCTTGTAACTTCGGAATGTTATGGAAACAGGGTACTGGTGGGGTTGAAGAAAGATGCTGACAGACTTAGAACCTCCATTCCTAAAGAAAACTTACAAAACACTCGAGCGACAAGACGAAGAAAATAACCTGAGTTACAACCTGTAAATCGATGCCCCTAAACAAGACTGCAATTATCGGAGATGACATTCCTATCCCGAATAGAAACTAGCTAACATGCAACTGCTCCTGTGTTAATGGTAACAGCAGCAGACAAGGGGGGAAAAAAGGACCAGTGAATAACAGATCAATCATACTGCTGTGCTACCGTGCCGATGGTCTGAAAGTGGAGAATGGACATTCTCTGTCTTCCATGAAATGTTGACGCACACAAACACTCAGAGTTGGCGTCCCCCTTTCTTTCCCTTCAATTTCTCCTTGAGATTGGAGGACATGGAGTAGTGCACTACATCCAAGTGGAATGACCTTCGCCATGGAGGTTGTCTTCAATGGAGTCTGTTGGTTTGTTTGTCTGTCTGTCTGTCAGCAGCTTTATGCCAAAAAATGAAAAGAAAAGAAAAGAAATCTAATTTTGACAAATCTTGGTGGAAAGATCGAATATGGTCTGAGAACAAATCATTACAGTATAGTGTGGACCTGGACCAACATGGCGAATTCAGGATCCGTTCGATATTGCCATCTCTCTCTCTCTCTCTCTCTCTCTCTCTCTCTCTCTCTCTCTCTCTCTCTCTCTCTCTCTCTCTCTCTTCTTTTTCCTTTTTTTGCTTGTCGGACTCTTAGAAGGGTAACGCAAATTCTGCTCAATCGAATTCAAACGAAGTGGAAAGATGAACGGTGGCCTAACGTCGAACTGACTGAACGCTCATGCGGATCCGGTTCAAAACGCGGATTCGTTAATGGTTTGAAGCTTATAGGATGGAATCTGTATAGTCAATGTGCGGGAAATTGCAAGGGAGGTAATCTGTGTAAGAGCTCGCGGAGAGTGACCTCGCCGTTTATATGGGACAGAAACCGCTGGTAGGCACTTGGCACGCCTAAAGCAATTTTGACCCATCAGTCACCTTAACAGTTCAATCAGAGAGAGAAAATGCCATCACATGAGTGAGAAACGGTGCACGTAAAGCATCTGTAGTGAGTCCATGTCCCGATCGTTACTCTGGCGTGCGCTTCACATCAAATGTTTGACTCTTTAGATCTGTTTCTTTGACCAACAAACTAAAAAAAACAACAACAAAAAAAAAAACCTCGCTATTTGCAATGGAAATCAGGCGTTACCTTCCCCCGATTTTTTTTTCCCTCGGAAAGGTCTGTTAGCATCGAACTTAGTGAAGTCAAGTGAAGTGTTCAATCGCTGCGGAAGTCGGTGTTTTTCTGAGTGTCCTCCTAATTCACTTAGTAATGTGTAAAATCCATAAGGACTACGTGTGTGTCAGATCCACTGCAATGCGTATGGGCCAATTATAAGAGTGATGCTACTGATTAAAAAAAAAAGAAAAAGTTACCGATTCTGCGGCCGACGTTTTTGGTTGCGTCAGATCTTCAATCCCGGGGCCACGATGAAACCCACAGTCTTGTCAAGGTCTGGACGGCTGCCCCAAAGCTGCACCTGCCGTTCTCCACCCTCCGGCCAGGTGGGTACAGAAATGCAGACGCGCTTTTGGGGATTCTTTTTCTTACCGCTTCTAAGGTTGCTGCCCATGTTTACTATGCCCAACGTCCGACTCAGTCACAATCTTTCTTGGAGACAGTAACCCATTGAACTTGTTCAAAATGCCAGCCAGCAGCTGGAACGAGAATCATTGTTCTCGTAGGCAACTTCAGAAACTCTTGTGTGCAAGCTCAATGAAAGAAATCCTTTGAATACAACTCAGAGGCACCAGGTGCGCTTTATAAGTTGATTTGCCATTCCACTGAGTCTTGGATGTAATACGCTTTTGTTATATTCAATTTGATTTTTGTCCCGCGCTTCCCAGCCACCCCCTTCCGCCCTTTTCCTGCCCCCCCCACCCCCCGTCCCAGTCTTAACCCTCCCCGAATCCCATTCATTATTCGAAGAACTCTCTCTTCGTCCTCACCCTCCTCAGCCCTCCCCTCCTTCCCCTCCGTCTCCCTTGGCACCGCTTCTTCTTTTTTTTTTTTATGTCTGCAATGCTTCCATCTGTTCCCTTCCTCTCCTCTTACGCCCCGTTCCGCTTTTGTCTCCCCCCTCCCCCCTCGTCTCTCTCCCCCCCTCTCTCTCTTTCTCTCTCCCCATCCCTGCACCTCCTTTTCTCTTAGTAGTTTATTTTTTATTGTCGCAAAAACGTTGTCTCTCTGTGTCTGTTTCTGTCGGTCTTTTTGTTTGTCTGTCTGATTGTCTCTGTGTGTGTCTCTGTCTCTGTCTCTGTCTCTCTCTCTCTCTCTCTCTCTCTCTCTCTCTCTCTCTCTCTCTCTCTCTCTCTCGTTGATATAGTTGAAAATATATTGTATCTGTCTCTCTGTGTCTGTTTCTGTCTGTCTGTCTGTCTGTGTATTTTCTGTCACACTGAGTTCTCTGTGTTCCTCCTGCAACGTCCCCAAATGATCCCCTTTTCCCATGTTAACTCCCGGGAGGTCAGTCTGGTCTTGACCCTAGGCAGGCCCAGATGGACGAAGCATTGATGGAAAGTCATTTCGGAAGATGGGGAGAACAGGAGGGATGAAAGGAGACTAAATTTGGGGGGGGGGGGGGGGGGGGGGGGGGGGGGGGGGGGGGGGGGGGGGGGGGGGGGGGGGGGGGGGGGGGAGGGGGACAATCAATCTGGGTCTGCACCAAACTGCCCCCCAACCCTTTGCTCAGTATAACTACCCGGGAGTCGTTTTGTATTAAAAAAAAACCCCTCCAAAATACCCCCTCCCCCCGAGAATTATTCTAAATCTGCGCCAAATTTACTCCCCGCTGTGTGTGTATGGAGAGGGGGAAAGAAAGGGAGAGAGGTATCGTGCACTACCCTGGAGTTGTTTTGGAGCAAAACTGTTTATTGTTTGCACCCAAACGACTTACGGAGAGAGAGAGAAGGGAGAGAGAGAGAGAGAAGAAGAGAAGAGAGAGAGAGAGAGAGAGAGAGAGAGAGAGAGAGAGAGAGAGAGAGAAGAGAGAGAGAGAGAGAGAGTGTGTGTGTGAGGGTTAGTCAGGGCAGGTAGGGAGTTATTTTTTTGAGCAGCCCAGAATAGCCTTTCCCCTCCCCCTCACGTTATGTATATATCTATATCTATATTCCTTTATTAATGTGTTCCTCGGCACCCATTTCCAGTATCATCCATGCGAAAATCTTTCTGGGACAGGACCAGAATAGCCCCGCCCCCATCCTCCTCCTCCTCTACAAAGCCGACCACTCTGGAGAAAAAGTGCTAATGCGGTGTGTTCCATATTTAGAAAAGAATGGATGCTAACCCTTACTGGCAATGTGTTAAGTAACCGTTAAGCAAAAAAAAAAAAAAAAAAAAAAAAAAAAAAAAAAAAAAGATCAGGCGCTTCCCTCACAACATTTGATCCAGGAGAAGTCAAGCCTGAATCTGAATTCCCGAATGAACATCGTAAGGATATATACATATCAAAATCAGGAGATTGAGTGAAGGGGCGCAGCAAGAGGGAAGCGGTCATTTTGGTTCTATTCGAAATTAACACGTCTGAGGAGGATTAAGTACCGTACTCGGTGTGCTGATCCGTGGAAAATGAAACTGCCAATGTTTCGAGACCCGAGAGACATTACCTGGGTACATGTTACACAACTATGTGTATGAGGGACGGGGGGTGGGGGTGGGGGTTGAGGATTAGTCAAGTCTTATTCTTAATTAACTGCCAGGAATTGAACTGATCACAAATCACATCGTGCAACATATGTCAACCCTCATCCCCGCACGAAAAACAAACAAACAAACAAACAAAAAAAAAAAACCGCTCCGATTGCTTTATTCCCCAAAATTTAGGTATAGAGTAGGTCTTACCATAATTTGTGTATACTGAAAGGGGGTTGGGAGGGCTTGGGAGGAGTCAGTTTGTGCTGCCCTAAATTAGCTTCCTGGAAGTGTACAGGCACTATACGTACTTAAACTGTTCCATGGAAAAAAGAAGATGATTATATTCTTTTGTTCCATTTAGCATCAGAGCCCTGAATAATCATGAGGGAGGAAATCTGTTTGTTTGCACCCATGAGGGAGGAGGGGAGGAGTCAGTCTGTTCCTGATTAACTACGAGGGAACAATCCAGGGCAGTAGAGGGGGGAAGGCAGGAGAGAGGGGGGGGGGGGTCACTCAGGGGCTGGACCACACTGACTCCAAGAAGTTAATCTGGAACAGGAGCAGAGTGGCTGCAAGAAGTTAATCTGGAATAGGAGCAATTGAGTCCAGGAAGTTAATCTTGAGT
>CM031598.1:55572501-55577501 GCA_018398815.1 Conus ventricosus | reverse complement strand
GAAATGCGTTGTGTTTGTTTTGTAATTTGTTTGTTCCTTCTTTTGGCGGCCATGTTATTGCCTTTTTGCTCTTGCTGCTGAACCGATGTTAACCAATCTTGACGGAAAGATAGACCGTGGCCCAATGACGAACACATTATGTTTTGGTGCGGGTATCGAACGGCGGGTCCAGAATCCATTCAGTCAGATTTCACCAATTTTTCCCTGAATATGAACACTGTGGACTTAATATTTACGAACTATCTATAAAGTAACATCTTTTCGTGAAATAATTACACTAGGTTTTTGTGTGTGTGAAATAAACGTAGAGTTTTAGTAATTTCCTTATTATGTTACAAAATGACACGGAACCACCAACATGGCACGGCAGCAGTGCAGTGTCTCCACTGGCGGGTTGCCTCTTGATGACGTCATATCGACCGAATTGACTGCTCTCTGTGGACTGCCAGTGTCGAATATGTGACGGAACAAACCAGGGTGTGGGTGTGAGCGGGTAGGCTCAATGAGTGGCGCAGGAATCATGTCACTGAGATGGCTCGGAAGATGCGATAGGGAAAAGAAAGGGGCAGAGCGGAGTGGGCATTTAAGCCTTTTTCTGCCTACATCTGACATTACTTCCCATAATGGAAAAAGAAGCAGACCTCACCCTGTTTGCATCCATGAAGTCATTCAAAGTTCAATTCCATAATTAGCTCGATTTTGGCAGATGTCTGCGTTCTTCTGGGCACCCTCCCAGTTGTAGTTTGTGTTGGAAAATACCTTATATATGGTTAACATCGGTTCATCAGCAAGAGCAAAAAGGCAATTACTTGGCCGCCAAAAGAAGAAACCTTACATACCACGTCTGAAAACTTAACACTCACTTTCTGCTGAATTTGTCAATAAAAAAGGTAACGATGTAAATGTGGCTTTGGTTCTTTTTGTCTGATTTCAAAACCGTTTGCTGGTTTAAAAGAGGGATGAAGAATACTTGGATGAAAAAATACTTCGAAAGAGTCTGAAAAAAGGTCCGAAATATTGCAAAATCCTGACATCAGACTCGAATTATTTATGTACTTACATATCATTCTTCTCGAAGACATAGAATGGTACGCTTGCAAGAAATCAATAAGATGATGAAGGTAGAGAGAAAGAACGAACTGAAGAAAAAAATGTAGATAAAAGAAAAGACAAAGAAACGAAAAGAAAGAAAGAAAGAAACATGAAGGCACTGGTGTGCTTTACTTCTTTAGATGATTGCGAAACGCGATCAAAAATTTCTTACTGAGTTATTTATTTACTCATTTATTTATCTTTTTATTTATCTATCTATCTATTAATCATTTATCTATTATTTTTGTCGAGGCGGACTAGAAGAAAGCCGGGCAATATATTGTGCATTTGGAGAGTGAGCAGCGGCTGTATGAAGAGTTATTCCAGAGGAAAATTACTGATCTGCTTCCTTGCCAGTCTTTTCTCTCTCTCTTTTTTTTTCTTTCTCTGTGTTGTGCATGTGTGCTCGTGCGCGTTTTTAAGTAGGTGCGTACGCCCGCAGGCATGCGCGCTCCTGCTATATTTTGATTGTGGAGTAGTACTTTTGCCTTAAACCTTTTTGCAAAATTATTTTATATTAAACAAAATGAGAGAGAGAGAGAGAGAGAGGAGAGAGAGAGAGAGAGAGAGAGAGAGAGAATGTGTGTGTGAACGCACGCACGCGCGTGCGTGTGTGCGTGCGTGAATACGTGTGTGTGTGTGTGTGTGGTGTGTGTGTGTGTGTGTGTGTGTGTGTGTGTGTGAACGGAGAAACAACCAAACTTTCACTCTTTAGAAGTTTTTTCTCCTCCAGTGACTAGACACTAATGTTCAGTCCAAACTCTTCCACAGTTTTGCAAGAGAACGGGCCAGAACGACCAGTTATGTGCAACTCGTGACCGACCTCCATGATTACATCGATACTATTACTGTAAGAAATGTAACTTTGTGGCATTCTGTATTGACTTTGCAGCACAACCCGCCGTCCCTGTTCAGAACGTCATCCCGATACATGTGTGGCAGTTTAACGCAGCAACTCGCATGCTCATGTCCACTGTCAAATGGGTGTCTCACCATATTTCATAATGCGGTTTTGGTCCGGTTCTGACAGGTCAGGTTTTTTTTTCAAATACAGGTGATCAAGGTGAAGCAGGATTATAAAGGGATTATCAACACCTACGTCCTATTGCTAACGACGGTGCTAGTTTCGATTATAGTAGTACTGCATTCTGATGGTGGTGGTGATGGTAAAGGCAGTGATGGTGGTGAAAAAAAACAGAGTCTAGTCTTTGATATAACTGACTGTGCTTCTATTCTGATGTTGCAAGAATGACGACCTCCTCAAATAACGACAGCAAAGACGAAGACAACGTCGATGACGAAGTTGATGACGACGTCGACGACGTTGACGACGACGACGACGACGACGATGATGATGATGATGATGTTGATGCTGCTGCTGCTGCTGCTGATGATGATGATGATGATGATGAGGAGGAGGAGGAGGAGGAGGAGAAGGAGGGGGAGGAGGAGAAGGATGATGATTATGAAGTTGATAGGATGATGATCTTACTGTGTGACATTGCATTAGCAGCCCTATGTCTGTGGACTTATGTCCTTACTATTTCCTGAGACAGGTGGTCCAAGAGATACGTCTGTGTGCGGTTATGCTATATTTGCAATACTTTGGCCACGCATCTTTTTGTCGTTTTGACAGGGTTTTTTTAGATGCTGAAACTAAATCCGCCGGTAATCATGATGTAGGATACTCATCTTCCCCTATTGCACCTTGAACACATCGATCTCACAATACAGTGGACCAGTCAGATGCATCCAAAAATCATAAATCACAAACAGCCACAATGTGTTTTTCCTTAGACATTGATATGTGACCTGCTGGTACAGATTGTCACCCAGGGTGATATATTAAAGTCGGGTGACGTTCTGCGCCGCAACATTGGTACAGAATGTTATTCAGGATGGCATTTTGAACCGGGGTGACATTTTGTGCCTCAACGTCAATGTACGTAGATGACAATTTTCTACCGCAGTTGAGGCGGTATGTTTACTAGAACTCGCACAACAACGAAAATGCGCCGTGGTCGAGTGGTTAAAATGATATCCTGAAGATCCCTGGTTCGATTCCTCGTGGTGCTTGTTCTTTTCTCTTTCTAGGTTCGAATCCCTCTGTGGACTTTGTGCTTGTTTGACTGCTTTTTGATCTTTCAAAATTAGTGAGTTCAAAGTCAGCCGGTACTCACCGCTAATTTGACTTTATTTACACCCTTGTTGTTTACCTGTTGGGCCAAAGTTGGTCAAAGAATACATGCTTTTTAGAGAATAGTCAAATTTTGTATATATATATGTTTTTACCATTCTGTGGATCCTAGCAATCTTTTTCTTTTGCTGTGTCATCTGTCCTGCACACTCTGTGGCATTAAGCCCACGCCGCTCATTCCGCTCCCCATTCCCGCCGCTGTCCCGCCGCCGGCAGTCCATAGGGAGATGTCAGTGCCAAGCTGTCGCGAGACATCCCACTAGAGGAGACACTGCCCTGCTGCCCAGTCACTTCAGTTGTATTCAGTGGTGTCTGATTGATCCACCATAGGCAGGACACCCCTTGTTGACTTTCCAACGATTCTAGCAGTTTTCATGGGCTACAATCAGAGATTATTTACAGTTAACCTATTTCTTCACACGATTGCCAACAGAGACTTTGTAAAGCGCACCTATTTATTCACTTTCATGTTTAGAAGCGACTCCCTTTATAAGTGTGCGCACTGTTTCCAACGTTTATTTTACGGTAAGCACACAGCCAGTCTGGTTATGTTTCTCGCTGGATATTTTGTGGCGGATAATATTGTTTATTTAGTCTGATTATCCGTGTGGCATCTATGGCATTTCTCCATTACCACCCCCTTCAGTTCCCCATGACAAGCCACACTCAGTTCTTCCCGCCCAAGCCTCAGCAGCGGCAGTCTACTAGGAGCAGTCAATATCAAGTCGTCATAAAGCAACCAGCAAGAGGACACTGCACCGCTGCCCAGTCACTTCAGTGTTGTTCAGTGGTGCAAATTCTGATCCAACAAACGCACGACAACACCTACCAAGCTCGCTACTGGCGATAATACGTAAGTCGTGGGGCCAGCATGAGTGAAGGTTCCCCCCGGGAACTTGTCGAAACCGACGACAATAATTATTAGAACTCACCTATGGTCACCTCAAGAGCAAGGCATGAAGGGCTACAGAATTCGAGCGACGTTTTTCATGATGACCAACGCAACGAAGAGGATGAGAAAAAAGCACTTGAGTTCCATTCTGGTTAGAGACCATATTATGACAAAGCTGTGTTAAACCCAGCACATACTGCAGGACTGTCACCTCCATGCTACTGCTAGGCAGGACACATGGCCGGAGCCAGTGGCTCTGAGGGCCAAGCTCTACAGGGACCTGGCGGACCTTCGGAGGACAGCCAACTTCGTGAAGACAACTGGCATCACCATCTGAGTGTTCGAAAAGAAGAAGGCTGTATTCTGCGCTTCCTTTCACAGTATCCCAGCGCTAATCAGACCCGAGAGAAACAGACACCTGTCGTGCTGGAGCTGAAAATTGAGCAGCTCTATCAGAGATGAAATTCGACTATATGGTGAGCCCGAAGCAAACTCAACTCTTGGTGGGAACCCGGTCAGGTGGAGAAATCGAAAATGAAATGCAGGTAATGGAATCGAATCATCCATCCCCCAGCAAGTAAGTACGTGACGGTTCAGTCCTGTTGACTGGTGTGTAAGGTTCTTGTGAAAAGTGAGTAAATTGATGTAATTTCAGTGAGAATAGATCAACTGTGTGCTTTATGGCGTTCAGAAAATAACATTACAGTTCTTGTTATTCCTAGACAAAAATGCGCCTCATTATCTTTGAATGCACTAATCATTTAGGCCTTCATATACGGGCACGCACACATACATGCGCGCGCGCGTACGCATGCACGT
>CM031598.1:55545001-55567501 GCA_018398815.1 Conus ventricosus | reverse complement strand
ACGACTTCGTCCCGTGTAACAGATTGCGTTGCAACAGCAGGAACCAGATGTTCGGCCAACTCTGTTTGATTTGTTTAGTACTATTATTTCAATCAATTTTGTTGTTGATGTTGTAAAGTTTCAGCCATCAAGATTTTCACAGGACGTGTCTGCTGAGTCACAGGGCCGACAGGCACACGCCGTGGCATCTAGCACCTCTATCGTGGGGTCTGGGTAGCCGCGACAATTCCCGAGAGTCACTATTCTTCGTCTGTATCCCGCGTAGGTACACACCGGATGGTGGCTCACTTTGAATGGCATCTGGAAGTCCCCGACCTGAAACAGAGAGGAACAAGTTTGGTGAAAAAGAGTCCCAGCGTTCGTCAAGTTTCCCTCTGGTTTACCGTGAAACTGTAAATACACAACATGGGACCGTAAAGGATCTTTATTTTAGTGGGTCGTCAAGAACCACAGCTGAGAGGAGATACAGACAATTCTCATCTATACTGTTTGATTTTTATTTTGCGCCCAATTTGAGGAGGTAAGTGATTTTTGTTTTCATTGTCTTGGATATTGTTTGTCTTGCCTGAAGAAAACCAAAGAGGTCGAAACGCGTCGTGTTTTGTCTTGTCATTTGTTTTTTTCGTTATGCGGAGCAGTGATTTTTCGTTTAAGTCTGAAAAGACGATAACATCGATCTTGCACGCAGCAGAAACTTCCTGATGCACCTGTACGGTTTCTCTTATTGTGTGCATATAAATCGTGGACTTTGACACCAGAACTGCGAAGGAAAATTCAAATCATGGAGATGAAATTCTTCAAAGGGTTCTCAGAATCAAATATCTTGGCGTGTTATGAACGACCAAATCCATATATGTGTCATGGAGTACGTGAATCACTATAAAAAGCTGTTGACCACATGTAGGAAACTACCATCCTGCAAGGAACCGTGCTGGGAAAGCTGAGACAGGTTAGACAGAGAATGGACAGAGAACATTGCTGAGTGGAGAGCGAAGAGGTTTGCCGTGACTCAGGCCCTGGCCCACACCCATCAGAGACAGCTACTGCAATGTTCATCATGAGCACTGCTGCCACGGCCCTGGTGAGCTCGGGGCCAGCTTTGAAAATAAGATTTAATTAAGCAGATCTGGAGGGGTATTGCGACAGATACCTGAAGTCCTTGACTACCGGAGTATTCGCCTAAACAGGATGTCTTCTTTGTACTGGGTGCTTCGTGTCTGCATTCGTGCTAGGGCAAACTGGTGCTCGTTTTGAGTTGTTGGTGTGTCATTGTCTCCTCGTGGGTCTCGTGGCTACGACTTAGTAGATGTCTGGCCTATGCATTAGCCCAATTCATTTATCCTTCAGCTTTAAATCACGCGCAGTGTGGTTTCGGCGGATGTGGTGTAGCGTATATGGACTAGTCTGCACGCAATGAATCCTCCTTGATAAACTGAAACTGAAACTGTCTCCTCATGGGGGCGAGAGTTACTTTTTTTTTTTTTTTACAAAACCTTTTTACGTGTCGAGGCCCTCCTTCGATTTGCAGTCACGGTACAATGATGATGAATATGATAATGACGATAATGACGACGATGAAGAATCATCAAAAACTGACCACAAATCCTTCAAAAATGGACTATGTTGGGCACACACAGTTCTTGTCCTTCCTCTGTCCTGGATTCCTAACTAAGATCGCTAACTATGCAAATCTTGTATACCTTTTTCTGACCTTGACCCATAATTAAGGTATGTCAGCAACTTTCTTGTAATCAGCTTAATTTTGGGTGACACCAGGAAGACACGGCCCCTATCCCTTCTTAACCATGGATAAT
Source organism: Conus ventricosus (assembly GCA_018398815.1). Taxonomy (NCBI): domain Eukaryota; kingdom Metazoa; phylum Mollusca; class Gastropoda; order Neogastropoda; family Conidae; genus Conus; species Conus ventricosus. Next base: position 55,565,687 of record CM031598.1, on the reverse strand, counting down.
CATCAACGTCAGCAAATCAGCAGCGCTCTTACAATTTGCGTTCTTAGGGGTAACACTGGGAAAATACCGTCCCTATTCCTCCCAACACCTTCAATCAAATTCAGATTCATATTGGTTATAGCCCAGCCAACCGCAGAGGGCCACGTCAGGACTGGCAAGTCTCAGAATAGCTCTCTCTCTCTCTCTCTCTCTCTCTCTCTCTCTCACACACACACACACACACACACACACACACACACACACACACACACACACACACACACACACATATATATGCACACAAGGACGCGTGCGCGCGCGCGCGCACGCACGCACGCACGCACGCACGCACGCACGCACGCACGCACGCACGCACACACACACACACACACACACACACACACACACACACACACACACACACACACACACTTCATTGCATCAGACTTCCTTAGACAAACCGAAATTTTGTTAAGCATCCAACTGTACAATCCACACCAACAAGCCAAATTGGAGTATGCTGAGCCATTGAATAAACCAACTTACTAACCAGCCAACAAGCCTACTGATCATCTAGCCAACCAGACAGCCAGCCCAACAAAATCAACTTAATTAATTCGGGCCTGGCAATCAGCCAAACCAATTCCCCGACCCAGTGAATCATGAACTAAAATCACCATCAATACAGCACATGGAGGCTAGAATACAAAAAAGTCAATGAAAATAAAACACAGAAGAGGAATATACGAATATGTAAATTAATGGACATATGAATTAAAAAGGAAAAGAAAAAAGAAAACATGCATGACAGTTGCCTTACTTCTCTTGTAGAGAATGTCACTGTAGTTGTTATCGTAAGCCTTTTATTTCAGTGGATGTGAAATATTAATACACTCGCTTGCTGTATCCGGGTAACAAAGTTTATAACTACCTGTTAAGAATGTAAATGGCATAATGAAAATCAGTACGACATTTCTCTTAAGGAAGTTGGCCTCTATTCGTTTCTGTACCGCTAAACAGAAACAGAAATATTGGAGCTTTCGTGTGTGATGTTTCTTGACAAAATGTTCCTAATGGCACGTCTTGCAACACCCTTAAAAAGAATGACTGCATAGCCCGGTGTATAAATGCAAAACTAAAATTCATTTTTTCATGCCCCCCCCCCCCAAAAAAAAAAAAAAAAAAGTACACTGAAAAAGTGATATATAATATTATAGAAAATATCAATCAATAACCTACAAAAGATAATATCAAATTATATCCTGGAAAAGTATTAACTTTTATCCTGGAAAAAAGTCCATTTCTTTCTAGTAAAAAGTACTGAATTCTATTCTGAAAAACATTAAAACGAATCAACTCCTGAAAATGCTTTTGATTCTACCTTGGAAAACTGTTAAATTCTGTTGTAAAAAGAAACAACGATTCATATCCCGAAGAAAGTGTTAAATCCTTTCCTGGGAAAAATATCAAGAAAATGGACTGGATTCTCTCTTAATGAAAATTTTTGCATTAAATTCTATCCTTATAAGTGTTCAGTTCTAATCTGGCTAAAAAGGTATTAAATTACCTCTGTCTCTTGAAAAATCTATTTCTATCCTTGGGAAAAAGTATTGAATTTCTCTCGAAAAGAGTATGAAAATCTGTTTAGGAAAACAGTCACATTCTTTCCAGAAAAGGGTATTAAATTCAATTATAAGAACAGCACGAAAATCTTTTCTGCAAGGAATGCGTTTTATCCTGAAAACAAATATGTGTCCTGAAAAAAAACGAAGAATAAAATTCTGCCCTGGAGAAAACAGAGTATCATATCCATCGTGGACAAGAAGGGTTGAGATTTTTCCTTGAGAAAGAAATATTAAATTCTTATCCTGAAAAAGGTGTTAAGTTCTCAATGTTTTCATGTTTGGAGGAATTATTCGGGTTTCAGATCATATCAAATCAAGCTGATTATACACTTACTTCATAGTAAAATGTCCAGGACTGTGGCATGTGGCCCTGACTGTATCCAAAAAGGAAAGCAAGCAATAAACATGGCGCTTGCTGGGAAGCATGTTTACCTTGCCAGCTCCCATTATGAAATGGAAAAACACCTTTGCTAAGCTTAATCGGAAGGATGTTTTTCGAAGTGAAAACTATCACATATGTTCAGCATTGATGGTTTCAAATTGGACGTCTGCATTGAATTCTTCCAACGTATGAATATCTATAAAGATGAAACATAACATATTCTCCTTTATGTACAATCTATACACATCTGGCAAGCTGATGAGTTTGATTCTTACCATCGCAAATTTTTTCGTTTACAGATTCGAATTCCAGACTGTAGTGTCTTCAGAATCGACATTCCTACGTCAGCTAAAACATACACGTAAAATAGAAAAGGAATTTGATAAAACGATGGGTGCCATATGGATCCTTTTTTGATTGACATTAAGAACGCACCTGTTCTTGAATGACCTACGCATTTTTTGCTCTTTTATTAACTATGGCAATGACAGGCTTGAATATCTCTTTCAATGAACTGCAGCGTATGCATATATATTTATGTATATTTAAATTCATGTACGTATAAATGTCTGATTATGCGTATGGCAAATACATCTTGTTTGTGTGTGTGTGTGTGTGTGTGTGTGTGTGTGTGTGTGTGTGTGTGTGTGTGTGTGTGTGTGTGTGTGTGTGTGTGCACGCGCGCGCGTGTGCGTTCGAGTGTGTGTGTGACGGAGGGCCCGCCTTGTCGTCGCAGTTTGCTATTATTGTCGGTGTGGTGGTGGTGAAAATGATAGTTTTATCCTCAAAAGCTTTTAATTCTGTTCTAAAATAAAAATCAAGTTCTATTCCAGAAAAAAAGCATTAAATTCTTTCCTGAAAAAGTGTGAACTTCTTTACTGATAAACGGTTTCATGTTATATCCTGAAAATTTTCTATTCAAAAGTTTTTTTTCTATGAAAAGGGTAAATTTGAGGTTGATTAAGTGGGTAGATCCTGTGTTGAAGAGAGACTTCGAAATTTTCCATTAAGAAACCTTTATACTGTCCTTAAAAAGTATTAATTTCTATCGTGGAGAAAATGTTAAACTGTGTCATGAACAAATATATAAAAAATCGTCAAAAAAAAAAATCAAAAAAGAAAAAAAGAAAAAAAAAAAATCAAAATTTGTCCGTGAAAACGAAACACATCAAATGATTTTACATTGAAACCCCCACCCCCGCCAAAAAATGTATCTCGAAAAAGTATTACATTTTCGAAAAAGTATTACATTTTGTCCTGAAGATAACAACTTATTATCCTCAAATATGTTTAGTAATATCCTGGAAAAATAAAGTTCAGTTCGTGTTGTGCTGATTCCTTAAGCAGTATGAGTGTCAAGGTTGTAGACTCTAATGAGAAATGTACACAATTCAGCAGTAAAAATGTCACTTACGAGATGAAGTCTGCATTTGTGATTGAAAATTTTTTATATTAAGGAATGAGTGAGAGTAGTTTTTGCCCAAATGATACTGATGATATCAGTATCAGAAAACGAATTAAAAGTATTCAAAAGAAATGAGGTTTTATCTTTCCTCTTAAAAAGCATTAACTTTCACCCTGGCAAAAAAAAAATTAGATTCTGTTTAACTACGGCACTGGAACTGAAACTGTCGACAGTACACGTGCCCAGAATATCCTTTTGAAAGCAAATCGTTTCACCACCATCTCTTTCAACATACCACCGTCCTTCTCCCCCCCGCCCCCCACACCTCTTATTTATTTCTCCAAAAAGATGATTTTTTATGAAATGAAGCACGGCTGTACAGGAAGTTGTCTTAAGAAAACATACTTATATTTTCAATTAATTATAAAAACATGAGAAGCTTTAGTATCAAGGTACAGCTTTACTGTAAATTGATTTCGAGAGCCGAAGAGGCTTTCAACGCTGTGGAATACACGTTACAACAATGGAGTCTACCTAAACATCTCTTTAGCTTTTGCAAGCCCTCTGGCACTGGCCGGAAACATTAGAGAACTTGTAACGTTCCGCACACGGACCTTAACAGGTGAAAATAGCTGGAGATTATCACCAATGGATATGAACCTTTTATCGTTCAGTACATCGCGCTACCCACCAAGTACACTCGCACATCAAATTATCTCTCTCTGTGTATGGAGCAAATATGTAAGACGGAAAAGATGCAGACCAACAATGCTTAGTCATTAACAGAATAATTTTGCAAGGGGAGGGGATGAGGATGTCAAGAGGAGAACGTTGTTATTCGTCCGTTGAGTCGACGAGGACCACTTAAGCCATCTTGGGGTTGGGTGAGACGATTTGTGGGTACACAGGTGGCTGATTAGGCCAATGCGTGCATGGGACATGCAGTCAAAGCTTAAGACAGGTAAATAATTTAATGTGGGAGACGTCCTCTTGAGTGTTGGCGCGGGCTTTCCTTGCCTGTCTTTTTTCGTCGCGCTGCACCTGTCCTTTCTATATATGAATTCGCTTTTGTGGATAAAGTATCTCCATCTAGTTCGATCTATAGCAGTGTGTTACCATGTGTCAAGGTTGATATTAAACGCTGTCATGGATGTTTTGAGAGTGTCTTTGAAGCGTTTCGTCTGATCTCCATGGGAACGCACTCCTTGTTGCAGCTCACCATAGAGGAGTATTCTGGGTAGCTGATGGTATGGCACGCGATAAAGACCTGCCCATCAGAGCTGAGACAGCACCAGGATGGTGTGGATGCTAGCAAGCCTGCTTGGTCAAGGAGAACATTACAGCACATGGGGATCATTGCACCTGTCTCAAATCTAGCTGGGACAAGCGATAGCCCGTCTAGAAAACCGAACCAGGCTGTCCAGATTCGATTTTCATCTGCTGATACAAACTTACTGGTGGAAGTTGGTTCATTGTTGATCCTTCCTTAGAAAGCGGAGATAGACCACCTACAATTTTGTGGTATTTCCGCCGTCAAGGGTTTAAAAGAAAAAGCCAACGATATCCCATAAACTGCATAAAAATAAGATCATGAAGTAAAAATTCATGAATATAAATGGAAATCTTCGAGCCTATGTTTTAGGACCAATTTTAGGATACAAGGGAAGGTGAAAAGCTGTAAACAATCAAAGACCACTCTGACTGTTTTCAGCTTTTTGACCCCCCTGTGTACTGTTTCATAACCAAAGCATTGTTAGTCATATCAGTGGTGACAACTGTTAAGAACTGTACAGCAGCTCCAGGCTCTAGCTGGATCTCCAGAGAGAGAGAGAGAGAGAGAGAGAGAGAGAGAGAGAGAGAGAGAGAGAGAGAGAGAGAGAGAAGATAGATAGAGAGAGAGAGAGAGGGAGGGAGAAACTTTAACAGCCTAATTCAGCTTCTTTCAGTTTAAAATCAACTCTGTAAGTCCTTCATCCAAACCCGACAAAGATTTTTTTAAAGGGTTAGATGTCCCAACAGTTAAAAAGGTCCAGACTCTACTTGGTCAACGCGGTCTCCTTTCACACTCTTCAGACCTACCTCGTAGGAATCGCAGCGGCCCCAGCATGTGTTCACGCGTACGATTCCCTCGCACGTGACCAGTTCTCCACGCTGATTGAGCAGGGGCGGCTTAGAGGTGCGATAGCTGTACTCCCGCACGTGACACTGCAGCGTGGTGCCCGGGTTGACCTCTGACGTGGACGCACGTGTCAGGGCCAGGCACAGGACAGCCAAGAAGACCAGCACGTGGGACAACCTCCTCATCAGGCGTGTTGCCAACTTCAGCAGTGTTATCATCATCGTCGTCGTCGTCGTCGTCGTCGTCGTCGTCGTTGTCGCCGCTGTCGTCCCCGTCAGGATGTGGCGATGGTGGTGTTTTTGCAGCAGTCTTGGTGCTGAGGAAAGGGAAGAAGAAAAATGAGGAAAATTGCACACACTGATTGAAAACTATCCCACAAACGTGAAGTTAATGAAACGAAGACAGTGAAATTGAAATGACTAGAGCGCGAAATACGTTCTGCTGCAAGGCAAACAACCGCTTTCTCTTCGTCTCTACGCCGCCACCCCATCTTCCATCGCTTTATTGCTCATTCGTACTACAATACAGAGAATAACACGAATAGATGTAGTCTTACACACTCAAAATAAATCTTCATGAAAGAGAAGAAAACCAAGAGACTGTACAGACAGAAAACAAATATGGAGTCAGGTGAAATTTGTGTATAAGGTATTCAGATGTTTCCCGGTTCTCCCCAGCTGGAAGCAGCGGCCGTGACACATTCCTTGCTTCTATGACAGGTGCCGGCCATTTTGATCCATTCCATGTTCACTTAAAACAACAATCCCTTCATTTCAACAAACACAGCTTTCCCAAATTCTCTGAGGATACGTTTTTTTTTAACCGCTGAACGAAGGGAAGTATGAAAACGTTTTGATAATGTAAATCTATTAATCACAAAGGGAAGGATGATTGTGCTCATTTTTTGTCGCAGTAGAATACAGTTTGAGCTGAGCATCGTGTGTAACAGTAGGTGTTAACACCCTCTTTGGTGTGTTCCTGTTGTCAATGCGTCTTGCGTGGCATGCTCAACCAACTTTGAGGGTATACTTTAGCAGTATAATCCTATCTAGTTTGCACAAGTACATCCATAAATGAGGATAGACTCAACGTTGTCTTTCACATGACTTCTGAATATAGTTATAATCCATTTGATAAGCTTTGAAAGCTTGCACACAATGACAACTCTTAATTTGATGGAATAGAAGCTACGTGCAAATGCCACTGAACAAAATAAGTAAGGTATTCTGAACTCATTTGGAATTCTTCGTAACCGGAGTTAGATAACACATCGTACACATGCAGTTATGTTCAAGAATGTAAGTTTGTTGGGTGTTCCGTAGATAGAGATTGCTTGTAAAAGAATCGTCACTTCATTCAGTGTCTTCAACTAACATTTTAGAATACTTTTGGTTATATATATATATAAAAAAAAAGGATCACGGATTCAGACTGAATTCAAGGAAAAAGGAAGGAAAAAACCTAGGTTTATGCAAGATAACAAACCTTGAGTATTCTCTCTCTCTCTCTCTCTCTCTCTCCTCTCTCTCTCTCTCTCTCCTCTCTCTCTCTCTCTCTCCCCCCCTTCGGGATATATACCGAATTCGTCTTTAGGATTGCCTTCGATTTTACATGCACAGTGTATGGCTCCATTTATTTCTGTGAATTAGAGGATTTTACATACTGGTAACGAAGATGAACGAGGTGACAGGATCCACACGCACTCACAGCCGAATATAATCATCGCATAAAATTGACCAGAACTTTGTCTAATGAATCAGTTTTATAATGTTGATCAAAGGAAAAAAAAAAAGCAAAACGTAACCGTATGTGCATGTATGCGCGCATGCTGGCGTGCGCGCGCCCGCGCGCGCCCGCGCGCGGCGCGTGTGTGTGTGTGTGTGCCTGCGTGTGTGCGTGCGTGCGTGCATGCCTGTGTGTGTGTGTGTGTGTGTGTGTGTGTGTGTGTGTGTGTGTGTGTGTGTGATGAGAGAGAGAGAGAGAGAGAGAGAGAGAGAGAGAGAGAGAGAGACAGACAGACAGACAGACAGACAGACAGGCAGACAGACAGACAGAGACAGAGAGGGGAGATAACTAGCTGCCTGTAGAGACGGGTGGACTGTGTTAGCCGATGGTCAAAGTATGACATGATGAAGAACTGTAACCGGTGAGGCCAGGGAGTAAAAGAGCTGCCGGACACAGACGATGTCCGCTGGGTCCAGTATGGTCATCCCCTCGCTCCGTGTCCTCAGTGATCAGTTTCCTTCTCTATACCTTGTTCCAGAGACTCTCTTCATTCCTGTCTCTGAAAAGTCCAGCCGGACTGGGAATGATGGAGATACGATCATCTCTGTTGGTGTCCCAGGGGGTCAGTTGTAGGTTACACTACTCTTCTTTTCATGTGAAAAATACTGAGGTTGTCATCTGTGTACTGGTTGGTAGATATTCGTGTAGCGACGACAACAACGATCATGACTGGTTAATACTAAGTAGTAGTGATAATGATGATGATGATGATGATGATGATGATGATGATGATGATGATGATGACGACGACGACAACAACAAAGAACAACAGCAATGACGACGACGACGACAACAACAATAATATATAATAATAACAACAACAACAACAAAATAACAACAACAGCGATTGCTGATAATGATTATGAGAGGAGAGTACTACTACTATGAGGATAACAACAACAACAACAACAACAACAACAACAGCAACAATACTAATTCTCAGATTCTTAACACCACCATCACCACCACCACCACCAATGATACTACTACTACTGATAATAATAATAGAAAATAATGATAACAACAAGAATAACAGCAACAACGACAAGAACACTACTACTACTACTGATGATGATGATGATGATGATGATGATGATGACGATAATACTTATGATGATGATAACGACGACGAAATGATGTGATGATGGTGATGATGATGATGATATTAGTAATGATAAGATTTGTGGAAATAATAATAATAATAATAATGATAATAATAATAATAATAATAATGATAATAATAATAATAATAATAATAATAATAATAATAATAATAATAATAATGTTGATGATGATTATTATGATGATGATAATAATAGTAATAGTAATAACAATAATAATAATGAAAAAAAATTAATGATGATGATAACAACAACAACAACAACAACAACAACAACAACAACAATGGTAATAATAATAATGATAAAAATGATGATAGTGGTGATGATGATGATGATGTTGATGATGATAACAATAATGATAATGATGATGTTGTTGTTGTTGTTATTGCTGCTGCTGCTGATGACGACAACATGGGCAATCCTGATAACATCATGCGAAAGTTGTTCATCCAACACACCTACCACTACTTGAGCAAAACAGAACGAAAAATATGCGCACAAGTGTGTGTGTGTGTGTGTGTGTGTGTGCGTGTGTGTGTGTGTGTGTGTGTGTGTGTGTGTGTGTGTGTGTGTGTGTGTGTGTGTGTGTGTACGGGGGAGTGTGAGGAAGGAGGGATACCCCGGGAGAGGGGGGTAAAGGGGTTGGTGGTTGAGCGGGGGAGGTTGGGGGGGTAGGAGTAGAAGGTGCTCGGAATTGGCGTCTGGCGTGCGTGGACCGGAGTTTTGAAAAGGAAACATCGCTCTATCTATTTTTTGGCTTTAATATCATTATTTTCTTTTCAACTACCGTAGAAGGCAGTGAGCAGACCTAGTGATTCAACAGATCACAGAAGTCAATGGATTGCCCAGCCGATGAGAGAAACAGTGTCAAAGGGAGTTAACTGCTGGCAGACAGTGACAAACATTTAGAAGGAATTTGAAGTAACTGCGCCGGTTCACATGGACGAACAAATTACAACACACACCACGAGGCGCTTCCACCTCTTAGGTCTTCTTCGGGCAAGGTAAACAACATTCAAGACAATGAAAACAAAGAACGAGCAATCACTTATCTTCTCGAAAGATCGGAGTTGATTCGAAACGAATCAAAAGTTTACCATCCTCTCTTGTAAAGAGAATCTATGAGAGAGAGAGAGTTGATAAACATTTGATTTGTTTTTGATTCAGCTGATCAACTTTAAATAACCTAGAGTCTGAATGAGCTTCTTTCCCTTTACCCCCCCCCCCCACACCCCCCTCCCCAACAAGAACAATGCTGTCGTTTTCCCCTAATCATAGACATTAATTTTCCCCGTTCACCCTAAATAGCCTCGTCTTATGATTAGTAGAGAAAATGATGGGAACTCTTCAAATGGCGTGCTGGTGCTCTGACGGACGTTTTGGCACATTCTTGTAATTTGATTAATGAATATGCCGGTCTATGTTTATAGTGATTTCTTCTTTTCATGTATTTGTTTGATTGATTGTTCACATAATTATGATCGATTTTTATCATGCGTTTTCATCGCCTGAGATAAACACACACATCCCCATTTTGAGCTGTGAAATATAAAAAAAAGAGAGAATATCACGACCACTACCGTTCCTTTTCATTGAAGAGTGTAAAAAAAAAAAGACGTCTAGTAACAGCGAGTATTCAGACGTTCCACTCAAAACGCTTTTCATTAACAAACAAAATCACAATCCTTTCTTTCTACACCTACCCCTCTCTAAACTAAGCACCCGCCCCTCTTCGCCCGTCCTAATTCCCACGTCCATACCTTTGCTCTCCCTTTCTTTCCCCTTTTCCACTTCCCTCCTCCAGCCCCCCCCCCCCACCCCCACCCCCTCCACCCACTCCCTCTCCTACGCAGAAGCACATACACATACATATACGCAGGCACGCTTTCAAACCCCCGGTGGGTGGGGGGTTAGACAAGCCATCAGTAGTAGCAGGTCGCAGATGTAAGGCCTGGGGAGACCCCGACAGTGGGGGCGGAGATGGATGGGAACACAGAGCGGAGCCAAAGCAACGGCCCAGCGTCACGACACAGCGACAAGTTGTTAGCCTAATGGGGGACAAACACAGTCAGCAGACTGCTACTGATTAAGGAGGCTGGCCCTAACCTGCCGGTGTCGTAGATCGGATGGTGCTCTCCCCCCTCCTCCTCACAACATGTACACGGCACAGACAGTTTTGTGTGTCTCTCTCTGTCTCTCTCTGTTTCGTGTGTGTGTGTGTGTGTGTATGTGTGTGTGTGTGTGTGTGTGTGTGTGCTGTTTTGTATTGTCATCTCATGAACAACTTTACTCCCACAAGGCTTTTTACCCCCCCCCCCCCCCCCCCCCCCCCCCCCCCCCCCCCCCCCCCCCCCCCCGCTCACACACATCCACACTAAAGTCCTTTCAACCGCAGACTCCGTCATCGGCAGACCGCACCGAAGCCATGGAAGAAAAGACAGGGGTACCCAATTGCCCAGGGCAGACAATCGCCTGGGTTGGGTATGCGGGTGGATGTTATGACCTGCTCTCCTGGCCAGAGTACTGTTTGTTTTCAAACATGTGCCGCGAAGAAATTAAAGTCCAGCGTTAACTTGCTTGCCTTTGATAATCATCACATTTAGAGAATTCACTTTGACCGAGAAACGATCATGTTAAGTTACTGTTTATGACTTCGACATTATGATGTTTGATATCAAGTGATTGGCTGAGTCAGATGGTACTGGCCAATCAGAATGGAGCACCCAGGTTGTCTAGTTTGGGCTACTTGCTGTCAAGAGGGCAGACAATAATAAATCGTGTTTTCCCGATTCTTCGTCATTTAGTACTTTATGCTATTTAGAAATATGGCCGAAAGGTGGGCTGCTGGTTATGCCGGGGAAAAGTAAAATCTCCGTTTACCTGCTCTCCGGTCAGGTGAGAGAGAAAAAAAACTGTCAGACCACGAAAAGTATTCCGCAAAAGCGAGAAAGGTTACACTGCACTCATAATCATGTGAACAGACAGACGAGTAGCGAAACACAGAAAGAGAAGAAGTAAGAAAGAAAGAAAAAGAAAAGAAAAAGAAAAAAAGAAAGAAAGTGAAAAAGGGAAAAAAAAAAGACGAAGGAAGAGGCCCGTCTGCGTTTAAGCTCCGTTCATGTCTGTATCGCCTGAATTTTCGATGCACACAAAAAAGACATTGTTGTTAAAGGTCACAAGTCGTCATGGCCAACACGAGATGACGTGTTTGCCCTTTACATTGGGTAAAGTACAGGCAGAAATTCAAACTGACCTCTACATTTGACCTCGCTTCACTGCTTTGATTCTAATTTGTCGTTGACCTTATCCCAGTAGAACATTAATTTTAAACTACGGCATGAAATATGTCACCGTATGACTTCTAATCGTTGGAATTAGCAGATTTCCAGATGAGAATTGCACTGCTGGGTCAGACTGGGAGTCAAATGATGTGAAGCCCACGAAGCAACTGCTTCCCAATATCTTGCAGACCTGCACGTCAATTATAGCAAAGGATCACATCTCAAGCTGCATTTATATATCTTCATATCACGTCATACGTCACGTGACAAATCGATAAAGTTGTTCAAGAAGTCAGTAGGCCTATAGGAGACAGTAAGGTCTGCGGCGAGTGAAATAATTTTCCCCATTTGAAATATACACCATCCTCCCCTTCCAACTGGGAGAATAATGTATGAATGAATTCAGAACGCAATAAAAAAGGAGGATCTCGACGTTAAATCAAAAGGTTTCTTAACAGTTTGAATTTACTTTAATGCCATGTAAAGAGATAGAGAGGCCAGAAGAGAAGTCTATTTCTTACTTTTACCTCTGTTCAAATTTTGCCCTTGTCCGTGGCCTTTACCATATGCGTTTTAAAGGCTACTTTCACATATTTATATGGTACCCCATATTTAATAGTCTATCATTCTGCGTATTGTGGTGTGCGCCACAACTTTTCGTGAGATTAAATGTTAAAAAAATGAAAAAGGTGTTTTCCGTTCCCTGGTTTTCGTGATGGATGCATTCCTGAAAACATGAGACCACTACATTGACAGGAACGCTTGACCGTGAATTAGGACCGTTTTTCTATGATCTCTCTCTCTTTCTCTCTGTTCGTCTGTGTCTATACATCTGTGTTTCTATGCGCTTGTCTGTCTGTCTGCCTGTCCCTGTCTATCTCTCCTTTTCTGTTTTCTCTCCCCCCATTTCTCTGTATTTTTCTAAGCCTGTATGTTTGTCCATCTTTCTGTCTGTCATTTTGTCTCTCTAGGAAAATCTTTGTGGGGTTTGAGCATTGAGTAGTATCCACTTGCCTAATGAAATCAGTATTACTGAATTTGGGACTGTTTAGTCTCTAGTCGTGTGCGTTTTACAAGGCAAATTCATTATGAAATATCGTAAAATTGAAGCTTCGTCTAATCTTTGTTTCTCCGAAATCAAACCAACTGATGTTGCCAACCTCAGAGGTTTCACGATGAAAGTAAAATTATACAGCTCTTCCTAATTTCATTTGAACGTATGCAGTATCAGTTTACACTCATTTGTGGTCAACAATATCAGCTGAATGCATAGAAACTTAGCAAAGTGGACGACGAACAGACGCAGAAGCTCAGGGAAGGTAAGATGGAAACTGTAAGGGATGAACTTGACTTCATACTAGTGTGTTTGAAAATACTTCGAAAAAGGCTGATTCTGAGACAACATCGACCATGTTAATTCATGTTCAACTTGCAGCATTTATTTTGCCTTGGAAATATGTGGCTTGAACAGAATTGATAAAACTTGAGAAAGTATATGATTTCAATTGGGATCAGAAATTTAAAGAAATATTTACCTCAGGTGTCATTATGTCATTATTTTTTTTCGCTGTTGAAAAGTATTCAGTCTATATGTAAAAGAGGCAAATGGATTCAAAACCCTGTCGCTGAATTTTGAATTAATGTACAAGGACGATAGACACAGGAATGAAAAAAAATGACTGCAACTGATTTTCAATTTCAAACATGGAAATAAACGAAAATATTAATAATTGAACGCTAACAATCATTTTCCTCCCTTGAATTGGTGAAAGCGATACTTCGGACCAGTAGAGCCTAAGTAATGACTTTCTGGGATGCTACATTAGTATTCACATAAGCATATGGCCAAATAGCCATTCGGAACCATCATGGATATACTTCCGAAGAAAATGACATCTCAGATAGCCGTTTGCTCCAGAAATCCAGCGTTTGATCTCATCGTATCAATGGCTTTCTTTAGTTCAGCTAAGATACCTAAACCTTTCTCTTTGGATTCTCTTTACTTTTCTTGTCTTTTTTATTTCTTGCTTGCACAGTTAAAATCATAAGGTGCCTGCATGAGGTACTGTTCTTATTTATGAAACACATAAAAAACAAAAAACAAACAAACAAACAAAAAAAAAGATAGGCGGAAAAAGTGTGTTAGATCGTAAAAATCAGATCAGGTAAACATCTCTACATCCGCTTTACAACATAAAACTCAGTTGCATAGAATATACTAGACTATGATAATAAAACACACACCACACACACACACACACACACACACACACACACACACACACACACACTGAATAAAAACACGATAACCAAATTCGAAATGAAAGGATTTTTTGGCTCTCTGGGGATATTGCTTAGGTCTCCCCCAAGGGAAATTATTCCACTTTACCAATAGAACCAAAAAACAAAACAAAAAAAGAAAAAAAGACAGGAACGAGCAAATAAATCAATTAAACATTCTGTCATTTTGTTTTCATTTATCCATTATTGTTCTCGTGTTTACCGTTAGTGGTTATTATTGTGTTTATATGTATCCATGATTAGATATAAAGAAAACGCATACGGTTTTTGTTAAGTGACTGAGAATATTATTTCAATGGTAGTAGTAATAATAATAATAGTAGAAGTAATTGTGGTGGTAGTAATAGTGCTAATGATGGTATTAGTAATCACAGTAGCAGTAAGGGGATGATGTTGATGATGTCGATGACGATGATGATGCATGTTTTGTTGTTATTGTTATTGTCTTACAGCGATAAGTATGCGTTTTGCTTTTTGTGTTCCTTATTTGTGATTTCTCCTTAAGTTTTGAAATAAAACATGATTTAAAAAAAAGAAAAAGAACAACCAATCAAACAGAAACAAAAAACAAACAAATTAAAAAAACAACAACAAACAAACAAAAAAAACAACAGGAAAGATATTTTAGGGTTCCGTAATACGCTCCATCCCCATCTTCTTCCAGCTTGAGGGGGGATTATTCACAATCACATCGTGGGCCGTAACGTCTCTTCCGGACGCCCCTGGGTCTGTATCTGAACGTAAAGGAGAGATCAGTCCCGATAACCCGAAATACATTGCTTGTATTATTTTTGTTCTGGTTTGACGTGGTGCGATGACGTCAGTCTTGTCTGTCTGTCACACACACACACACACACACATACACAGAGAGAGAGAGAGAGAGAGAGAGAGAGAGAGAGAGAATTCTGGGGGTAAACAGAGAGAAAGGAAATAAGTATGTAAACAAGAGGGGGGGGGGGGGGAATAATTATTCACTGATGTTATCAAAGATAGTGACGAGTGATAGAGACGGTTGGAACGGAAGGAAATGAAAGATTAATGGTGTTGAGCGGACAGAGTTTTTTTTCTGTTCCTTTTTTTTTCTTTCTTTTTTTCCCCCTCCTACTTTCGCAACCGTATCTAACTGTAGGTACACACTGGGAAGAGTGAAGGGGGGGGGGGGGGGGGTAATTCTAGTCTGTTTCACCGGCACGAAGAAGAAATGTCCTCTATCTTATTTGCTTTAGACGCTGTTAAATATTTGCTATGGCTTCTCAGGCCGGCCACTTTCGAACGAAATACTGACGTGACAGGCTCTCTCTCTCTCTCTCTCTCTCTCTCTCTCTCTCTCTCTCTCTTGTATACCTTTGTGTGTTTGGGTGTGTTGCAAGACATCGGTATTGTCAATTTAAAACATTAATGGAGACAGTACTGGTTATTTTCCACGTTCAATAATGTTCCATATATTATTGGCGCAACACAGAACCGAAACCAGGAGAGCACTCGGGAGAGCGCAGACCTTAGCTGAATGAATACGTAACTAAAAACATTACTTTCCACCAGGGGAAGTAATGGAGGGACATACCGAAAGAGTATAAGATATGAAAAAGACAAAAGGTCAACGTTTATATTACTGAAAACTTTGAATATTTTATGAACAATGTATGATAATCTTGGTAAATGGACTCAGCATCCAACAGTTTATCCAGATCCACACCAAAATTTCACAGGTTTATCCTCGTGCCAGATTCTACTTTTTCAGCAAGTTTTGTTTATGTCGGTTCGGTAGTCAGTTTTTGTGTAATCACGACTCATCAGTCAGTTTTGTGTTATCACGATTTAGTTAGTTTCTGTGTAGTCTTGTTGACAAACAAGTAAAAACGGACGCACATACAGATCAACAGACACGACTGAAATTTCGATCTCCGTGATGGACGTAATTAAGCAGATACAGCTTCACTTAAAACAGGATCCGAGAAGATAGCTTCACTTGATGTAGGAGACGAGAGCTAGGTGGTGGTCGACGAGTGGTCAGAAATCATGAATCAGATGACTGTTATTATGTCATTTTAACGTTATTATAATTCTTTGTCTTCTTCTCGTCATGATAACTGTTGCTGTCGTTATAATCATTAATGTCGTTCTTCTCTCATGACAGTAGTCATAGGGGTACCCTGACAGACACTGAGTCAAACTTGATGTTGTTGTAATTATTAATGCCATTGTTGTCTCATGACAGTCGTCGTAGGGGTACTCCGATAGACGCTGAGTCAAAATTGTCGTCGTCGTCGTTGTTGTTGTTATGATTATTAATGTCGTTGTTGTCTCATGATAGTAGTCGTAGGGGTGACCTGGTAGACGCTGAGTCAAAATTGTCGTCGCCGTCGTCGTTGTTGTTGTTGTTGTTGTTGTTGTTTGTTGTTGTTTTTGTTGTTGTTGTTGTAATTATTGATGTTGTTGTCACATGGTAGTAGTCGTAGGGGTAACCTGACAGGCGCTTGGCCAATCAGGGATCTGCACAGCCCACAGTGCTGAGTCATGCGCAACAGCATAGAGGCGCTGTAACCGGCCCATTCCATTATCTTCTGTACTTTACAGACAGGTCTTAAACAAGGTGTCATGGCGAGATACGTACCAATACTAGATAGGCTTACGGTTGTTTCATAGTCGTAAGGCGAAGATCTTGTCTGATAGCTTCAATGTTGATTTGCTGCCTGATCCAATCATTTATGTTGTTTTGTGTATAGAATATAGATACACCGTTTGGAGCCTTTATTCTCGAAGGGTCAAATGTTTCGCTCGGGACGATTAAAATCAAAACCAGTAAAAGTATCTGTACACCTAGTTAACTGAATACCGCAGGCATGTACACCAACAAGGACATACATCACATTATAAAACAAACAGCCGGAAACAAAGTATTAGTACACGAAACGCTATCAAACGCTCGCATTTAAATATTCTGTTATCGTGCCAGATCAGAGACCTCTCCACTATTTCTTATTTTGAGGTGATTAAGTTATTCTGTGTTCTCAGTTCTGAGCATCCGAGCACATCTCCACACAGCCCGGTCTCCTCACCCCATCATTCCCGCCTCTCAAAACAAAACCGATCACGAGTGGGTTGATAATCACAGGCATCCAGGCGCATCCAGAACTCCCAAACAATACCAGCACATAGTTTGTGCATTAGAAGAGAAAAGAACATTTCCAGATTTGATTTGAAAGAGAGCAGCGAGGTAATATACGTATGTTGATAATTATGATTCAAAATAAAACAACCAGAAAAAATAGTTGAATAGAAGCTTTTAATGTCGATTTTCAATAGTTGAAATGTTCTCTTGAAATTAACACGTTCTTCGGTGCTAATAACAAGCAAAAATACTTTAGTTGACAAATACTCGAGATAGAGTGATTGCGCTAAACTTTATATTCCCTTGAAGTCATGTTTTTGCTCAAGGAAAATGGAAGCCAGGTCACTTACTGATGGACTGCTTTGATTATGAATACATTGTAGACGGACTTGAGCTGGAAGCCACCGTTGACCGGAATCCAGTTAGCACACACTGTTATGGGACTAACTGGCTGAGAGAGAGAGAGAGAGAGAGAGAGAGAGAGAGAGAGAGAGAGAGAGAGAGAGAGAGAGAGAGAGAGAGAGAGAGAGAGAGAGAGAGAGTTTACATTTTGTCTTAAGTTTTTGAAACCGATTTTTTAAAGAAGAACAAGGACAAGAACAAGAAGAAGACAAAGAAGATGATGAGATTGAAAATTAATCGATATTCACTCCTCGAAGAGGGTCTAAAGTGAAAAACAGAGATCAAGATTTGTGTGGAAGCCAAATGACATAATCTTTGTACTCCCAGTTCTTATAGAACAGGGAGTACTTTACATTGGAAACGAAGAAATGCTGTCTGTGTGTCTGTCTGTCTGTGTGTCTGTCCGTGGTCAAAATGTGTTCCACTCGCCTGCAGTCGTCTCATTTTGCAACTAGATCTTACTGTGATTCAGATCAGTGTTTTGCTGTGATTAGATCACCAACTGATTCTAATCAAAACATAGAAGCCAAGTGTAAGTCATAAGTGCTTGTCTTTTGTTTTTTCAACCAATGTTATTAACAGAAGGCTATTGCCCGTTCTGTCAATAAATCAGAATTTCCACTATCATAAACCTCTTTCCATTAACGCTTCCCCCTTTGTGTGTGTGCGTGCGTGTGTGTGCGTGCGTGCGTGCGCGCGTGCGCGCGCGCGCGCGCTCGCGTGTGTGTGTGTGTGTGTGTGTGTGTGTGCTTTTTCACCAACCTTGGGAGTAAAGATGTATCTTATCTTGCCTTCCTAACTGTTCACACAAACACACACACACACGCTCTTTCTCTTCCCTACTAACCTCCTCCTCCCTACCCTCCCTCATTCCCCCACCCACTCATCCCGTCTCCCCTTTCAACCTTCCCACAGACACACACACACACACACACACACACACACACACACACACACACACACACACACACCCTCTTCCCTTCACACACACACCACACAAATCCACCTACACACATATACACGTGGTTCCCTCCACCCTCATCCTCCCTCGTCCCCCAGTCCCACCCTCTTCTGCCCCTATCCTCCTTTCCTCCTGTCTCCCTGCCACCCCCCCCCCCCCCTCTGTCCCACTCCCTTCTTATTCCTTCTCCCACCTCCGCGTCATCCCTTTTCTTATCAAACACGCAACGGCAGTCTATTCTAAAACTTGGTGTTTAAATAATATTCAGGTCACTGAACAATAAATCTTTCTTGGTCACTCGAGCAGTACAGTTCTTCGTGACATCTTGAAGTGGGTCTACGCGGCCTTAATTAGAGAGGAAAAGGGCGCAGTTGGAGTGATTGAACGGGAACGCAAGCATGAATGTAGGAATACAAAAAGAGCTAAACGATGATAAGAATAAAGACGATGATATATCATCTTATTGTTAACATCTTTAAGGTCTTTTTCTTCTTATCTCCTCCTCTCCCCTCTCAACCCATACCCGCCCCCCACCCCCCTTCCCCCTTCTCTCCCCGCTACCCCCACCCCTGCAGCCCCTCCTTCTCTGGCTTCCCCGTTCCTTTGCGCTGCGGTCAGACCCTTCGGTGTGGAGATATTTTGGCGTCGTATAGAAGCCATACATTCACTGAATTATGATAACGAGTGTGTGTCATGAAGCAGGACAACAACAAATCAGCTTGCCTCGCGTCACTCTCTGAATCTCTCCCACCCCCACCCCTCAGCTCTCCCTCCCTCGCTCCCCTCTCTCTCACTCTCTCTGCACACACACACACACACACACACACACACACACACACACACACACACACACACACACACACACACACACATCTCTCTCTTTCTCTGTCTCTCTCTCTTTCTCTGCTCACAAACACACACACACACACACACACACACACACGCGCGCGCGCGCGCGCGCGCACACATAATCACACACACACACACACACACACACACACACACACACACACACACACACACACACACACACACACACACTCACACACACACTCCTCTTTCTCTCCTATCTATCTCACTATCTGTCTCACTATCTGTCTATCTATCTGTCTGTCTATCTATCTATCTATCTATCTATCTATCTATCTATCTATCTATCTATCTATCTATCTATCTATCTATCTATCTATCTATCTATCTATCTATCTATCTTCTGTAAGACTCATAGCTAACGTTATTAAAATACCTCTAAGAGAAAACAAATTGCAGTGCGGAAAAACAAAGTCCGGCGATCTATTCCTCTTTCTGTAGTAGAAAAAAAAAACAAACAAAAAAACTACTTAACAAGGATGTGGAAATGAAAAAGGAGGAAGGTAGTGGTGGTAGGAGTGGTGAAACAGTCGAGTTGAAGTGTGAATGTTAAACTCTTCATTAAGAGCATGGGCGAGCCATCGATTTTTTCTCTTGTGGAGAGAGAATCGTTCGTTTCTCCTGCCCAGACAGACTCTCCTTTCGTCTCCTGGTGATGGTCGTCAGCAGGAACCCGTCTTGTTGTATCGGTCCATCCACAGCATCTATCATTTTGTGGTACTCTCGTCACTCATCACCAGGGAGAGCAAAATCGCAAGCCAACCGCTTCCCACGGCAGTCATCGGAGGGCAGAGAGAGAGAGAGAGAGAGAGAGAGAGAGAGAGAGAGAGAGGAGAGAGAGAGAGAGAGAGAGAAGAGAGAGAGAGAGAGAGAGAGAGAGAGGAAGAGAGAGAGAGAGAGAGAGAGAGAGAGGGGGGGAGAGAGAGAGAGAGAGAGAGGGAGAGAGAGAGGAAGAGAGAGAGAGAGAGAGAGAGAGAGAGAGAGAGAGAGAGAGAGACAGACAGACTGACAGACAGACAGACGCATCTTGCCCTGTAGACGAAAATCAGGCAGACAGACAGACACAGAGAAAGAATTTTTGTGAAATAAGATATGAAAACCAAGCATAGAATAACCAATATAAAAAGGGAATCTTTGAGCTTGCTCGATAACATAAAGGAGATGCAAGAGGGGTCACAATGCTTTATTAGTGTAGTCAGCTCTCTGTTCAATAACCCAAGCATTAATGCAGCTAAGAATTATATAAAGTTGGCTTCACTTGTATCTGTTAAGAGAAGCACTTCATAATTGGCCAACCAACCAAATAATCACACAGAACAACTAATCAGAAAGGGAAAACAAGT
>CM031598.1:55530001-55532501 GCA_018398815.1 Conus ventricosus | reverse complement strand
AGGGGAAGTCTACTAAACGCACACAGTAAACCCATCGAATCAGGAATGTTCACTAGGGTCTTCTCACACGATGCAGGTAAAAGACTGCATTAAATCAACAGGTTATAAAACAAATATGAATTATCTTCACCCTTCTCTCACTCACGTTTAACATTTGCCTTTCTTAGGAAATAACCAACACAGCGACCATCGCTTTATACCTGCCACCACATTTGCAAATAATAATTCAATGGCATAATTGTCACATTTTATAGCCACATTTCAAAATAACACAAATCTCCAACCACGCATCCGAACGACAAATCATGCGTATGCACACTCGCGAACATAAAACTCGTTCTCCTTGCACACACAAACAGACGGTGGCCGAAGAATAAGAGTCCGGCGAACGTGACAGGGGCGGACGAGCGAGACCAAGCAAGTTCCAACCCTGAATCACCAGGTTCTCTCCCATCCCACCGACTACCGCATCACCAGATGCATAAACCGGAGAAAGAATTTTGGAAATAATTTAGAATGGCCAGGTTAAAGATTGAATTAACCAGAGAAAAGGTCTCAAACAATATTTCTCTTACAATTTCGAAAACAAAAGAAAATTGCGCAAAAGAGAAGACTAAGCCGGCTAACAACAACAAACCAAAACAAACAAACCACGAAACTGATGCTTACCAGCTACCCGTGGGTGACCCAGAAGAGGCGGGTCAAACGACTCTCTCTGCCCTCTGTCCAGTCGAGAGGACAGAGGCACAGGTGCGGAGAAAGAAGAAGTGATGTCCCTCTCCTACAGGCCGACTGCAGGAATTGAAAGTACCGACTGTACTTTCGATGATACGGTGAAGAACCAAGACTGGAGCAGGCGCTCCCAGAGACATCTTCCGCTCGAGTGAAGAGCTAACCTCCCTCAGCAATGGCGGCCAACATGCCATGCTGCGTCACAGAGTGAGCATACTTCAAACTAAAGAAAAGAAGCACGTGCGACAGGTAAAAAGACAGGCGAGAGGCCGATAGACAGCAAGTTCGAGAGAAAGGTACAGCACCATGAACCTGCAGGATGAATAGCACGGGCAGTGGAATTAGAGAGAGAGAGAGAAAGCAAACCGAAGTTGAGCTGAACTACACCAAGGTGCAAACCGCACCACAAGCCACATTAAGGGACGGATACACGACAACAGCAACGACAATAAATAAATGAGTAATTCCGCCCCTAGATGGGTCAAACGTCGTAGGCCTCGTGACAAACTCGTGGACATTGTGCTTGTTGTGCTTTTGATACATCCAAGGCAATGATGGGTACCACACCATGTCAGCCAAGACGCTGAATGATGGGGTACCACACCATTTCTTTCTCTGGAGAGCGTGCAGTATTGTGAGTCTAGAATATTTAAAACTGCAAACAAAATACGCTAAACAGATTTATGAGCAAACGACACTGCAGAACAGGTAGCTAACACCCGAGTTAAACATCAACATCTCACTATCTAGTCACTAAATGACATCAGAAGGAGATAGACCATTTGCCATTGGATTCACATAGAAGTATCAGCAGGAGATAGGGCCATTTGCTCATTGGACTCACATTTGATGTGTCAACAGGAGATAGACCATTTGCCCATTGGGCTCACACAGAAGTATCAGCAGGAGATAGACCATTTGCCCACTGGACTCACGTAGAAGTCTCAACAGGAGATACACCATTTGCCCATTGGACTCACATAGAAGTCTCAACAGGAGATAGACCATTTGCCCATTGGACTCACATAGAAGTATTATCAGGAGATAGACCATTTGCCCATTGACTCACACAGAAGTATCATCAGGAGATAGACCATTTGCCCATTGGGACTCACACATAAGTATCAACAGGAGACAGACCATTTGCCATTGGACTCACACATAAGTATCAGAAGGAGATAGACCATTTGCCCATCGGACTCACATAGAAGTCTCAGCAGGAGATAGGCATTTGCCCATTGGACTCACATAGAAGTCTCAGCAGGAGATAGACAAAATTTGCCCATTGGACTCACATAGAAGTCTCAGCAGGAAATACACCATTTGCCCATTGGACTCACATAGACGTCTCAGCAAGAGATAGACCATTTGCCCATTGGACTCAAACATAAGTATCAACAGGAGATAGACCATTTGCCATTGGACTCAAACATAAAAATTAGCAGGAGGTAGACCATTTGCCATTGGACTCACATAGAAGTCTCAGCAGGAGATAGACCATTTGCCCATTGGACTCACATAGAAGTCTCAATAGGGATAGACCATTTGCCCATTGGACTCACATAGAAGTCTCAGCAGGAAATAGACCATTTTCCCATTGGACTCACATAGAAGTCTCAACAGGAGATAGACCATCTGCCCATTGGACTCACACAGAAGTATCAGCAGGAGATAGACCATTTGCCCATTGGACTCAAACATAAGTATCAACAGGAGATAGACCATTTGCCCATTGGACTCAAACATAAGTATCAGAAGGAGATAGACC
>CM031598.1:55522501-55525001 GCA_018398815.1 Conus ventricosus | reverse complement strand
TTCAAGATTTGATTTGGCATTAGCTACTATTTTTTCTAGGATTTGCTTGCTTACTCTTCTAGTCAGATTTTTGTGGGGTTGATCAGTCTACATGAGGGGTTGTTTTGAAAATAGGTTTATGATCTTTGAGTGTTATAAACGCTTCTCTTTTAGCAGTGGTTTTCTATCCTGTCACTTAGTTCTATGCGTTCCACCAGTTTCTTTTCTTCTTCTCTGATAGTAGTACATGTTTCCTCTTCAGCTTTCTTGTAGTTCTTTGGATGTTTTTTGATGAGGAGCTGCTCTAATCTTTTACTTCCATTTTGTAAAAATTACTAGTTTTGTCTGCTTTGACAAATATTCTTTATCATGCATTATATCTTTTATATTGCGCTCAGAGATTTTTGAAGTTGTTGTTTATTTTCCTAAATTTAATGGTAGAAATCATGCTTTTTAATCTTTCCTCAAAACTCCTCATCTCTTCAATAACATGGTGGAGATCTCCATGAGTTGATTCCATATGTATCTGTCTTTTCCTGCTGTGCTTTAGGGTTAAGGTAAAAGAAAGCCCTCCATCTTAGATTGCGTACAAATTTTTCCGTTTTCTCAATTAGCCTTTTTGTGTAGCTCTCTGGTGTAGCATAGGGATATTCTTGGTTGATAGGTTAAAATTTACTTTTTCCATTTTTTCAAAAAATTGCTAGCCAGGTTTAAAGTGCTCGACGTGTGGAGCTGTTTTCTCTAGCTGGTAGTATATTTTTTCTCCGGCTATTTTTTGAAAAAGTGCTCAACCATGCGGGAGCAGCTAAAATAATGATTAAAAGCAAATCTTAAAACCGGACTACAAATTTGTTTCGAGGTCTTTCCTCTCTTCAGATCCCGTGCCAATCCCCTGCTACTGACCTCGATCGTATATATTGTTTTGAATTGTGAGCTGTAGTCCAGTTGGGTGTGTTGCACGTGTTGTGCAAGGGGGGCCCTGTTAGAATTAAGTAAACATATGGGATCTTAAGAAAACAAATACAGATTTTAACATCACATGGAAAATAATCAGAAAAGCAGCAGCATACAATAATAGCACAAAGAGATGTAATTTGTGCACAACAGAAAAGTGGATGATTCTATGCAAACCTAGTATGGCTACATTGAACACAAGAGTTGAAATCGTAGACAGTTGCAGGCACAAAAGGAAAATTTTTATCAACAAGTATAAAATAGCAACCCTGATAGGACCCCTCATACTCAATAAAGAAAGAAAGACTTACAACCCTAACAGGGCCCCCCTTGCACAACACGTGCAACACAACCCAACTGGACTACAGCTCACAATTCAAAACACATATATACGATCGAGGTCAGTAGCAGGGATTGGCACGGGATCTGAAGAGAGGAAAGACCTCGAAACAAATGTGTAAGTCCCGGTTTTAAGATTTGCTTTTAATTCATTATTTTAGCTGCTCCCGCATGGTTGAGCACTTTTTCAAAAAATACCGGAAAAAATATACTACCAGCTAGAGAAACAGCTCCACACGTCGAGCACTTTAAACCTGGCTAGCAATTTTTTTGAAAAAATGGAAAAAGTAAATTTTAACCTATCAACCAAGAATATCCCCTATGCTACACCAGAGAGCTACACAAAAAGGCTAATTGAGAAAACGGAAAAATTTGTAGGCCAATCTAAGATGAGGGCTTTCTTTTACCTTAACCCTAAAGCACAGCAGGAAAAGACAGATACATATGGAATCAACTTATGAGATCTCCACCAGTTATTGAAGAGATGAGGAGTTTGAGGAAAGATTAAAAAGCATGATTTCCACCATTAAATTTAGGAAAATAAACAACAACTTCCAAAAATCTCTGAGCAGCAATATAAAAGATATAATGCATGATAAAAGAATATTTGTCAAAGCAGACAAAACTAGTAATTTTTACAAAATGGAAGTAAAAGATTACGAGCAGCTCCCTCATCAAAAACATCCAAAAGAACTACAAGAAAGCTGAAGAGAAACATGTACTACTATCAGAGAAGAAGAAAAGAAACGTGGAACGCATAGAACTAAGTGACAGGATAGAAACCACTGCTAAAAGAGAAGCATTTATAACACTCAAAGATCATAAACCTAATTTTCAAAACAACCCCTCATGTAGACTGATCAACCCCACAAAATCTGAACTAGGAAGAGTAAGCAAGCAAATCCTAGAAAAAATAGTAGCTAATGCCAAATCAAATCTTGAACTGAACCTTTGGAAAAATACTCATGAGGTGCTGCAATGGTTCCAAAAATTAAACAAACAAAACAGAACAACCTTTATCGCATTCGACATTGTGGATTTTTACCCATCCATCAATGAAGAACTGCTCAGGAAAGCTTTGGAATTTACTACCAAATACACTGAGATAACAAATTCAGAATTGGAAATTATATTCCACACAAAAAAAACAGTGTTGTATAATAAAAAGGAGCCTTACATGAAAAAAAACAGATTTTAATTCGACTTTGACGTTACAATGGGTTCATAT
>CM031598.1:55507501-55512501 GCA_018398815.1 Conus ventricosus | reverse complement strand
AGCATAAGTCAGCATAGGCGCTATTTGTGAGTCAAATAACTTCCAGAACAAAGAAGTGTCAATGCTATTAAGTCTTTTCATGCATCTTAGAATTTCTACAACCCCTTCTTTCCCTTTCTGCCGATGTCACGCCACCCTGCATTTAGACTTAAACGAGTTGTAAACAACATCCCCAAATATTTGTAACTATTGGTTACTTTTACTTCTACATCTCCATACCACCACTTTTCATACTGGGATAAATAACCACCCATACGAAAGACAATAATGTTTGTTTTATCTAGATTAACACTTAATTGAAGTCTGTCTGCTTCATTTTTTAAAACATTTATTTGATTTTGCAACCCAACAACAGTACTAGAGAACAAGATTACATCATCTGCAAATAAAAGCATAAACAGTTCAACAGCACTGCAATCAACTGTATACCATGTTTGCCTTTATGTGACATTTCTAAAGCTATCTCATTTATAAAAAATGCAAACATTTGAGGGCTTAATAGACAACCTTGCTTCACTCCTTTAGGACAATTGAATAAGTCACTGTACAATCCTTTCTCACGAACACTGCTAAAACTGAATTATATACACCACGAAGAGCATTGTACAATTTTTCCCTTTAACCCTGTTTTTCTAAGAACTTGCCACAACACATTTCTATTAACAGAATCAAAAGCCTTTTTAAAATCAACAAAGCAACGTACAGTTTAGTATTTTTCTTTAGGCACTTTTGGACTAAAGCATATAATGTGAAAATATGATCAACTGTACTATACCCTGACCTGAACCCCGCCTGCTCTTCCCCAATTTTCCTCTCCTTTTCAGCCCATTGTGTCAATCTTCTATTCAAAACATGAGTATATACTTTACTAATAATACTCGTGAGAGCTACACCTCTATAATTGTCTGGGTTATTTGGGTCTGCTTTTTTATGGATGGGTACAATAATGGACGTTGACCACGACAGGGGAAACAATCCATGATTAAACAAATGGTTAAATAAAGAAACACAGAAATCAATCACATAGTCATTGGCATGTTTATCATTTCACTTATTATTTTATCTGGTCCCGGGCTTTTACCAGTTTTCAAATTTCTAATACTTGCTCTTACTTCATCTGTAGTTATAGGGTCATCAAACAAAAGCTCATCATTTTGTTCTTCTATTTCTTCTACCCTGGATCACTTTGACCATTACAAAGAGAGTTGAATACACTATGGAAATGGTCAAACCATTGCTGTGATGTTATTTCATTGTAAATGGTGGATTTCCTGTTAACTGATCGTATTGTACTCCAAAACAATTTGGGATCATTTACTGATTGCTTAAGCTTTAGTATTCTCTTTTCATCAAATTTCATTTTCTTTTCTTTTCTTAAATCTTATATATTCTTTTCTTTCTTTTGCATATAAATTACTCTTTTCTTCTTTTGACTCTTTTGATTTAGCCCTTCTAAATATTTGTAATAATCTCTTTACTTCCTCTTCTTTTTCTCACATTCATCGTCAAACCAATCTTCATTTGTTTTTTTTTTCTTCCCTCCTACTTTCCTTACCATACATGCTGCAGCTCCATATAAAGCATTAACAAAACCATCCACAACTTATTTACATCAACTATCATGTTGTTCATAGCTGTAACCAAACATTGTTTAAAATAATCAGAATTCAATTCATTCTTAAACGTTTGTACAGTTTCCTCTGTCAACACCACTCGCTCCTCACTCACCCTGTCAACTAATGGTACATCTTTTTTCACAGGACAATAATTCCATGTAAACTGAACTGGCAAATGCCAAGAAAAGAGAGTGTTCCCCACCTTTAAAGCACAATATAAACATAGTTCACTAGATACTAGAAAATAATCAATTACACTACAACCCTGAGGAGCAACAAAAGTAAATTCTCCATCAGCATCAGTGTCACACGAACCATTCAGAATACACAAATCAAACAAAAAGCAAAGGTCAACAAGGAACGACCAAACTTGTTTACAATTATATCTTTTGAACATCTTTTCATAGAAACAATTTCATCATTTTCGTTGTCATCATCATTTTGTACATTAAACACATAATTATACGTTTCTTCCTCCTTTGTCTGCTCACAACCCGTTCTGGCGTTCATATCACCACACATAATATAATAAACATTACTATCAGAAAGAGACTGCAGCAGACTATCTTCAAGCATAAGTATACCATCTGTGAGATTAGTTTGTCTATATAGGGGCCCTCCCTCTGGGACAACATAGCACCCCACAAACACAACATCTTTATCTAAACCAAACACACATTTATCAATTTGAATCACAACAACATTCTCACAATCAATTTCAATTTTTTGTATAAAGTTTGCTAAGTCTTTTTTAACAAGAACAACAACTCTCCAGAAACGCGTCCATGCACAGACAGTTTCTTCTCACGAGCACTAAACGCTACATAATTTTTAAAGTGGAAACTGAAATCAAAAGCATGATCAATGAAAGTTTCTGTTAAACAAATTATATCATATTTGTTAACAAAATCAAGGAAAGAAATGTCAGCGAGTTTATTTTTCAAATTTTCAACATATTTAGGAAATTAAGTCTTGACGTTTGGTGATCGGCCTTATGTTATTCATTATTACTGGTACTCGAGTGTGACGTACGTCCCCTCTTTGTGGGCTAGCTTTGTTCAAGTTACTGTTTCGCCCGCTAAGGTAATTGCCCATCCCTGTCTGCCGTGCATTATCACCCGCAAGGGAGCCAGCGTATGAACGCGGCCCCAGTGACTGCCTGCGATTTCGCGAGTTTCCCGTGTTGCCTGCACGCTGCGTACCAGTGACCTGGCTTGGTGCTCCTGAACCAGACCTGTTCGCCGTACTGCGTGTCGTCTTGTCACCCCATTAAAGACCAGAGAGAGGGGGAGAGAGAGAGAGCCAGACAGCAGACAGAGAGAGACGGGACAGACAGGACAGAAACAGAGCGGGCAGGCAAAGAGAGAGAGAGAGAGAGAGAGATTCAGAATCAGATGTTTTATTTTTATAGGTCTCGCCCGGGGAGAGAGGAGAGAGAGAGAGACAGAGGGGGAGTCATGCACATAATACTTGCAGAGGCAAAGACAGAAAGACTGGTATTCAGAAACAGGTGCGGGTGTTGAAAAGCTAAAACACACACACACCACACACACCACCACACACTTTGAAGAGAGTGGCCTGCCCCTGGATTACTTAAGCAGCAGGATTTTAACAGCTCTACCATTTATTATAGTTTTACCGGCCTTTAAGATTTTTATCGGCGTTAAAATATGAATGTATTCTCCTAGTGTTTTGGTGATCTGCAAAAAAGTTGGTTTTTTGGTGTGATCACAGTTGGATGTGCGTTTCCCGTTACCTTTTTTTGAGGGGTGCAGTGTTTATGGCAGTTTCGGCTACTGAACCCGGGGACCATTTGGAGCGGACACTTCAAAATGGAATATTCACATTTATTGATCACTGCCGTAATCCTTTACTGCTTACAGGTCATCAATTCTTATTCTTCAATTCTTTTATTTGATTTTCATTTTTTTAAAAAAGTGGATTAGAGTTGTATTTCTTTTTCATTTTTATATTTTTCTATTGTTTGTTTTGCTAGTTCTAATCGGGAACTCAGCAATGACGTAATATAATGTCGTAACTTAGGTACACGGAGAGTTCGTCATTTTGTTTTGACATCATTTTGACCATGGAATTTCAAACTGGAAAGAACAATCCCATACCTGATGGTGACAACTCCCTTAAAGCAAGTTCAACTTAATTATCTTAAATCATGTTTCGTACCAAATTTGTTGAACAAAGAAGATTATAATGTTATTATTAAAGATTCAGGTGACGGCTCTCTGCTCCTGCGACATCTATATCCTCATTACCACAAAAAGGCAATAGAGTCCGTGATTGGTGAAGTTGTGTCTGTCAAAAAGTTAAGAGGTGATAGTTTTTTATATTCAGTGCAAAAATGAAGACAAAGTAAGAAGCTCATGCAGACACAAGGTATTGCTGGTATAGCTGTTGAAACTGCTAAGCCCCAAGTAAAAACAGTTGGTATTGTTTTCAAGGATCTGGATGAAAGTTTTCTGTCTTCTGTTCCAAGTATTGTGAGCGGGGGTCCGAAAAACCGGTTCTTAAAAATGGGAAAAGTGACAATAATTACTTTCAAACTTCAAGCACTTCCAGAAAAACTTAGTATTGACAATCTTGTGTTGAAGATACACCCATGTTGTGCGCCAATAAAAAGGTGTACGTGTTGTCAGCGTCTGCATCACACCAAGAAACACTGTTTAAGTAAAGTACAGATATGCAGAGATGTGGTCAGTCATCACACCCGAGAGAAACTGCACCTTGGACAGATTCTGTGTTACTGCAAAGGGGACCACTCATCAGCTTTTCATGGATGACTGCTAAAAGATGGCCAAAGAAGTTAATGTTTTGAAATCAAAGAACTATATTTCGTTTCAGAGGCTATTCGTCAAGCAAAGCTGAAGCTGAAACAGAAGAGTCGTTAATCAGAAATCTTATGCAGACGTTGTAAGGAATGCTTGTGGTATTGATTGCAAATCCACACAAACTGCTGTAAAGTTCTTTTCCGTTTCAACTCAAACGGAAGGCTATTATGAAAATTCATATCACTGTCCCTGAAGACCCATCAGCTGATCAACATAGCGACCAGCAGTCATCTCCCTCTATGAAGTCATCAGTGGTCAACATGGCGACCAACAGTCATCTCCCTCCCTCCATGAAGTCATCTGCTGGTCAACATTCCGACTAGCAGTCAATTCCCTCTAAGAAGTCATCCGCTGGTCATCAGGCGACAGCAGTCATCTCCTCCAAGAAGTCATCTGTGGTCAACATGGCGACGCAGTCATCTCCTCCAAGAAGTCATCTGCTGGTCAACTGGCGACCCGCATCTTCCCTTCAAGAAGTCATTGCTGTTAAACATGGGACCTGCGTCATTCCCCCCAAGAAATCATCCCCTGGTCCCAACCC
>CM031598.1:55503204-55506501 GCA_018398815.1 Conus ventricosus | reverse complement strand
TTTGTCAACAATGGATTATTAAGTAAAAGATGGATGACGCGTGAATATGCTAATGGTTGCTTTGTATGTTAGTCCGTTTGTTCTATGAATGATTACAATAAAAGAATAAATCATGCACATACCCATAACGACAAGTCTCGTCCTTTCCCTTCACTTCTTGCAGTAGCACGATATAGACTGTCTGCTCGTGCTACAAAAATATGTTCCGGAGGATACACACAAAAGAAATGTAGTCATGCACAAGATGAAATATATGTAAGAAAAAATGTCTGAGTGTGTTATGGCGTGCTTGGATATGGAGGGAGTGTTTATGTGATTGTCACTCAGCTTCACGGAATTGTGTAGCGTTCCGGAGTTCCGCTGACGTTCACAGTTCTCTCCAGATCTCGGTAAGGTCGACACACCAGCACGTTCCTCCCGACATGGATGTAGCGGATAAAGACGTGTGCCGAAGGTGAAGATGAAGAGGAGTGGTGTAAAACAGGAGTAGGAACAAACGGGTGTAAGGTGAAACCAGACGAGATGAGACGAGACCTGCAAGATAACAATTGTCTTAGATCTTGCACTATGTGGGCACATCACTATTCCATCCATCACACGTTCTAAACACACTTTACAATTGCACTAGCTTGCTCTATCATTTACAATTGATTTCCTTCAAAATCGCTTTACGATGAAGCTCATCAACAAAGAAGGAAAAATGTGTACGAATATTCCAATCTGCCTTGACTGAGTTATTCGCCAAGGCTTAGTGCTTGATGAATTACAATTATATTTAATCCTTGAATGGATTAAATCAAATGGCGTTAATCTTCATATTATACAGATCACTTAGATCCACGAAAATGCTTCGTTCATAACTTGAACTCGTTTACGATTCTTTAAATAATAAATCTGCATTCACACAAATATCACATCTTCTAAATATGGTTGCATACAACGGTGAGCTGAAATAGAATTTACATAATATGGATTAGTACATGGCAACACGATATGATGAGAGCAAACAGATGAAGATGACAGCTCTACATCAATCATACGTGTTGACCGGTAAACCTGAAATATTTAATTCAGAGCATATTAAATGATCGCACGACACAAAATATTATTGAACTGGTAAATGTGCCTTAATGCGATTATGTTGAAATAGATTTTGTTGCTCTATACGAAAAATAATGATTTAGACTATTTACCTCAACGCAGCCTTAGTGCCACACGATTTTCGACTCGCCCACGGAACGATGAGACTCGTTCAGACTCCTCCCCCGAAAAAGTTGCGGGTGCTGTCGAATGCTCTGTGGTGTCCCCTTCAGTCCGGCCTAGATGATGTCTTCAAAAGGTTACTTTGCTCTTCAGATAATTAGACCTTTTCTACGGAGCCAATTCCACGACCTCCGGCTGTCCAAAGATGGTAGATACAACGGCTACTATCTACCGCACATGCGCGGACAGAGACACTACGCCACTTGGACAGTCGTGATTGGTCAGTACGACGGTTTTCGATGCCCTACAATTGTAAATCATTTTATTATTAATACAAATGCAAGTCTGCATGACGCTTGAAATTATAACGTACTGCCGTAAAGCAAAAACTAACAATTAGTTTTGTCGTTTGGACATAGAAATATTAATCCAGCGCAGAGCGAATAGACGTCATGTATCGATTGCGTCATTTTCTTAATGAAATGAACCGAGCTTATGAATGAATGTCACACACACACACACAAGTTTGCTTGCGTGCGTGCGTGCGTGCATGCGTGAGTGCTGGTGCGGTGCGCGCGTGTGCGCGAGTGTGTGTATATGCATTTGTTTTGTCTTTCACCATATGTCTGTCTGTCTGTCTGTGTGTTTGTCCGTTCATATGTTGCACATACAGAGAGAGAGGAGAGAGAGGAGAGAGAGAGAGAGAGAGAGAGAGTTTCTGTACGACATCCTTTGGCTTTTATCCATTCATGTGTCCCCCATTTAGATGTAACAATTATGTTTTGTTCTCCAGACATAGATAGTTGTTCGCCTGTTCAGATTGTGTACTCTCTCTCTCTCTCTCTCTCTCTCCTCTCTCTCTCTCTCTCTCTCTCTCTCTCTCCTCTCTCTCTCTCTCTCTCAGAACCCAGTGCTCTAGAATTGCAGGCACCTCTGCTTGTGGCGTCAGTAGGTCAGCTATTGCCCTGACGTCGTCCATGATTGTTGACGCAACTGCCTCACGTGTGCTGAAGCCGCTCTCCCTGTCAGAACATGGCTCGGTCATGGAAGGATCCATTTCGTCGAATTTTTTTTTTAGCTAAGGATTCACTCAGAAACAGGCTACATGTCGGCTTTCTCTCTCCTTCCCTCCATCCCCCCCCTCTCCTCCCGATCTTCCTACCCACATCCTTCCTCTCATGCCATCACCAGTCACAAACCACTGTTCAAAATACAGTAAACAGAAAAACGCAAAGTATTAAGGCTACTGCTATTAAAATATTGTCCTGTGGGCTGTGACAATTTTTTTTTTTTTAGTGTAAATTATAAGGCAAAGTAATTGATTCAGTTCCAGTCGTCCGAGAAAAAAAAAACACCAACGATTCCTTGGCTTCCCCACCAGGACCACCTGTATCTGAAGCAGAAGCGCTTCCTGTCCGTTAGCGTTGCCTCCCCTGTACCGCTTCTGGGAGAATTGGAAGTGGTGAAAAGCCCTGGATCTTCCTACCAATCAGACAGCGTGACTGTTTTTGGTGCATGGAGACAAAAATGACAGTATATATTTTGAAAACAGTTCCTTTTTGGTCTCTAAGTCTTTCAGACAACATTGTGACAATAATTTTAGTTTGGATAGAACCTTTGATTTAATTCTGTTGCATGCCAAATTCTATATTTACAAATGTAAATATGACAAGGATTTACCGTTATTTCAAGTTTTTATTGTGTATTTGAAAGCTAAGTACGAAATAGAAAAGTATGCTGCTTGTCTTCACATGTGACTCAGAAAGTTTCTTACACAGTGGCTCCCATATTTTTCTTTATTGGATTAATACATTAAGTTTAAGTTTTCAGGCTTCCAAACGATGTTGCAACCGCCAGTTGGTTTGTTTTCTTTGTTTGAGTAATTCATATGCTTGTTTCAGTCCTTTTTTCCCCTGTGTGTTTGTCATTTGTGGTTATTACTATCCTCTATATGTCTTTGATTTGACAAAGAAACACATGTAGAATGCTCATTAGTGACGATGAGTACGATTACGATCATTATGATGATGATCATGATGATTATGTTTTGTTGTTATCATCATTGTCTTATGCGTTTTGCAATCCTTATTTGTA
>CM031598.1:55495704-55498204 GCA_018398815.1 Conus ventricosus | reverse complement strand
GAGAGAGAGAGAGAGAGAGAGAGAGAGAGAGAGAGAGACAGACAGACAGACAGACAGACAGACAGACAGACAGACAGACAGAAAGACAGACAGACAGACAGACAGGTGTATCTTTGATTTTAATTCATTTTATTCGGTCTTCCTGTCTGTCCTTAAGCATTTATGAACATGCAAACAAATCAGTATATTGGCTCACTGCTAATTAGAAAAAAGGGACGGGGATAGGTGAGATGAAATTTGAAGATTTCTCTCATGTCAAGGTGAACTGGTATTCGTATCTTAAGATAACAGTTGACAAAAATAAAAACGACGGCAACAACAACAACGACAATACAACAAAAACAGCAACAACAACAACAGAAGCAACAACATCAGCCAAACAACCAAAACAAACAAACAAACCCACCACAAACAAACAAAATGGAACCTATTTCGAATGTTTTGAACAAATCTTGTATTTACTCTCCAAGATGAGAAATGCAAATGAAATCATATGAAGCCGCAGGCAAATTAAAGGAACGTTGTTTAAAAGAAACTCGTGAGCTGTGTGCGTCATTTTCGACGTCAGTATCAAATCAAGAAAACAATCGTTCAGTGCGCATTTCTCATTTCCTTTGTCGTGCATTAGAAGATGAAAAAGATCTCCGCGGAAGCTTATAACAGAGAATAAATGAAGGAATGTGATGAATAGTTCCATAGGTCCAGCTACCAGCCACAGAGGCAGGTGACGAGCAGCATCCAATAACTACACATTTCGTCCTGCCAACTCATGGAGGGCCCATCTTTGAAGTACATGCTCCCACTGTAGTCTTTGCTATGGGCAGGTTGGAGAGGGCACCGGTCTTAGCTTGCAAGCATGTGACAGTTCAGATTGTTGCGTCAGACATAGAGCCTCACTAGGATACTTTTTGCTGTTTGGTCAACAGGTGAAAGTCATTCCTAAACATTGTTGGCGTTGTAAGTATATACCTTGATGACACTGTCCATCTCACTGGAGCTGATGCTGTTGCTGTATGCTATTATTTTTATTTTTATCATTATTTTTTCTTTTTACAGCGCTCTGCATTGGCTAATCAACCTACACATTCCCCAGAAACTCTGCTGGGCTTGGATCCACTGCAGCACCACTCCTCTATTTGTGGCAACTTCTTGCAGTGCTTTGTTCAGGGGCGGCAGCATGTTCTTATACATAAACAATGGAGCCAGCCTGCAACAGATTTTTGAAAAAGATGTTTATTTGTTCATCTAATCGAGGAAAAAAACTCTATCGAGGATCCTGTTTAGTAGATATTATATTCATCTGATGCCATTACCTGCACTACCTTCTCTCTTTCTCTCTGATGGGTATAAAATCGAATTTGACACGAGAGTTCGCTGTATGAAATTCCTTTGATAGAATTTCCTGATTGCAATGGATTTGAATCGCCTCACCTGATCAGACGCTCAACAACATTGACCCTCTGGTTCAAAAGGAAAATATAATGGCTATGAGAGCTGCCGTTATCAAGTCGAAGGGTAGAATGGACGGTGCTGTATCATACTTGATTCATGTCTTGTTTGTTCTGAGGGAGAGTTTTTTTTTCTCCAGTGTGGAGATGCTGAAAACAACCCACCCCTCTGCAGACTTCCAGTGAGTAGAAGCAGGCTCGACTTGTTAGTGGCTGGGCGAGTGGTGACAGAACCAGACTGGATAACTCACCAGCTCGCAAAGGAACCCACCATGTCCAACTTCATGGTCATGATTAAGTCCATGAACAGGATGTTGACGAGGTAAATCAGAATGTGCATGTCTCACACGAAGAGTTAATTCACACACACACACACACACACACACACACACACACACACACACACACACACACACACACACACACACACACACACCACAAACGCACGCACGCACGCACGCACGCACGCACGCACGCACGCACGCACGCACGCACGCACGCACGCACGCACACCACACACACACACACACACACACCACACACACACGCGCGCGCGCGCGCGCGTAACGTCAGTTAGCACCAGTTATTTCGACACAATTTTTGATTGTCATCGATGTCGACACAAGTCATGACATTTGTGAGTACGTGCATTCTATTGATAACTAAGCATCTGACATCTATATTTTCTGCCCCAGCACCGCCACTGATGTTTTCTGACTTCCCTTATTCCAAGGTCAATGCCATAAGACAGAACAATAAAAAATAGTCCAACCTCGGTCGATTATTTGTGCAGTGACTTTGATTTTCAGGGAACCACGTTAATTTAAACGATTTCCGTGTTGTTGATGAGGAGCGTGGCAGCAAAGTGATGAGGTTTATAATTATGAAAGCAACATCTTGTAAGATGGCTCCAGTCCCAATAGCCTTGTTATTAGAATCTATTGAAGAGACTGTTCCTCTCCTAACTGCCATCATCAATTGCCTCCTTATAGGTACTCTCCCTTAAGATTTCAATCAAACTCTTATTAAACCTCTTTTGAAAAAGCCCTCTT
>CM031598.1:55475704-55488204 GCA_018398815.1 Conus ventricosus | reverse complement strand
GGGGGGGGGGGGTTTCCCAGGGGGGGGGGGTTTTTTTTTAAAAAAAAAAAAAAAAAAAAAAATTTTTTTGGGGGGGGGGGGGGGAAAGGGTTAAAGGGGGGGGAAAAAAAAAAAAAGGGGGGGCCGGGAAAAAGGGGGGGGGGGGAAGGGGAAAAAAATTTTTTTTTTTTTTTTTTTTGGGGGGGGAAAAAGGGGGGGGGGGGGGGGGGGGGGGGGGGGGAAACCCCCCTTTTTTTTTTTTTTTTCCCCCCCCGGGGGGGGAAAAAAAAGGGGAAAAAAATTTTTTTTTTTTTTTCCCCCCCATCCCGGCCCCCCCCCCCCCCCCTTTTTTGGGTTTAAAATTTTTTTTTTTTTTTTTTTTTTTTGGGGTTTAAAAACCCCCCCCCCTTTTTTTCCCCCCCCTTTTCCCTTTTCCCCTTTTTCCCTTTTCCCCCCCCGGGGGGGAGGGAAAAACCTTTTTAAAAAACCCGGAAAAAATTTTTTTTTTTTCCCCCCCCCTTTTTTTCCCCCCCCCCCCCTTTTTTTTTTTCCCCCCCCCCTTTTTTTTTCCCCCCCCAAAAAAACCCCCAAAAACCCCCCAAAAAAAAAAAAAACCCCCCCCCCCAAAAAAACCCCCCCTTAAACCCCCAAAAAAATTTTTTTTTTTTTTCTTCCCCCTTTTTTTTTGGGGGGGGAAAAGGGTTTTTTTTTGGGTTTTTTCCCCCCCCTTTTTTCCCCCAAAAAACCCCCCCCCCCAAAAAAACCCCCCCCCCCTTCCCCCCCCCCCCCAAACCCCCCCCGGGGTTTTTTTTAAAAACCCCCTGCCCCAAAAATTTTTTTTTTTAAAAAAGGGTTTTAAAAAAACCCCCCCTTTTTTAAAAAAAAAATTTCCCCCCAAAAAAAAATTCTTTTTTGGGGGGGCCTTCCCCTTTTCCCAGGTTTTTTTTTTCCCCAAAAAGGGGGCCCCCCCCCCCCCCGGGGGTCTTCCCCCCAAATTTTGGGGGGGGAAAAAAAATTTGGGGTTTTTTTTTTTCCCCCCTTTTAAAGGGTTTTAAAAAATTTTTTTAAACCCCTTTTTTTTTTCCCCTTTTTTTCTTTTTTTTTCTTCCTTTCCCCCCTTTTTAAAAAAAATTTTTTCCCCCCCCTTTTTTTTTTTTGGGGGGGGTTT
The DNA here is from genome assembly GCA_018398815.1 of Conus ventricosus. Lineage (NCBI taxonomy): Eukaryota > Metazoa > Mollusca > Gastropoda > Neogastropoda > Conidae > Conus > Conus ventricosus. Next base: position 55,487,057 of record CM031598.1, on the reverse strand, counting down.
TTTGGGGGGGGGGGTTTTTGTTTGGGGGGTTTTTTTTTTTTTTGGTTTTTTTTTTTTTGGGGCCCCCCAAAAAAAAAACCTTTTCGAAAAAAAAAAATTTTTTTTTTCCCCCCCCTTTTTTTTTTTTTTTTTTTTTGGGTTTTGTTTTGGGTTTTTTTAAAAAAAAAAAAAAAAAAACCCCCCCCAAACCCAAAATGTTACCATCTGTGAAACAAAACTTTTTCTTCCTTCTCCATTAAGCAGTTCCCTCTTCAGGTTAAGAGTAAAATGTAAAACGTGTTTTTTTCTTTTCTTCCCCTGCGCTCGGTTTAACAACAATACAACACCGCTTTTAAGAATTGAATTCCACGCCTTCCCCCCCCACCCCCCCCCCCCCCCCCCCTTGAGTCTATTCTAATTGCAAACCCCGTGCCGACTAAAACCCTGTGAGTGATTTCTATTAGCTTTTCATTTGAGGTCTCTCAGTGTACCTAGTAAACTTTCAGTAGGATTTTGCAGAATAATTGTTATCTTGCCTTTTAAACATGGGAAAGGGGCCAGACCTAAAACAATATCCACATACTTACCTACTTTTCCTTTTCCAACTTCCAACCCAATCTCGTCTCTCGTCTGTCTCAACCCCCAACCCAAACCCGTCTCTTCCACCTTCAGCAATGGAAGAACGACACAGGGAAACTTCAGAGGCTTTTTAGCTCTGTGGGCAGTGCGACTAGCAAGGAGAGAGTGTTCCCAGAAAAAGTTGAATTTTCTATTCTTGCTACGCTTATTCTCTCTTTTCTCTCTCTCTCTCTCTCTCTCCTCTCTTTTCTCTTCCTCTCTCTCTCTCTCTCTTCTCTCTCTCTCTCTCTCTCTACTCTCTCTTTTCTCTCTGTGTGTGTGTGTGTGGTGTGTGTGTGTGTGTGTGTGTGTGTGTGTGTGTGTGTGTGTGTGTGTGTGTGTGGGGTGTGTGTGTGTGTGTGAAAAATTAAGTGTTGTAGTAAAAATATGATTACGGTCATGCTCTTTCGTACCAGATAAAGCTCTGTGAACTTTGGTTCTGAAAGCTGTAAAACGCAAGCATTTCTTTCTTTCTTCTTTTTGTTCTTTTTCTTTGTCGTATTTTTCATCTCATTGTTGTCGTTGTTGTCTGATCATCGTCGTCATCGTTCGTCGTCGTCTCATCATCATCATCAACATCATTTACACCCTCATTTCCTGCTCCTCCTCCTGTTCCCCTTCTCCTCTCTTCCTCGTCCTCGTTCCCTCTTCCTCCTCCCCCTCCTGCTTCTCTTCTCCATCTTCTTGTTCTGTTTTACTCTCTTCCCTCTTCCCTCCTCTTCCTCTCCTCTTCTCCTCCTTTCCCCTCCTCTCCTCCCTCCTCCTCCCCCCCTCCTCTTCTTCTTCTTTTCTTCTTCTTCTTCTTTTCTTTTTTCTTCTTTTTTCTTCTTCTTCTTCTTCTTCTTCAAGATACTTTGAGTTTTGGTGCTTTTAAAAAAACATGTTTGTAGCGAAATCATTACTTCGTTTCTTTTCAAAATTGTCAGCCCTTTCCCCCTAAGGGTTCAAAAAAAATCCTCATTCTCTGCTTTCTTCACCCCCAAAAACCAACTCCACCATCCTTTGAATTTAAAATTCTTTTTTTCCCTTTGCTTTTTCGCCCTTGTTTTTTACAATTTTCTCAAAAAAGTCGTATTTTTTTATTATTCATAAAACTTTCTTACTTTTTCATTCTTTTGTTTCTGTTCTCCAGTTCCCCCTTTGGGTGAACGAATGTGCGCGTGTGCTATTTTCTGGAGGAGTTACTGAAAGTAACATGGGCAAAGAAAGGGAAATTAAAACAAAAGAAAAGAAAATATATTTTTCATCACGTTTGGGTGGATAATTTGAGCGAAAAGGAAAATTTGGGGCTCCCCCTTTAAATCACTGTCGCCTGCTCAGTGTAAAAATACTACCCCCGACATGCTTCTGTCTGTCTGCGAGGGTGTTAAAAATGGGGGAGAGGGCGGAGGGGGGGGGGGGGGGGGGAGGGGGGGGGGGGAAAAGGAGAAAAGGGGGAGAAAAGGAACTAGAACGTCCCTTATGTTTTTTTCCCTTTCTTGGTAGAAAAAGGAAGTGGGGGGGTGTAGTGGGTTTTGAAAGAGAAAAAAAAAAAAACAAAGGAATAGAATGTTTAACTGCTTTCTAGTCCCCGGATTTTCTTGTCCTCTCCCCTCCCTTCTCCCCCCCCCAAACCCCCCTTCCTTCCCCCATTCTCTTCTCCCCCTTTGGGGTGTGGGGTGTGTGTGTGTTTTTGTGGGTGTGTGTGTGTGTGTGGTGTGTGTGGTGTGTGTGTGTGTGTGTGGTGTGTGTGTGTGTGTGTGTGTGTTGTGTGTGTGGTGTGTGGGTGTGTGTGGTGTGTGTGGTGCTGAGTGTGTGCGTGCGTGGTGCGTGCGGCGTGCGCGTCGTTGGGGTGCTGCGTTTTGTGCGTGCGGGGGCGGCGTGTGTGTGTTGTGTGTGTGTGTTGTGTTGGTGTGTGGTGTGTGTGTGTGTGTGTTGTTGTGTTGGTGTGTGGTGTGTGTTGTGTGCGTGGGTGGTGTGTGCGTGGAGGGTGTGCTCCGCCCCCTCCCCCTCCCCTCTGCCCCCCCCTCCCCCTTATCTCAACGCAGCAGCGTGGCAGCGGCGCGTGCTTATATGTGTGATGTGATGATATGTGATGATGATGATGATGATGATGATGAGATGATGATGTCCATAACTGGGGACGAAGTTCCTTTCACAATTTCATAATCTTTGAAGAACGTGTGCACCGACATTTATTTTTGGTTTTATCAGTGTTTTTGACACTAACACAAATGTTCAGCAGAAATTTTCCAGGTTCAATTAGGTTTGAAAAGCAGTCTCATTGTTGTTATTCAAATCTTGCACAATTTATCTCCGTATATGAAAAGAAAAGATATTGCATTATATCGCATTGTATTGTAATGTGCTGCATTGTATGGTATTGCCATCCAAAGGATTCGAAGCAGATTAGCTCTCAAGATTTTGTGGAAAGAAGGAATAAGCAGACACATAAACGAAACAGTCTCTTATGGGATTCGAAAAATGGACCCGGTGTAACAGTCCATTCTTACCCCCCCCCCCCCTCTGGAACTTACCCAGGGGTAAGTCTGGGCTAGCCTGCGTTTACCCCCGGGGTCATTCCAGGACTAGCTGGAACTTACCCCCCCCCTAGTTGGAACTGACCCCTCCAGTCATCTACATTGTACAAGGTACACAGGCACCCAGGAGACACTAATTAGCTGTAAAAATAGTTGAAATCTCTGATATACATTAAAGTAACCAATCATCAGTGACACTGACCACTGGTTGTCTGCATTGCACAAGGTATACAAACACTATGAGACACTGATTAATTGTAAAACAGTCGAAATATCTGATTTACGTAACAGTGACCAGTGGTCAGTGGCACTGACCACCAGTCGTCTGCATTGTACAAGACACACAGGTACTCGGGAGACTATAATTAGCTGTGAAATAGTTAAAATCTCAGATTTATGTCATAATGACCAGTAGTCAGTGGCACTGACCACAAGTAATCTACATTGTACAAGGTACACAAGCAGCCGGGAAACACTAATTAGCTGTTAAAGAGTTAAGATCTCCGATTTACGTCATAATGACCAGTGGTCAGTGCCACTGACCACTAGTCATCTGCATTGTACGAGCTAAGGTACACAGGTATTCAAGAGACTCTAACACCCCCCCCCCGGGGGGGGGGGGGGGGTAAGTTGCAATTGGGGGGGGGGGGGGGTACGTTCTAGCTAGTCCTAGAATGACCCCCGGGGGTAAAAGCAGGCTAGCCCAGACTTACCCGGGGTAATTCCAGAGGGGAGTAAGAGCGGGCTGTTACACCGGCTCTTCCACCGGCATTCTATTGCTTTTAGGGCGAACGCCTTCTTCATTAGAGCGCAATTGTACCGTAACATCCTCTGTGCTCCAACGGAAGTGAAAGGGAAATCTGAACTTTGTGTGCATGCATGCGCACTCTGTCCATTCGATCCTCTGTCTTCTGTCTTTTGCTTGGATCATTCCTCTTGTTGTTACGTGTGTTCGCTGGTGTTTTTTGTGTGTGCTTTCTTTGCTTCTGTTTTTGTTTTGTTTTGTATTGTGGTTCTTGTGGGCTGTACTCTTTCTTCTTTATTGCAAGGGTATCTCTCTCTCTCTCTCTCTCTCTCTCTCTCTCTCCTCTCTCTCTCTCTCTCTCTTGCGTGTGCATGAGAGAGAGAGAGAGAAGAGAGAGAAGAGAGAGAGAGAGAAAGAGAAGAGAGAGGTCTTGATCTTTTTATAGTTCCTGAGGTGTTTTATCTTTATTATTCTTGTCTGTATACCTGTCTGTCCCCGAAATATGTGTAAAAAGAGACACAGAATATCAGAATACTGTACGTAAAGAAAAAAGAAAACGTAAAAGAAAAAGGAAGCAGGTGAGAGAGAGAGAGAGAGAGAGAGAGAGAGAGAGAGAGAAGAGAGAAGAGAGAGAGAGAGAGAGAGAGAGAGAGAGAGAGAGAGAGAGACGGATACGGATGTACGGAGATACGGATATTCATTTCATTAATTGGCCATTGCCCCTCATGAAGGGTGCAGCTGAACAATCATTCCAAATTATAACATTTCCGATTGTTCAAAATTGATACATCAAGATAACAAAACAGATAGTAACTTAAACTTTTTATATAAGAAGATGGCTAGGTTTCTAATTGTTAGTTCATTATTTGATGCAAAAAGTAAACTTTGTCGAAAAAGACTCGGATATTATAGTACTTTGAATGTATATATCGCACTCTTAAATCATTAAGTGCAGGACAACACAAGACAAAGTAAATCGACAGGAGTGTGTTGTTTGTATCGATATTAATGTACAGCAATATCCGAAATGCCAATCTAAACCTTGTTGTCACAATTTTAAGATGCCTGTCAAGGTTTGAGAGAGAGAGAGAGAGAAGAGAGAGAGAGAGAGAGAGAGAGAGAGAGAGAGAGAGAAGAGAGAGAGAGAGAGAGAGAGTCTTTGATCTTCATTCATTTTATTCTGTTTTGCCTATCTGATCCCAAATAATTATGAAAAGACAACACAGAACGTTGGCTCACTGCAAATCAGATAAAGGGGTGGGGTGGGGTGGGGATGGGTGTGAAGGAGATAAAATCTGAAGACAATTTTGTCATACTGAGATGGACGTGGAATGGATCAATAAGTATTCATATCTTAGCGTGACAGTTGATAAAACAACAATAACAAAAACACCATCCAAAACACCGAAACAAAGAAACCCATTACAAACAAACAAATAAACGAAACCTTCCATGATACTTTAAACGAATCTGTATTTACTTTTTGAGACGGGAAATGCAAAATAAATCAGACGAAACCACAGGCAGATTAAAGGAACATTCCTAGGAGCTCGTGAGCTTTGGTGCGTCATTTTCTGATGTCAGTGTCAAATTAAAACAAGATGCGAAGCATATAAACGTACTCCCAGTTTTCCAAACCACTTATAAATCGGCCAAGTGCTTTGTGAGATAAGAAATAAAGGCAAAATAACGGTTTTTATAACGGTTATTTAACCGATGTACACTTTTGAAACTGGTATTTTAGTCCTCACTGGCTAAAGCCTGTGTACATACCAAATTTCATCCAAATCGGACGATATGTCAAGAATAACAGTTTTTAACGGTCAGATTTTGAAACACTGCATGGAAGTGCCATTTGTGTGTGATGACCTTTCTATACAAAATTGCATTAAAATCCACCAATATATAAAAAATAACGGCAAAATAACGGTTTATCGGTTATATAACCGATATACACTTTTGAAACCGGTATTTTCGTCCTCACTGGGCTAAAGCCTGTGTACATACCAAATTTCATCCAAATCGGACAATATGTCAAGAATAACGGTTTTTAACGGTCAGATTTTGAAACACTGCATGGAAGTGCCATTTGTGTGTGATAACCTTTCTATATACAAAATTTCAGTAAAACCCACCAATACATAAAAAATAACGGCAAAATAACGGTTTAACGGTTATATAACCGATATGCACTTTTGAAACCGGTATTTTAGTCCTCACTGGGCTAAAGCCTGTGTACATATAAAATTTCATCCAAATTGGACAATATGTCAAGAATAACGGTTTTTAACGGTCAAATTTTGGAACACTATATAGAAGTGCCATTTGTGTGTGATAACCTTTCTATACGACAAAAAAGCAGAAGAGCACACAAAACAAAGTGTGAAGTAACGACGATTAATGCACGACACAAAACAGGACAAGAATTTTCGGCAAAATGCCTTCCTCAGCGACAAGAAAAAAATACAGACATAAACATGCACAATACTCCCCTTGTGAAGCCAAAGTGGTGAACCTTTCTATATACCAAATTTCATTAAAATCCACCTATATATAAGAAATAACGACAGAATAACGGGTTTTAACGGTTGTTTAATCCATTTTCAGCATTACATCACTTACATATGGACAGAGGATCCGATTTGTCACAAGATCATCCAAACCGCTTATAAATTGGCCAAGTACTTTCTGATATATTCCATAAAGAAGAAAAACCGTTACAGGCCGTTACAACCGTTAGTAACGGCTATAACGGGGCAAACTAAAACATCAGGCATCATCCGTGGCCCATCATGAACATACCTGCTAATTTTCATAAAGGTCGGCCAAGTACTTTCTGAGATATTCCATAAAGAAGGAAAACCGTTACAGGCCGTTACAGCCGTTAGTAACGGTTATAACGGTAAACTAAAACATCGGGCATTATTCGTGACCCATAATGAAAATACCTACAAATTTTTCAGAAAGATCGGCCAAGTACTTTCTGAGATATTCCATAAAGAAGAAAAAGCGTTACAGGCCGTTACAGCCGTTACTAACGGCTGTAACGGTAAACTAAAACGTCGGGCATCATCCTTGACGCATAATGAACATACCTACAAATTTTCAGAAAGATCGACCCAGTAGTTTTGTCTGGAGCGAGTGGAACACATTTTGACCACGGACACACACACACACACACGCACACACACACACACACACACACACACACACACACACCACACACACACACACACACACACACACACACACACACACACACACACACACACACACACTCAGACAAACACACAGACAGACACACAGACAGCATTTCTTCGTTCCCATTCTAAAGTACTCCCTGTTCTTTAAGAACTGGGAGTACAAAAAACCAAACCCAACAACCTTTCAATGTACATTTTTCATTTCCAGCGCTGCGCATGAGAAGAGGAGAGAGAGAGAGAGAGAGAGAGAGAGAGAGGAGAGAGAGAGAGAGAGAGAGAGAGAGAGAGAGAGAGAGAGAGAGGAGAGAGAGAGAGAGAGAGAGAGAGCGAGCGAGAGAGAGAGAGAGAGAGAGAGATCTCCGTGGAAGATTATGGCAGAGAACGAACGAATGAAGAAATTTGATCTTCTCTTTCTCACCCTTCACAGACTGGATGTGATTAATAGTTCTGTTTTGTACAGCCTCTGATGGCAGCCATAGAGCTTGGTGATCAGCAGAGCGTCAATGGCTATATGTTTTGCCCTGCGGGTGTATGGAGGGAACATCTCTAGTGCACATACTCCACAGTGTGGTCTTCCTGTTCTAAGGGACAGACTGGAGAGGGCATCAGTCTCAGCTTCCAGTATGTGTCACAGTTCATTCTGTCGTGTCGCATTCTGAGTTTCACTTTCCTGCTCTTTGATCAGCCGGTGATAGTCTTCCCTGGATGTTGTTGACGTTGTAAGTATAGACCGTGATGACACTTGCCATCTCACTGAAGCTGATGCTGCTTGTTGGAGGTGTTTTCCCACAAACTTTTGGCAGGTAATCAGCCTTCCCTTTCACCAGAAACACTACCGGCCTGGTATTCACCGTTGCACCACTTTTCTGCATGTGACCACTTCTGGCAATGCTTTGGTCAGAGGTGGCGGTTTGCTCTAGTGTACCTAGAAGTCTGAGAGGGCGTCAGTCAGAAAAACAACTTGCTGAAAGTTTTTATCTGATGCATTAATCGCAGTGACGATCTACCAGGGGATTTTTGCTTCAGCTCTGCAGCTTGTGCAGAGTTTCCCCATGGCAGCACTGCACGCTGTAAATTCACCATCGGAAGCTCTGATCGAGATCCCTACACCTTACTCACACACGGCGTTGGTTGTTGTTGTTGTTTACTTGGGTCCATCTCCTTGGGGGTAAAGTTGTTCAGCGATCATGCAAAGAGTGAAGATGTGCTTCATCTTGTCATCCTGTTCATCCCTGAGGATATAATAGGAGACTGTAATGCAGTGCTTGATTTCAGGTTTGTCTGCCATCGTGGTTTCTGGCGAGTCTGACGAGTGCTGGGGCAGCACGTTCTTAAGCAGTTGGTCTTGGTGCTATCGGGACATCTGTTTCGTTTCGTTTACAAAGAACCTCTTCTTCAGCTGATTTTTGGTAAGACTTCCCAGCTTCCATTTAACTGTGTGATCTGGGAGGAACCAAAACATTTCTGACTGCACATAGGTCAGCTTCTCTCCTTAATGATCTGTACGTCTTGTCATTTCTCATTCGGGCGTTGACTTCGTTGTGCCAGTAATGATACTGGAGGTTTGATTCTAGGCTTTACGTAGTGTCTGCTAGGTAATGTTTGTCCAAGTCGATCAGACCGTGGAGCCACACTCGAGTAGAAGCCTGTCTCTCATTTGCTCCCCATGCAGTGCCTGCCAGTGAAAGAAGGACTACCAGCTTACTGACTTTTGTGTCTGCATTTGAGAGTGTGGTTTTTAGATCAACGTTTTTGTCAAAAAGTAGGTGGATTTATCGTTCTCCTCCTCCTCCTCCTCCTCCTCCTCCTCCACACACACACACACACACACACACACACACACACACACACACACACACACACACACACACACACACACACACACACACACACACACACACACACACACACACACACACACACACACACACACACACACACACACACACACACACACACACTTTCGTATTTGTGTGTCTTGTTCACTCTCTTCACCCATCTCTATCTGGGCCTTTCTCTCTGCTTGTCTCTCTGCTTATCTTTCTGCCTCTCTTTCTCTCTTTTTCACGCTCTCTTCGCCCGTCTCTGCTTCTTTATCTCACTCTTTTCAACAAACAAACTTACACACACAATACACATAGACATACAAACATGCATAACACACACACACACACACACACACACACACACACACACACACACACACACACACGCACAAACACACAACACACACACACACACACACACACACACACACACACACACACACACACACACACACACACAGTCCTCATCAATCGTCCATCGGCTTCTTCTCATTGCCGCATAACCCATTTGGACATGACAATTATTTTTCCCCCAATTATAGATAGCTATTTGCCTTCTCTCTCTCTCTATCTCTCTCTCTCTCTCTCTCTCTCTCTCTCTCTCTCTCTCTCTCTCTCTCTCCCCCCCCCTCCCTCTTAGACCCCAGTGACCTCAAAATTAGCAGACAGTCTGCCTGTGGGTCACTGAGTCAATTATTGTCTGACGTCAGCATCGATGATTGTTGACGCAACTGCCTCACGTGCGCTGAAGCCTCTCCCCTGTCAGAGCAGGCTCCGTCATGGAAGGGGATCTAATTTCGCGACTTTTTTTTCTTTTTTTCCTAAGGATTCATTCAGGAAACAGGCTACATGTCGCTTCTCTCACTTACCCCCTGATTCCCCCCCCCTCCTCCTCTGCCTATCCTCCACTACTCTTACCCGTCACCCAGACTCCAAATGACGTTCATGGCTCGTACCCACTTGGCAGAAATAAACTAAAGATATAACCGTTTTGTTCTTGCTTTTAAGCGGCCATAATTTAGATTTGTTCTTGGGTGGAAAACGTATCGTTTAAATGTAAAGACAGTAACTATCAGCAACACTCTTGTACGATAATTACTCGTTTTCTTGCTTTTAGGCCCGCTGTGGCTGTCAAACGTGGTCACTATGAAAATAGTAAATATGGAAACTACAGATGCCTATGACTAACTGAAAACACGTCACTGTGACTTCACGTGCATACGCACTGCTTTCCCCAGCATCATTGATAAGATTGTAAGCTTCTAGAAGGCTACTATTCAAAGGGACGAACGCCTGAGATAGGAACTACTGCAATGAACTCTTTTCTGATGGCTGATTAGAGTCATGAGGCTGCTTTCTTTCTTTTGACTCATTTTCTGATATGTCTTAACAGCGTCAAAACAAAGAAACAAACAAATAAACACAAAGATGCTGAAAATAACAGTTTCACGTGAAGATTAACATGATAGAATTCTTTTAGTGGTTTAATGTGTTCACAATAAAAACCATTTATCAAGATCTTTTAAAGCTGGCAAGGAATGTTCTACTGTTTTAGAGCAGATTTGAAGTCCCTTGAAACTAGTTAAGTCCGCGATCCCCCGCCTGAACCAGAACTGTATGACGGTACGAATTTCCACTAGGCCTGTTGTACGGTATAAATCAAACAGGAGGTTTTGCTTTATTTTATTTACATAGTATATCTGCAGCGCTCACATTACCTCTTTCCCACAGACAAACACATACTGTCACGTTTGTGCAACACCGAATTTCGTTGGATACAGAGTATGGAAGTGTATTCGTGGAATCATTTTGAAAACTTAACGTTCTCTTCAGGTCTGGTTGATGTCATGACATACGAAAGGGAGCTTGCTGAGAATGACCTGTCATATAGCCGAAGAACCATAACGTCATGGCAAAATTGTACAGTCGCACTTGGTGTCACACATAAGAGAGGAAAGCCTCCTGTGCTGTGACATTTCCGTCCCTGTTCGTGTGGCTGCATCAGTTGTAATCCCCTTCACCTCAGTGTCCTTAGTGAGGACAGGTCAAAGCTTCAACGATGCCAGAACATTGGAGACCGCTGTTAGAGGGGTGTGTTGGCAGTGACCAGAAAATCCGATCACTCGCGCTCGTCAGCGACGAAACAATGAGACATAGCCACATTTGCTTGTCATTGCTTTTGACTCAATAGGAAAAAATACTTCAGTGCCATGACATGCACTGGGTAAAGGTGTTGGATGTGGCAACCAGTTCGTTCACATATACCAGGAATTCTGTCTAACGGACCAGAAATAAAAAACACACCAAAACATATGAACATTTCTTTGCATGGTAAATGAAACTGAAAGATTACAGCACAATGTTTTCTCTTTGATCCTTGGTGGGTGTGACTGTAAACATTGTTGCCGGTAGAGATATAGAAGATATGTCCTGCACGTTGCACAAGAACCGACACTAAAGAAC
>CM031598.1:55463204-55473204 GCA_018398815.1 Conus ventricosus | reverse complement strand
AGAGAGAGAGATGTGTGTGTGGAGAGGGTGGATGCATCGTTGGTCTCTTTCTGGATGCGGGGTATTTCTATGTTTTGAACCCTAAGTATTATGATCATTAAACCTGTGTTGTTGCATGTTTCTTCCTCTTTCTTTTTTAACAAACAATTTAGAGAGAGAGAGAGAGAGAGAGAGAGAGAGAGAGAGAGAGAGAGAGAGAGAGAGAGAGAGAGAGAGAGAGAGAGAATGAAATTTTTGTTGAGAATGAAGTATACTTGTCAAAAAAAAAAAAAGGATGAGAGAAGATGACCACCATTCCACTTGATCATGCCATTTCCTGACCGACTCATTAAGAAGTGCAGGACAAAGCACAATTCTCTTAACAAAGGGTCAGTGGCACTGTCCACTGCAGCATTCCAAGGGTCAGTGGCACTGTCCACTGCAGCATTCCAAGGGTCAGTGGTACTGTCCACTGCAGCATTCCAGAGACCAATGTAGAGATGCTCAACGGCGTCCATCTCCTTTCGAAATATGATGCACGTTTTACATGTTTGTATCTCTGTAGTACAAGAAACGTTAAAATGAATGATTACGTCCCTTACATCTGGCTGATCGTCTGCGACCTCTAGTGAGGGTTAGGGTGCTGGTAGAGCCACACAGAATGTTGATGTGGAAGACTGGAAAAGTCTCTCTCCACAGTTCATACGCCGCGTGATGCTGAGGCCCAAACCGGCATACTTCAGGTTGAGAAATAGTCGTTCTTACCGCTTGGCAGTTACAGCCCTTGTCGCAAACCTCTAAAGACAGAAGCAGTAAAGACTGAAATAAACATCAGACCAAGTGAAATAAATATAAGACGCAATGAAATAAACATCAGACCCAAGGAAATGAATACTAGACCCAAAGGAATAAATAATATACCCAATGAAATAGATATTAGACCCAATGAAATAAATATTAGACCCAATGAAATAAATATTGGACCCAGTGAAATAGCTACTAGACTCAATGAAATGAATGTTAGACCCAATGCTTTCTATTCTTTTCACACGTTCCGTCTTCATGGTTGAATTCCAGAGGAATGAAAACATCAATCAAGAGTGTCGTGATAACTAACCTTCTTCTACTTGTTTTTCCTCTTCAAGCATGACTGAACTATTTTAGTGGATTTGAAAAAAAATTGTTTGTGGCGAGATAATTTCTAAAGTTTTTTTTCTTCTTTTCTATATATTGTTAACCCATTGCTGCCATCGAAGTTTACAAAATTCTCATTCTCTGCTCCCTCTAGTCCCCTCCAAAATGACAACAACAATAACAACAGTAACAACCACAACAACCACTACACCACCACCAACAACAACAACAACAAATTCTTCCATCCTTTGAATTTCAGCCTTTGCTTTCTCTTGCTTTTTTGTCCCTGCAGTTTACAACATTCTCGACTGACTTGTATTTTCACTTATTGTATTAACGTTCATTCATCTGTTCATCTATTGTGTCTGTTCTTCAGTCTGTCCTCCCACTTCTCTTCTTCTTTGTCCACTGAGGTGAATGCTGCGCGCATGTGCCAATCAGTGGAGTGACTGGGAAATAGAACGGACGAAGAAGAAGAGGAAGAAGAAGAAGAAGAAGAAGGAGAGAGAGAGAGAGAGAGAGAGAGAGAGAGAGAGAGAGAGAGAGAGAGAGAGAGAGAGAGAGATACGGATACGGATGTTTTATTCATACAGGCCATGGCCCCTAATGAAGGCGGTGTTGAGATCAAATCTTTTCAGACAGACATAAGCGAATCATCAAACATGTAGGCATCCACAATTAAAAGCATACTCAATATTAAACAACATACAACAACTAATGCCTAACTACATGCTATACTTCGAATTTTAAATGCCTTGTACAAGAAAATAGCAAAACGTTTTACAGTAGTTTCATTAGTAGATGCCATTAGTAATGAAAGTCGAAATGGAGAAGGATGTCTACAATATTTTTGATGAATGAACTGATTCCTCAGGTCACTTAGAGCGGGACAGCACAACACAAAATGAACTTCATTTTCTTCGGCACATTTACAAAGCGGACATGTCAGTTCAAGTTTGTTATGCTTCTTACAACGATAATGATGAACAGAAAGATCAGATATACCTAATCTGAACTTTGTCATGATATATTTTAAATGATTATCCATTTCAATAGATAAATATACCGGCACACAATGTATAGATCTGAACTGTCTATAAAAAGCAAATCGGTCACTTCCATGAACGTGACATGACCATTCTTGCCATCTGCAATCTATCAGTCTATTCCGAAATGCACGAAGAAATCCATTTATGTCCCCAACGCTCTGTTGTAGCCAAACATAGCCAAATCCAAGTTTATGTAATTTAGTCCTCACGTTAGAAACCAGTTTCTTTTCTCTCTACCATCCAAATCATACAACATATTATATGCTTTCCTGGGCAACCTTGAAATGTCCATTTGTGTTATTTTCAACCAATAACGTATGCAAGCTGTCGCAGAATTCAAATATATTGGATATCTGTTTACTTCGCCGTAGACTAAATCGTTAGGTGTTCGCATGCTCACTCCTAGAAACTTTTTCAATGCAAATAAATGGACATTTTCACAATAAACAGCAGAATCATAAAGACCCCAGATTTCAGCTCCATACTGAGCGATAGACTGTACCTGGGAATCGAACAATTTTATAAATAATTTCAAAGACTGGTTTTCTAATTTTGATAAGTGTTGCATGATACATAGTAGTGCACGCTTAGCGCTACTGGCAAGATCCTTGCATGCAAAAGTAAAGCTTAATTTCGTTGAAAAATATATTCCTAAATATTTATATGCGTTGACCACAGGCATAAACACTCCATTATAAGTCCACCTTTCTCTAATTCCTAAAAACCCACCCTTTCTAAACACAATTATATTGCTTTTTGACATGTTAATTGTTAACTGAAGTGAAGATGCAGATCGTGATAGATTATTTAGTTGAGTTTGTAAGCCAAAAATAGTTTCAGACATCAGAACAACATCATCTGCCAAGAGAAGAGTAAACAACTCAAGAGCATCGCAAGTAAATTGAGAGAGAGAGAGAGAGAGAGAGAGAGAGAGAGAGAGAGAGAGAGAGAGAGAGAGAGAGAGAGAGAGAGAGAGAGAAGACATCTAATATATTATTCAACAGGATTGAGTGGATATATCCTGTAGTTAAAATGCAAATTCGACCGACAGTCTCATTGATATTGCCATACTCAATGCTAGAACAACGTAACCTCGGATCTTTTGGATATCTGTATTTGCTGGGCCTCACGATCTGCCGACACATTTCCTCAATGTGCGGGGTCTACGGAAGAGGATCTGACAGCCAGACTGTAATAATGGTTCCCTTCAGGATGAGACTGCTCAAGCGACCATAACTGTACTCCTACTCCCCTTCTGGGGAAACTGCATGTATGGAACTGAAAGAAGTGTCATGCTTTGAAGAAACATTGATGTTTCCAGTAAACTGTCTGCAGAAAAGTGTAGCTCTGCCTTTCTTTCTTTCTATAGTAGTTAATATTTATCTGTCCCAGACTTCCAAACCTGAATGGTTGATGACCTCACTTGTTTTTCTTTACTGTTCAGCTGTCTGTTCAGAAGTGAAGATTCCTTGCCAAAGCAGCAACACCGAGCAGTTTGAACGCTGACTCTTCACATTATTACAGAGCAGGAGACTTTATCAGAAACCAAAAAATGGACAGATGCAAAACGAACGTTTGTGTTTAGGAGACTAATCCGAAAAATACAGTCCAGAAGGACCAACACTGAAGAGCTATGTTTTGCTAATACCCTAGTACAGAAACCCTGTCAGTGAATAAATGCCCCAGATAACATCAGAATGACATGATACTAACCCCACCGTTCCCTGACCTTTCTGTGAATGTGGACCTGCTGACCATCGTCCACACCATGACCACTGGGGATGGCTACCCATGAACCCAGACAGAAGAAAGGAGGATGTCAACCCGATCCTCACACTTGACCACACCATCTGCTATTTCTTCTCCCTTTTTTCCTTTCTCTTCTTC
This sequence comes from Conus ventricosus, assembly GCA_018398815.1. NCBI lineage: Eukaryota > Metazoa > Mollusca > Gastropoda > Neogastropoda > Conidae > Conus > Conus ventricosus. Next base: position 55,469,155 of record CM031598.1, on the reverse strand, counting down.
TCCTTCATCTTCTTCAGTTTCTTCGTCTCCTTATTCTCCGTCTGAAAGTACTTCATCTTCTCCTTTCTCACTTTTTCTGTACTTCCCTTCTTCTTCGCCTCATACTGCTTTACCTTCCACTTCCCTTCTTGTCCTTCTTCATATTTTTCATCTTCTCCTTCTTTTCTCTGTATTTCCCATATTCTCCTCTTCCTCTTTTTCCTTCAGCTGTCTCATCATCTATGTCACTCCAGGGTCAACAACCCTTTGCCGCTCATTCCGGCTCCCCGTTCTCATCTACACCCTGAACTGTCCCATAACAGCCGCTGTCCCTGCACTCAGCGTCAGGTTGTCTTGGGGCAACCCCACCAGAGGAAACACTGCACTGCTGCCGAGTCACTTGATGGTGTTCAGTGGTGTCTCCTCTGATCCAGCATGCACAGGTCACAAGCTGCTAAGCCTGATGCTGATGACAATGCTTCCTTGGTCATGGAGTCAACGATAGTGAGTTCCCTGTCAGGAGGGCGACATCATGTCTGTCTAACGACAGTCCCGTGAACTTGCGGATACTGACGTCTTCGACAGAACTCACCAAGACGTGCACGCGGACAGGAAAACGTTGTATCTAGGTGACAACAAGGCGCAGGAGATGATACCTGCAGTGTTGGTAAGAAAATTTGAGTAAAACTCTTTGCACCACATCCACTAAGTAGATGAAACTTGATTGTGTGGTTCCAGTCTTTCCATTTGAGCCCATAGCAAACTCAACTTTGGGTAGGAAATGGTCGGGGCTAAAATATCTTTTCTCTTCCGCTTCCTCCCCCTCCTCCTCCTTCTTCTTCTCCTCCTTCTCATCCTCCATCTTGTTCTGGATTGTCTCCACCTTTTTCTTCTTCTTTTCCTTCTCTCTGATCCAACTCCCCGCTCCCTTTGCCTCTCCCGGTCCGCTTTGTTTTCCTTTTTCTTGGTGTTCATGAGCTCAGTCAGCCTGGCTCCTGCAGATGAACGAGGCTTTCTTCTCCATTTCAGCCTCTGCCAGCAGCACCCACACAATGTGGAGGTTGGACGAGTCTGACAGTCTACCCACCGTCTTGGGAAGGGGAGGGAAGAAAGGGGAGGCGAGGCAGCGGAAGACCCGTGATAGACGTCCAGCTTTAAGGTATCTCTGAGTTCACAACCACCATTAGCAACAGGCCAGTACACTAGAGCAGAAAAAGCTAAAGTCAGCGAACCCTCTGAGACGAATGGCAATCTCTCTTAACTCTCTCTCTCTCTCTCTCTCGCTCTCTCTCGTCTCTCTCTCTCTCTCTCTCTCTCTCTCTCTCTCTCTCTCTCTCTCTCTCTCTCTCTCTCTCTCTCTCTCTCTCATACAACAATCATGTTTCATTTCGTCACTTTGCACAGATGTAAAACATGAAAAAATGCGGGTTATTTCATTTTATTCTCTCCTGCACTCACGAATTCTAAGAACAACACACAGCTTTCGAGTAATATGACTATTCACGTCTTTCCACCTGACTCTGTTTCTGATATCAAGAAATCAGTGTAAGTCTACACATTTGTGGATTTATTTCTATAATGTTTTCAGTGGAGGTGTCTTAGTGTTATTTCCGTAAATATTGTTAGTGAGCCTATGAAGGATAATTGCTCAGATTCACCCTGTCATGAAGGACAGTGGCTGAACATAAACACAATATTCATATTCTTATCTCTGTCCCTGTCCAACTCCCAACCCAAACTCATTTTTCTCTTTCCCCATCCCAAACCCCAACCCAAACCCGTCTCTTCCACCCTTTCCAATGAAAGTACAACATAGAAGCTTCGAACAGTTTTTTTGTTGTTGTTTTTTTTGCTCTTTGACAAAGTGACAAGCAAACGGAGAGCAGTTCCGAGTAAATCTTGCTGTTGCGCGTTTTCTGAGATCTAATCCATCTGTCTGTCTCTCACTCTCTCTCTCTCTCTCTCTCCTCTCTCTCTCTCTCTCTCCCCTCTCTCTCTCTCTCTCTCTGCTCTTCGTCTTTATGTGTGGGTGTGCGTGCGCGTGCGCGCGTGCGCGTGAGAGTGCCCATTTGTCTGTAAAGAGACAGATAGTGAATGAAAGAGAGAAGGGGAAGAAAGGGGGGGGGGGGGTAATGATAAATAGCTTCTACTTCATCATCATCATCATCATCATCATCATCATCATCTTCTCTTCTTCTTCTTCTTCTTCTTCTTCTTCTTCAAGCGTGGCTAAACAATCTTGGTGCATTTGAAAGCATTGTGTGTGGCGAGATAATGACTTGAATTTCTTTTCTTTATATTGTTAGCCCATTGATGCCATCAAGGCTTCGAAAATTCTCATTCTCTGATCACTCTCATCGCCCCTCCCACCCCCCACCCCTCCCCAATCTATCCATCCTTTGAATTTCGGCACTTGCTTTATTTTGCTTTTTTTTAAATCCTTGTTGTTTACAGCATTCTCGATAAACGTATATTTTACTTGTTTTATTAACATTCATTCATCTTTTCATTCATTGTGTCTGTCCTCCAGTCTGCTCTTCCAGTCTTCTTCTTCTTTGCCCAGTGACGTGAACGTTGGGCGCGTGTGCCGATCCAGTGGAGTTACTGGGAGATCAAATGGGCGACAAGAGACATCTAATACTTCTTTTTTTTCCAGCAGGACGTGGTTCATATGTTTTGTAGTTAACATGGAAATTTTCGACCAACAATCTAATCCACTATTGCCTTACTCCATGCTCAAATTACATAAACTCCTCTGTTTGCTGCAGAGGGATGGTAGGACATGTTAAAAGAGAAACAAGGAATGGATGAAGGGGGTAGCTGAGAACAGTACCTTTTGTTTCTTCTTCTTCTTCTTCTTCTTCTTCTTCTTCTTCTTCTCCTTCTTCTTCTTCTTCTTCTTCTTCTTCTTCTTCTTCTTCTTCTTCTTCTTCTTCTTCTTGTCCTTCTCCTTCTTCTTCTTCTCCACCTCCTCCTCCTCCTCCTCCTCCTCCTCCTCCTCCTCCTCCTCCTCCTCCTTCTGCTTCTTCTTCTTCTTCTTCTTCTTCTTCTTCTTCTTCTTCTTCTTCTTCTTCTCATGTCCATGATTGAGGACAAAGTTTGTTTCATGTTTTCGAAACCTTTGAAGAATGCGTGCACCGAAATTTTATTTTTGGTTTCATTAGTTTATTTGTTTGTTTGACTAGGTGTTCAATGGGGTTTGAAAAATAATCTGAATATTGTCATTCACATTTTGTGTAGTTTATCTCCGTATACAATAAGAAAAGATATTGTGTTGTATTGTAGTTATTGTGTTGTATTGTATTGTATAATATTGTGTTGTGTTGTGTTGTGTTGTGTTGTGTTGTACTGCCTTGTATGGTATTACTATCTTACAGAACAAAAGCAGATCAGCTGCAAAAATTTCGTGGACAGCAGGAATAAAACAGTCAAGCAAACAAACAAATAAAAGTCTCTTTATGGGACCCGAAAAATGGACCCGATATTTTATTGGTTTTTGGGCGAGCGCAATATTCATTTGACCACTATTGTACCGTTTCATTCCCCATGCTTCAACAGAAGTGAAGGGAAAATCCAAATTGTGTGTGTATGCATGCGCGCTTTGTCCTTTCAACTCTCGCCGCCCTGTCTTGTGTTTCCAGTATCCCCCTTGTTGACATGCTTGTTGGCTGGTGTTTCATTCTCTGCTTTGCTTTGTGTTTTTGGTTTTGTTTTCATTTTGAGAGCGAGAGACAGAGAAGAGAGAGAGAGAGAGAGAGAGAGAGAGAGAGAGAGGAGAGAGAGAGAGAGAGACAGACAGACAGACAGACACAGACAGACAGACAGACATAGACAGGCAGACAGACAGACCTTTGATTTTTTTTTTCCTGAGGTCTTTCATCTTCGTTAATTTCAGTCTACCCGTCTGACCCCAAAAATGTGTGTGAACAAAGGACACAGAATATTAGCTCTCTGCATGTAACACAGGGGAAGGGGGGGAAAGGGAAGGGGGGGGGGGAGGGTAGTCGTGGGGATAAAATGTGAAGAATTTTCAAGTTGTATTCATATCTTAACATGACAGTTGACAAACAAACAAACAAACAAACAAACAAACAAACAAACAAACAAACAAACAATTAAGCAAGCAAGCAAACAAACAACAAAAATCAACACCCAAAAAAAACCAAAACAAGCAAACCCACCTAAAAACGTAAACAAACTGAAACCTACGCCAAAATACACTAAACAAATCTGGTGTTTACTTTCCGAGACGAGAAATGCAAAGGAAATCAGATGAAGCCATGGCCAATCAAAGGAATGCTCTTCAAATGAAACTCGCGAGCTTTGTGCGTCATTCTATGACGTCAATGTCAAACTAGGGAAAACAACCTTTCAGAGAACATTTCTCATTTCTGGCGATGTGATTGAGAAGAGGAAAATGGTCTCTGTGGAGGATTATGGCAGAGAACATAAGAATGAATAAACGGATTGTTTCCTACCTTCCGCTTTTTCAGCCTTCACAGACTAGATTAATGAATAGTATTTCTGCTCTCTTTATAGCTGCCATGGATCCTCGTAATCAGTAGAGTGTCCAGTGCTACAAATTTTATCCAGGGTGCTCGGGGATGGTAGGAGTGGGGGGGGGGGGGGGGGGGGGGGGGGGGGGGGGGTGGGGCATCGCTGGAGACATGCTCTACAAATCTGGTCTTCATGTCCGCAGGCCAGGATGGAGAAGGCACCAGTCTCAGCTTCCAGAGCATGTAACACGTCAGTCAGTAGTGCCAGATGCGGAACCTCACCGGGAGACTTCTACTGCTTCTTTGGCCAAAAGATGATAGTCATCCCTGGACAAAAATTGGCATTGTAAGTACATGTAGATATGTGAAAATCTCGCGTTGAAACCACTTCATTGCCGGCCTATGAGCATGTGACGAAACTTGTGATAGTCCATCACGAGCAGGGACTGACAATTATTCGTTGCATATGAATTATACATGAAGGAAGAGAAAAAAAGGTAGCGTCACATAATGGAAAGAGGTTTCTGCAGGTTGCCTTGTTCAGGCGAATGTTGTACGGAGCACAGAAATAGACGATAAGTTCCAAAGTGTGTCTTCACCATGGTCGCGCAAAATTGTCCTCATATTCCCCCCTCCCCCTCCCTTCCCCACCATGCTCCTTGAGATGGCTAGTCAGGCTGCCAGACTCAACTGACAACTACATTGTGTAGGTGCCGCCGACAGGTGTTGGAATGTGGAAGAAAGCCTCTTTCATCGGCAGGAACCAGGTTGACTGTGACGGCAAAAAACAACAACAAAACGAGACGTAAGAGGTATAGAAAGGAAAGAGAAGGAGAAAAGAAGTGGATAAACAGACAAAGTAGGAGAAGAAGAAAATGGCAGAGAATGAACGAAGGAGGACAGAAGCGTAGGAGAAGAGTAAGGGAGATAAGAATAAAAGAGAAGATGAAGCTAATGAAAGGAAAAAGAAGAAAAGACGAAGAAGATATGAAAAAAGAGGAGAAAAAGAAGGAGAAGAAGGAAGAGAAAAACAAAAGGGAGAAGTAGATGTTCATGAAGAAATACGAAATGAACACACAAAATACTCTGACAGAGCAGAGAAAGAAAACACAGAAGGAACAGGAAAGAAGAAGAAGAAGTAGAAGAAAGAGAAGAAGAAGAAGAAGAAGAAGAAGAAGAAGAAGAAGAAGGAGAAGAAGAAGAAGAAGGAGGAGGAGGAGAAGAAGAAGAAGGTATTGTCAGGTGTAAGGCGTCGGATCATATCGTCCTTTCTCCTGTCTGGGTGCCTGAGGCATCACCTCTAGTGGACATGTGTGTGGAGGAGGGTGGGGGGGGGGGGGGGGGGGGGGGGGGTCAACAGGCCCACACAGAGGACAGGCAATAGTGGAATCATGCAGGTGTGAGGTTGTAAAAGGCATATTATTCACGGATCGGAGTTTTCAAAAGAGCAATCTTGTTAGAGAGGCAATGGTTGTG
>CM031598.1:55455704-55458204 GCA_018398815.1 Conus ventricosus | reverse complement strand
TGTTAGAAATGGGAACGACAACAAGAACAAAAAACAAAACAATGTAATAATAATAAAAATAACAAATTGTAATAAAAATGATAGTGACAAAAATGAATGATGTGATGATGAGTGATGAAAATGATGATGTTGATACTAAAACTACCCTATTTTCTATCACTGTACTACTATATACTATATTTTTTCTCCCACTACTATCCCATTATACTATTTACTCTACTTCAAATACATACTACTCTATCTAACGATACTACTTTATGTGCTCCCACCTCCCACTGCCGCCCCATCCCCACCACCACCCCAAAAAAGTGATACAGCAATAGTGATGCGATGTGATACTTATGAATGAACCATAATGTAATAGAATGAAATTGATTATATCCCGTTTTGTATGTTGTGTGTATGTATGTTGTTGATGTATGTTTTATGTTGTATGTTGTAGTATGTGTGTATGTATGTAGTTTAAGTTGTATGTGTGTGTCGTTGTTGTATGTAGATGTATATTTGAGTGTTGGTAGGTTGTAGACATGTAGTGGGTTATGTGCTATTCTTTAGTATGTATTTTGATGCATATATGGTATTTTTCTTTATGGTAGATCGCAAAGGAATAATCTCTTTTATTTTTGCCCGATCTTTTAAAAATGCGTTTGAGTCAAAGGGGTTCCCTCTCTTCCTCTCTCTTCTCTCTCTCTTCTTTTCTCTCCTCTCCCTCCTCTCTCTCTCTAAAACACAACACCACACACCCCACAAACGCAACCCACACACCCCAAAACACCACAAACACAAAACCACACACACAACACACGCCGACACACCACAACACAAACAACACACACAACACCACACACCACACCAACCACACACGAAAACCACACACACACAAACCCCAACCACCACACAGGGCCGGCGCGCCACACAAAACAAAACACGAGCAACACACCAAACCACGCACGAGCAGCAGACGTACACACCACAGCCAATCTTTTCTCCCATTTTATATTATATATATATATATTATATTATATTAATATATATTATTTTAATATATTATATTTTTATCAGTTATTTAAAATGCCTAAAAAAAAATTTTTTAAGGCTCAACCCTTGGGGAGCAACATTTTTAAAAAACAATTTAAAAAGGGGAATCTTAAACTATCTACAAATTGTTTCGAGGTGTTGGCTGTCAAGGATGACACGCTCGAAAAAAAATTTGTAGATAGTTTTAAGATTCCTCTTTTAACTTGTTTTACTATATATATATTATATATATATATATTATATATATTTTATATATTATATATATATATTATATATATATATATATATATATGTATGTGTGTGTGTGTGTGTGTGTGTGTGTGTGTGTGTGTGTGTGCACGCGCGCATCAGACGAAGATCACGAAAGACACGACAAAACCTCTCATTTACCAAGGTCAGCTGAACGTGGGAGTCAAAGTCTGGATAGAACTCTGGAGGTTTCCCTCCAACTCTGTCCAAAGACCTTAACATAAAAGGATTCTTCTTTGTGGTCTCTTGACGCTCTTAAGAGCGTCTATGCAGAGAGAGAGAGTCAAAGTCAAAGTCAAAAATGTTTTAATGTCAGGCCTCTGGCCCATAACATGGGGCAATAGCACAACAAGAATCATTTAAACTGAATAAACTGCATCCTTACGTTTAACGCTTTGTAAACAAAATTAGATAACGTTAAAACAACACCTTCGTTTTCACTTGACATAAGTAGGTAGAATTTAAACATACATGGCTTATGGAAATATTTGAGCTGAATAAATTCGTTTCTTATTTCATCGTACAGAGGACATACAAGATACAAAATGCAATTCAGTTTCTGGTGTGTTTCTGCAGAACGGACATAATTTATCATTAACACTGTTCTCTATATACTGTAAGAAATGAGACTTAAGAGGAGACATTCCAATCCGAAATCTTGCAAATGTTCTTCGAATTTGTACATTCTTAACAAGATACATATAAGGGCTGAGAATCAATGTGCTCTTGAATTGCGAATAAACACTGTAAAATTCGTGAGACTGCAAGGAAGCATGCCAATTCTGATTATATACAATCTATCAATCTCTGTTTGATTCTCTCATAAACAAATTAATGCTTCCAACACACTGTGCCTCCCAAACGACCCAAAACCAAATTCATATAAAACATTACGAATTCTGCAGGCCCAAGTGGTATAGTTTTGCCTCTGCAAGGACAAAAGCATTTTACACGCCTTTTTTGGATACCTATCATCATTCATATATACCACCCGCAGCCAAAATTTAACACACTAGAATATGTGTTGACAAAAATGGGAAACCTTCCAATTTCTCCATAAACTAAATGTCTTGGAGACTTTGGATGAACACCATAAACCTTTTCAAAGCAGCAGATGCACTTTTCAATGCTTTTGTGGTCCCGTGACAGTCCCCAAATTTGAGCCCTACGTCAAAATTGGTGAATCTGGAATCAAAATTTAGAATTGTTGGGA
>CM031598.1:55452188-55455604 GCA_018398815.1 Conus ventricosus | reverse complement strand
CCAGGTTAAATTGAATTAACCAGAGAAAAGGTCTCAAACAATATTTCTCTTACAATTTTGAAAACAAAGAAAATTGCGCAAAAGAGAAGAATAAGCCGCTAACAACAACAAACCAAAACAAACAAACCACGAAACTGATGCTTACCAGCTACCCGTGGGTGACCCCGAAAAGGCGGGTCAAACGACTCTCTCTACCCTCTGTCCAGTCGAGAGGACAGAGGCGAAGATGCGGAAACAGAAGAAGTGATGTCCCTCTCCTACAGGCCGACTGCAGGAATTGAAAGTACTGACTGTACTCTCGATGATACGGTGAAGAACCAAGACTGGAGCAGGCGCTCCCAGAGACATCTTCCGCTCGAGTGAAGAGCTAACCTCCCTCAGCAATGGCGGCCAACATGCCACGCTGCGTCACAGAGTGAGCATACTTCAAACTAAAAGAAATGAAGCACGTGCGACAGGTAAAAAGACAGGCGAGAGGCCGATCGACAGAAAGTTCGAGAGAAAGGTACCGGCCACCCGTGAACCTGCAGGATGAATAGCACGGGCGGTGGAATTAGAGAGAGAGAGAGAAAGCAAACCGAAGTTGAGCTGAACTACACCAAGGTGCAACCGCACCACAAGCCACACTAAGGGACGGATACACGACAACAGCAACGACAATAAATAAATGAGTAATTCCGCCACCCTAGATGGGTCGAACGTCGTAGGCCTCGTGACAAACTCGTGACATAGGCATACATTCGACCATCAGTGATGACTGCCTTTGAAGGTAGTCTGTGTCTTCTCCAATGTGTGTGTGTGTGTGTGTGTGTGTGTGTGTGTGTGTGAGAGAGAGAGAGAGAGAGAGAGAAAGAGAGAGAGAGAGAGAGAGAGAGAGAGAGAGAGAGAGAGAGACAGACAGACAGACAAACAGACAGAGACAGAGACGGAGAGACAGACAGAGAGACAGAGAGAACGAGTCAGTCTAGCAACCAAGCATCCAGCCAACTGACTGGCTAACTAGCCAGCTGTCTGACTGACCTGCCACCTACTCACCCACTCACCCAACCAACAAAACCATCCACCGTACCAACCAACCAGCCAACCGACCAACTAGCCGACCAACCAACCAACCAACCAACCAATCAACCAACTAACTGGTCAGCCAATTAACTGTAGAGCCATTCAAACATCTAGCCTACCATCCAAGCAGCCAACCGACCAACTAACCAACAAGGCAAGTGGACAGCAAAGCAACTAACAAGCTGCAAGCCAACCAGTCACAGCAACACGAATTTGTTGACGTGGCAGGATCAGTGTGGCGTTGGGTCATCACATCCCTTTCCATCTTCTTTCGTTCCTTTTATCCCCCCACCCCACCCCCACCCCCACACTCCCCCAGCTCTTTCCTTTCCGCTTCCTCCTGATTTGCCCCTGCCCCCCCCCCCCCCCCCCCCCCCTTGTTCCACTCTTCTTGACCCGCTGCGAGTGATTATGCTCGGTCATTTGCCTGTGGTGACCAGTTACACCAAGCGACAGCGTTCGTCAGCACTATCTCACTGTATGTCTGCCTGCCTGCTTGTCCTGTCTGCCTGTCTGTCTGTTTGCCAGTAGCTCCGCTTCTTTAACATTGTCTTGTTTCTGTTATTCTCTATCTCTGTGTCTCCAAATCTCGTTCACCCACGCACCCACGCACTCTCCTGTGTCCTAGCTCTTCCCCCCCCTCACCACCACATCAGTTTTTGCTTTTTGTTTGTTTTCTTTCTCTTCTTATCCCGCCTGTCCTCTTCCTGTTTCCCTTCTCCTCCTCCTCCTCCTCTCTCTCTGTCGGCCAGGGTTCTCCCTGGGTGGGTGTCCATGTCATGGCCACTGGTTAATTAGAATGTCCTGACAGAGCACCGGTCATTAAGAGTTCAACATACAGGGATGGAAAGATGGGGCGAGTGGCTAATGCACGCTACGAAGAAGAGAGGGGAGAGAAAAACGCAAGATTGTTGTTCAAATCTTTAAGCGTGCTTTTTCTGTTTTGTTTTTGTTTTTGTTTAGAGATGGCTCTGCGCCAATTATGTAAAAACATCCGTGTTAATAAGAAAACAAAAAAAACACATATGGACAAGTAAGGGGGGGGGGGGGGGGGGGGGCATTTACTATAGTGACGTCTTCTCTCTGGAAGAGGATTCGATTTTCTTTTAGACAAGCCTGCTGTGGTAACAGATTTAGCCTGTACTAGCACCTTTAGTCAATAGTCATTGTCAAAGTTTGGATTCAATCTAGGCCTCTGTCTTTATACCATAACAAACTGTCACTATGGTGACGCACCATTATATGCGAAATCTCGTCACCAGCATTCCCGGAGTGGAGAAGAGAGGAATACAGTCAGACACCCAAAGGAAGGCTCTGACCATGGAGTACATCTGCAACCAGTATCCCCAGGAATACTGGACCCATGTCTTCACAGATGGCTCCGCCACAGAGGCAACGAGGGATGGTGGAGCTGGAATCTTCCTCCGATACAAAGACGGAGATGAAGAAATTGCAATTCCAACAGGAAAGTACTCCACCAACTTCCGAGCTGAGCGAGAAGCCCTCTGTGAGGCAGCCACAACAGTCTTGCAGAACTCCAAAAGAACAACGGGGCAGGTGGTGGCCTTCTCTGACGCTCTCTCCGTGCTCCAAGCCCTCAAGAACTCCCGCTGCAAAGACCAGAACCATCTCACTTCAGCCCTTGTTGCCCTGAGTGCCAGAGTGGAGAAAGTGGTGGTACAATGGGTACCAGCACACTGTGGCATCAGAGGCAATGAAAAAGCGGACATTCTGGCAAAAGACGGTGCACAGAAGGAGCAGGCCAACAACCTGGTGTCATACGATGAAATTAGGACAATCATCAAGGCACAACAAGGAATAAAATGGCGCCTCCTGCATCCCAAATACAACCCAGAAGACACATACCATTTGCTGGGACGACGACGGAACAGGTCAAGATCTTCCGCCTGAGGACTGGACACAATCGCCTGCTCCACCACATGCACACAAAATTTGGCATTGGACAGAGTGGAGAGTGCCCTTGTGGTGAGGGACCAATGACAACTGACCACATCCTTCAAGTCTGTACGACGTATGCAGCATCCAGGAGAAAGTAACTGGCCAACACCGACAGCAGTGGAAGCCAAGCTGTACGGCACCCTGGAGGAGCTGCGACGGACGGCCAGCCTTCATCGAGGACACCGGGCTGCTCATCTAACGGGATGGCGAACGAGGAAGAAGAAGAAGATATTCCTTGCATAAAGTGAGAAGCACCCCCCGGCCCCCCCCCCCCCCCCCCCCCCCCCCCGCCAAGGCATTAATTCTCGAATGCCTAAATTCTATGTCTTTTGTGTTCAGTCTTATCTTCAGTGTCTTGTCAATAGCATTTCTGTCACCCGCTTCATTGCTGCTCC
>CM031598.1:55444688-55447188 GCA_018398815.1 Conus ventricosus | reverse complement strand
ACACACACACACACACACACACACACACACACACACACACACACACACACACACACGCGCGCGCGCGCGCACGCACGCACGCACGCACGCACGCACGCACGCACACACACACACACACACTTTCCTTTTGTTCCATTTTACTACCCTTCTCTGGCTGCTTTGGGGGTGCTGTTGGATTCTTTTTTGAACCCTTGGTGATGAGAACACCACAGAATTATGGACTTTGGTGTGTCTCTATTTGACACCAAGAGCACAGACACAATCAGCCGTGTTTCCTGATGAGTCCGATCCAGCGGACGAAAGGCCTAGGAGCAGGCAATACAAATAGATCTGCCTTCGAAGGGGAAGTACGATGGTTCCCTCAGGCAGCTAGTGAAGGGTTTTTCATATTTATAATGTATTCCCCCCATTTTTTTCATCTTAATTTTTTTTTATTTTTTACTTCAAATCTTTGCCAAGTCGTTACTATAATGACTGAAGAATTGTTAACCTGCACTTGTTTTCTCCCACTATTTAATTGTTCAGCAGTATAATGTTTGGTCAATCAGTGGGAGATTGCATCTCTTAGGAGATCCAAGTAAAGGTTGTTCTGTACAATTCTTAGCCACTCACATTGCTTGGGTTATTGAACAGCAGAGCTGACCACTCAGACTGTTCCATATCTTTTGATCTCCCTTGCACCTTGAATGGATCCTCAAGCATAGGCTCAAAGATTGTCCCCTACATTTTATACTGTTTGCATAATGCTTTTAGTTTTTCACCAACTTTTTTCCTCTCCACACTTTCCTTTTGTTCCATTTTACTACCCTTCTCTGGCTGCTTTGGGGGTGCTGTTGGATTCTTTTTTGAACCCTTGGTGATGAGAACACCACAGAATTATGGACTTTGGTGTGTCTCTATTTGACACCAAGAGCACAGACACAATCAGCCGTGTTTCCCTGATGAGTCCAATCCAACGGACGAAAGGCCTAGGAGCAGGCAATACAAATAGATCTGCCTTCGAAGGGGAGTACGATGGTTCCCTCAGGCAGCTAGTGAAGGGTTTTTCATATTTATAATGTATTCCCCCCATTTTTTTCATCTTCAATTTTTTATTTATTTTTTTTGTACTTCAAATCTTTGCCAAGTCGTTACTATAATGACTGAAGAATTGTTAACCTGCACTTGTTTTCTCCCACTATTTAATTGTTCAGCAGTATATATATATATATATATATATATATATATATATAACAAACTAATAAATTCCAAGGATAAGTACCGAGCATCGTTCCAGCAACTTACAGAGCAGCTTGGTGTTGCAATGACTGCAAGAAATATTGAATTATAAACAAAGCTTGCTCTTATGTCTTAGATTGAAGAAATAGGGGGAGATACGCATTCATACCTGCAGTGGCAGATGATTCTGCCTAACTAACAGTATGTGCTTGAGTGGGTGGATGGGGAAAAATAAAATAAATGCTTCTCAAAATGAGCCTTCAGCAAGCTTATATTCTCCAAGGGGGAGAGACATCCTCCAATAGGGAGGGAAACTCACTAACATATAACTCCTGGTCATATACCGATATTTCGAAACTTGGTGGTTTCTCCTCAGTGACCGCGGAAAGTGGTAATTTGACTCCTCTGCCTTTTCAGTTTTAAGAAGAATGCAATCCCAGAAAAGGCTGGTGTGCAATACTGTAGTATGTTTGTTAAGTTTTCAAAAAACCAACCAAAGGTGCCATCTAAGAAGCAAAAGAAAATCATGAAAGAGCAAAACAAGCTACATTTTCTTGTGAAAAGTAGAAAATATAAAAAGATATCCTCTAAGACACAAGTGCTGAGGGCCAGTTCTTGGAATGAATCCGCAAGGGGCTAAAATACAACAAACTAATAAATTCCAAGGATAAGTACCGAGCACCGTTCCAGCAACTTACAGAGCAGCTTGTGTGTTGCAATGACTGCAAGAAATATTGAATTATAAACAAAGCTTGCTCTTATGTCTTAGATTGAAGAAATAGGGGGAGATACGCATTCATACCTGCAGTGGCAGATGATTCTGCCTAACTAACAGTATGTGCTTGAGTGGGTGGATGGGGAAAAATAAAATAAATGCTTCTCAAAATGAGCCTTCAGCAAGCTTATATTCTGCAAGGGGAGAGACATCCTCCAATAGAGAGGGAAACTCACTAACATATAACTCCTGGTCATATACCGATATTTCGAAACTTGGTGGTTTCTCCTCAGTGACCGCGGAAAGTGGTAATTTGACTCCTCTGCCTTTTCAGTTTTAAGAAGAATGCAATCCCAGAAAAGGCTGGTGTGCAATACTGTAGTATGTTTGTTGAGTTTTCAAAAAACCAACCAAAGGTGCCATCTAAGAAGCAAAAGAAAATCATGAAAGAGCAAAACAAGCTACATTTTCTTGTGAAAGTAGAAAATATAAAAAGATATCCTCTAAGACACAAGTGCTGAGGGCCAGTTCTTGGAATGAATCCGCAAGGGACTAAAATACAACAAA
>CM031598.1:55427188-55434688 GCA_018398815.1 Conus ventricosus | reverse complement strand
GGGGTGGGGGTGGGGGAGTAGCCAGTTTTGCACCCCACCTACCAGCACAGCAAGCGGCTCACCAGTTGGCCTTCACAGCGACCAACCGCCTATTCACCCACTCATCCCACCAGCAAACCATCCAGCTTACCAACCAACCAACCAACCAACCAACCAACCAACCAGCCAACCAATGGCCCAGCCATCTCCCCCAATTACTTTTGACAACCAATATGCTGTTAAAAATCCAAACAGACATCCTGCCCAAAGAGCCAACCGACCCCAAAGCAGCTAATAAGCAAATAAACAAACAGGCAGTTCATCAGCTAACAAGCTGCAAGCCAACCAATCGCCGCAACACGAATTCGCTGACGTGGCAGGAATCTAATCCCAGACACAAGGTGGCGCTGCTCTTCGTGCTGCGTTCTGTCCTCTTTCATCCCATCGGTTCTCTCCCTTGCCCTTTTCTTCCCATTCTCCCCCTGCTCCCCACCTTCCTTTCTCCCACCTCTTCCTGTCCCCACGAGAATGACTACACTCAGGTCATTTGCCTGTGGTGGGTGACCACTTCTACCAAACAAAAGCCTTTGTCAGAACTGTCTCAGTGTCGGTCTGTCTGCCTGTCTGTCTCTCTGTGTCTGTCAGTCAGTCTTTTCCTGTCGCATTTTCTTGTCTCTTTTATCTTCTATCTCTTTGTCTGTCAATCTCCTTCGCCCACTCACGCACGTGCCCCTGTCGACCCCTGTGCTTCACCCATTCCCTCACCAAGACCATTTTTGTATTTTTTTTTCTCTCTTCTTCGTATCCCACATGTCGTCTTCTGGTTTCGCCGTTCCTCCTCTACCTCTGTAGGTCTTTTTTCCCTTGGTAGGTGTCAGTATCATGGCCACTGATGTATCAGCATTCCCTGGTAGATCGCTGATCATTAGGAGCACAACAGACAGGGACAGAAAGAAGGGGCGAAAGAACAGTACACTCAACAAGGAATAAATGGAAAGAAAAGGTTGTTCAAATCTTTGGGCGAGCTCTTTGTAAGTGTCCCTGCAAAACATTCTGCAGAAACATCTATTTTGATAAGTAAATAACAAATGCAGACAAATAATTGAGTTGGCAGTTTACTACTGCGAGGTTTTTTCTTCAGCAAGAGCACAAAATGTCCTTGCAGAAAAGCTGGCTGTACGGATAAACTTGGCCAGTACTAGTGTCCCCAGGACCAAATCTGTGTTAATATTTGACACAGCCTGGAGTTCCGGCTTCACAGCATGCTAGACTGTTACTATGGGGATGCATTGTTGTATATGAAATTCTGCCGTTGCAATGATAAATTTGTAATAATGATGATAATAAAGAATCGGGATATAGATCATTGGCATTATCAAGAGAACACAGAGATTAACATATGTAAGCAAACTACACTGCCATTAGTATAATAGATAAGATGCTGCCTAAACTGTTATTGTCCAACAACAGTAATTCCCGGTGGTACGATGACATACACGTCAGGCAGTCAGGAATCTTGACAGTCATTCATCCTAAATCATGGCATCAGGCTTGGGGTAGATTATCAGGCCCAGTCGTTATTGTTCTCCATCCTAGGCTTCTTCAGTCTCCTTCTGGTGCATTAATTCTTCATTGTACCTCATAGAACGGCTTTGGATAGGGAGTCATTGTAATATACCTGCCCATGATATGCAAGCGTGCGGTAGTGGTCAATTGTGAGGACGGGTCTGTCCTCTGTCAGCATTTGTGCTGACTTGCTGACCAACGCTATTCATGTATCTCATATTCCTGTTTGATGCAATCATTCTCAAACGCCTCAATCCTGTTCCTTTTGTTTTCACCTCAGATTCAGCGTCCTTCCAATAGCATTTCCTCCAGCCTGTCATTTCTGCTCCTGCATACACAGCGATACCCAAGTTTGCTGTGTTGCAGCATCAGTATCAGATATATACAGAAACAATCAATATCATGTCATGAAGGAGCTGCCAGAGAAGACTCGAACATCTAGATTCTGTCATGGCACTGGAGTATGCAAAAATCACACGCAACAGTGAAAATTGTTAGGTAACGGATTAAGCAGAAGATGTCAATGATTTCTGTCACTTTGCTTCGTAACATCCAATAATACACAATTTTAAAAGTATACGTACGTGTGTTTCATGATCACGTAACCAAGTGCACACACTCGTAGCGTACATGAGCAACCTATGTGCTCATATAAGAAGCACACACACACACCACACACACACACACACACACACACACACACACACACACACACACACACGCACGCACGCATGTACGCACGCACGCACGCACGCACGCACGCACGCACGCACACGCACGCACACACACACACACACACACACACACACACACACACACACACACACACACACACGATACTTATGTCACACACACACACACACACACACACACACACACACACACACACACACACACACACACACACACACACACACACACACATACATGACGCACACGGAAATTACTTACACGGATGTGACACACGCATATTCACCCCCAAAAATAATCAGCAGTATAGTTTCACACCACACAGCTTATTTTAGGCAGTCGTCATGCTAAATATAGTTAAAACGTTACAGCAAACCAGCTTCATACTGCACAGTATGTATTAAAAACCATACATGGTCAAAAATGCCACCATGATACACTTTGAAAAATTCAATATTCGTTTCAGGCAACTCTAATACTAAACAGAACCAAATTTAACGAGACTTGGTAAAAAGATGGAAATATCAGAGAACAAATACAATGATTTTTAAATTTCTTATATCGTTGTTTGATTCTAATTGCCGATTTCAAGTTATTCTATCCGTTGACGCGTGTAAAACTAAAGCTTTGACACATTCTCTGTCCACCTGGGCTACGTCATGGCTTTGTTAATTGATATGTGACCTGATTTGTGGCTTCATTCGTAACTCGGGAGATGGAAGCTAATTTCCCCCAGGAGCACACTGTTCCTGTAAACACAGACTGAACACTGCGGGGGGAGTGAGAGCAGCGAGACAGTGTACTGTCTGGTTTGATGTTTTACATAAAGTGAACCGTCCTAGCGCAAATCTCTTGGGGCAAACTGAGTGGGAGTGATGAATGCTATTCATTAGACGTTTAGACGTTATCTTGGTCCCTCCGCATTAACGAAACGCTGTGCTGTGGGTGGAACGGAATGGTATAGTATTCTACAATTTGTTTTCATGTTTGTTGCAGAACAAAATGTTTCTCTCTCTCCTCTCTCCTCTCTCTCTCTCTCTCTCTCCTCTCTCTCTCTCTCTCCTCTCTCTCTCTCTCTCTCTCTCTTCGGTGATAGAATATGATAAGAGACAAAAGAAGGAGGGAATAAGAGAGGGAGGAAAGCACAGACGGGAGGACGAAGGCAGAAGATGCTAGTCACACAAAGTACAACTCACCATCAAACGCCACCGGCTGGGCAGCTGCCAGAGGTAACGATCTGGCAGATTCTCTTCCCACTGAATGGGAACTGGGGGCTTGCCACCACCTGTCGGTCAGCTGCTGGCCAGCATGGCTAGCACAGCTATTTTAAGTCTTCCCACTGAATTGAAACTGGGGGCTTGCCACACCACCTGTCGGTCAGCTGCTGGCCAGCATGGCTAGCACAGCTATTTTAAGTCTTCCCACTGAATTGAAACTGGGGGCTTGCCACACCACCTGTCGGTCAGCTGCTGGCCAGCATGGCTAGCACAGCTATTTTAAGTCTTCCCACTGAATTGAAACTGGGGCTTGCCACACCACCTGTCGGTCAGCTGCTGGCCAGCATGGCTAGCACTGCTATTTTTAAGTCTTCCCACTTTTTTTTAAAAACAAAATCGGCGTTTGCATGCATAGCCACAAACTGCTTCCACCTTGATGGAGTTAATTTCCAAGATCCCCTTTTTGCAACTGTTTCTGATACCTGCGTTGCTGCGACTTTTCCTCATACAATTCAAGCTTTTCAGCGCACTTTTAGCGTCTACAGTCTCCTTGGCTTTTGGTCTCTCTGGAAATCAACATAGTAGCAGACTCCAGTGGGAAGCTTATTTAGGAAAAACCCAGTGAAGTCTAGAACTATTTGTGAGAACTGCACACGCTCCTTATCAGACCCGTGCGTCAGCCCCATGAATGCCAATTTTGCTGTGGCAAGTCTTGACGTTTTGCTTTGTACCCGAGGGGAGAAACACTATGGTGGAGAGGGAGAAAGAGAGAGAGAGAGAGAGAGAGAGAGAGAGAGAGAGGAGAGAGAGAGAGAGAGAGAGAGAGAGAGAGAGAGAGATGGGGAGGGGAAGAAGGTTGGATATGTATATCTATATCTATATCTGTCTGTCTGTCTATATCTGTCTGTCTGTCTGTCTGTCTGTCTATCTATTTATCTATCTATCTATCTATCTATCTATCTATCTATCTATCTATCTATCTATCTATCTATCTATCTATCTATCTATCTATCTATCTATCTATAATCAGCCGTGTCTCCCTGATGAGTCCAATCCAGCGGACGAAAGGCCTAGGAGCAGGCGATATGAATAGAACTGTCTTCAAGTGGGATTACAATGGTTCCCATATGCTGCTAGTGAGGGGTTTAACATTTCTAGTATATTTTGCTAATCTTATATTCTCATTTTATTCATTTCCTTCTCATCCCCCCTTTCGAGAGAAGAAATAAAATGAGAGAAAAAAAAACAGAGAAATATTTTATAATGAACCCTTCATTAGCCGCTTATGGAAACCATCGTAATCTACCCCGAAGACAGATCCATATATATGTGTATATATGTGTATATATGTGTATTTCAGCAACTTTTTTCCTCTCCACGCTTTCCTTTTGTTCCATTTACTACCCTTCGCTGGCTGCTTTGGGGGTGCTGTTGGATTCTTTTTTGAACCCTTGGTGATGAGAACACCACAGAATTATGGACTTTGGTGTGTCTCTATTTGACACCAAGAGCACAGACACAATCAGCCGTGTCTCCCTGATGAGTCCGATCCAGCGGACGAAAGGCCTAGGAGCAGGCAATACAAATAGATCTGCCTTCGAAGGGGAGTACGATGGTTCCCTCAGGCTGCTAGTGAAGGGTTTCTCATATTTATAATATATTCCCCCCCCCCCCTTTTTTTTTAAAAATTCAAATCTATGTCAAGTCATTGCTGTAATGATTGAAGAATTGTTAACTTGCACTTGTTTTCTTCCACTGTTTAATTGTTCAGCAATATATATATATATATATATATATATATATATATATATATATATATATATATATATTATATATATATATATATAAATATATAACGAAGATAAACCCCCACAGTATGTTGGACACCACTCTGTGATCTGTGGGTGCACTGCTGATCCAGAAACTGGCCAGTCACAGAATACAAAATAAAAACAGGCACGCTAACCACACACTCTTCATGTTTTTAAAAAAAAAAAACTCTTGAGTTAAAAAAAAAAAATGAAGAGTGTGTGGTTGGTGTGCCTGCATATATTTTTGTTCTCTCTCTCTCTCTCCTCTCTCTCTCTCTCTCTCTCTCCCTCTCTCTATATATATATATTATACATATGTGTGTGTGTGTGTGTGTGTGTGTATAAACAAACACACATATCTATATCTATACGTATATCTATCTGTCTATTATGTTTAGTGTGTGTGTGTGTGTGTGTGTGTGTGTTGTGTGTTGTGTGTGTGTGTGTGTGTTGTCCGCGTAGGCTAAGATAGATAGTAATAGAGTACGGGCTCATACACGCGTGCACGCACTTGCATAGAGAGAGAGAGAGAGAGGAGAGAGAGAGGAAGAGAGAGAGAGAGAGAGTAGAGAGAGAGAGAGAGAGGGAGAGAGAAAGAGAGAGACTTGGGGCCAAAACTATAAATTTTAATGATTATTTAAGAATGGAACATAATTTGAAATCTCTCTCTCTCTCTCTCTTCTCTCTCTCTCCTCTCTCTCTCTCTCTCTCTCTCCTCTCTCTCTCTCTCTCTTCTCGCACACACACACACAGACACACACACACAGTAATAGAGTACGGGCGAAAAATGTGGGATTATCCCTGTAAACCAAGGAGACTTTAGAAAAGGCAGATCAACCATTGATCATTTAGTGAAATTAACAACTCAAATCAAACATCAATTTGCCAAAAGGCAAAATGTTCTTGCCACATTCTTTGATATAAATAAAGCATACGATCAGGTTTGGCATGAACGATTACTATACAAGTTAAAAACGGTTGGGCTTTCTGGTCATATCTATGACTATGTTAAAACATTCTTGGCCAACAGAAGTATCCAAACAAGAATTGGTAACATTTATTCCTCTAAAAGATTCGTTGATATGGATATCCCTCAAGGCTCTGTAATTGCTCCTATCCTATTTAATATCCTAACCTACGATTTACCAATATCTATTTCCAAAAAAGTAACTTTATTCAGTATGCCGATGATATCTGTTTGTGGATGAATATTACTTTTAAAAAGAAAACATCAAAAAGGTCTATAAATTTTATAAAAAGAGCATATCAATATAATCTAGACAATATTGCCATGTTTATGTCAGAAAATGGTTTAAACTTATCACCTCAAAAATCTCACATGATGCTATTTGATGCAAGTGGATCTGTTCACAATGCCCCAGAATTCAAAGTTAATAACATCACACTTAAATACGCTTCAAATATTAAATTCCTTGGTGTTTATATAACGTCTAAGCTCTCTTGGAACCTGCATTTAGAACATGCTGTAAATCAAGCAAGAAAGTCATTGAACCTTCTAAAAGTCATAAGCAAACAAAGCTGGGGTCAAGACACAAAGACATTAATTTATTTGTCCTCTGCTCTAGTTAGGTCTAAATTGTCGTATGCACAAGAGGTATTCTTTAGTGCTCCAAAATATCTATTGAAAAAACTGCAGAGCATAGATTGTAAAGCATACAGAATAGCCCTTGGAGTTCCTTTTCATGGTTCCATCATAGGATCTTACCATGAAGCAGGTGTATTGCCTCTTGATGATCAGCGAAAATTAGCCTGTGCTAAATACATTTTAAGATGCTCTACCATTCAAAATTCAAACCAAATGGAACTTGAAATTAGGTCCGATATTCATTTTCCTAAGCGTGCAAAACGTATCCGATCTAATAAAACTATTCTTACATTTTCTTTTAAACTATTGACAAAATTAAACACTAATCAAAAGAAATTAGCTGTGCGTTTTCCAATAAGTCCCATCCCAATCTGGGAGCTTTTTAAGGCTAAGTTTGATTATAACTATACACAGTTGTCCAAATTTGATAACATCAATGTACTTGCATATGAAGCTAGATCCCACATGAATGATTTTTATCCCAATCATCTAAAAATTTTCACTGATGGTTCTTTATTAGACAATCAGGCAGGCTGTGGTTTTGTCATCCCCACTTTAAAAGTTGAGAAATCTTTTATCTTGGTAAGGACGTCTCCATTTTCACAGCTGAATTAATAGCAATTTTAATGGC
>CM031598.1:55412188-55422188 GCA_018398815.1 Conus ventricosus | reverse complement strand
GGGGATGTTTAACCTGCCCCGTGCTCACAGTCTTCAAGTAGACTATTCTGGCACACAGGTTGCATGCATTGTGTATTTCCGTGTAGCCGTACTCACCCGTCTTAGGACATGAGCATCGGGATCTTTAGAGTCCGTGTATGATCTTTAGTGCATGTGACACAGACTAGACCTCGGTTTATAGTCCCATCCGTCTTGACACAGTCTGGGGTCCTGGTTTGAAACCATACCTGACTGTTACTATGGTGATGTATTATCATATCCGAAATGTTGCTGTTGCATCTATAAGCTTGTAATAATGACGAAAATAAAGAATGACAAAATACATTCTTAGCAACATTAAGAGAACACAAAAAATGTACCCGTGTAACCAGACAACATTGCCATTTATATAATGGGTAGATGCTGCCTAAACTACCATTATCCAGTGACAGTAATCCCGAGATGTGCTATGACAAAAAAAAAATTCACGCAATCAGCAATCTTAACAATCATTCATCTTTAATCATGCGCAGCAGGCTAAAGGTCCAGCCAACAGATCCAGTCGTTGTTCCTGTCCATCCGTGGCTTTTTCAGTCTCCCTCCTGTATCCTTTACTGCCCCCTGTAGAATAGTTTCAAAACGAAGTGACGGAGGGCGGAAAATGAAGACACAGACAAACAGAGTACAGGACAAAACACAATGCATTTCGACCTCTTGGGTCTTCTTCAGGGACAAACAAACAACATTTAGGACAGTGAAAACGAAGAACGAGAAACCACTTATCTTCTCATATTCGGCGCAAAATGTGTGTTGGATGAAAACGAGGCCCTCGAATATGATAATAATTATGAGAATATAAGAAGATAAGTGGTTTCTCGTTCTTCGTTTTCAATGTCCTAAAGGTTGTTTGTTTTTGCCTGAAAAAGACCCAAGAGGTCGAAATGCCTCGTGTATTGTCATGTAATCTGTTGGTCTGTGTCCTTGGCGGTAACTAGCCCCTTTTCTTTCTAAACCCTGTAGAATAGTTTTTGACAGGGAATCGTAGCGAGACACACTTCAGCATACATGTTGACTCACTGCCCCAAAATATTGATATTTTATACTACAGTATAAAGTGAAACAGCATTCATTTAAAGCATTCATTCTCAAATGCCTAAATTCTGTTTCTTTCGTTTTCAGTCTCATCTTCAGTATCTGACTGCATTCCCCACTCTTCATTTCTGTTTCTGCATACACATTTATACCCAGGTTTGCTCTGTTGCAGCACCAGCACCGGTAATCTGCAGGAAGCAATCAATATCTGATAGTGAAAAAGCTACCAGGGGAGACTCCAATATCTGATTCGATCATGACACTGACGTGTGCAAAAACTACATGTGACAGGAAGAGGGGCTGGGCAGAAAGAGTAAATGGCTTCTAACATAGCTTTAGAAATTCACTATGTGCCAAATACATGCATGGGATAATTCATGGTTACCCATGTCCCAGTGCAGTGAACACACCCATATAGTTTATGTGCACCTCTGTGCCCATATAAACAAGCGCACGCACCAACACATAACACACACACACACACACACACACACACACACACACAACACACACACACACACACACACACACACACACAAACAAACACACACATGTCACATACACACAATATGACACATATGTGACATATGCACACACACACACACACACACACACACACACACACACACACACACACACACACACCACACACACACACACACACACACACACACACACACACACAAATGCACAGAGAAACAGAGACACAGAAAAACAGGCAGACAGACAGACAGACAGACACACACACACACACACACACACACACACACGAGCGCGCGCGCGCGCGCACACACACACACACAGACACATAAACACACACGCACACGCGCGCGCGCGCGCGTGCGCGCGCGCACACACAAATACACACACACCACAACCACACACCACACCACACCACACCACACCACTACCCTACAGTCCAGTACAGTACGCTACATTACGATACAGTACAGTACAGTACAGTACAGTACAGTACAGTAACTACACTACACTACACTACACTACACTACACTACACTACACTACACTACACTACACTATACTACACTACACTTGAGAATGTAAGTGTTAACGTTACACAGCATAATTTGCTTTAGCCTAAAGCTAACGATGCTCAATGTGCTATCATTCCGGACTGGTAAACAACTCATCCCAACATTCGCCAAACCAGGAAAAGAACACTGTCAGAAATCAAAACGAAATCTGCTATAATAAAGATTTGCTTGGCTTCTTGTCACGTCCACCAAGAGTTGAGTTTTCACATGTGTTTGTTGATGTTTGTCTCTCTGCTAACAAGATCGCGGGGAAAAAAATG
This sequence comes from Conus ventricosus, assembly GCA_018398815.1. NCBI lineage: Eukaryota > Metazoa > Mollusca > Gastropoda > Neogastropoda > Conidae > Conus > Conus ventricosus. The sequence continues at coordinate 55,419,803 of CM031598.1, read as the reverse complement.
ACCACGAACCAGATCTAACGGAACTGGTCTAACGATGACATGACGGAATTACCTGACAGCAAATCCGATAATCTTTTCGTTCATTGTTTAATTTTAAGTGCTGGTTTCAATTATCTCTATGCATTGTCGAGTGAAAGACAAAAGCTTTGACGCATTTGCTGTACACCTGGGTCACTTTATGGCTTTATTAATTACTGTGTGGCTTGATTTGTGGCTTCATTCGAAGCTTGGGATGTGGAAGTTAATTTCCCCCAGGAGCACATTGTTCCTGTAAACACAAAGACTGAACAACGCGGGGCGTGACAGCAGTGACAGAGTGTCCTGTCTAGTTTGATGTAGGACATGAAGTGAACCGTCCTTTTGCAAATCTCTTGCGGCGAACTGAATCGGAATGATGAATGCTATTCGTTTGACCTTGCTTTCGTTCACTTCACATTGAGCCTATAACGTTGTATTGTGGTAGTACTGAACGGTATTCTACGATTTTTTCCTATTTGCTGCAAAACATACATTGCCTCCTCGTTCTATAAGTCACATACACTCACGCACAGACTAACACTTGTACACAATCACTCTCTCTCTCTCTCTCTCTCTCTCTCTTACAGACTAACACTTGTACACAATCACTCACTCTCTCTCTCTCTCTCTCCTCTCTCTCTCTCTCTCTCTCTCTCTCTCTCCTTTCCATCTCTCTCTCTCTCACACTTTCCATCTCTCTCTCTCTCTCTCTCACTTTCCATCTCTCTCTCTCTCTCTCTCTCTCTCTCTCTCTCTCTCTCTCTCTCTCTCTCTCCTCCTCTCTCTCTCTCTCTCTCTCTAAAAATATATATCTAAGACAGAATATGAGGAGAGATAGGAAAGGGAGATAATCAGAGGGGCAGGGAATAAGGAAGGGAGGAGGAAGGCAGATGGTGCCAGACACGCAAAGAACACTCACCAGCAACACCAGTGGCATGGCAACTACCAGAGATCTGGCAGACATCTGTCTTCCTGTCAATGGGTTCTGGGTTCTTGTGTCCTCCTGTCCGCAACGTGCTGCCCTTCTTGGCTTACACACCCGATTCAAAGTCTTTTCACTTTTTATTATAAAAAAAAAGAGATAGACTCAACGTCGTATTTATAGCCACTAGCTACTTTCACTCTGATGAAAGTACTTTCCAAGGTTTTTTTTTCGCAACTGTTACTGCTGTCTGCAGAAGTGTATTTTTTTTCCTCCACAAGATTCAACTTTTTAACTCTCGTTCGCGTCTTTATCTCCTTTGTGCTGGTCTTTCTGTAAATCAAGATAGTAGCAGACTGCACGCCCCCCCCCCCCCCCCTTTTCTTCCTGTTTTTCCTTTCATTTAAATCTTTGCCAAGCCATTAATGAAATGACGGAAGAATATATATATATATATATATATATATATATATATATATATATATATATATATATATATATATATATATATATATATAATATTGTGTGTGTGTGTGTGTGTGTGTGTGTGTGTGTGTGGTGTGTACATATATTATATGTACACACACACACACACACACACACACACACACACACACACACACACACCTTGTTTTTCAAAGGGTCACGATGAGAACTGCACAGAAAGTGATGATTGTTTGTTTTTCTCCCCCCCCCCCCCCCCCCCCCCATGAACATTTGCTCCCTGGAGGCAGACACGGAAGGACAGACTTTTGTATGTTTTTCACCCAACACCTGTCTTTCAGGTGGGACACACACACACACACACACACACACACACCACACACACACACACACACACACACACACACACCAGAATGTCAATTCTCTGTCTGCTGCTGTGACGGTTTCACTGAATGGGCATCGTCTTCTGCGCGTGACAAGTGTTTCCGGACAATGTCTTACGAAAGAGAGAGAGAGAGAGAGAGAGAGAGAGAGAGAGAGAGAGAGAGAGAATGTTGCAGGAGATGGAGTGGGTTGGATGAGGTGGATGAATTAAAAAGGAAGGGGATAGAGGGAGACAAATCCAGGGAGGAAGAGAGCAGGAGGGCTTTGTTGAATCCAAAAAGGAAAGTGAAGTGGCTTCATCAGCTTGCCTTGTCTTTCTCTCTGACACGCTAAAAACAAAACAAAAAAAAAAAAAAAAAAAAAAAAAAACAAAAAAACTCACCACACAAAACATCCCAAAAAGGAAAGTGGAAATACTTTGTATGCAGAAAATCTTTGAAATCCACTTTTTCTGTCCATATCTCTAACCCCCCCCCCCCCCCCTCTTCTCTCCCTACCTCCCCATCCCTTTCACTCCCCCCCCTCCCCTCTCCTTTCGTTCCTCCACCCCTAACTCCACGTGCCAAGCATGCAGAGTGTCGGGACTGCTGTGGACGAAGTGATCATCCATTTCATCACTTCAGGTTTCATTTGATAAAGAACAACGAGGTCACCCCGGAGAATGCATACTTTCTATCAAGGTAGAACAATCCTTCCGCTCACTGGATCTGTGTCGTCCGCCATATCATCACCAAGTCTTACAACTGTATAGATATCAAAACATCTAATAAGCCTGATGTTTTGTCATTTATGTCCATGCATTTTCATAATTACTTTTTTTTTAATTATCGAAATTTGCGCAAAAAGTTCAAACATACCCTGGTTTGTATTGTTAAAGAAAGAGAAGAAATCATCCCGTCTCTGCAATAAAGTGTAATAATGGGTTCGTCCTTGGAATAGCCCCCCCCCCCCCCCTTAGTTGTTGTGAAATCAGTTTTGTAGTGTTTGCGTGTAATGTTTGCTCACAAACAAATGAACACACACATAAAGACAGACACAGGTGAAAACATATCATCCACAGTGAAAAGGAAACAACAGCAACAATACTGAAGATAAAAGAACAAATTGAAGATGCCACCGTGGCAACGACACTAATGGACACAGTCAGCGGTTCCTTTCATCATTCTGCCGAACCGAGTGCCAGCATGTTTTCTTTTCTGCCTACAACAATGAAGGACTGGGACGAGCTGCCCCAGAAAGTTGTTGAGGCCCAGAACAACAACACTGTTACGACAAAAGTTTTGAAACCCCCAAAGAAAAAAGTCACGACGTACTGCGTCAGTTCAGATTTCAAGGAGAGAGAGAGAGAGAGAGAGAGAGAGAGAGAGAGAGAGAGAGAGAGAGAGAGAGAGAGAGAGAAGAGAGAGAGAGAGAGAGAGAGAGAGAGAGACAGAGACAGACAGAGACAGAGAGAGAGAGAGAGAGTGAGTGAGTGAGAGAGAGGGAGAGAGAGAGGGAGAGAGAGAGAGAGAGAGAGAGAGAGAGAGAGAGAGAGAGAGAGAGAGAGAGCGCGCATATCAATGTATGCTATATCCACTGGATAAGACTAAGAAATGAAATCCAATTTTCTGATCAACCGCATTGTCTCCTGATGGGTAACATGAAACTTTGAACCCTGGGAGGAACCCCCCCCCCCCCCCCCCCCCCCCCCCCCCCCTGCGGGCCTTTCTGACATTTATCTGGGCAGATGATGCTGACTAAGGTGAAGGACAAGAGTTGGTTCGAGTTTCTCTTTGAATCGATCTAGACGGAGAAAACGTCGACTTGGTTAACAGGTTCAGCGTCAGCAGAAGGTCCACAAATCAATATCCATATGACCGTCATGAAGGCCCCTTAAAACACAGATGCGTTCCTACATTCTCATCTTATTCACAATGCATCCTTCAGCTACCATAAACCCTGGTCACTGATATTGTATTATTAAACTGTAAGCTCGAGAAACATGGCGAAACACAGCCAATCAACATACATGGTATATTCTTAAATGTTCGAGCGCCATGATCTTGTGTACCAATCAAACTGCACGGAACTTCCACACGAATGGAGGACTGTGACATATTATAGCCAATTAAGCTACTCGGAACATTCAAAGAACAAATATCTGGAGGTTTCTCAACTTTCAGTACTAGCCTATTCTAGGATTCTAAAGCGTTATTCAGAATTTCAAAATGGAGTGACTGACGTTTTTCGTTGTTTGTACTGTCCCACATGTTAAATGTGATTTATTTTTTCGCCTGAAGAAGACCCAAGTGGTTGAAATGCATCGTGTCTTGTCTTGTGCTTTGTTTGTCAATGTCATTGGCGGTAAGTTCTAAACAACTCTATTCCTAATCTCGTTATTCAGAATTATTACGTAGTCTGCGCACACGTTATCTTGTAAACTAACGTCACGTTAAATTGAAAACATGTTAAGCAAAACCAAAATATATAGATTTGTATTAGTTGATAATGAAAACTACAGTCGATCTGTTTGAAACAGACACTTTCCTCTTCAGCAAAGTTCACTGGGTCTATTTTTTTTTGTCCACACAGTGATTGCATTTACTTTACAGGAAGATAAAAACAACAACAACGACGACAATGACGACGACAACAACAATAACAACAACAACTGCAGCAATAACAAAAGCAGCAAAACCAGCATATCTGTGGTCAGAAAGAAAATGTACCAGACAAAAAAGTCATACATATGATGGTCTTAAGAGCTGTCACTGAGGAGAGAGAGAGAGAGAGAGAGAGGAGAGAGAGAGAGGGGGAGAGAGAGAGAGAGAGAGAGAGAGAGAGAGAGAGAGAGAGAGACTTCAGACTTCAGATTTTTATTCAGTAAGGCCATTGGCCCATTTGAAGGGGAATGAGCACAATCATTCACATTAAGTGTAAGAAACAAAATTATCAGGAAACAAAAACAACAGAACACAACGCCTTCTAAGACGTCATTATTTCTCTGATCTTAAACGCCTTAAACAGAAACATACCTAAATTCCTAATAACCTTATAACTGTTAGAGCTAAGTAGCAACTGTAAACGAAACATACATGGGCGCCTATAATATTTTGTGGAATAAATTTCTGATGAATGTCTTCTAAAGCTGGACAAAGGAACATAAAGTGTATTCATTTTCCTCACCTTGCATACACAATGGACATACCAAGTCATTTTGTCTATGCTGTCTGTATCTTAAGTAATGAGTCCTTATGTCCGAAACACCAACTCTGAATTTAGTAATTGATCTTTCAGATGCATATCCAAATCAAATTTCAAATAAGACTGAGTACAATGAAAACTAGAGTAATTTCTGTACAAATCATAACGTCCACTACTTTGGATATGATCGTCCCACATTTGCCATCTGCAGTCAATCAAAACTTTGTCTGAAAACATGAATAAACTGGCTTTGATTTCCAACACCCTGAGACAGCCAGACATCCACAAATCCATGCTTACACAGACACAGACGTACATTTGAAACCCAGTTTGTGTTTCCCTTTACATCTAATTCGAACAACATTCATAAGACTTACGAGGCAATCTATAATGCTCCATCTGTAAAAGCTTTAACCAATACCGCATACATCTAATGACTGAACAAATAAACAATGGATATCTATTAGTCTCCCCATATACCAAACCATTGGAAATACGCCTGTCAAAACCTAAAAAACCTCTTCAAAGCAAATAATGCACTGCCTCACAATGAACAACGGCATTATCCAACCCCAAATTTCGGCCCCATACATTAGAACAGGCTGTATTTGGGAATCAAAGATTTTTAGAAATAACTCAAGCGAATTGTTATTCAAAGCAATTAATCTTTTCATTACACATATCAAAGCATTCTTTGCTCTACATGCAAGATTTTTACAGGCAAGATAAAACTTAGGCGTGTAGAAAAATAGACCCCAAAATATTTATATAAATTCAGTACAGGTATAGTAACTCTGTCATACATCCACCTTTCCCTTGCCGCCAAATAACCTCCCTTTCTAAACACCACGATGTTGCTTTTATTCATGTTCACTTTCAACTCTAATGAAGAGGCAGCCCTGCTCAGGTTATTAAATGACGTTGTAAACCAACTATCGTTTCTGAAACCAAAACAACATCATCTGCTAATAGTAGGATAAATAATTCCAACACATCTTCTGGAAATCGTCCACCATGAAGGCCATTATTGATAACCTCAATGGCAAGCTCATTAATGAATACAGAAAACAGCGCAGGACTACAAACATCACCTTGCCTAACCCCAGCAGAACAATTGCTATAACCTGTCAGATTGGAGCTACTTCTTACCCTAGTCTTAACAACTTTGTACATGGTTCTAATACAGCCAAATAATTTCCCTCTGACGCCATTTTTTAAAAATAGTATAGTCCACAAAAGCTTCCTATTGATGGAGTCAAAGGCCTTTTCAAAGTCAATAAATGCGACATAAAATTTACGATTTAATGAGAATTGTTTCTGAACAAACGCAAGAAGAGTAAACATGTGGTCGACAGTAGAGTAACCCTTTTTGAACCCAGCCTGATGCTCTCCAGTGATGTTTTTATATTCAATCCATTCCTGCAATCTGTTGTTAATAACAGTACTATAACACTTTACTAGTAACATCAACCAAAGAGATACCTCTGTAATTATAAGGGTTATCTACGTCGCCCTTCTTGAATAAGGGCAAAGTTACCGACTCTGTCCAGTCTTCTGGGACGATACCATCATCAAAAATTCGATTAAAAAGAGCTAGTAAAAAATCAACAACTTGAGTCCAGCATACTTCAACAATTCACCAGTAATAGAATCGGGTCCTGCCGATTTGTTAGTTTTAATTTTCTGCATGGCAAATATAATTTCTTCTTTAAAAGAGGCGATTGAAATACTCGCCTTCTCCCTCATCGATAACATCAGAAAGCTCTTCATCACTTAAATATCTTATCTAGCAAATATTTAAAGTGCTAATTACCATGTATCCAGGGAGATATTATTCTTAGTATATTTTCTTTTAAATGAAGCTCTTTTTAATGTTTTCCAAAACTCCTGTTGTGAAGGAAGAGATCTGATCATGTGATCTAACAAGTTTTTATTGAACATCTTTTTCTTCTGCTTTTGAAGATTTTTATATTCTCTTCTTGCAATGACATACTCACTTCTATCGCCATGTCCAAAGTACGAAGCCATATTCTCAACAGTTTTAGCGTTTTCTTTCATTACCAAACAGTCACTGTCAAACCAATCTTCCTTTTCAGCGCCGTTTCTCATTAGCACACGTTTTTTTCATACATTCAGCACTGTTTTCAATACAATCATTAAACAAATCTAAAGCTTTATTTACATCAACATTAATCAGTTCTACAGCCTCATTTAGTTTTGAGCACATTTCTGCAATACACAAATTGGCTCTGTAAGTCGAAACATAATCATCACTCCATACGAACGTTTTAAATACAGTCGCCTCAACATTCTCCTTTGATTTATCACTATGGTTTGTTGTTAAGTCAATATGAAATTCAACAGGTAAATGATCGGATTCAATACGTTCCGAAACAAACAAATAACATAGAATCCCAAAAAGTAGACAAAAAAATCTTTAGATACGAGGAAATAATCATTAACGCTGCTCCCACTGTCTGAAATATATGTATAGCAACCATGGCGGTCGCCCTGACATACACCATTCATAATGTACAAATCAAAAGCAACGCAAAGATTTAACAATAACCTACCGTAGTTATTCAGAACATTATCATGAGAACATCGATCTGTGCAAGGTGGCTGGCTTTTTGTTTGCATACAGGAATCAAATACATCAGTAGA
>CM031598.1:55374688-55409688 GCA_018398815.1 Conus ventricosus | reverse complement strand
CAAGTGGGGCAAATCTGCGCCATAAGAAAACCTAACTCAGAGTAACTTTCTTCAAACCTTGCACAGCCTTTTAAACTTTAATAAAAACATCCAAATACAAAGACAAAAATCTAATGGAGGGGGGGGGGGGGGGGGGTGAGGTGGGGGGGGGGGGGGGGGGGGGGGGGGGGGGGGGGTGGGGGGGGGGGGGTGGGGGGGGGGGGGGGGGGGGAAACAAGCGCAGCCACAACCCTTTACTTCACACAGTAATGGCTTGGCAAAGATTTGAACTATCATTTTTTTACAATTTGCCAGCCATAAAGTACAAAAAGAACATGTTTGTGAAAGAAAGGAAGAAAAAAAATCGCAAACACCTGAACAAAGTGTAATGGGATTCGTCTTGTTACCATCCAACATTCTACCAAGGGTAGTTTTTTTTTCTTCTGAAATCCTTTTGTAGTTTTTTGTGTAATCTTACTGAGACAACAATAATCAACAGACACAGACGTAAAATGAAAACATAACTTTTCATGGCAAAAACGGGAACAAAAGCAACAATACTGTAGATTTAAAAAAAGGTTAAAGCTGTCACCAAAGACAACAACACTGTATATGCAACCAGCAATTCTTTGCTCACATGAAAGTTCATCAAATTGGCAGTTCGAAAACATGGCGAGCACAGCCTAAAAACAACACAGAGAATGCGCCTTAATATCTATGGTTACTGCAAGTCCAACAACTTGGCAGTTCGAGAAACATGCGTAGCACAGCCAGTCAACAAACAAGGACTATATCAAAAATGTTCGAGAATCATGACGTAGTGTAGCCGATCAAAATGCATGGACTTCTACAAATGGGAAAGTATGACGTATTACAGCCATCAAACAACTTTTAAGTGTTCAAGGAACCACATCTGTGACATTCGACACTTCCAGCACAATATCTGAACTCTAAAGAGTCCTCCAGAATGATTTTTTCAAAAATATAGTGTGTGCAAACGATATTGGTAAACAAACGTCACGTAACGTAAAACACACTTAGAGCAAAACCAAAATACCTAATCCAATCAACCAGAGATGGTAAGTATGGTCGCTCTGTCAAAACAGACGTCTTCCTTTTCATCAATTCACTGGGATTATTTCCTTTTTTTTTCTCTCTCCTCCATCCGGTGACTGCGTTATCATTTTCCCACAAAAAAAGCCAGCCAAACAAAAACACTTTGCCGCTCCTGAAAAAACAGTGCCAGGGAACAAAACACTGCATACTGCTGTCTTAGACTGCACTGAAGAAGAGCTGAGTTGGCTTCTTCGTCTGGAGCTGAGGACGAGGGTAAAGAATAGATATGAAGGGGAGTGAAGAGGAGATAGGTATGCTAGTGGGGGGACTTACAGATCATTGAGACTCAACAGTTAATGTCCTCAAAATGCTTGTGCCTAATATGAGGTGCGCTTTTTTTTCTTTTTATTTCATTTAATGCTCTCAAAAATCAAACAGTAGAAGTGGGATTTTTTTATTCTCCATACAGATCGAACTCAACATTTTAACCTGTGGTCAAGGAGAGTAATCTACCATATTAGTGATGTGACAACAATTATGGAAAAAACATAAACGTAGTCCATGGTCTGAATTATTCTCCCTTTTCCCTCTATCTCTACCTACCAACCCCGTTACATACCATTGCACCCTTTCTCCAACATCTCCTCTTCACTCCACAGCATTCTCTCACTCTCTCTCAATTCTCTCTCTCTCTCTCTCTCTCCGCCTCCTCTCTCTTCTCTCACTCTCTCTCTTATGCTATGGGGAAATTGTGTTGCAAACCCAATTTCTCATCCCCGCGCAATTGACGGGTTACTCGATAAGGTCAGTCTGACCAATGCCCTTGTCCTTCAGGTCAAACCCCAGTGTGTCACTCATCTATCAGAGTAACACCCCTCGAGCCCAATCACTGTGTGCTCTGTCTAGTTTTGTCCACGGCTAAGTACTAATAACGTTTTCCCTCTGGAGACTTTTACTGGCCGCCGTCTCTTTCTCGGTGTCCCCCGCCGTCTTGTCTGTCTGTGTTCCATGAAATTTGTATTTCTTTTCCTCATCATACCTCTCTCATCTCTCTCTCTCTCTTTCTCTCTCTCTCTCTCCTCTCTCCTTTTTTTGTCTTTTCTATGTTCGACATCTTCATACAACAATTCTACATTCCCTCTATACGCCCCTTCCTCACTATTCTCACACACTTTATCCACATCACTTAACTCTCTCTCTGTCTCTCTGTCTCTGTCACTCTGTCTCTGTCTCTCTCTCTTCTCTCTCTCTCTCCTCTCTCACTCTTCTCTCTCTGAGGACTTTTATTTACGATCTTCTCCAATTGAAACCTATTCCTGTGTGGGTCGGTCGATTTATATGCGCTTGCTGACATCACTTCCATAGTCGTCAAGGTGGGTGGGGATGATGGCGTGTTGGTGGACTCACATCAGCGGAAAGAATATTTAAGAACTAAAAACCGGTGCAACTAGCTACCACATGGGTATTGAAACACCAGATTTCTCAGTCGAGGGTGCAGTTAGAATCCACAATCATCCAGCATAAATAGAGAGAGAGAGAGAGAGAAACGATAGAGAAGAGAGAGAGAAATAGAGAGAGGAGAGAGAGAGAAAATTCAACACCAATGAATGCTGGCGGCTGTCCACCAAGCGTAAGACCTTTAAAGAAATTGCCGCTCACATAGCCCACACTTGTCCTACAACGGAGACGTACACGCAAAAGAGGCAACTATGGTGCAACAGAGAGGAAGCTTACCCATCTACAATCTACTTCAGTTCTTCCCCCCAAAAAACTCTCAAATCACCCGAAAGAAACACGAAAAAAAAATCTGTTCTACCGCTGGGTCGGAAAGGAAATCTTGTCTAGTCATATTCAGCATTAAACCCCTCCCACCCCCCCCCTCCCCCATCCGCCCCCCACCACCACATCCCATTTCCCCGCACCAAATATAGCGAAGTCCTTACCAATCACGTGTAGGTCAGTGTAGTATTACGATCTGTTCAAAATAGCGCTCATCCCCCCACCCTCCTCCCACCCCTCCTTCCCCCACCTCCTCCCCTCGTCCGTCTAGGGGGGTGAGGGGGGGGTGGGGGGGGGGGTGGCGGGGGGGGGTCGGATAAGGGGGGTTGGGTCTTTCCATCCACTCCCTCTCTCTCCTCACCACCCACATAGACTCCACCCCACCCCCTCTATCTCGCACCCCCTTATCCACCCCCCGCCCCCACATCCTTCCCCCTTCCTACCCGGTGGGGCGGGGGGCTCCCCCCCCCCCCCGCCACCCCCTCCCCCCCCCCCCACCAACCCCCGGCCAAACTCAGCCCGTGCGCCCACATCTAACTCCCCCATCCTCACACTCACACCCCCACACCCTCCCTCCTAGACTCGATCCCCCTCCCGCCAGGTTGCCGCCCGCCAACAACCACCAATTCCAACCACAGCCCCTTTCAAGAACCTTCCCGCCCCTCCCGACCACGGCCTACCATCTGCACAGCCGAGAATCAAAACCATCATCAAATAATCAACCACACACCTTTTCAGGAGGCCGGAGAAGCCGAGGACCGCCGGCCCCCACCTACGGAGCCATCCAACCCCTCCCAGCCAGTCAAGCGAAAGCTATCCAGACGTGTTTCGTAACACTCACTCTCCTCCACTCACTCTCTGTATAAAGTTCTTGTTAGCTAAAGGTCTCAAGTCATTCATAGATTAGTCCCTAAGCGATGGCCAGGCCCGTAGTGAAAATAAAGCTATGTTCGCTGATCTTGTAAACCATGGAAATAAGATCACCCTCAACTCATCCTCATCAATCACAACGTCCATCGTCATCGTCAACAACATCAACGTCATCACAATCGACCATCGTCAACATACACAACATACAATACGACATCATCGTCATCGTCAACATCATCATTATCATCAACATCACCATCATCAACATCATCATCTCTCTCTCTCTCTCTCTCTCTCTCACACTTGCATCTCTCACTCTCTCTCTCTCTCCTTCCGAATTCATGTATATTATACCAACTTGAATTTGTCCTATGTACTTGAAGTCGTATGTTCATTGCCCTGCCTTTTGGATTTTGGATGTGATTTCATTTGGAATATTTTATGATTTGCTGATATTTATATTTAATTGTTGGAATATGAAATAGCAATTGGCTGAATTTAAATTTTCACGTGAATATGTAACCCGTATATCTCATTATGGATTTCAATAGCACTAGGACTTTATTCTAGAATTAATACAATGGACCATTGAAAGTAAAAATACTGCTGCTGATACGCATTGGTCACTCTTATAATGAATATACAACTCCAAATAAGATCACGAATGACAGTTTTCGCCTATCTAAAACGAATACCCCATCTAATGGACATCTGCTAGTCTTAGAGTAAACACTCCTTGACTGTACTCCCGATGTCATCACATATACCGCAATAAAACCAATCCGCACACTATAACTTAGAGTCCTCGAACTGAGTCGATGCCCTGAGTCACGGTCAGTAGAAACAGGACTAGCATATATATACAACCATAGCAACGCCACTTTACCAAAAGGTCTGACATGACCCACTGAGGACCAGATAAAGTAGACTGAGCATTGGCTGCAGTCAAACCCGTCCTGAACTCCGTGCCCCTCTTCGAAGAATGGATTGTGTACAGGCAGCACAGCCGCAGCCAACTTTCCATTGGTAAGGACAACTTAGACCACCAGTCTGGCTGCATTCTCGACCGTATAGCGAGCACCACATGTTCATACATCTCGGTGTTTTAAACATTGACTTTAAACGGCAGCTGCCTGGGATGCTGACCGTTCGTGGACCAACACCTTTAGGCTTGCCATCAGCTAATTCCATAATCCTACTAGAATCGCAAAGACAACTACTACATAGCTGGTATCATATCTACATCTACACGAACCAACAAAGCCATGGAAATCTAGACATCAACAAGTGAGGCAACAAAAGCATTAGCGACACTGTCCTCATTTTAGTGCACTTGGTCTTGTAAACTTCCAAAGCAACAGAATAAGTGGCCACACAACCATTCAATATCGCAGCTTCAAAAATTCAGTAAAGGGATGAATTTTACCCTCGACTATAAGCTTAGCAACTTTCATACAGTGTACTCAAAACCCAGTATCCAAATGAAAGCGTAAAATACCAGTATAATATCTTTCTCTCAATCGATATTGATAAACCTCCCCACTAAGAAGAAAAAGGTAACACTCAAGTACTCCAGCTGGCTTCCAAATCGACATAATAAAAGAAATGGCACAAAGGTAAGCACTTAAAACCGCAAAAAAATAATGAAACAAAAAAGCAGAGAAACAAGAATCAGATCTAGTTAGAAATCAAAATCGAGCATTTAAGGAAAATCATGATTAAAGCGCAAACAGGGATACAGCATCATTAATGGCGTGCAGTTGAATGAAATAACTGACAAGACTAGAAAGAAATCAGATAAACCTGCTCTATGTGGTCTGCACACACTTTCAACAACCATTTCCTCAGGTAACTGAATCAGTACAAACGGCAGCCAGTGACCATTTATTAATCGGATATGAAACTCCAATCTGTTCTTCAATCGTTTATTGTCAAAAACGAATAAAAACTATAGAATCAGATATCATCCCCATGCTTGCTATTAACATGAGTTGTTCCTTAAAATTCAAAACTAAAAAATAAAAAAGCAATGGGTCCAGATAACTTAAATGCATCTATACTCAAGTCAGTGCTCTACTTACATTGTTGATACCCTTACGTAATGTTTATACTTTGATATTGATCAGAATGACTTCCCATGAGGTGCTAAAGTCAGCAAGAAGTGATTCCCAACCCAAATCAAGAGATCACACTGATATAAACAATTTAGACCAATACTCTTATTAGTATCCGTTAGTAACGAAACCACTAAGATGCATGATCACAAACGACCTAACTAAACATAATGGAACATACCCAAAACAGTATTCCCCGCATTTCAGTTCTGGCATTTCGGCGAAATCACCTTCTCATGTCACACGGCCTAACACCCTCAGTGATATCAGGGCTATCAGCCAGCACGAAGAAAACTCACTTGAATGTTTTCCCTCGATTTTAAGAAAGCGATTTGATCATGTAGACCCACAAACAAAATAATAAAAAAAAAGAACTGCATATGTTCAAAATCCGGCATAGTCACCTTCTTCAGACATATCATGAAAGCAGACCCACGTGATTACTTAAACGGTACTTATTCCACTGAAGTGAATAGTGAGCTTGTGGCGTTCCACAAGGCTACTGACCTTGACCTCTACTCTTCTGTATGTTGTTATAAATGACCTACCGATGCACATATCCTACAATGATGTCCGCTGTGAATCTGGTATCCGCTGACGAAAGTTCTCATTCATGTAGAGATACAAACATCAGTCTGTACACATAACTGTTACAACCAAGTATATCACCAGATGTCTTAGAATGGTGCATACCAAAACCCGAAATGGTCCATAAACCGCACAAACAAATAGAGTTATGGTCCTAGCATCGAGACAAAACAACACGACAGCTCTTATGTTGACCTAAAAATGAGTGAAAACCTGATCGATCGGTTACCGAACATACCGTGTCATAGTCGTGCATCAATTGATGAGAACTTTAAATGCAATCACATATAAAACATGTTTAGCAAACAGTAGGCTCGCAATTATTGTTTAACTCAATAAACACAGTTATAATGTTAACCACATAACCTGAAATTTATTTTTTTGAAGCCCATATGGGGCTTACCTCACATCACGTTATGGCAATGGCTTCACTGTCTGGTAGTTTGTGCCGAGTAGAAAATCACATAAAAAAGATCAACTCTATGTCAAGACGGGAATTAAGCGTTCATCCCGACAAGTCACACCAACACAAGGCACGGGCAAATTTGCAAAACTAAGAATGTTACCACAGTCAGATCCAACTACCTAAATAATCGCAGAACAAAAGTTTAAAGTCCCAAGCAAACAAGGCGCAACATCTACTTGCTGAGTTATCAAAATGGCAACAACGCGATCATGATACAAAATAATTACAATCTACCGACGTTTACCGCATTGATTTGTTCAAAATCTAAGTTTTGCATATATTGGTCCATCTGTGTGGAACTTTACTCTTCCTCCGTCTGCCCAAAACATGTCAATCACTGCCGTCCATACAAATCAGCAGTGAACATAAAAAACATATACTTGAACAAATAAATCAAACCATTAGAACTTGGACACAATGCCCTACTTATTATGCAGTCCACTAATATTCGCATAAAGAAAATTGTGAGAGTGTGTTTGCGTGTGTGTGTGATAGAAGGAGTGTGTGTTTGTGTGTTTGTGATGTGTGATGTGGTGTGGTATGGGTGTGGATGGTGGTATGCGCATGCGTGCGTGTATGGTGTCGTGTTCATGCATGTAGAGCGCTCACGCGTATTTGTGTCTGATTGTGTTTTGTGTAATTTTGTAATGGATTTTTTTATTTTTATTTATAAATAAGTATAATTCTTACTACTATTGGTAATGTTAAAAATATAATGATGCTATATTAATTTCAATGATTTCTGTCATTATTAATATGTGCAATCAGTATTAGTATAAAGCTGTAGAATATCAAGGACAGATTTGAAAGAATAGGCACTGCCTAAAATCTCTATCCTTGAGTAATAAAGTTTTTGAGTCATGAGTCATGAGCTCCTCTCACTCACTCTCTCTCACACACTACTCTCCTCAACCTCCCTCCCCCCCCCTCCCAACCTCTCGTTCCTGCATTTAATATATTGCATTATACATTCTAAATAATTACGTATATTCTTTGCTGTATTTATACAGAAAAGCAGAATCCCGTGCCATTTTCTTGATATGCAAGAGATACCTTTTCCTTTCTTTAAGAGGCAGGATGGATAAAAAAGCCAGACTTGATGCTTATTCCTTTCCCGCAGTAAACAAATCGTTCTCTCTCCTCATCTCACTCTCTCTCTCTCTCGCTCACTCATCCTCCATCACTCTCTCTCTCTCTCTCCCTACTTCTCTCTCTCTCACTCTCCATCCCTACCTCCCAACCCTCCCTCCCACACTCTCTACCGACCAACTATATAATCGATCATACATCCAAAATTGATTAACGTATCCATTGCCGGTATATGTAATTGATATGCATTTCCCGCCGAGCAACGTATACTCTATATAAAAAGGAGAAACCTTTCCTAATTAAAGAGGAGCTGATGAAAACAAAAAAAAAAAAAAGCCACTGACTTGGCGCTTATTTTCCTTTCCCACAATAAACATATCGTTCCTCGCTCTCTCTCTCACCTGCGACTCTCTTCATCTCCCGATTCACTCTCTCTCCTCTCCTCTCTCTCTCTCTCTGTTATGCGTGCGTGCGTGCGTGCGTGCGTGTGAGATAAGGTGCGTGCGTGGCCGAGCGTGCGCGCGCGCGCGCCGTGTGTGTGTGTGTTTGTGTGTTTGTGAGTTCGAGCGTGCGTGCGTGCGTGCGTGGCTGTGTGTGTGTGTGTGTGGGTGTGTTGTGTGTTGTGTGGTTTGTGCGTGCGTGCGTGCGTGTGTGCGTGTGAGTGTGTGTGTGTTGTGTGTGTGTGTGTGTGTGTGTGTGTGTGTGTGTGTGATAGTGCGTGGCGTGCGAGCGTGCGTGTGTGCATGTGTATGTGGTGTGTTGGTTGTGTGTGTGTTGTGTGTGTGTGTGTGGTGCGTGCGGTGCTGCGTGCGTCCGGTGCGTGCGTGTGTGCGAGTGTGCGTCGTGTGAGTGTGTGTTTTGTGTGTGTGTGTGTGTGTGGTTGTGTGTGGCGTGTGTGCACCATCGCACGCACGTGCGTGCGTGCGTGCGTGCGTGCGTGCTGAGTGCGTGCGTGCGCGCGGCGCGCGCTGCGCGCGCGCGCGTAGTTTATGTGTGCTTATTCCGATTCATAGTAACGCGGATAATGTGAGCAAATCATGACTCGCACAGAATAAGAAATTAGCACGTCAAAAGGGAATGAGCCTCCCCTGTACAAGTGATTCGGGGGGGAGTGGGGGGGGGGGGGGGGGGGGGGGAGGGGGGGGGGGGTGGGGGGGGGTGGGGTGGGGGGGGGGGGGGGGGGGGGGGGGGGGGGGGGGGGGGGGGGGGGAGGGGGGGGGGGGGGGAGGGGGGGGGGGGGGGGGGGAGGGGGGGGGGGGGGGGGGGGGGTGGGGGTGGGGGGGGGGGGGGGGGGGGGGTGGGGGGGGGGGGGGGGGGGGGGGGGGGGGGGGGGGGGGGGGGAGGGGGGTGGGGGGTTAGTTGTTTTAATATTGAAGGATTTTAAATAACGTGTTACGCTTTGCATATCTATTTTTTTTTTCAAAATCCGGAAAAGCTCAGTTGGTAGAGTCACCGGAACTCGTAAACTTGGTGAACCTGAGGGTTGCGGTTCGAACCTCCCTGCCGGGGCGTATCGGTACCAGGGGGATATTTCCCTAGGAGTTAACATTGGTTCTGACTCATTTTCCCATACAACCTACGAATGAGACTATAAACCGAGTTCCGTGTGTCCAAACGCACGCAAAACACCTTGCACACACGTAACATACCCCTCCAACCAACTTCGGAAGAGAAGGCCGATTTTCGGGCCGAAGGTAATGGATGACACGAAAACAACAAATATCAAGCAACCAACGAAAAAATAAATGCAACCAACAAACAAACACAAAAACGCCTGGCTGCGAGAGAAAAGGATAAGAACTCAGGAAGACCGTACCCAGTAGCGTGATCGCACCATGAAGCGCACCAAGCCAGGCATGACACGCAGACGGGACCACCAATCTGAAATAACAGCCAGAGCCAAAGCACAGCCCCAGCCCCTCGCTCTCTGGGCGCCCTCATGCAAACAAAGCACCAAGCAACTAGCGGATATAATGACTGCACCTCAATCTCCTGGAAGATACAGGGTCCACACAACCTGGGGCAACCCCAACCACCATATGCCTCCCAGGGACGTGTGCCACCCTAAAGAGACAACAAAGGAGATGCAAGTCCAACCGCGGATATAAAAAGATGGCTTGGCCCTCCGTGTTTCTAGTTCTCCCCTCTACCCTGTTCTTCGCGCACTCCCCCTTATATTTACAACGGTCCGTCAGCAGGCTACTCTTCCAAACCACATCCCAAAACAACCGCCTCCCCCCACCCACGCTATCACACAACCCTAAAACCACATTACTACTATCATCACTACAAAAAAACCCAAACACTAAAAAACATGTGCACAAATCCCAATAATAATTAGTTTCCCAACCCCAGTATGTGACAAGAAAAACCCTCAAAAAAAAAAAAAAAAGGAAGAAATATAAAACTTAAAATAAAAAAAAAAATAAAAAAAAAACTAAACACCAAAAACGTGATAAACCGAAAAATAAAAATAATTAAAAATTAAATAATAATACTATAAAACAAAAAAAAAATAAATAGAAAAAAATAAAAACTATACCCCCAACATTACCTTATTAACCTTAAAACCAAGAACTTTGCCCTGAAACAAAAACTAACCCCGGTCCCTCTCACTCCCACAGTGCCGTCCCGGCACACCGTCGTCGACTCAGGTCACCTAATTGCACGTGGGCGTCGTTCCCCCCGCCAATGAGCGCCAGCATAACGGATGCCCATCTACACCCCCCCCAACCGCCAAAAAAAACCCCTCTGCCACCCAGACCCCACTCCCCCCTCCATCCCGCCGCGCCCCCCTCAGTCCGTCCAACCTCCCCCCACCCTACGCCCACGGTCCTTGCTCTCCTCGACCCTCTTCTTTACACAAACACACCCCCGATTCCACCCTCTACCACACAACATTACCTTACAAGCGGTACAGAGACAAAAACTACACCATACGACCCCGTTAATATTGATAACCCTACACATACTCGAACCACTATTACCGTCACCCAGCAACAACCACCCAAATAACCTATACGAGAAATACGACAATCCGCATTCGGACGGGGCCGCATAACCAACCCACACTTCCCCGCAAAGATCCTCCCCTCCTGCCCACCCCCACCCCCCCCTTAGCCCCCCGTACGGGTTATTCGATTTCTTTAGGTCCTTCTCAACCGTTCAGGCAAGAACACAAAAACAATCAGGACAAGAATGGAAAATGAATGACCAATCCCTTATAAATAGTATAGGCTGGACACTAAAAGACAAACTGGCTTTAACTATCTTCACAGATTCAATCAATGTGCGTAACATTACCTTCCTATTTAGCTACTAACACCCCTTCTTCTGCCTCACCCTATCATCTCTTCTTCTCTTTCGGTTTTTTTTTGTTTTATTGTTATTTGTTTTTATTAAATCGTTGAAACAATGTCCCGAAGCATAAGCCTTGAGGCGTACACCAAATATATTATAAAGACCGATGACCCAAAGCAATAGAATTTCTTAGGAGGAGGACTGCAAGGGCGTTAAAAAAATGGGCAAAGAAGATCAAAGAAGCAAACTGCGAAATATGTACAACGGAACTGTGGCGTCGAAACGCGGGAGGTGTAGGGCAAGGGAAGTGGTGAAAGAGGGGGGGGGGGGGGGTGGGGGGGGGGGGGGGGGGGGGGGGGGGGGGGGTGGGGGGGGGGGGGGGGGGGGGGGGGGGGGGGGGGAGGGGGGGGGGGGGGGGGGGGGGGGGGGGGGGGGGGTGGGGGGGGTGGGGGGGGTGGGTGTGGGGGGGGGGGGGGGGGGGGGGGGGGGGGGGGGGGGCGGGGGGGGGGGGGGGGGGGGGGGGGGGGGGGGGGGGGGGGGGGGGGGGTGGGGGAGTGGGGGGGTGGGGGGGGGGGGGGGGGGGGGGGGGGGGGGGGGGGGGGTGGGGGGGGGGGGGGGGGGGTGGGGCAGAGCTCCAACCCTCCTTCCGATCCCAAAAGATACAAAGCCCAAAAAATAGACATCATGACCTAATAATGCGTCTTCTTTCCAGCATCTCGCGAGCAAGTGCCCCTCCAGGCCTCCCCGCCCTAACCGTCACAAGAAATTGGAAGCGCGTGTTTCCGCCTGGCCAGCCGCAGCGCACACCCAACCCGACACCACACACCACACAACCCACACACAACACACACGCCCACACACACGACACAAGCAAGCACAAGACACAACGCGGCGCGCCGCGCGCACTCCACAAAAGAGAGATACACAGTAACACAGGTTAAGACGAGACGAACAATTGGAATATGTCACCCCCCCCATCCACACCCCCCAACCCTCCAACCCTCGCCTCGGAATTTTAATAACGGTGAAAAAAAAAAAAAGGGAGGGGGGGGGGGCAGGGGGGGGGGGGATTGCTGATGGATTTCGGTTCATGTTGACTCAGCACCATTTCCTCTCTGTAACGTCCGCCCCCGCTCGGCCCCCCATTCTGTGACGTAAAAAAATCTACCCGACGTCACTGTTCGGTCATAAAATGGTGTGCCCATGGCTCCCAAATAGTACATACGTCTGTACTGCGTATACAAAAGAAAAAAAAGAGACAGAAACAAACAACAAAGAAACAAACACAAAAAGAAAAAAAGAAAAAGAGGAAAAAGAGAAAAAAAAAGAGAGAAACCCCCCCCCCCCCCCCCCCCCGCCGCCGCAAATTCTCAGTCTGATGTCTGGGACGGGCTTCACCCGTGATAACTTGCACAACCAATAAACGATCCATCCCTATGCGGTAGCTTTAAGATGAAGACTAGTCCAACTGTTCATTCAACAATTTTCCGTGCAGAAATCAAGAACTTGATTTTTCCAAAAGAAAGAAAATAAACACCTCGGTACTCACAATAAAGCATACATAGGCAAAGCAACATTCATGTTGATGGATTCACGAAGTCAAACAAAGAATATAATAACCAAAAAAATAAAAGAAGAAAAAAAAAAGAACACACAAAAAACACCAATTAAAACCTAACAAACAGTACCGACAAAACATAGATGTGAACACACAAACAAAGACACTTAATTTACTCAGTTATAGATCAAATTGTTTGACTTAAGTAGGGACTACACTGATTTATTACTGTTTCTTTACACTTCTTGTTCATTCTCTCCACCACTGAAACAATCTCTAAACGTGTGAGGAGTGTGTGTGTGTGTAGGCGCTACGTGCGAGCGCACGTGCGTGGCCGTGTGGTGAAGTACAGGTGCGTGTGTGTTGTGCGTAAGCGCGCGCACGCGATTGTGTGTGTTGTGTGTGTGCGTGAGTGTGTTGTGTGTGTGTGAGAGTGGCGCGTTCGCGCCGCACGATACGTGGTCTTGCTTTCACAATGGATGACAAACTACGCACAACAAAACAATGAGGTACAACCGAGGTCCGGCATAAAGGAAAGAAGTTAATCCTCACACTACCAATTTACAAACATTGCACAGTTACTCCCCTATTAATGAATCAGAATCTGTGATATTACTCTCGCTGAATTTTCGACGTACAATGCATTGTTTCGTAGTGCACATCACCCCAGCCGTTGACAGCGTTTACTGCGGTATCTTTAGTTGATATATTCTGCTTGCCGTCTTATAAAAAAATCAAATTTTGTCCTCTCAAATTATAGTTAATAGATATTTAATGAGAATATTTTTAAAAAAAAGCAAGAAAATGAAGGAACTCAGCAAAGACCCCCCCCCCCCCCCCCCATCAATGGTAGAATACCATGTCTTTTTTTCACACAAACCATGCAACCCAAAAAAGTAAGAGTGCTCTGACTGGTCCTCAAAAAGAACGGGGAGTTTTCTTTACATCGGTAGGAGTCAGCCGAGTGCCTTCAGAGGGGAAAATCAGAAAGTGTGTTAGAGCTGACATACATAACGGGCCCCACAGACGTATCGGCATGGAAGAATACGGTCAGCTTGCTTAGTTGAAGCCACGCATTCCGTAGACTGACTGACACAGAATGGAAGCCTTCAAACGGCCCAAGGGTAATGTGTGCGGTTTGGATAGGGCTTGTCTCAAACAAGAAAAACCAGAAAAGGCCTTGAAAAAGAAACTATCCTCAGATCTCGTCCTCTCTCTAATCTCTCACTCTTAGTCATTACACTTCGGGGGGGGGGGGGGGTGGGGGGGGGGTGGGGGGGGGTGTCACTTCTTTCTGTATCAGTTCTCACTCGACTCATCACTTCATACTCCCTTATCCCTACTTCCTCTCCTCTTCTCTCATCACCTACTATCATCTCTCTCTCTCGCTCTCTCCTCTCTCTCACTCTCTCTCGCAATTACATTATTTTCCTCTATGGCAAGTAGGAGAAATTGTTTTGAGGACTTGCAATTGCCTATTATCCCATGCTTAATATTGGGATTACATTTCATTCGTAATTGTTATTGTACATTACAATGTCATTGTTCAACACCCCTTCAAAAGGGGCTTTGGCCCCTATTTTAAAAGTAATAAAAAATCTGTTCTGTTCTGTTCTCTGTTCTCTTCTCTCTTCACACTCTCTCTCTCTCATCTCTGCTTCTGCTTCTGTCGATACCTCTCTCATCTCTCTCTCTCTCTCTCCTCTTCATCTCATGTTGTGTGGTGTGTTGTTTGTGAGAGTGTGTGTGTGTGGACAAACTTTGCGAGGTCCTTAAACAGAGAGAGAGAGAGAAGAGAGAGGAGAGGAGAGAGAGAGAGAGAGAGAGAGAGAGAGAGAGAGAGAGAGGAGATAGAGAGAGAGAGATCCAGCAGACAGTACCCTAAAAGAAAGGACTGAAGGAAAAAATTCGTGTACAGAACCGGGAAAAAACAGATGCAGAAAAAAAGGGAGTTCGTCTAGAGAAAAACAGGAACGGATAAAAAAAAAAAAAAGACCTAAACAGAAAAAGATAAACCGCTAGAACGAAGAACATACAACCAAGACGAGAATTCAAACACAATACGAAGTGAACAAGAAAATAGAACTTTCCACTTCGGTAAAAGATAAAAATACTGATTTCGTAATTCAATAGAAGGGGTGACGCCAATGAATAAGGCATGTCCCCAAGGAAGAAGTTGTCAGAACCTTTTCTTCCTTGGGCTTTTCTTTCTCAACAAAACATAACGATTCAAAACACACAACAACACACACACACAAACACACATTCCACACACACACACACCCACCCACACCACACATGCACGCACGCGCTGCACGACAACTCTGTCGACACACATCCGCACTAACACCCCACATAAAACACCAAACGTTCGGTAGAATTTTATTGACTACGAGACTTCAATCTTCTTCGTAGTCATCATTTTAGTCACAAAAATGAGCAACTACCTTTAAGTTTATAATTATTAATTAATAATTAATCATAGCTGTTGTTGTGTTGTTAATCCATTGATTGTCATATTATCCTACATAACTCATATTATCAATAATCAATATTATTATCAGATAAAAATATAAATGATGTTAGATACTATCACATCAACATAATCGTTCAATCATCATCATCATCATCGACGTTATAAGTAAAAGGCGAATGAATGAATTAATCAGAAAATCTCCGTGTTTCATTCATTATTAAACACGACTTACCGTGGTGAAAGACACCGTGGCACCTCACTGAAAAGCAAGTCAAAATTATAGGACACAATCTACTGTTGGTGACCTTCCAGGAAGGAGACAGAGACAGCTCAGGAATCATGTTCATATAGAAAAAAGTAAAGACAGCAGTGGCAGTTGACACTTTTTCATCATTAGGGGCCTCCGATTTCCTATAGGCCACGCGAAGTTGGGTTGAAAAAAAAAATAAAAAAATAAATATCCGCTGTTGACTCACCTTCCGCGCCCAAGTCAAAGACCGATAAACACAACGAAAAAAAAAAAAATGAGAAAAAGTAAAGAAATAAAATAGGGTTAAAAGGGAGAAAACTTTTTGCCCTTTAAGTGAGAGACTTTTCACAAAGGAAAGCTTTAGTATGCATTCCCTATTAAACCAGCACGCGCCATGTTTGTACAGCACTTCCTTTGTCTCTTCCTTCAAACCATTACCACTTTATTCACCGCGCAACCTCACCACCCGACCACCCATTTCCATCTCCACCCCCCCCACCACCACACTCCCTCTAACAACCTCCCCTATGTTCCCTGATGTTCCCCTCCCGCAAGCATTTTATCTGGCAAGTAAAGGATCTTACATTATTCCCCAAGTTTTTCTTTCTTTTTAGTTTCTTTCATTTTATTATATTAATTTTTTTTATCTATTATATGTTTAGTTTCAGCCTTATTACCTGATATACTTTTGGTTTACAACCAGGTTCATTAACCACACACATAGCACAGTCTGAGTACGACCAATTATTTTATGTGTGGATGTTATTGCCGGCAAGAAAAATAAGCCCTACCCCCTCCCTCCCCCCCAGATAACCCACCTAGACTAAGCCACCCCAGCAAACACACAGACACAAGCACAACCCCAAAGCTCCCCAATGAATAAATATTGATAAAAATAATAATAACGATTTTTTTTATTATAGCTTACACAGCCCCATATATAAAGGTATTAACTAATAGAAAACCGAGGAACCCGCACTAGAACGGAAGGAGATGACCTCAGACTATGAACCGTTGAAAGCCTTAAAAAGACTATAAAAACACACCAACCATTAATGTGAATTTTGATATCCATATCTTAGTTATAATGCCAACAACACGCAACAAATCATAAACCAAACCCCCACACCGGCCCGGGGCACGGGAGTTAGGCGACGGCTACGCAGACGACATTCACGCACACACCCGACACCCACACCACCCCACACCCACACACACCGTGCACACACGCCCACACACCCACACACCGCGCACACACACAACACTCGCCACACCGGGACTACCCACACAACACAGTACGCCCAAACACATTTGACACGCACACTTAGTTTGCGCATGAAGACGAGTAGTGAGTAGAGATTGCAATTGAAACCCCTACATAATCGTTTTGAAACTGAAAGATTCTGGACTCGAGGTTTTATGGCAGTAACGTAGGTTGGAAGGTGCCTCCATAGTCTTTAATAACCAGATCATGAAAAAAGCAGGTGATTAAAAACATTTTTCATTCTTGTTTCAGAATATGAGCCAATAATTTTATAGGATAAACGAAAGAATACCCAGCTAAAAAACGATAGAATAGATCTTGAAAGCCGCCCCAAAAACCACACTAGCCTTCGAATAAAATTATATTGACACTAGTACATTTTGAAATAATGAGAACTCCCGGGTTTAGAAAACCAACTTGCCTGTAAAAAGTACATCGCGATTTTTACACAGAAACGACCTTAACACTAACTTGTCTATAGACCAATGATCACGGTTTATAATAGAAAGCGACGCAAGACCGTCCGTGATGAAATCTACCATATGGAAAAGAGTCAGTAGATATGAAATTGCGTGTATCAAAAGGAGTGAAATCTATGAAAAGCAGAATATGCACAACTAATAATAAAACCCGCTGGAAGATGGAAACAGCTGGCAAAAGGTGGAAATGATTAACAGCACACACAAACACACACACAGACAACACACTACACACACACCACACCCACAACGACACACACACACACACACACCCCAAACAAAATAACACCTGTAAACCAATCTACATCAATCACGTCGATTGGCTATCAACATTTTCAAATTAATCTGGCTAATGATAGAAACATGAAGAAGCTGTAATGTTTATGGACAGTCCTGAGTGGGGCCAGACATAATTGCAATTCGCATGCGATTTAATTAGAGATATAGTTTATAATCCCCCGATGAGATCGATTTGAAACACAGTAGACGTATGCCAATAGTTCGCTTTGTAATATGTGAAACCACAGAGATTTAAGTGAGAGAAGTAAGATTGCGGACCAAAAAATATGCCATCACAGATAAGTGCAATATCTGTCCACAGAGTAAGACAAGGACAGGTCATAAGCGGAAAGAGAAAAGGAGGCCCTGCGCAACAATCCTTGGAAAACACCACCAATAACGGGTACACGAAATCTTACAGAGAGCATAAGCACAAGGCCTTCTTCTGTACAAATCTCTATTAACGAAAGAGAGCATCTTGGAATGTTTACTGAAGGGGGCAGTAAGGTCGAGATTTATCAGCATAATTAAGAATGATCGAAAACAACAAAGGCGTAGCCTCTAGCAAATCAGTAGCAGTTTCATTTACTGTTAGGTGAGCTGTGCGAACATACAATATATTGTAGACGGCTTGTATAGCAGAAGCAAACACCCACACTGATTTCTCTAATAGTAGAACCCTCAAGAAGAACCCAACAAAAATACACATAACACAATTAAGTCGGAACAAAATACAAAAATAGTAACAACAAACGCACCATCATTATGAACATTCATGTCAACATGTATTGATAACACGAAATCGCATTTCCGCTGTTAAGTAAACGACACTGCAAAATACAGGCAATTTGTTTAAATAAACAAACATAAACACCTGCCACTAGAAACAAATACTTCGTCGGAGAGAGAGAGAGAGTAGAGCGATAGAGAGCTAGAGAGAGAGAGACAGAGAGAGAAACAAGCCCGGACTTCGATACATACACTAACAGGTCCAGCCGCGACAAATGCAAATAGACATTACAGTTATTGAATCGTTATAGACAGATCTTTCTTATGTCCATCAGAAACGTCTCCCCTCGTCAGCTGCCAGTTGTCCTGTTATCCGCCAGTGGCGGTTCTCCTGACCTTGAAGTAAAATGGAACTTTAGTTCAGTTTATTCATCGAGGCTTTCGATTTAGCACGAGAGCGGGCCTGCTACTCAACGGACGTTCATAGAGAGTCAAACATCGCGCTATTGAGAGCGACTGGGAACGAGCAGCTCGTGCAACATCAACCCTCCTGCCCCCCCCCCTAAACCAACCCCATTTCTCCCCGCCCCCCCCCAAAAAAAAAAAAAACAACAACAAACACACAAACAAACAAACGAAACAAACCTTTTTTTTGACATCTTCAATACCACTTATGAAGAAACAAAGACATGACCTTTAAAGTTAGAAACTAGCCACATCAAACTGTTTTTAATCAAAGACTCTAGGGAAGACACGACAAAAACATTTAAACAACAAAATATAATATCAAGAATGCGAAAGACCCAGAAAAGAACATATAGATGAACTCCACAAAGAACTGACAAGAAACTGACACCCCCCCCGAGGGGGGCACCCCCCGGGGCCCCCCCAGTGGACGAACCGACTTGTCCAGTTAGACTATACAGGGTTAAGAACTAGATACAACATTCATCAACAACAACACCAAAAAAAAAAGGGGGTGGGATACATCCGAGTACGCATCAATATCACTGTCAAATGGATCAAAAGTGACAAGAATAGAACTTATTTCTGCAAACTTGAAAAAAAAAAGATCAAATAAGTGAACTTTGAAGAAAGAGGTCGTGGGAAGGCTAAACCCAACGAAAAGCCATTTCAACACAAAAATAATCAGAACTAATCACAAGGCAGCTGTAAGAACATAGGGTATGTGGTAAAACCTGCACTGACCTAAGCCTAACAGGAGGTGTTTCCCATGCTGTCATGCTAACAGTGGTGGAGGCTCTATAGGCAGTATAACCTACCGCACTAGATAGCAGCTTCTATCTCGAAGGTCCCAGAACAGAGCAGAAGTAAGGTCCGATAACTGTCAAGACGAAGTTTGATTGCTTTTTTGTGTGAGTTGGTTTTGAGATTTTGTTCTGGCTTTTCATTTATTCATAAATTTTTCTTTGGTGACATCATAAACGTTTTTCCTTTATCCTGTCCGAGTGTAAGAATCGGTGTTTTGGGCAGGGAGAAACCGCTTTAAGAAAAGAAACGAAAAACAATCAAGAAACATTCATCCGAGAGAGAATTCAGTATAATAACAAACGGTTTTTCCGCCGAGAGAACCCCCCGCCTCCTACCCAAAAAAGAACAAAAAAGAAAACATAACAGAAAAAAAAAAAAGAAAAAGAAAAAAAAAAAGAAAAGGCTTTCAAACAACCTTGCCCCTCAAAATAAAAAAGAAAGTAAAAAACAACAACGAAATGTGATTACTCCTAAAAAAGCAAGAACAAAATAGCCCTAAATAAACAAGGCACTCTAACGCCTGTGTTACTAATGTGATCAGAATTTGCCCTTTCTTGGAATCTGCTTCGAACAGATCGATCTATAGTCAAATATTTGAATTCAAGAGCACAACAGAAATAATGTAAAAAAAATCGGGGTATCTGAAAGCAATCATGTGCCTAAGGCGCCTCCCATTCACAACGTACCCGATGTTTTGGCAATTTCTGGGCTCCGACTGAACTGTTAAGCTGACTGAAGGAGCAACACTGCTATGGGGTGTGGCCTACAAGAAATCTGTCCCATGATACACGGCAAGAGACCACTCGCTGAAAACGCGGAGGGTCACACCACACAGATTATCTCTCCGCTTGCAGATTTCCCGAACATAGTATTACTGCAACATATAAAAGTCAAATTAGCAGCTAGCAGGTACACAAAATAACCTTGAAGAGAATCCAAAACCCAAAAAACATGCAATGAAAGCAAACGGGAAGAGAATAGTATGACGGAACCCGAAAGAAAGGCAATGGCGGAAAGGGCATAGTGAGGAGGTGGGTGATGAGAACAAAGTAAGAAAAACAAACCAACACTTGAGTACATACCACGAGAGAGCGAGAGTAGAGAGAGAGAGAGAGAGAGAGAGAGAGAGAGAGAGAGTAGAAGAGAGGAGAATGAATTTCCCTTGAGTATTTTGACGATTTAGCATATTCAATTCAGGTGTCCCGTCCAAAGAATCAGATTTAAATTGGAGAAGGAGAGGAGAAAAAATGAAAGTGGCGGTGGGACGGGGAGAGATGGAAGGAAGGGGCGAAGGGGGGTGGGAGATGGGGGATGGGGGGAATGGAATGAGAGGGGAAGTGTACGGAACAACATCAGTCCCGACAACCCACTCCAGCAGACTTCCAGTCTCCTCCCTTGGAAGACGATGTTCGACTCATACCCTCGAGTTTGCCTGGAAATGACCGAAGAGAACTTCTGTGGGTGGTGAAGGTAATCGTAAACAGTTACTAGTTAACCCAAGAAGCTGAGCCATTCGAGGCGCAGACAGTGTCTTAAGTGTTTCTTGGTTGGTGATGGTGGGAAGGGGGTGGGGATGGGGTGGGTGGGTGGAACTGATGGGAGAAATGGATGTGGTTCGGTGCGAGAAGGACGTGAAGAGGAAGTAAGAGGTGTGGTGTGGAGGTGGGGGTGGAGGGGGTGCGTGTGTGTTTGGTGTCGTGTGTGTGGGGTAGAGGGGGAGGGGAGGTTTAAGGACGGCACGCTAGTAAAACAATACACGGAGCAATCGTTCTGAGAGATCAATTGTGGGTTGAAACTCATGTACCTTTGGCAAGACCATGATTTTTGTTTTTCCCCAGAAAGTAGGATCAGTATTTTTTTTGTTGTTGGAACAGCATTTGATAACATTGCCTGTCTTTTATCCGTTAAAGCCGATTGTACGCACCCACACAACATACGCACTAACACCCACAAACTCCAAACGTTCGTAGTTTTTTGACTACGTGTCTCATCTTCGTAGTCTCATTTTTGTCACTATTGGAGCATCGTCTTTAGGTTATTATTATTATTATTATTATTATTGCTGTTGTTGTTGTTTATCATTTTTGTCATTATTATCATAATTATATTATTATCATAATTCATTATTATTATCATTATAATTATTATTGTTGTTATCATATCATCATCATAATCGTCATCATCATCATCATCATCGTCGTTATTAAAGGCGAATGAATGAATTAATCAGAATATCTCCGGTTTCTTTCATTTTTAACACACTTACCGTGGTGAGAAGACACCGTGGCACTCTCTGATAAGCTAGTAATAATTATAGGAGTCAATCTACTGGTGGGACCTCCAGGAAGGTGACAGAGACAGCTCAGGATTCTTGTTCATTTGAAAAGTAAAGAAAGCAGTGTGCAGTGACTCTGTTTCTTCAGTGGGCCCCGTTTTCATTTAGCACCGATGTTGGTTGAAATAAAAATTAAAATTTTCCTGTTGAAACCTCCCGCACAAGGCTATACCATAACAACGAAAAAAAAAAAAAGAGAAAAAAGAAAGAATGAAAATTGGTTAAAGGGAGAATACTTTTCTTTAGTGGAGAGACTTTTCAAAAAGGAAAGCTTTAGTTGCTTCCCTTTAAACAGCACGCGCCTGTGGTACAGCTTGCCTTTGTCTCTTCCTTCAAACCTTTCCCTCTTTTCACACCGCAACCTCACTCCCGACCCCATTCCATCTCCACCCTCCTCCTCACTCCCTCTAACACCTCCCTATGTTCCCTGTGTTCCCCCCCGCAAGCATTTTCTGCAATATTATCTTCATTTTCCCCCAAGTTTTTCTTTTCTTTTGTTTATTTCTTTTTATTTTTTAATTTTTTTTATCTATTTATTTATTTTTTCAGCCTTTTTCCCTGATATCTTTTGGTTTACAACCAGGTTCATTACCTTTTTTACGACCAATATTTAGTGTGTGATGTTACCCGGCAAGTAAAATAAGCCCCCCCCCCCCCCCCCCCCCCCCCCCCACCCCCAACACACCCCCCTACACACACACACACACACACAAAGCTCACCAATGAATAAATTTGATATATTTGAATACGATTTTTTTTGCTTACACAGACAATTAAATGGTATGGTAATATGAGTAAACCGAGAACCTGCCCATATCTGTTGGTGATGCCTTGTCTATGACCGTTGAAGCCTGAAAATGACATAAATCACACATTCTCATTAATGTGAATTTTTGTTTCCTTATCTTTGTTTTGCCTACACACGCTACAAATCATAATCACATACACCCCGCACGCACGCACGCACGCACGCATGCACGCACACACCCCACACACACACACACACACACACACACACACACACACACACACACACAAACACCCCCACACACACACACACACACACACACACACAGACGCACAAACACATGTGGACACGCTCACTTTGTTTGCGCATGATGACTTGGGAGTAGTGATTGCATGTGTAACATACAAAAGCGTTTTGAATCTGAAAGATTTGGACTTCGAGGTTTTTTGAGTTCTAGTGGAAGTGTGCTCCATAGCTTTATAACCAGATCATGAAAAAGAGGTTGATTTAAACATTTTCTTTCTTTCTGTATATGAGCCTGAATTTGATAGGATATTCGAGAATCCCTGCTAAATTTCGATTGAAGAGTCTGAAGCCGACCCATACGCACACTTGCCTTCGAATATTATTTTATTGACAGCTAGTACATTTTTTAGAAGGAGAACTCCGGGTTTAGAATAATCTGCCTGAATAAGACTTAGCGATTTTAACAGAACGACCTTAATACTTGTCTATAGACATTGATCAAGGTTTTATTGTAACGACGTAGTACGTCAGTGTTGAACTATCCTTAATGGAAAAGAGTATGTAGAATGTATTTGCGTGTATAAATGGTGTGAAATCTATTAAATGCTTGATTATGCACAACTTATATTCTCGTTGGGTTGTGGTATTCTGGAAAATGGTTTATATGAGTAACACACACACACACAACACACACACACCACACACACACACACACACACACACACACACACACACCCAAACAAAATAACAATGTTATCAGTATCTACATCAATAACTCGATGGCTATCAACTTTTCTAATTTTCTTGGCTATTTATAGAAACAGGAAGAAGCTGTATGGTTATGGTCAGTCCTGCCAGTCATATTGCTATTAGCATGCGTTTTGTTTTAGTAGATCCGATGATGATCGATTTGAAACACAGTAGTCGTATGCCAATTTTCGCTTGTAATATTGTGACACTGAGTTTAAGTGAGAGAAGTTTGTGCGGACTATATTATCATCACAGAGAAGTGCATATCTGTCCTCGATTTTGAATAGGACAGTCATAAGCGGAAAAGAGAATGAGGCCCTGCGCAAATCCTTGGAAAACACCACCTTAGATAGGTCAGTATCTGACATTGCATTAGCACAAGCAGTCTGCTGACAATTCTCTTGAACGATAAGACCAGCTTGGGAATGTTTACTGTTGGGCGTAAGGTAGTGAGTTTCTGCATAATTATGTATGATCAGAAAACATCAAAGGCCTCTGCAAAATCAGTATCAGTTTTCATTTCTGTTAGTGTGCTGGCGATCTACTAGATTTGTAGACGCTGTATAGCAGGAACAAACACCACACTGATTTCTTTTAGGAGAACCCTCAAGTGAACACAACAAAATACACATAACACAATTATGTCGGTACAAAATACAATTTTATTAACAACATACGCACCATCATTATGAGACATGATGTCTACTTGTTTGATAACACTGATCGCTTTCCCTGTTTAGTAAACGTCACTGCTATGATACAGGCATTTGTTTATTAAAAAACAAAACCCCACTAGAAACAAATTCTTCGTCGGAGAGAGAGAGAGAGAGAGAGAGAGGAGATGAGAGAGAGAGAGAGAGGAGAGAGAGAGAGAGAATCAGCACGGTCGGCGTACTTACATTACAGTCTGCGCCGACAAATGATTATTACTTCTGTTTGTTTCGGTAGACAGTCTTTCTTTTGTCCATCAGATCGTCTCCGTCATGCTGCCAGTTGTCCTGTTATCCGCCAGTGCGGTTCTCCTTCCTTGAAGGAAAAGGAAATTAGTTTCTGTTATTCATCGTGGCCTTTCGATTTAGCACGAGACGCCTGCTACTCACGGACGTCATAGAAGATCAATGCATCGCTATTGAGAGCGACTGAAAGAGCTGCGTGACATCAGTCACCCTCCTCCCCCGCCCCTAAACCAACCCATTCTCCCCCCCCCCCCCAAAAAAAAAAAAACAACAACAAACAAACAAACAAACAAACAAACAAACTTTTTGTCATCTTCATACCACTTATGAAGATGAACAAAAGAATGTCTTTAGTTAGAACTTGCCAATCAACTGTTTTATCATAGACTCTTAGGGAAACACGGACAAAAACATTTAAAAACAAAATTTAATATCAAGAAGGCGAAAAAGACACAGAAAGACATATAGATGAAACTCCTAAAAGAACTGACAGAACTGAACCCCACCCCCCCACCCCCCACCTTCGTAAGAACAGGACTTTACAGAGCTATTCAGTTAAGAACTAGAACAGCATCATCATCAACAACAACAACAAAAAAAAAAGGGGGGGGGGGATAAAACAGAGTACGCATCAATATCACTGGTCAAATGGATTCAAATAGTGACAAGATTAGTAATTATTTCTGCAAACTTGAAAAAAAAAGATCAAATAAGTGAACTTTGAAGAAAGAGGTCGTGGGAGTGGCTAAACCCATCGAAAAGCCATTTCAACACAAAAAGTTCAGAACTTTCTCAAGCAGCTGTATAATCATAGGGATGTGGAAAACCTTGACTGACCTTAACTTATCAGGAGGTGTTCCCATGCTGTCAGCTAACAGTGTGGAGGCTCTAGAGGAAGTATAACATACCTAGTAGCAGCTTCTATCTCGAAGGTCATGAACAGAGCAGAAGTTATGGTCCGGATTACTTCATGACGAAGTTTGATTGCTTTTTGTGTGTTGGTTTTGGATTTTGTTCTGGCTTTTCTTTTTCTTTAATTTTTCTTTGGTGACTCTTAAACGTTTTCCTTTTCCTGGTCCGGTGTATGAATCGGTGTTTTGGGCTGGGAGAAACCGCTTTAGTAAAAGAAACGAAATCATTCAAGAAACAGTTCATCCAGAGAGAGAACAGTATAAGAACAAACGTTTTTTCGCATGAGAACCCCCCCCCCCAAAAAAAAAAAAAAAAGAAAAAAAAAAAGAAAAAAAAAGAAAAAGAAAAAAAAAAAGAAAGGCTTTAAACACCTTGCCCTCAAAAGAAAAAAAAAGGTAAACAACTACGAAAGTGATTACTCAAATAAAGCAAACAAAATAAGCACTAATATCATGGCACGATAACGCCTGTGTTACTATTGTGATCAGAATTGCCCTTTCTTGGAATCTTGCGTCGAACAGATAGATCTAGAGTCAAATATTTGATTTCAAGAGCACAACAGAATAATGATCGGGGTTCTGAAAGTCACATGTGCCTAAGGCGCTCCCTTTCACACCCGATGTTTTGGCATTTTCTGGCTCCGACTGAACTGTTAAGCTGACTGATGGAGCAACACTGCTTTGGGTGTGCCTACAGTGATATCTGTCCCATGAACACGGCAAGACCACTCGCTGAACGCGAGGTCACTCACACAGATTATCTCCCTTGCAGATTTCCGAACATAGTTTACTGCATCATAAAATGTAAAGGAGCAGCTAGCAGGTACACAAATAACCTTGAAGAGAATCCAATACACAAAAGACATGGCAATGATTCAAAGGGAAGAGAATGAGTGACGGGATCCCGAAAGATTGGCAATGGCGGAAAGGGCAAAGGAGGTGTGGGTGTGGAGAACAAAGTAAGAAATACAAACACACTGAGTTCATACCACGAGAGAGAGAGAGAGAAGAGAGAGAGAGAGAGAGAGAGAGAGAGAGAGAGAGAAGAGAAGAGAGAGAGAATGAATTTCCCTTGAGTATTTTGACGATTTAGCATATCATTTCAGGTGTCCCGTCCAAAGAATCAGATTTAAATGGTGAAGGAGAGGATAGAAAAATATGAGTGGCGGTGGGACGGGAGAGAAGGAAGGAAGGGCGATGGGGGGTGGGAGTTGGGGGAGGGGGGAATGGAAGGAGAGGGGAAGTGTTCGGAACAACTTCAGTCCCCGACACCCTCTCCAGCCAGACTTCCAGTCTCCAGACGATGTTCTGAATAATACCCTCAGTTTGCTGGAAATGACCGAAGAGACTTCTGTGGGTGTGAGGTATCGAACAGTTATCTTGTTACCCAAAGCTGAGCCAGTCGTGGCGCAGACAGTGTCTTTAGTGTTTCTTGGTTGGGGATGGTGGGAAGGGGGTGGGGATGGGGGTGGGGGTGGAAATGATGGGAGAAATGGATGTGGTTCGGGGCGAGATGGACGTGAAGAGGACATAAGAGGTGTGTGTGGAGGTGGGGGTGGAGGGGGTGCGTGTTGTGTTTGTGCGTGTGTGTGGGGTAGAGGGGAGGGGGAGGTTTAGGACGCACGCTAGTAAAACAATACACGTGCATCGTTCTGAGAGATCAATTGTGGGTGGAAACTCATTAACTTTGGCAAGACCATGATTTTTGTTTTCCCAGAAAGTAGGATCATTATTTTTTTGTTGTTGGAAGAATTTGATAACATTGCCTGTCTTTCTGTTAATCCGATTGTCTCTGTGCTCTATATCGGCTTACTCTTCTTCTTCTTCTTCTTCTTTGTCCTCTTCTTCGTCTTTGTCGTCTCCTTCTTTTTTTTAAAGTCTTCTTCTTTATTTCCTATTTTTCTTGTCTCTATTCTTTATATATTTAATCTCTTAATGTCTGTCTCTTTTAATCTCTCTCTGTAAGAAACACACGCTGACACAGATACAGACACAGACACACAGACACGAACACACACATATACACAGACACATACAGACACACACGTACACACTCTTAAGGAGAGAGAGAGAGAGAGAGAGAGAGAGAGAGAGAGAGAGAGAGAGAGAGAGAGAGAGAGAGAAGAGAGAGAGAGATGAGTCATGACCAAAAGATAAAAAGAAGCTGAAAAAAAAAAAACCAGGCATCATCAGAACTTGGTGCCATCTTTCTACCCGCACCTGCTCTTCTGGCCGCCAGCACCCAGTCTAGTGCCCTCTCGGCCAGCACCCTTCAGACCGGAGCCGCTCCACTCCAGACCTATTAATCCACATCCGTTCGCGTGACACGGTCAGGGACGACGAAGGATGAGGAGGTAGAAGGGTGTCGAGGCCGGTGGGCTGAGCGGCGAAGGGGGGTGATGGTGAGATTCACTGGGTATTGACCGGAGGCTCTTCAGGAGGACAGGCCGTTCCTGGACCCAACAAGGATGTCTGGGGGGTCAGGTTAACCTGCTGGCAGACTGCCAGACCCCGTCGTTGGCAGACCGAAGATAGCACTGTAGGAGGTGGGCGTCAATCTGATGATCGTGGTTTGGTCGCCAGGGGGAGGGAGGATGCAATGAGAGTCCCCTTATCTGTGAAAAGTCTTCTGCCTCAGGTTATCGCCAGCCCTCGGCTTCCCCAAATTGTCGATTTGTGGGTTATCGGCTGGTCTGGTCTGTCTTCATGTTTGTGCGATTAAAGTGACAGGACTGTGACTATTACCACACGTCTTTCATCTGTCTGGTAGTAGAGGCTTCCTATCTATGTGGTGGGGGGAGGGGAGAGAGAGAGAGAGAGAGAGAGAGAGAGAGAGAGAGAGAGAGAGAGAGAGAGAGAGAGAGAGAGAGAGAGAGAGAGGCAGACAGGCAGACAGACAGAAAGACAGCCACAAACACGAACACACACATACACAGAGAGAGAGAGAGAGAGAGAGAGAGAGAGAGAGGAGAGAGAGAGAGAGAGAGAGAGAGGGAGAGAGAGAGAGAGGGAGGGAGGGAGAGAGAGAGAGTGTGTATTTACCCAAAGGCTACAGACCCCATTTGAACAAGGGAAGAAAATAATATCTATACAAGCAGCTGCAAATGTCACTACACACAGGAGTCGATTCATAACAAAATCAAAATAGAATTGTCTTCCGGAGGTGAAAAGCTTTACACATATACAGACTCAAATCACGCACAGTAATAATTCTTTCATCATTCGATGCCGTCGAAGCAAGCATGCATGTATAAATGTCATTTCTTTGAAATCAGTTTTACAAAGAGATCACTCAGAGCGGGACAATACAGATTAGAGGTCTATTCCTCAGTCAGTCGAAAGCGAGTTATAGAATTTGACGCATTAGATAATCTAATATGCCCCTCAAAATTGGCTAAAGATGCAACAAAATAAAACAAAAGACCCCACCCCCCGCCCTCTTCCCCCACCCCCGAACTAAGAACTCTCGCAGAGGGTGTGATGTTAACGGGCCAGCACAAACTACACAGCATGCATCAATCAGTTCAACGTTGCATCGTCCTGAGACAGAAATATGCACAGCCCTTTTTTCTCTCTTCAATAGATTTATGTTATGAAAAATATCTTCACACTTCTTTTTCTGAAATATCCTTAGCGAACTTTTGAGGGGAATATCAATTAATTAATTAATTAATTACTCAATCAGTTTATCTCTCCTTCAGTCTGTCAAGCTCTCTATCAAGCGGCCAATCTATCTATCTAAGCTATCTACCAATCGTCCACTTGCCCTATCTATTGATCTGTCTGTCTGTCTGTCTGTGTGTCTGTCTCTCAAGGACACAGAGATGATAAAAGACGACCTTTGAACATCGTAATCTTTAAGTCATCTTTTTTTTTCTCTTTCGGTTAAAATCCATTTAACTCTCGATATAAGCTAAATACACTTTGTCCGTCAGGGATGGAGGTGGAAAACTGAAGGAAATCCTTTTCTGGTCATGGTCAGTCATTATTTTTCCCAGTGCACCAGAAATGGTGAGGTCCTCTGACTCATAAATGAACTTGTGACAAAAATTCTTGTTCGGAGCCGACACCGCTAACATCACGTGTCTTCCTCCGTGAAACTACGCAGTTGCCCGAGATCCACCGGA
Source organism: Conus ventricosus (assembly GCA_018398815.1). Classification (NCBI taxonomy): domain Eukaryota; kingdom Metazoa; phylum Mollusca; class Gastropoda; order Neogastropoda; family Conidae; genus Conus; species Conus ventricosus. The sequence goes on along the minus strand of CM031598.1, from coordinate 55,380,067 downwards.
AATTGTGGGCAGTTTGCCTTTCTTCCTCCCAAGCCCCCAATCTACCTTCGATATATACATGTGTATCATATGGCAACACTCCCCCCCCCTTTCTTCCTACCAAGCCCCCAATCTACCTTCGATATATACATGTGTATCATATGGCAACACTCCCCCCCCCTTTCTTCCTACCAAGCCCCCAATCTACCTTCGATATATACATGTGTATCATATGGCAACACTCCCCCCCCCTTTCTTCCTACCAAGCCCCCAATCTACCTTCGATATATACATGTGTATCATATGGCAACACTCCCCCCCCCTTTCTTCCTACCAAGCCCCCAATCTACCTTCGATATATACATGTGTATCATATGGCAACACTCCCCCCCCCCCCCTTTCTTCCTACCCACCCTCCACGCCACTGCCTCGTGAGAAGCAGTCGTGCTAAGCCATATCATCGGTTCTATTCGTCTTACCTGGTTCACTGTATGTGTAGGTGTGTGTGTGTGCGAAGGAGTGTGTGTAATACACTGGGCCAGCCTATAAAGTAGGTTTACCAACTGGTCAAAAGCCTGCATGTTTGTTTTTTAAATTTATTTTGCTTTTGTCAAACAACTGTTTGTATTTCATTGAAATTGTCTTAAAATTTTATGGATTTTCTACATAGTGAATTCGGAAACATTCAACAAGCAAGTTTTCGAAGAATTGAACGCGCGAGCGCTTGTTTGTGTATGCGCGTGTCCGTTGTGTGAGCGCGCGCGCGTGCGTGCGTGTGTATGTATGATCACTTCATAAAATCATAACTTAATCTCAATTTATTTATTTAATCATTTTTCTTTGTCATTGACAACAAATCACCAATTTTGGATCTTTGAAGTTGGGTAGATCATCCGTCACCCTGTTCTTTATGCTGTTTAATTTGACGCCTGACTAAGTTTTCAGTGACAGAACTGCCCGCAGCGAAATCCACTTTCTTGACGCGTACGCTGAAGAGTTCTCACACCGGCGGGACCGGCAACACGCCTCTATTCGCCAGGAGTCGGTGACTCAATCATAAGAAAAGCAGACCGCTACTTATGCCGACTAGTCAGTCGAGTCGAACACCTTGGCGACCTTCAGGGGTGAGATGCCCCCTCTCCTTGATATTCTAACCAGCTGGCTTCGTGCCGATACCACATCGATTTCTGTTAGCTCAAAAACAACAACAACAACAACAAACAAACAAAAGCCCCCCCCCCCCCCCAAAAAAAAAAAAAAAAAAAAGAAGAAAAAAGCTTGGCCTCTCTCCAGCGATAGTTTTCTTTTACTTCAGAAATGCCTCTCTGTTCAAAACGTATTACCGGGTGTTATGAGCTTGATGTATCTACATCTCATTTTTCTTTTTTCTTGTAGGATGCGTAAATAAATATATCTTCTTTATATTGAAGGACAAGTGAGGAAGGGAGTTAAATTCAACTCAGCCCACGTTGTTTATAGCTCAGCCGACCGCGAGGTGGCCGTATCAGGACTGCGATCTCGTCAAAGCGGGGAGACGTAAGCAGTGAATAATACACACTAAATCTGTAAAGTTTCAAAACGGAGTGACTGAGGGCGGAAAATGAAGCACAATTTAGAAAGAGAGGGGGTTGATTACCGCCAAGGACATAGACAAAGTACAGGACTAGACACTAGTCCTGTGTCTAGTCCTGTACTTTGTCTATGTCCTTGGCGGTAACTAACCTCCTCTCTTACTAAAAATGTAGATCGAACAGCTCCCATGCTGAAACAGTTATCCCTGCTAATGATGGATGTTTGTTCGTAGCTTGTCACGACTGATGAAGACTTTGTGTCGAATATTCACTGGTCTGTTTTGTACAGTCTATTCGATTTGCTTTACTTCACATCTTGTTCTGTGTGTTTATTTGTATTTTGAGTCATTTTCAGGTACACAGCAGCCTGCTTTCAGTGGTTATCCCTGTAATTTCATATAGATATTGCTCTACCAACTCATTCACCTGGTACACAATATGGAGAAACCAGGCAGAGCCAACAACACACAAAACAGGGAACCTTCCCTCAAAGCAGTTACATACATTCAGGCTCAACATCCTCGTCTCTCTCAGATCCTATGACAGGCGAATATGATCAATCCCGGAGAGTTGGGAGGGAGGGGGAGGAGGGGAGGATAGTGGAGCCCCACGTTACGCTACATTTGCACCACAACGTCCGACAACACATGGGCACCAAGCTGGCTTAGTGGTAAAACACTGAGTTTGAACTTAAGAGTGGTCGGTTCGAATCCCGCTGGAGTGAAACCGTAGTGCAGGAGCCACCATAGTGACGTGGTTAGCGTCGCAGACTCCCGGGTGGGTGGTCGTGAGTTTGATTCTTCATCAGAGCCATTTATTTGTGGGATTTGTTTCTGCCCGACTGCCTCGTACCCTAAGTTGAGTTTGCTACGGGCTCAGTTCGGAAGGCTGAGGACCACACAGTCGAGTTTCATCCAATTAATGGATGTGTTTCTGAAAGTGTTGCTCGAATTTCCCGACCAACACTGCAGTGTCTGTGTCTCTCGGGCCTGGTTGACGTTGGGATATATTATGCAAGCAAGGGTAGAGTACAGCCCTGTCATGCAGTCTCAGACTGGAATGGAAACCCGTAGAGTCATCTTCATCATCCTCATCCTGATCGATGAGCGAAAAAAAAAAAAGGTCTCAAATTCTGTGGCCCTTCATGCCCTGCTCTCATTGTGGTCTCAGTGTTGATATCCTCTCCACAAGTCTATGGCCTTGATTTACTTCTGTCTGGGTCACAGGTATCGGCAAATTCATGTGGGCTGTCATTGGACGGATGTGGTGACGTCCTCAGGAGGGAGAGCTTATCCGCGCCTGCTCCGCGATTAAGCAATTATTTTTCGTCAGTAAGGAGCTTAGTTGGTAGCGTCCTGCGTATAATGGACCAGAACAGGCACCTCTAAACACCGCCGAAGTGACTCGGCGGCAGTGCGATATCTCCTTCGGTGGGTTTCCTCTTGACAGCTTGATATTGACTACTCCGTGCGGATGGTCGGTGCCGGAGCTGCGGCTGTTTGCTACACTTCACCGCTGATAATGATAAACTGTCAGGTCTAAAGCGCACGCAGGGTGGTTGGTTATCGCATAGGCAAAGATTCCTCCGGGCAGTAAGTGAACCTCGCTGTGCGATGGAAAACAAACTAGCATACGCGGTGTACCTAACAGGGCAGCCCATCCAACCGAACAACTCTGTCGCAGTGCGCGGTGACAGCAATGCCCGGACCACGTGGTTAGTGACTTGCTCGAGCGGACAGGACATTCCGATAAAGGCAAACAGTGGAAAAGCGAGCCGAGATACTTACCCTCTTCTGTCTTGTCTCTGATCTGGCCTGAGAAGACAAGAGGTTTTCTTTTCCGAAACCGAGGCTGGCTTCTTCGGGACAGTTTAGCGTGTGACTCTTACCTTAGCAAATATGGGGTGGCGGGGGGGGGGGGGGGGGGGGGGGGGGGGTGAGCTCAAGGTGAGCTTGTGTTAAAACAACGTCTTCGTCATTTGTGTGTTTGAAGAAAGGAAAAAAACGTTCAGAATCATTTACATGGATTGAAATACGAGAAGCAATGCTTTCAGAACTCGTTTGGGATTCTGAATATATTACAAAGCTGACGAGATGATCGACTGTTTTTGTTTGTTTGTTTGCATTTTTCCCATTTAGAATGTGTGTGTGTGTGTGTGTGCGTGCGTGTGTGTGTGTGTGTGTGTGTGTGTGTGTGTGTGTGTGTGTGTGTGTGCGTGCGTGCGTGCGTGCGTGCGTGCGTGCGTGCGTGCGTGCGTGCGTGCGTGCGTGCGCGCGCGCGTGTGTGTGTGTGTGTGTGTGTGTGTGTGTGTGTGTGTGTGTGTGTGTGTTTGTGTACATGCGAGCGTGCGTGCGTACGTACATGCATGCGTGTGTGTGTGTGTGTGTGTGTGTGTGTGTGTGTGTGTGTGTGTGTGTGTGTGTGTGTGTGTGGTGTATTTGTGTGTGTGTGTGTTCTGTCTTTTAAAGACACATCATTTCTTTCATTCTCCTGTCCTCCCTCTCCACGCTTTATACTCCCTTCCCCTATCCCGTTAATCTCTCTCTCCTTTCCCCTACAACACTATCCTTTCCTCACCTACACCCACACCTTTTAAAGCGTAGAATGATGTTTAGGTCAAAATGATTGCCAGAAGAAAAACTCATTCCCACCTGTCAGACTCTCACCTCTCCTCCCTTCCATTCCGCACTCTTTCTCCTCCCCTCCCTACCTGTCCACACACACGGAAAAGACCACACTCACATTTCATTTACAATTGTCAAGATCCCAAGGCGGCAGCAGACGACCAGCTTAACGTGTACCGGGCAGACACAGTAATGGACCGTCTGGCACTGACAGACATCACTGGAACTCAGTCGGCAGCTGTTCGTCTGCCTCCACCTCCTCCCCCACCCCCTTCCCAGATATACCACCCTCAGACTCCTCCCCCCCCCCCCCTACTTCAGCCATCCCCCGCCCTCTTCGTTCTTCTCCACCTTACCATATACGCCTCTTACCATCACCGTGAGACGGACATCTGTCGAGAATGGATGAGTGAAGAGACCGGGTATGAGGATGGTGGTGGGAGAGGGAAGTTACTCTCAGTATTTATCATTATTTTCATCTCCAAGTCGCAGGAGAGTTGCGACGGGGCAAAATGATTAACGACGTTGCTGCTGAGTATTCATTACGACTGGACGTGCCTGTCACCTCTCTCAGATATCCCGGTGCGGGCTTGAGTTTCTTTTTTGTGTTGAGGGGGGTAAAAAACAAACAAACAAATTCTGACAGCTTCTCGTAGTAGTCAGGGGACACTTCTGTTCTTTTTGTGTATGGGGAAAAATAATGTTCCAACAGAATCAGAAAAAAAGAAGAAAAAAAAAGAAAAGAAAAGAAGAAAAAAAATCTGTTTGACCATTACCGTGTCAAGACATTATTGATCTCGTTTCTATTGAAGATGCAAGTGAATTTTAAACAGAAAGAAGCTGAACCAGAAAAAGTATATTGTTTAAATTTACTCTCTGTTTTTTTTTTTTTTTGCATTTCTGTGTATATTAAGGCTTTTTTTCTGTAAATGTTAATACCTTTTTTTGTGTGGTAAATGTTAATACTTTTTTTGTAAATGATAATACTTTTTTCTGTGGAGTTCCTTACGATTGTAGAGGGGTGGCGTTGCTGGATGATCGGGCTTTGCCTGCTGTTTTGCATAACTAACTCAACGCTGTTACTGATGTAAGAATCTTTAACGTGGATATCAGTTTCATCTTCTGCGTGCTATGAGAGTCCTACCAGTAGCAGGTCTCTCTCCGCTTAGGATGACCTGATTTAACTTCGCTGACGTTCAACAATA
>CM031598.1:55362188-55369688 GCA_018398815.1 Conus ventricosus | reverse complement strand
TCCTGAGTGGCGTTCCCCTACCCTCTCGTTTGACTCCCTGGTGAAATGCAAGAGGTCTCTCTCTCTCTCTCTCTCTCTCTCTCTCTCTCTCTCTCTCTCTCTCTCTCTCTCTCTCTCTCTCTCTCTCTCTCTCTCTCTTTCTCTCTCTCTCTCTCCCCCTCCCTCCACCACCCCACTCCCGTCCCAGCACCTACCTGTTCCCTTCCTGTGTACCTGTTTTTGTCTGTGATGTCCTTACCGTATCCACCGCCTAAACGTGGAGAAAGTGTTTTATTGGCACACAGCGACAATGACAACATACATACATACATACATACATACATACATACATACATACATACAGCAATGCATAACGTGGTAGCTTTAAGTACTGACACCCTTTGCACGGATGAAACAAAGCAATATTGAAGACGCCTGCCGTTCCGTTTTAATTATCTCTCCCAGTTCAAGACAAAATAAGAGAGAAAAAATGAACAACGTTTAAAAAGAACTAAAATAGATGGAAAAGCCGTAAGGACACGTATACACTGCAACTGCAATAGACCGCTAATCTCCATTATGGGCAGTGCGCTAATCTCTGTACATGACCTAGCTGCTAGACTGCATCGACATTGGCTGCAGTGTGATCAGGACATGTGTCCCGTTCAGCAGGCCTTGCAAAGACAGTCTAGTCCTGCAAGGAACAGTCAGAGGAAGCCGCAATAGAGGAAGACAAAGGAAGAGGTGAGAGGACAACATCCGAGAGTGGACTGGAATGAGCCTAGCAGAATCTCAGCGAGCGGTGGTAGACAGGGACAGATGGAGGAGAGTGGTGGTCAGATCATCAGGGGTGCCCCAACGACAACAGACGATGTCAAGGGATAGGTGAAGGTGAAGGTGATCAGAGAAAAAAAAATGATTAGACTTTCGGGACAAAAAGACTGGATAATGGCCACAAAGGCCGAAGAAAAGAAAAAAACAGTGGTTGACAAACAAACAAGTAAATACAAACAAACAAACGAAAAGAAAGAAAGAAAGAAACAAACAAACCCAGAGTGAAAGAGAGTTACAAAAAAGAAGAAGGCACCAGCACAGAGCTTCCCGAGGGCGGGGGAATACAGCTGGTACTGACACAGTACTCAGCATTCCCACAGGGACCGTCTGTCTTCACTTTTGTTTTATAACATACTTTTTTTTTTGTTGATATGTGTTAGGCCATGCAATCCCTCGAATGTTCTTTCAACCTCGACACGATTGTAAGTCACAGATCGAGCCGTTCAACAACTGCTTCACAGAGAAAGATTCCGTTTCGCTCTTTTCCTTTTCGGTCTTTCCCGTTTGGTCTTTTCCCGATTCGACCTCTCCACTGATCTCGCTTTTTTGTTTTGTTTTGTCCTCTTCTTTTGATAATCCACACCTGTGTTGTTTCGTCCTCATACCCCCTCCGCTTCCCCATCCACGCAGTAATGTTGGTTTACACTTTTTTGTGTTTGTTTTAGAAGAGTTCAAAATGGATTGGAATCAACGTAAAGTTGCTGACACACGAGCCTCCCCGCCCGTACGGTTGAGACGAAACGTTTGAACCTGTGCGATCCGACCAGTCAGTGTCGAACGGACGGAGTGCTTCACGAAACGTTTGAACCTGTGCGGTCCGACCTATACGCGAGTTTTAAACCCTTTGAGTTTGATCCCACATGCCGCTTCAAAGGACTGTACAATTGAATACGAAGCTTTTTCTCGAATATTTAGATTCCTATAATTTTTTGAGTTGACATTCCAAAGCACATGATGGCCTTGGTACGATTCAATCAAATGTTTGGTCTCCGAATCGGACAGTCTGATCGCCTAGCGGACGACGCCATTTTTTCCGTTGTCGTGGGTGTTCGCTCAATGGTGAGCGTTGATTGGTTGGAGGATTCTAGCTGTCCGTTTCGAATAGATCACGGTGTATCTCGAACGGTCGGGTCGAACTGGATGCCGAAGTCCGTTTGAGATGTACGTTTACTATGACAGACGCTCCGTTTGGGATCGGGTTCGACCGGTACGTCCGAAGCGTACGGGCGGGGAGGCTCGTGTGTCAGCCTCTTAACTGAGTGTGAGTGTCTTCTTTGCTTGGCTCACAGACACTTGGTTGTCCTGCTGTTGTTTGTTGGTTTGTTTTTCTTTTCAGGCTTCAGACAGATTGTTGCTGTCAGTACGTCGGTTTTCTTCCCAATCCCTTTATTAAAGGGTCTTTTATTATTGAAATGATTACAAGTATAGAGTGAAGTTACACCGGAAACATGCTGTTACGTGAGGCAAGTATGGCAGCTGCCCGACAGATCTAGACATCAGACAGCGTCATCAAAGAAAGCGCTCGCGCGCACGTATGTGTGTGTGTGTGTGTGTGTGTGTGTGTGTGCGCGTGCGCGCGTGCGTGCGTGTGTGTGCGCGTGCGTGCGTGTGGGTGTGTGTGCGTGTGCGTGCGTGCGTGCGTGCGTGCGTGTGTGTGTGTGTGTGTGTGTGTGTGTGTGTGGTGTGTGGTGAGAGAGAGTCTGTGTTTGCGCGCGGGTAGTCATCTTAATTTATTTTACGACTGAAACATTTAAACTGCGTTACTATGAACAATTATATTTTCAGAAGACCGAGAGAGAGAGAGAGAGAGAGAGAGAGAGGAGAGAGAGAGAACGACTTACACTTGAAGAAAATCTCCTTTATCGTGAGCGAGAAATGTGAAGAGGGGAGAAATGGAGAAATGAAAATAGGCAAAACGGAATACCCCCTCAACCCCCCCCCCCAACTCCCCCCCCCCCCCCCCCCTCCCCCCGTGCAGCTGATCTGTAGACCTGGACAGAAACGACGCAGGGGAAGGTCAACTTTAGTGCGTCTACACCGGACCAATATGCAGCTCACACACAAAAACAGACTGGGCGAGCGAATGGCGACGATAACACGTGATGCGCGTCCGAGGATATTTCCCAGGGCGACCCTGTGACGAAGTGGTCGGTCGCCCCTATGATTGAATGCCCTCCCATTGTCTTGCTGGGAAATCTTACGCTTGGCGGCACTTCGGCCCCAACCGGATCCTTCCGCGTCGCTGGCAGGGCCTTCTTCCTTTTTGTCGATAGACGTAAAAAAAATCAAACGGTTGTGCAGTTGGAGTTTGGGGCTGCTTTGTTTGTTGTCCTATTCATTGGCCATCATTAAAATGTGTGGGGTGGGTGGGTGAAATCTAACATCGCGCTGCAGAGATACTGAGAAAATGACTTTTGATTGGAAACGTATGAAACAAAAATGTTAGGAAGAAAAGTGGATAGAAACAGAAGAGTTCAAAAACAAAAGCTTTGTTGGATTTATGGTGCATGAAATGTGCAAATAAAAAATGAATAAGCAGATCAATTTGGGTGCCTTAAATGATTCTTCTGTCGTCTGACTTTTGAGTCTTTTCTAAAACCAGCAGAAAGACTACCACTACATCCCTGAACCACCTTACCACCACCACTACAATCCTCTCATCATCCACTACCGCTACCGCCACCACACCTTTCCCCACCCCACCCATCACCACAACACCTGTGCCATGGATCGAGTCCTGCAATCTTTCGGAAACAAAAGTAGCAAACAAACAAATTCGCCTAATAATTACAGACAATGAAATATAGATATTTTTCTTTCTTTCTTTCTTTCTTTCCTTCCTTCCTTCCTTCCTTCTTTCTTCACACATTTGCTTATAAAGCTGCTGTCTGTCATGTCTCAGTTCCCAGATAGTAAATCCAGCACCCGAGCGGACGAGCTGCTTCGCACTGGGACCTTCAAGGTCAAAGACAGAGTGAAAGTCTGGCATTCAGCCATGGAAGTCTGTCGCTGTGGATTACACTAAACGATTAGTCATTCTTTCTTTTTTTTTTTTTTTTTTTTTTGCTTGGTTGGGTGACGCGCTATTTTTGTTGCTTGTCATAATCAATTATTTCCCCTTCCACGGAAAACGCCAATGCTGTGTCCATGTAGAGAGAAGAACATCGTTATTTCATCTTTCTTTCTTTCTTTCGACCTGTTCAGTGAGTTTCTTTTCTACATGATTCAGCAAGAATGACCTAAGCACTATTTGTTCACGAAATCTTTTCATTAACCTAAAAGGACAGGCATTCATATGCACTCAAGCTAAGCTCTAATCAATATAGAATGCCGTCGGATGTGGTGAGTATGCAGACGATAAAGGCAGACGGGTGAACGGAGTGTGGAATAGGGAGGCAAAGTCCACCAGCACTCTCAAGGGGGAAGAACCCAATGCATCCACACCAGTAAAAAGCGGTTATCTGAAAGCCCCAGGACTACCCTGGGTACAACCCCCCCCCCCCCCCCCCCATCCCCCCCGTAAATTCCTAGCGGCATTTGCGCCAGACTGACTTGATGTTGGCAGTCGGTCTCTGATCACGCTCACGCAAGACTATCAAGACTATCTGACGATCTTGTTGCACTCTGCGTAAGCTGGGCGATGTATTCTCACGCTTCAGTCAGAAAATTTAATCTTACCTCAGTAGCAATGCCCTCCGGCACTTTATTTTTTATTTTTATTTTTTAAACCAGCATCGTGGGTAAAACTGCCCACTTTTATTTTGACCCCCCAAAGGGGATGGGTCCTGAATACACTTTCCCTCACTGTCAAAGAGGCGTGAGTTGTTCCAAGTTAATCTGCTTTTTAGTGTCTGATATATGGGTCGCTTCTCCACCATCCTTTTCCATCCTAAAAAAAAACCCCATCAACGTAGGAAATAAGACAGACAAACGATCGCAGATGAGGAATTAAACACTTCACATCAGCCACAGCTCTTGACTGGTCCCTCGGCTAAACGCTGACTCTACAGCGACATTCTGCTTGAAAAAATCGTTGTTTTGAGTTCTCATCAGCAGCCAGCAAAAAGGCATGACTTCTAAGTGAAATGTGACGAAATACAAAGATGCGAACGTTATCCGGTCAATGGCCCTGAATCATTCTTCTGGGAACTCATCGACTGTACTTTCTTATCCCGGGCCAATGCCCCTGAGGTTACGTTTGGCAAGCATAATCATTATTATATGGAAATGTGTCGTACTCGATCGAGAGCATTCTCCAGATTCCTTGAACCCTGGGTTGTCTCCTCCTCTTTTATAGCACGGAGTTTTCATGCGCGGTGCACCAACAGCGCACGCTGAAGACGAAGGTCAAGGAGAATGAGAGGATTGCAAATCATCATACAATGTAAAATGCAACTAATGAACGCTTTTGCAAGACTTTTTATGTCGTATCCATGGAATCAAGAATCATTGGATGGGCTTGAAATCATATTCAAATTAGTAATGAAGTCATTCAAATTAGTAGTGTGTGTGTGGTGTGTGTGTGTGTGTGTGTGTGTGTGTGTGTGTGTGTGTGTGTGTGTGTGTGAGTGTGTGTGTGTGTGTGTGTGTGTGTGTGTGTGTGTGTGTGTGTGTGTGCGTGCGCGCGAGGGGCGCAACGTTCTCAGCATATTGAATAAATCCATGCGTTTAGTGAAAGTGTACTGTTGTTTTTGTTTTTGTCATTGTTGCTAATGTCGTTGTTGTTGTTACGGTTATTACCATTACAACTACTACCACCAATACTACGACAACTACTACTACTACTACTACTACTACTACTACTACTACTACTACTACTACTACTACTATGTTGATGATGATGGTGTTGTTGTTGTTGTTATTGTTGCTGCTGCTGCTGCTGCTGTTGTTGTTGTTGTTGTTGTTGTTGTGATGATGATGATGATGATGATGATGATGATGATGATGATGATGATGATGATGACGATGGAGAACATTTAGACGCTCAATCGACCGAGACCACTACGCGTTGACACCAGCATGTTCAAACATCAAACTTAAAATAGAACAATAAAGGAAAATACATGAACCAACGACAATACAGAAAACGCATGTCGCATCCAAACACTTACACCACCTCACCCAAACAGACCACCAGGCAGCCCGGCCCTGTCACTCCCTTTCGTCACCCATTTCAACCTCTCAAATGAAAACAGCCACGAACAAAATCAATAATCAGAGAAATCTGAGCGCACACTGTACCCTCAAACAATACAAGCACATATTCTATCAGTTAGAGGGGGGAAAGAACAGTTTCCATGTTTGATTTGAAAGAATAAAGCGAGGCAGAGTAGATTTAACAGCATAAGGCAAGGCAGAGTACCTTGGTTGATGCGGAAGTGGATTCCAAACGAAAGGGGCTCAGCAGGTTAACGAACGCTGGCCTATAGTTTTTAGAACCAGTGGAAGGAATTAGGGAAAGATGAATGTCAGAAGAAGGATGTTCACATGCGGAGGGTATACACGTGTTATATAAAAAAAAAGCGCGCGCGGGCGTAGTGTGTGTGGTGTGTGTGTGTGTGTGGTGTGTGTGTGTGTGTGTGTGTGTGTGTGCGTGCGTGCGTGCGTGCGTGCGTGCGTGCGTGCGTGTGTGCGTGTGTGTGTGTGTGAGAGAGAGAGAGAGAGAGAGAGAGAGAGAGAGAGAGAGAGAGAGAGAGAGAGAGAGAGAGAATATACACGATGAATGTTATCTTAGAGCTAAAATCGTTCAAACAGAAACTCGGTGGGCGAGTATAGTGTCTCTGGGGAATGCACGAGAGACCAAAATGAGGTGATCGCCGGGAATACTCCTTTTTTAAAAATTTTTTTAGAGATGGTCCTGAACTCTTCTCAGATGGACATTGCTGTTCCTCTGACGTACGTGTAGAATGAACGGATTTAAATTCATCTGACATCTTATTATTATTGTCGGCCACCTTGGTTCATAAAGTATATAGTATTAGAGAAATCTTCCTCACAGTCAGCTAAGATTGCAATGAACACACACACACACACACACACACACACACACACACACACACACACACACACACACACACACACACACACACACACACACACACAGAGAGAGAGAGAGAGAGAGTAAACTGAGGAACTCTTACGACGGGGATGTTCATAAACAAGCACGTGTTTCACAGAATGCTGAAGTATGTTACCCTGACTGGAAAATGGTCCATCTCTCTGTCTTGTACGATCCAAAACTATTCACGCTTCTTTTCAGGAAGCTGCAAGAATTCTCCTTAGCAAATAGCGAGGGGTGCATCTCTCTCTCTCTCTCTTTCTCTCTCTCTCTCTCTCTCCTCTCTCTCTCTCTCTCTCTCTCTCTCTCTCTCTCTCTCTCTCTCTCTCTCTCTCTTTTCTTTCCATTTGTTGCTGATAGGTAAGTCTTAGTTAAGGCTAACCTCTTTTGACTTCAACTAGTGATGGATTGATATCAAGTAGTGTTGACCGAATTAATCTCCGGAGCTTTTCTTTTTTCTGTTCGCGGTAGTTTATTCTCTGTTTAATCGATCCTCTTACGAAGTTGGCTACATTTATCATTCAAATATTTCAAATTTGACAGAATCAGTCGTTAGCCAATCTTTTCAAGTTCCGGTTTTAGACACGGGCGAAGCAGAGCATATTCGGATTATGTAGGAGAAGCGTAAT
>CM031598.1:55332188-55349688 GCA_018398815.1 Conus ventricosus | reverse complement strand
TGAAATAGTGTGTAAAAGTTCCTAGTTTGAGGAAGTGCGGTTGATTTCCAAGTGTTTCTTGACCTACCACGAAGCCTTTTTACGTCCTTTGGTTCAACGTGAAGATACACGTGTGAAAAATGAGGTTCATTAATTGTGCAGCACGGGACATTTGACAGAAGTGTCAATTGGTCATCATGATGGCCATCCCTTCTGATTTGTGAGTGCCAATGATTTTTGTTGTTGTTCTTATTGTGGTATGCTAGGTCTAACTCTGCTGCAATAGGTAAATAACGAATAAGTAGTGTAACTCCTGCTCCCATGATGAGATCAATTCCATGTCCATAACTCCAAATGACTGTAGCTTCCGACATCAAATCGCCTCTCAGAAATGTTAGCACAGAAAACAAACAAGGAGACATCAACGGAATCAAGAAATTACCCTATTTATTCATTATTTACTGCTTACTATTCCCTGCCTCATCTGACGTTTCCTTGACTGTAATAGGTGGGTATGTTCAGATGATGACGATTGAAAAAGCGACAAATAACGTTTTCTTTTACTATGAAGCCTGTATCATATGAAAAATATAAGTTCTTTGGTCAGAATCGTCTGTCGGTGGTACTCATGATCCATACTTTAGCTGATCATTTCTTAAAGGCGAAGGTTAGTCCACTTGATTTAACTAGTCTTAGTAAACAATGTGCGGTCACATTCACGTTTAAAACTAATTTCAAATGGTTTATTCATCTTCTAATGCTGTGAACAAGTTAAGTATGGTATTATAGAAGAGTTTCGTAAAAGTATTTGATTAAAAAAGTATTTTGAAAGTGGAAGTAGTAGTAGTAACAGTAGTAGTAGTAGTAGTAGTAGTAATAGTAGTAGTAGTAGTAGTGGTAGTAGTAGTAGTAGTAGTAGTAGTGGTAGTAGTAGTAGTAGTAGAGTAGTAGTAGTACTGTAGCAGTAGTGGTAGCATTATTTCCCCTACTACTTCTACTACCACTGCTACTGCTGCTGCTGCTACCGCTGCTGCTGCTACTACTACTACTGCCACTACTACTACCACTACTACTATGATACAATGATGAGACTCTCTTCCTAATGTCTCGCAATTTATTTATCCATCAGTTAAAAAAAAATCGTGCGTAGTGTGGTCTCGAAACGTATCAGATGTGGTGTAGCGTATATGGACAAGGCCGCACGCTGTGACACCTCCTTGATGAAACCGAAACTGAAACGATTAAGAAAGAAGTTGTTCCCTCCTACCTCTGTGGATCGATCTATTTCTGGCGAACCACGTTTTAAGTCCCACCAGGTAAATGTTATCACACCTGTTGGGAAGCTGCACCAAGTAATTTTAATCGGTTATCACACTGTCTGCGAACTGTTTTGAGCATTTTTTAAAAAAAATGTCTGTTGTTTGTTACATCTAAAGAAGACACAGATATAAAAAAATGTCTGGTTTGTATTCCGAGTTATCAGCATCATTTTACAGACTGTTTCCTGTGTTTATTTGTATTTTGGCGCATTTGCATTATTGCTGCAGTCTGTTTCAGTTGGCTTTGAGTGTCTTGACAGAATTGGAAACATTCCTGGCAAACTGGAAAATATTCTTACTATACACAATTCGAGCGCGCTTGCTCGTGTATGTGTGCATTTGTGTGTGTGTGTGTGTGTGTGTGTGTGTGTGTGTGTGTGTGTGTGTGTGTGAGTGTGAGTGTGTGTGTGTGTGTGTGTGTGTGTGTGTGTGTGTGTGTGTGTGTGTGTGTGTGTTTATGTGTGTGTGAGTGTGTGTGTGCGTGTGTGCGTGTGTGTGTGTGTGTGGGGGGGGGGGGGAGAGGGTGGTGCGTGCGTGCGTGTGTGCGTGCGTGCGTGCGTGCGTGCGTGTGTGTGTGTGTGTAGGCGATTGACTTTGATGGGACGGCCCCTTGTGATCAAGCTTTTAGCACCATGAATTGTGTGTGTGTGTGTGTGTGTGTGTGTGTGTGGGTGTGGGTGTGTGTGTGTGTGTGTGTGGGTGTGTGTGGGCGATTGACTTTGATGGGACGGCCCCTTGTGATCAAGCTTTTAGCACCATGAATTGTGTGTGTGTGTGTGTGTGTGTGTGTGTGTGTGTGTGTGTGTGTGTGTGTGTGTGTGTGTGGGTGGGTGCGTGCGTGCGTGCGTGCGTGCGTGCGTGCGTGTGTGTGTGTGTGTGTGTGTGTGTGTGTGTGTGTGTGTGTGTGTGTGTGTGTGTGTGTGTGGACACGTGGCATGCATGCGTACGTGAATACTCATCTAGGTGCGCGTTTCTGCGTAGGCCTGTTTGGGTGTGCCCACGAGCACGGGTGCGGACAACCCAAACATCCTTTCGCCATTGTCCGTTTGATCTCTTGCGACTCGTGAGGCGAGACAGGATTATTTCCCCTGGAGTCTTCATCCTCCGCATAACTTTCCAGGAGCAGCAGGTCAAAAAGAGTGAAAACGGCGATCATTTTGTCCACCAATCTGAAATCGTTGTGACTCGTGGTTGTCTGTGAGAGAAAATAAATCGTGGTACATTATTCGAAAAGATTTTCTCTCTGAGTTTTAGTCCCTAAGGAGACGCAAGCACTCACAGATAACATCTTGTTTGTTCTTTCTGATCTGAGTGATCTGCGTAATATGTATTGATGGGGTTCAGGACTATAATATGTGCTTAGTTGTGGGTGTCAATGGCTTGATTAGTCCTTTGATGATTAAGTTTTAGTTTTAGTTTAGAGGAGGGGGAAGAGTGGCGACAGAGTCTGAGAAATTCTGAGTGGATCATGTGGTTCGGTTGGATGTGGTGCGAATGTTTGGTTGCGAAACACGTTTCGTGTGGTGATGTTTGTTCTTGTTTATTGGTTGCGTAGTCCAATTAGGCCAATATGTGTGTTAGTGTATTACCAACATCTTGGGCATTTGTTGGATAGGCGGGATTGACTTTTGAGCAATAACTACCACAACCACAAACCACTTCCACCGCCACTACCATTAACAACAACAATACAATAGCACTACTACTACTATCACTACTACTACTACTGATGATGATGATGATGATGATGATGATGATGATGATACTACTACTACTACTACTGCTGCTGCTTCTACCATTAATACGGCTTTACTACTACTACTACTACTGCTACTGCTGCTGCTACTACTACTACTACTACTACTACTACTACTACTACTACTACTACTACTACTACTACTACTACCACTACAACAACAACAACAGCAACTACTACTACTACTACTACTACTACTACTACTAGTACCACCACCACTACAACAACAGCAACTACTACTACTACTACTACTACTACGACGACGACGACGACGACGATGACGACGACGACGACGACGACGACGACGACGACGACGACGACGACTAAAGATCTGAGTTATAGATTGAAGTGGAGTGAATCAGAGACTATGTTGTTCAAAATGTTTTTAATCTTTATGTCTTTTGTTTAAGCATTCTAATTTTGCGTCAGGCCATGTGAATAGCCGAATTCCACAAACGTTCTCTTGATTGGACACACACACACACACACACACACACACACACACACACACACACACACACACACACACACACACACACACACACACGAAAATGCGTGCGTGTGCATACACACACGCATGTACGCCTACACATACATACGCACAAACACTAAAACAGACAGACAGACAGACAGACAGACAGACACACACACACACACACACACACACACACACACACACACACACACACACACACCACGCACGCACGCACGCACGCACGCACGCACGCACGCACGCACGCACGCACGCACGCACGCACGCACGCACGCACACACACACACACACACACACACACACACACACACATCTGTAAACATTCAAACATACACATCCATGACTCTTCAAATACATCTTACGTTAATTATTACAATCCCTTCAGTTGCTGTCATTTTTATGCATTATTGATTTCTAAGTTCACTATTTCAAAGATTTCTCAAATAAGTATTTCTGAGATACGTTTGCCTAGTCCTCGTGCTGATTGCTTCCACGAGAAGATTAGCAAGCGATGTTACTTCCTCATTTTCAGATGCAAGAACAGAAGTGAAGAGGAGAGAGAGAGAGAGGAGGGAGAGAGGAGAGAGAGAGAGAGAGAGAGAGAGAGAGAGAGAGAGAGAGAGAGGAGGAGGAGAGAGGAGAGAGAGAGAGAGAGAGGAGAGAGAGAGAGAGAGAGAGAGAGAGAGAGAGAGGAGAGAGAAGAGACAGACAGACAGACAGACAGACAGACAGACAGACAGACAGAATCAATATCCATTGCGCTCTGTCCGTGTCGCCCACCGGCCCCTTCCCTGATTTCCTGACGGATGCTGTCCATGCAGTGCGGTTCTGTGCAATCCTCTCAGGGCTGACCAAGGGCCGTCCTGTCTACTCCCAGCTGTTGTCATCCCGCCTCGCCTTCGCCCCCCCCCCCCCCCCCCGACACTGACTGTGCCCTGTGGGATGGTCTGGTCCAGGCTGGCTGTTCTCAAATGTGTTCCTGCCAGTTTGTCTTTCTCATCTTCCCTCTGTTACAGATGATGCCGATGTTGATGATGGTGTTCATGATGATGATGATGATGATGATGATGATGATGATGACGATAATGGTGATGTGGATAATAATGATAATTATGATCATAATAAGAATGGCGACTGCGCTTTGAATTGCGCCTTGCCTGCTTAGTGTCAGAGACCGTGAGAGCTAATGATTCCATATGGAAAAAGCTGTTAGTCACCGGATGGACAATGCATGACTACAACTTTTGAGTTCTCTGAGGACCATAGCTGGTTGTGACAACACTTCTCCAAGGGACTCAGTTCTGGGCTGAGGCTTTCAGCTGAAGCCATGGCATTCCGGCTGTGTTCTCTTCGGACTCCATGCACATGTGCCAAGTCTGTTGAGAGTCGTCCCACCTTCTTTTCCTCCTAAAGGTTCCATTCAAGTTCCTGCCTTGTGATGTTGGTGGAAGGCTTTCGCGCCGTGTGGCCAACCCATCCCCAGTTCCCTTTTTTAAAATTTGTATCTACAGAATGTTGTTTGGCTCTGTGTTACAGGATTTTTGTTATAAATTGATTCTGTTTATCTGATGTTGAGGATGAAGGTGTCACGGTCAAAATTCAACACAACCAAAGTGTGGTCCGTCGCCGGCCACTTCAACTGGACATAAGTCCAAACTCAGACATCCCGACGCCTTCAAGCATCGCCTCAGCCAATTTGGGCACAAGGGGGAGGCTAATTCTCATCCTTCACGGAGACGGTCCGACCCACCCAGACAGACTAAGCCGTTTGACCGACGCCTCGATGTCTGCCCGGACCGATCTCAGTGCCTGGGCCAGACTCATCTAGCCACTTTAGAGTGACCAGTGTCCACGAGTTAAGCCACACGGCGCCAGTTAAGTAGGAAAGGGGGGAAGGTAGTGTGTGGTGGGGGTGAAATCTAGCTAATCAATTAAATGACCAATTGACCACCACAGAGAGTAAGGTGGGTAGGCGTGACTGTCATGATTTGAATATCCAATGGAATTAGAGGGAGATAACTTCGGGTATCAGGGGTAAAAATACTGACCAATGGTACTCGCCCTTTTTGGACAGATCGGAACAGAATAAGAAGGATGTGAGAGTGAGAGAACGGGTGAGAAACGAGAGGGGAACGAACAGAGAGACAGAGGAGAGAGAGAGTCTGAGTGTAATCTCTGAGGAGAGAAGAGCAGAGAGATGAGGGGAGGAGAGGAGAGAACCAAGTGGGGGCATTAGCACGAGATAGTCTGCAGAGGAAGGACTTAGGAGAGATGTGGAGAGAGTTGCTAACTAATGAAGAGGAAAAGAAAGAAGAAAAAAAAAGAAAAGAAAAGCAACCATGTCCATTTGATAAGAGCAGACTAGAAGAGAGAGAGAGAGAGTGCAATGCGTTAATGCAGGAAGAAAGAAAGGAGAACAGATCGATGTTGATAGTCACTGTTCTATCTTCACTGGGGTTCGACCTCATACTTGGCCAGCGCCACTTTCATCGACAGACCAACGCCAGTGCCAACAGTCTCACCTGACCAGGCAAGCAGACCAACACCAGTGCCAGCAGTTGTGTCGTGTTGTGAAAGTGACAGTGAAAAAAAAAAAGGAAAAGAAAAAGACAGTGATTCGTGAATAGTTAAGATCACCTGGCCAGGTAAAGTAGAAATCTATTTATACCCGGGTTAGTTAATGATGTTTTAGATAATATGATTTTGTGAAGTTCAGGAAAGAGAGAATGTTTTATTTCATTTGATTCCATATGCATTGATGTTTCGTTCTATGATCATGTGTAGTAAAGTTATAGACTTTACTAGTGGTTTGATGTGACGAATGCATGATATATGAATGAGATTTTAAGCAAGCTGTGAGTGTGTTTGGGCTGTGCGCTAGTCCTTCCTCCATCGACATCACCCGAGGTTGACAATTTATTGGCGAGCCTGCCAGGATATTCTGGCCCATTTATTATAATTGTTCAACTTCTCAGAGAGGGAGCTGGGTGGGATTCAAGTGTTGTAATCCTAAGGCAAGGGGTTGTCTTACTGTATGTTCCCAAGATAGTTAAATACTAGGCTTGGCATTGCTTCCAAGATAGTTAATACTAGGCTTGGCATTTCAGCCCCAGAGTACTTATTTCGCACAGATTGCCTATAATTCGCTCTCATAGTTGGGTCAGGCGCTGGGCGTCTTATAAAAGCTAACTACGTTGTCCCAAGCTAATATTATCATTCATAGGATTGTGCTATTACGTCACTCGTGTCGGTAACCACCAGTTTGGCTGTCGTAGTTATAAAATCTTGTTCAAAAAAAAAAAAGAAAAAAAAAGAAAGAGATATAATGGCGGAAGAAAAGAACACCCCTATTGAACAACTTGTGAGCGTCGCTCGTGATCTAGGTTACTCGGGAGATGAGTTGCGTGCGTTCGTTGAGAACCAACAAAAGATGGAAAGAGATGAACGCGCGGAACGACGCCGTGTCGCAGTAGAAGCGCAAGAAATAGAAAAATTAAGGATTCAGGCTAATGATAATCAGGCTAGGGAAGAAACAGAAAGAATGAAGCAGGAAACGGAAAGATTAAAGGTTCAATTAGAGCTAGAGAAAGTGAGAATACAAAGGGAGACCACCGAGGATGGGAGTTCAGTTTCCAGTGACTCTGTGCGCAGTTACGCTCCCCGACCCAAGTTGCCCAAATTCTCCGAAGGAACCGATTCGATTGATGCATACATCAGTCGTTTCGAAACGTTTGCTACCAGTCAGGGTTGGCCTCCAGAAGAGTGGGCAGTCATTTTGTCGGCGTTACTGACGGGTAAGGCATTGCAGATTTTCACTGCGTTACCAGCAGAACAACAGTCCGATTTTGGTGCTGTGAAGGAGTCTTTAATGAAGGGATTTGACCTCACAGAGGAAGGATTCAGAAAGAAATTTCGTTCAGCTAGATTGCAAGCAGGGGAAACGTACACTCAGTTTGGTGCACGTCTAGATCACTATTTTGAGAAGTGGTTAGAGTTGAGCGGTACGAAAAAGGAGTTCGCTGAGTTGAAAGAGCTAGTTATGAAGGAACAGATTTTGTCAGGTTGCGGCCCTGAGTTAACCATACATTTGAAAGAGAGACAGCCAGAGACAGCAGGGGAGTTGTTGAAGTTCGCAGAGGTGTATAGAGAGGCACGTTTGGGCACTAAGGTGCAGGAGAAACAGGTGCTAGGCACAGGTGAGAAGAGTGCAAGGAGACCAGGGGAGTTTCCTGCAAAGTCTGCAAACCCAGTGGTGGGGCAGAAGGAAGGGCAAAGGGACATTAGGTGTTTCATTTGTCACAAAAAGGGACATGTGGCGAGGGATTGTCGCATGAGGTTCCAGAAGGCAGCAGCCTTGCAAGAGGTGGATAAGGGTCGCCAGGGGAAACGACCTGCAGTGGAACCAAAAGGGATTCAGTCTGAAGAGGGTGGAGTGCAGCCTATGGCTAGCACTGGACAGCAGTCAGTGTCAGGGATGGAGGGCACTAGGCTGAGTGGTTCGTTACCAGTGGAAGAAGGGTGGATTGGCCAGCAGAGGGTGAAAGTGTTACGAGACACTGGTTGTTCATGTGGTGTAGTTAGAACAACGCTGGTCGAGAAAGGGGATTTGACAGGGCAAATCCAGACCTGTACTCTAATCGATGGCACTGTGAGGGAGTTTCCAGTTGCTAAGATAGAAGTACGTACCCCTTACTTCTCAGGCGAGTTGTCTGCGTTGGTGATGGAGAAACCCCTTCATGATTTGATCATTGGAAATATTCCAGGGGCAAGGGATCCAGGGGATCCTGAGTTGTTGACTGCTACAGGGGCAGCAGTTCAAACACGGAGCAAGAAGGAGGGAAAGGTTGATAAACCGTTAGTCGTTCCGGCAAGGAAGTCAGGCATAGATGTGTCGCCTGATGAGTTTAGGGCAGCGCAGGAACAAGACCCTTCGCTCGTGAAGTCTTGGGAGTTGGCAAGAGGTGGAGAGAAACAGGAGGTTAGAGGAGGTGAGACAGAATTTCTTGTGAAAGGCGGGCTGTTGTACCGAGTGTTCACCAAGGGGAAGACAGGTAAGGTGACCACTCAGTTAGAGGTACCAGCAGGTTATCGGGACACTGTCATGTCAGTGGGTCACGAGTCGCTCATGGGGGGTCATCTTGGCACCAGCAAAACAGCTGACCGAATCTTCGATGATTTTTATTGGCCAGGGGCAATGGCAGACATCAAGCGTTTCTGCATGTCATGTGACGTGTGTCAAAGGTCAGCCACAAGAGGGTGAAGAGGAAGGCGCCTCTTAAACATCCCCCTTTAATTGACACACCATTCAGGAGAGTGGCTGTTGATCTGATTGGCCCAATCTCGCCCTGTTCCAAAGGTGGGCACAGGTACGAGACATGTAAGGTTGCAAAGGAAAGTTTGCAGAAGGCTAGGGTCGTTCAGAAGAAACAATATGACAGGAAGGTAAGGAAGCAATCCCTCAAGGCGGGAGATCAAGTCCTGGTACTGCTTCCCACGGGTCACAACAAGCTGCTGATGCATTGGAAAGGACCATTCACCATCACTGAAAAGGTCGGTCGGGATTACCGAATTGATGTGAATGGGAAACTAAAACTTTTCCATGCAAATTTTCTCCGCAAATATATTCAGCGTGAGACTCAGCACATAGGCGCAGCAGCAATCATTGATGAGGTGAAAGAGACCCAGCAGAAGAAGGGGAGATTTTGTTGCCTAAGTTTCCAGAAGAGTCATACAGGGATGTGTCACTGTATGAAGGGCTAGACAGTAGGAGTTCCTAGGTTTTGTTGTCGGAGGCGACACAAAGCAGCCAGAAAAGGGAAAGGTGGAGAAGATGATGAATTCAGAGAGACCAAAGACCAAAACAGAAGTCAGGAGTCTGCTAGGTTTTATTGGCTTCTATAGGGAGTTTGTTCCAAACTTCGCAGCAATCACGAGTCCTCTCAGTGATTTGGTCAAGGCAGGGAAACCGGCAGTGGTCGAGTGGTCAGACGCTGCAGAGCAAGCACTGCAGACGGTGTTGGAAAGACTAGGTTCCCGTCCCATCTTGAAGCTACCAGATATGTCCAAACCATTTTTGTTGCGGACAGATGCATCAGGCGGTGGGATAGGTGCAGTATTGTTGCAGGAGCATGAAGGGGTCGAGTTTCCTGTGAGGTATGCTAGCAGGAAGTTGACAAAGTGTGAAGAAGGGTACGCAACTGTAGAGAAGGAGTGTTTAGCTGTCGTGTGGGCCGTGCAGAAGTTCCACACATACTTGTATGGGAAAGAGTTCGTGATAGAGACAGATCATCAACCACTCAAATTCCTGCAGGAGGCACAGCTGAAAAACAGCAGGGTTCTGCGTTGGGCAATGGCATTGCAGCCCTACAGGTATCGAGTGCAGTACATTCCGGTCGACAGAATGTCGGAGCTGACTATTTAAGTCGTGTAGTCTAGCAAGCTGCAACTCAGAGGAAGTCAGTCATATCCGGGGTGCTTTGTTGATAGTATGTGTTGATTACAGTTATGTTGATTGGATATGGGTTCATTCCCAGTTGGCTATGGTTCATATTTTTTTTTGTGTGAGACTTGTTCATACTTTCTTTGTGAGACTTGTTCATGTGGATGTAGTTATGCTTGGAGCATACAGTCGCTTGTGTAGTGATGCATTATTTGCAATAAGTGAGGATGGAGATTCCTCAGTGAAGTGTCATGGATCGTGAGCATATTATATTGTGCTTTTCATAGAAATTGTGAAGAGAAGATGTGGCAAATCCGCAGGGAGGGGAATTGCATAAGTGCGCACAGAGGTCGTTATAAAATGAGTTGAAATAACGCAAGAGCGCACGTCAATGATAACTCATTGGAGTGGTATCCACTAATGATATATTTTATAATTTATAAACCGTTGGTTGTAAAGTATTTTTCAAACTTTGCACGTGTAGCTGTGGTTCAGCAAATTCGGTTGTTGTCTTTTTTGTACCGTTGTTTTGAGACAATGCGGTGCATAGTCTTTTGCAAGGGGGAAATTGTCACGGTCAAAATTCAACACAACCAAAGTGTGGTCCGTCGCCGGCCACTTCAACTGGACATAAGTCCAAACTCAGACATCCCGACGCCTTCAAGCATCGCCTCAGCCAATTTGGGCACAAGGGGGAGGCTAATTCTCATCCTTCACGGAGACGGTCCGACCCACCCAGACAGACTAAGCCGTTTGACCGACGCCTCGATGTCTGCCCGGACCGATCTCAGTGCCTGGGCCAGACTCATCTAGCCACTTTAGAGTGACCAGTGTCCACGAGTTAAGCCACACGGCGCCAGTTAAGTAGGAAAGGGGGGAAGGTAGTGTGTGGTGGGGGTGAAATCTAGCTAATCAATTAAATGACCAATTGACCACCACAGAGAGTAAGGTGGGTAGGCGTGACTGTCATGATTTGAATATCCAATGGAATTAGAGGGAGATAACTTCGGGTATCAGGGGTAAAAATACTGACCAATGGTACTCGCCCTTTTTGGACAGATCGGAACAGAATAAGAAGGATGTGAGAGTGAGAGAACGGGAGAACGAGAGGGGAACGAACAGAGAGACAGAGAGAGAGAGAGGTCTGAGTGTAATCTCTGAGGAGAGAAGAGCAGAGAGATGAGGGGAGGAGAGGAGAGAACCAAGTGGGGGCATTAGCACGAGATAGTCTGCAGAGGAAGGACTTAGGAGAGATGTGGAGAGAGTTGCTAACTAATGAAGAGGAAAAGAAAGAAGAAAAAAAAAGAAAAGAAAAGCAACCATGTCCATTTGATAAGAGCAGACTAGAAGAGAGAGAGAGAGAGAGTGCAATGCGTTAATGCAGGAAGAAAGAAAGGAGAACAGATCGATGTTGATAGTCACTGTTCTATCTTCACTGGGGTTCGACCTCATACTTGGCCAGCGCCACTTTCATCGACAGACCAACGCCAGTGCCAACAGTCTCACCTGACCAGGCAAGCAGACCAACACCAGTGCCAGCAGTTGTGTCGTGTTGTGAAAGTGACAGTGAAAAAAAAAAAAAGGAAAAGAAAAAGACAGTGATTCGTGAATAGTTAAGATCACCTGGCCAGGTAAAGTAGAAATCTATTTATACCCGGGTTAGTTAATGATGTTTTAGATAAATGATTTTGTGAAGTTCAGGAAAGAGAGAATGTTTTATTTCATTTGATTCCATATGCATTGATGTTTCGTTCTATGATCATGTGTAGTAAAGTTATAGACTTTACTAGTGGTTTGATGTGACGAATGCATGATATATGAATGAGATTTTAAGCAAGCTGTGAGTGTGTTTGGGCTGTGCGCTAGTCCTTCCTCCATCGACATCACCCGAGGTTGACAGAAGGTAACGTACTTGCTGATGAATATCTGAAGATTGTGAGTGTTTGACTTTGTTATACTCCAAGACTCTTAAGCATATAACAGAACAGATTTCCAATTTGAGTTGAACATTCCAACTCTTGTCTGAAGCGAAAGGACTGTGGAGGTCTACACAGAACGCAGGGTGATGAAAACTTGCCTTGCCTTATTGATGTGGCTGCTGACAAGGCAAATGTGCCGACGCTATTGCCTGGGTAGACAAAGTTCTCCACGTCTTGTATTTTAGCGCAATGGGGTCTTGCTCATTGTTCTTTACCAGCCTTACATCAATGTTCGTGATGTTAATGTTGAGGCTGGTTTTCTTTACTTCCTCCACAAGTTTGTCCGAGAATCTTGATGTTCGTGCAGGAGACTGACATCATCACAAAGTCATCCATCTGTTTTTACAAAATTCCACTGTATGCCGGTGTTTTGCCATCTGTTGTGTTCTTCACGATCTAACCTTTCACCTACAAGAGGATGGTTGGTGACAGAAGGCAGCCTTACATCAGTCCACAGCTGGAATGGATCAGATAGTTTTCCGTGGTGTCTGACTAGACAGATAGACTTGTCATCCTGTCGCTGAATGATGGAGAACAATTTTGGCTGAAAGCCGAAATGGTGCGTAAGCTTCCAGATGACTTCCCTGTCAGTACTGTCAAAAGCTTTCTCGAGGTTCAGATATGCTGTGTACAGAGAAGACTAACATCTAGTGCCCAATCGATGACAACAACTCTCGATATTGCCGTCTGTTCTGTATATGATCGGTCTTGTTGGAAACCTTAATTTTCTTCTCGAAGTCGTTTATCAAAAGTTGTCGTTAGTCTCCTAAGCATGATTCTTGTCAGGATCCTGCTGGAGACGGATACAAACATGATCCCTCTCCAATTGTTGCAGGATAAGAGATCGACCGTCTTTGCTAGTTTTATTACATGCCATTTTTGTATGGAAGATGCAGTGGATTTTAAACTGTACGAAGCTGAATCATAGACTTGGTAGCTGAAACTTGTTTTTCATTTCGATCTCTTTTTAAAAAAAACCTTTATCAACATACGTGTCAGGGAACGTCACTCGCTTTATCTTCTGCCCTTGGTACAGAAAACTCAGCGAGTTGCACCAGCGCGTGACATCAGGCAGAGTCATGTGGAGGGCACCGTGATTACACTGGACGATTTATAAAAACCTTGGGGAGGGGACAGACTGCTTTTTGCAATCATCATTGCAATTTGATTTATTCATAAATGCCCGAGCACGTTACATATGAATGCACGCGCGCGCGTGCGCGCGCGTGTGTGTGTGTTTGTGTGTGTTTGTGTGTGTGTGTGTATGAGTGTGTGTGAGTGTGTGTGTCTGAGTGTGTGTGTGTGTGTGTGTGTGTGTGTGTGTGTGTGTGTGTGTGTGTGTGGTGTGTGTGTGTGTGAGAGAGAGAGAGAGAGAGGAGAGAGGAGAGAGAGGAGAGAGAGAGAGAGAGAGAGAGAGAAGTCCATTAGAACATGAGAAGTGTTCATTTTGATAGTTCATGCGGCATGTAAAAGGGGTTTTCTCCCTATACATCCCCCATCCCCCCCCCCCCCTTACACTCACCAGACAATTTTTCTCAAGAGTCATAGGCTAATACAACGTTATTCCAGCTGTAAGCACTGGCTTACCCTCCGTCACGTGAATGTCTGAATATCATCTGTTAATTTAAACCTGTTAAACTGTCTGTGGAGATTCGGTGAGCGAACGCCGTGCCGTGCAGACGCATTGTTCGTGCGCTCTCAGCCTGTCCGAATTTTGAGTCGCGTTCACTGACTTGGCGTTTTTGTCCCTCTGCACAAGCAGTGACAATGGCTGTTCAACCCGTATTTTGAAAAACCGTAGTATTCCGGACTCGATGTCGACCCGTATCTCTGGCTTGGAGCTGTGTGTGTCCGCAGAACGAACGGCAGGACAAGGCAGTATAGTCGGTGCTCAGGATATCAGGGGGCTATGGAGAATCTACCCTGCCACTCGAGAAGCCAGAAATGTGCTTCTGGTAAGAGGCATCACTGTTCGCGGCTCTGTCTTGCAAGTTCTGGACATGAATCCATTCATTCTACATGAGTCAACAGGCGAAGAAAAACCGGCAACCAAAGTGTGGATAGCGGACTTGCCCTTGTCACTGGCAAACAGCGAAATTGAGGCGAGTCTAAAGAAAATCGGATGTGAATTGCGCTCGACAATTAGACAAGAGCGGTACAGAGACAGTGACAACAAGTTGACAAGATTTGAAACCGGCAGACGATTCGTCTTTGTAACTGTGCCATCCATACCACTCGATTCCTCACTGAAGGTTGGTCCTTTCACAGCAAAAGTCTACCATAAGGAACAGAAGTCGGCGCAAAAGACAGTTACGTGTTCCAAGTGCCTACAATCTGGGCATCATGCTTCCATATGTGTCAACGAAGTGGTATGTCGCGCATGCAAAATGCCAGGACATAAACAAGGAAGTGAACAGTGTACAGTGATTGACAGCACAAACACACTCACAAAACTTACCATAGACAAACCAAACAGTTTACAGAACAATAACGTGAAAGAAGATGCAAACCAGAGTCACAGACGACCAGAAAAGGAGAGACGACAGGAAAATAACCAGGATTTCCAGCTACCTCCAGCTGTCTGTGCAAGTCACAAGGGGAAGACAGGGGAGGGGGGCGATGGAAACAAAAAGAAAATCAACGATAAAGATGTGCGACCCTGTAAAAACACCCCAGTCTAAACAGAGTGGGAAGCAAGGAGAAAAGGAAGGCGACAGAAAACAGAATAGAGGTCGGCCCCAATCTCGACAGACCATTCTTGATTCCAGTCTAACCCGCAGGGACCACTCCAGGCATCGCTCCGAGACTCCAAAAAGGGCGCTATCCAATGGTTCTCCAGTCGGAAGCTGTTCAGGGAGGGAGAAATACGCCAGGAGAGAGGACCGCGAGGAGACTTCGGACAATGAGCTGGACGAGGAAAATGGACCAGCGTCTGTATGGGGCTAGTCGGCGTTTCTCCTGCACGTCGTCTTCTTGTTGATGGTCTGGCTATGGCTCTGGCCCCGAGGTATTTTTATCTCTTCTGGTAAATTGATGGATCCTCTGTTAAGGGGTTCGAAAGGATATCCTCCGTTATACGGGTGTTCCAGAGATAAACCTACCTTTTTTTCCTTACGATTATGGATAAATTGCGAGTCTGTTCTTTGAACTGTCGGGGTTTAAAAATAGATGGAAGAGGGCATCCATGTTCAGAAATCTAAAAAGACAAAAGTTAGATATAATTTGCATACAAGAAGCGCATATCACAGCAAGTGATGTAAACACATGGGAAAAGCAGTGGGCTGGAAGCGTATACGCACAGCCAGGGACCAGTCACAGCAAAGGAGAAGTAATTCTGATCTCAAAAAGTTTCTCAGGAAAGGTTACGCTAGTCAAGTCTCAAGAACGCATGATCGTCCTGAATATCGAGTGTAGTAACTATGAGATTACAATTGCAAATGTTTATGCTCCTAACGATCATAAGGAAAAAATACTTTTTTTTCGAAGTCTGCGGGACGAAGTGGATGAGTGGGGAGGAGGGAGAATAGTGATCTGTGGAGATTTCAATTGCGTTTTAGATAATGATTTAGACATTGTATCAGGTAAACCACACAACAAAATAGAGGTAAACGAATTTAAGTCAGTATTAACGCAGTCAAGCTTAATTGACTCCTGGAGATTTTGTCACCCTGAAGGAAAAGAATATACCTGGAATAGATTTAACCCATTTATAGCAAGACGGCTAGACTATTGCTTGGTGACAGAAGATTTATGCTCCTCCTTGGTTGTCAGTGAACACTGTACCATGCCGCACTCAGATCACAGAGCAGTTGTGCTGGAGTTTAACGAAGGAGACTTTATCAGAGGTCCAGGGTACTGGCGATTTAACAATAGCTATTTACAGAATACAGAATTCGTTGAGAACATGAATCTATTGCTTGTAGAAATGGAGAATGAAGGAGATGATATGTTTTACATGGAAAAATGGGAATGGATAAAAATGAAAATAAGGAATTATTGTATCGAGTTCGGAAAACGTCTTGCTTGTAACACACGAAACAAAAAAATCGATTTACAAAAAGAATACAAGATCTCGAATCAAACATCCTACGTAACGTTCAAAACAAAGAATTACAGATTGATTTGTTAAAAGCAAAACATGAATATGAACTATTTGACTTGGAGAAGACAAAAGGAGCCCAAGTGAGATCAAGATTGAGATGGATAGAGGAGGGGGAAAAGAACAGCAAATACTTCTGTAGCTTAGAAAAATCTAGAATCAGAAATAAGATCATGACACGATTGTGCAAAGACACTGGGGAGGTAGTGCATCTTCAGAAAGACATTCTGAGCGAACAGGCGTTATTCTACGAAAATCTTTATAATCAAACTACGCAAGATAATGAAGTCGCTGAGTCATGCGAAGTCTTTATTGAAAACGAAAACCTCCCGAAGCTAAACAATGACGAATCCGAGTCATGCGAAGGGCTGATCACAGAGGCTGAAGCCACAGAGGCTCTAAGAGAGATGAAGAACGGCTCAGCTCCTGGAAGCGATGGGATCAGTATTGAATTTTTAAAGTTCTTTTGGACCAGAATAAAACGTGTTATTATTAAATCCTTCAACGAATCGTTCACCAACGGAGTTTATCATATACCCAAAACCTTGGAGTCATTACACTGATACATAAAGGTAAGGATTTAGACAGGGAACACCTCAGTAATTGGCGCCCAATAACTCTTACAAACTCAGATTACAAGTTATTAGCCAAAGTTTTAGCACTTAGAATGGGAACAGTATTACACAAGCTGATTAGTGAAGACCAGGTAGGATACATGAAAGGCAGAAATATTGCCACTGTGTTGAGAACTATAGACGATGTTATAAATTACTTAAATGTAACAGGCAGAGCTGGATACATACTTGCGCTAGACTATGCCAAAGCGTTTGACTCGATATCTAGGTCATACGTGTTGCACACGTTCAATGTTTTTGGTTTTGGGCCAGATTTCATACGTTGGGTGTCCGTTTTAATGAAAAATAACGTAAGCTGTATCAATCATGGAGGGTGGTTGTCTGAGTATTTTAAAGTCAACTGTGGCATTCGACAGGGGTGCCCATTTTCGCCCCTGGCCTTTATTTTAGCGGTAGAAATATTGGCCTGTAAAGTTAGAAATAGCTCGGTCACCGGAATAAAATTGCCAAGTACACAAAACGTGAACCCAAAAAGCATTCGCATAAAACAAATGGCAGATGACACTACCTTTTTTTTAACAGGTCAAACGGATTTAAAATTGTAACAGATATAATTATGCAATTTGGAAGATTTAGTGGGTTGCTGTTGAACAATCAGAAAACTAAAATACTACGAATTGGTGTTGCTCAACCCTTGCAGGACTGCCCGTTTGAGCTTGTAGATACGATTAAGATTTTAGGCATTGTTTTTAGCCGAAGTAACCTGGCTCAGGACAACGAGGAAAATTGGCTCACACGAATGAACAGTCTACATAAATCGATAAGGGAGTGGAGCAAAAGGGATCTCAGCATTCAGGGGAA
>CM031598.1:55322188-55327188 GCA_018398815.1 Conus ventricosus | reverse complement strand
ATGTGGCGAACAGAAAGCTTACCTGTTAAGAGGAAGCAGATATGACACCAATGGGACCCAAGTGGTGAATGCCTTTTATGTGCACACTGAAACTCCAACAAACAAAAGGCGAACATACTGATCCTGTCCACTCTTCATCTTGGTTTCAGCATCATGGGTACACACCAACATTTCATGGATTCGTGCTTGAGCGCCATTCTATCTCAACCCTCCCCCCCACCCCCCCACCCCAAAAAAAAAAAAAAAAAAAAAAAAAAAAAAAAAAAGAAGAGAGTTTTGTGAAATTCAGAGCCATGGTTTTGAATTACCTTACCAGTGTACAACCAAATCGTAGAATCACACCCTCCATGGAAGACGCAATGAGTGATTAAAACCATCGATTGCCACGCTGTTTCGTCACATCGCTCACATTTGCATAGTTAATTTGTGTGTCAGTCCATATTGCGGGGTCAGTGTTCGCTGCGTTTATCAGTGACCGTGCAGTACCATGCCTAGCAAACGGGGACCTCTCAGCCAAGCCGGACTGTTTGTCTGAAGTGATAATCATGTTTGATTTTGTTGGTCGTCGGTACCATACTGCTTGCTCTATCTGTCTCTGTCTGTATGTCTGTCTGTGTATCTCTCTCTCTCTCTCTTTCTCTCTGCTATCTCTCTCTCTCTCTCTCTCTCTCTCTCTCTCTCTCTCTCTTCTTCTCTCTCCTGCTCTCGCTCTCTCTCTCTCTCTCAATACCACTCTCTCTCTTTCTCTCTCTCCCATGCTCTCTCTCTCTCTCTCACTCTCTCTCTCTCTCTCTCGGGGGGTGAGCTGTCGTCATCCAAGAGGAGAAGACACGTTTTCTTCAGCTCCGAAATTAATTAACGTTTTCTGTTAATTTTTACGGTTTTTCAATCATACAACGTTCCAAGTTGGTGACAGTATCAAGATGCCATCAGCATCTCTCGATTTCAGAGTTCGGTTGTGGCGGGTTCGTCGCCGTCTTCATCAGTTTCATGGCAAAAAGAGCCAGGTTCAAGCTGTCCATGACGATGCGTGTGTTAAAAGTACACACCCGTGTCACCGGTGTCATGGCAGGCTTGGTCCTCACCGCCTTTTTCTTCAGCGACCTTCTGCTCCGATGCGGCGACGTGGAGACGAACCCCGGGCCAAAGTCGTCCAGCTCCAGCTCCACGAGGCAGTCCCGCCTGGCTCGTGATGGCTCTGTACGCCGTGCAAGTACGGACTCTTCTGTGACTCCTGATCCTGACCATGCTTCAAGCAAACCCGGTGAGATCACGGCCGATCACCCGATGCTAAAAGACATTTTTACAATGTTATCATGCTTAACCACGAAGGTTGACAACATGTCAGACGATGTAAGAGGAGTGAAAGACTCGGTCGACGGACTAAAAAGGGACATGCATGACATGAAAGAGACGATCAGTGAGCTTCGTGTTCAAAATGACCATCTGAAGGCAGAGAACAGCATGATGAAAGACAGAATCGTGCGTTTGGAGGAAAAAGTTGATGATCTTGAAGGGCGATCCAAAAGGAATAATCTAATATTTTATGGACTACCAAGGAGGGAAGGAGAAACCAAACAGGACTGTGTGAATATTGTGCATAACCTGTTGACGGATGAATTGAAACTACCAAAGACCGTAGAGTTTGACAGAATACATCGCATCAATAATAAGCCTAATTCGCCTGTTATTGGCAGATGCACCTTTTACAAAGACAAAGAAGAAATTTTCAGAGCCAAAAAGAACCTTAAGAATACTTCAGTGTTTATTGGTGATGATTTCACTCAGAGAGTCCGTGACATCAGAAAGAAGCTAGGACCACACTTAAAAGCTGCCAGAGGCAACAACAAGAGGGCCACTATGATCTACGATCATCTCCTCATCGAGGGCAAGAAATTTGTTCTCGATGGGGATGATCAGTTAAAGGAAGTTAGATAAGGTTTGGCCGGCCTCTGCAAACAAAGTTAAATTTCCACAGTTCTAAAAGTCAAATTTCCCTGGTTGAGGATACAAAGGTAGACAATGTTGACCAAACACCGGTTCCGAAGATAAAATGCGGAAACGCACGTGCTGGTGGCCGTGTGTCATGTTTACTGAGAACAGGTTGTAGATGTGTACCGGCGAATGGTGAAATGCATGCTTGTTCTTCACGTGTTGGAATGACAGGTGACACCAGCCGTGACGAAGCACGTGAAAATGACAGGGAACAACGCAATGGGGAAGAGAGAAGAGAAAATATAACCAATAGAGACATCCCGATGGACGAAAGTCTGAATGAGAGTACGAATGATAGCGAGTATGAAAGTGAACAAAATGTTAGTGTAACACAGGTTAAAAATAAAGTACACTTGTTCTCTTTCCTTCATTGGAACGTAGGTGGCCTTCTATCTAAACTGATTGATCAAAAGTTTTTATCGTATGTTATAATTTTGATTTCATTTGTCTTGTTGAAACGTTCATGGAGGAAATAGATTCCCATTTGTTTCCCCACCATTCTGTCTTCTGTAAACCTGCGATTAAGCTGACAAGACACGGGAGGAGATCAGGTGGAGTGGTGTGCTTAATTAAAACCGAATTGATGGCTTATGTATCTGAACTTACATGTGAACATGACAATATTATGTGTTTCTTATTAAATAAAACTTTATTTGGTTTTGAAAATAACATTCTTTATGTGTGTACTTACGTGCCCCCAATAAATTCCCCATATTATACAACAGTTGAAATTGAAAACGGCATTGTTTGCCTCGAAGAGGTTATAACAGATAAGATATTATTGTATGACAATGTTGATATCCTTTTGTGTGGGGATTTGAACGGCAGAACTGCCAACATTTTCCCTTTCAGCAATGATCAGTTTGACAGGTTCAGTTTCATGGATAAGAATGACAAAACAGATCTCATAAGATATTCTAAAGACTCGGAATTGAATTTATATGGAAGAATGATTTTGAATTTATGTATTGCTTTCAGATTGTTTATCATGAATGGAGTATGTAATGGTGACCTTGAAGGTCATTACACATACATAACGGAAACAGGGAGTAGCGTGAATGATTATTTCTTAGTTTCTGAAGATCTGTTCGATACTATTAGAAATTCTTGCCGTTTGTATGTTTCTGATATGATTAATTCCGATCATCAACCATTGGAATTTTATTTTTATGCGAAGAATGATGTGTTACGCAATGATAATGATTGGCGTGATATACCTTTATTTATTAAAAAGATAGTTTGGAATGATGACTTTGCTGAACAGTTTCATAATAGCATGCATTCAAGAAATGCAAAAGAAAAACTTAATCAAGCCAGCATATTGATGGGTACTGACATTAATCAGGCATTACATTTATTTAATGAATGCATAAGAGAGCAAGCAGTATGTATGGAAAAGAAAATTTATACATGTCAGAAAAGGTCAGAAAAGTGGTATGATGATGAATGTATAACTTCTAAGCGCAATGTTAGAAAACTTTTAAGAACATGTAGGAAATCATCCAGAAAAAATACAAAATTGCCAGATACAAAGTTGCCACCAAAGGAGAATTCAACCGAAAAAAGAGGCTAGGACAGCTTTTTGCAAAGAAAGAAGGGAATACAAAAAGCTGTTAGAGAGAAAGAGAAAAGAATACAATAGAATTGTACTTGAACAATTGATTATGTCTGTAAATGATCAGAAAGAATTTTGGCAAAATATGGGTAGAGTTTCTAATAAGAATAAGTTTCAGCCAAACAAGATCACAGTACAGGAATGGTTTCAACATTTTAAAAGGGTTCTTGAAAAACATGAGATGACGGCAGCAAATATATCTGTACAGGTGCTGTTGATGTTTCAGATAATTTTTCAGATAATGATAACGATGATCAAGGAAATGGAAATGATGCACATGAGAATGATGATTATGATGATGTCAACTTTCTGAATCGGCCTATTTCTAAAGAAGAAGTCATACTCTCGGTGAGAAAATTGAAAAGTAAGAAAGCAGCTGGACCAGATGGTATAATTGGAGAGCTATTAAAAAAATCAGGAGATGATGTAATTGATTTCTTTGTAAAATATTTCAATGTTCTGTTTGACACAGGTCAATATCCTGATTTATGGAAAGAATCTATTATTGTTCCATTGTTTAAAAAAGGCAACATTAACGATCCAAATAATTACAGAGGAATTTCTCTTTCAGACATAAGTAGCAAAATATACAGCTCTATTGTTAATTCAAGATTACAGGAATGGGTTGAACAGAACAA
Organism: Conus ventricosus; assembly: GCA_018398815.1. Lineage (NCBI taxonomy): Eukaryota > Metazoa > Mollusca > Gastropoda > Neogastropoda > Conidae > Conus > Conus ventricosus. The sequence continues at coordinate 55,322,940 of CM031598.1, read as the reverse complement.
TATTACCGGTGAATTCCAAGCTGGGTTTAAACAAAATTATTCTACAACCGATCACATATTTACATTTTTAGCAGTTATTCAAAAGCAATTTTCATGTAATAGAAAACTGTATGTAGCTTTCATTGATTTCGAGAAAGCGTTTGACACAATTTCAAGAAAATTACTGTGGCCTATTATGTTAAAGAATGGAATTAAAGGTAAAATTTATAGATGTATTAAAAGTATGTATGAGGTTGTTAAAGCTCGAGTTCGTTGTGGTACACAGTACACAGGTTATATAAATTGTACGAACGGTGTGAAACAAGGCGATATTTGTAGTCCTCTTCTGTTTAGTTTGTTTATTAACGAACTTGCGCTTGAAATTATGAATAATGGTAGACATGGTGTTAGTCTCAATATGGATATGATTGAATTGTTTTTCTTTTATTTGCTGATGACATTATACTATTGTCAGAAACTGTGGTTGGGTTGCAGACACAACTAAATAATCTTCATAAAGCTGCATGCCAGTTACAACTTAAAGTTAATTTAGAAAAATCTAGCATTATGGTTTTTAGAAAAGGGGGATACCTAGCAAGCACAGAGAGATGGTTTTACGGCAATGTTAAGATGAATGTAGTGAATTCATATCGATACCTAGGTATTGTGTTTTCAACAAGATTGAGTTTTAAGCTTGCATGCCAAGATTTAGCGAACAAAGGGAAACGAGCTGCTATTCGCATTATTTGTAAGTTGAATCAGTTGAATAATAA
>CM031598.1:55312188-55314688 GCA_018398815.1 Conus ventricosus | reverse complement strand
CAAAACTTGGTGAAAAGAAGCAGTGTGGACCAAGTTTGATGGTATTATATATTTGGATGCGGATCCGCAGCAAAGGCAGACCCAGGATGAGATCGACGTTGATGGATGTCAGAAGGACTTTATGCCAAACGGACGGAACTAATGTTTACAAAACTAAGCCGCATTATAGACTGTGGCCCAAAGGTATCCAACAGTAGATTTGGGTGCAAATCTGAGTGAGGATCCGGATCAAAAAGAGATCCGTTTGAACGTCGGTGGAGTTCTGGGCTCTCCCATGCGCATTTATAGCTTTTGATTTCCTTTCTTTTCCTTCTATTTCTTTCTTTCCTTCTTTCTTTCTTACCTCTTTCTTTCTTTTCCTTTCTTTCTTTCTTTCTTTCTTTCTTTCCTATCTGTCTCTCTGTCTGTCTTTCTGTCTGTCTTTCTTCTTTCCTGCCTTCTATCTTTCTTCCCTTCTTTCTTTTTCTTTCTGTCTTTCTTTCTTCTTTTTTTTCTGTCAATCTGTCTTCCTTCCTTTCTTTCTTTTTTTCTTCTTCTTTTCATTCTTTATTGTTTTCTTTCTTCTTTCTTTATCTCTTCTTTGTTTCCTTCTTTTTTCTCTCTATCTTTCTTTTCCTTTTTTGATTTGCAGATAGCGGTATTAAGCAACACATCAAACGCATCCAAATTGATTTAGGCCTGGAATTTTGACTGATAAAGAAACGGTGATGGCACTTAGGTTTATTTGCCTGAAACTGCTACATTGACAAATTGTCTAGTGGGAATTGAGATATAAAAGGAGTTAATATCCAAACCATGTATGATTTGTTTTGATGATATATAGTCTTCTCTCTCTCTCTCTCTCTCTCTCTCTCTCTCTCTCTCTCTCTTTGTGTGTGAGATCTGTCAATTAATCTGTCTACCTGTCTGCTCGTCTGCTTCTGTCTCTTTCTCTCTCTCTCACTCTCTCTCTCTCTCTCTCTCTCCTCTCTCTCTCTCTCTCTCTCTCTCTCTCTCTCTCTCCTCCTCCCTCTGTGTGTGTGTGTGTGTGTGTGTGACGTGTGTATGCCTAACCAGTATTTTTTTTAATTTCAAAATAGTACTTTGCAGATGATATATTTTTGATGTTGGTTCAGCGCACGGCTGTTGAAGAAAACGGATGCATCAATTATCCATTATGAACATTATTACATGTCAATCGTATCTAATACTCTACCAGCGGATTTTACGACTGATGGACGACACTCACATATAATCAGGTTCAAGAGGACATTGCTGACGTGGTGGGCCGATTGTCCAGCGCGAATGGTGACGGAACGGTAAACCATCAGTGAATTCTCTCCCTTTGTTACCGTTTTTCTGTCCCCTGTCCATCTGCCTGTTTTTGTTTGTTGCCTTCCTACCTGTCTGTCTATCTGTGTGTCTGTCACCGCGCCTGTCTCTGCCTGTCCATCTGTGTGTCTGTCACCTTCTCTGTCTCTGTCTGTCCATCTGTGTGTCTGTCACTGCCCCTGTCTTTGCCTGTCCATCTGTGTGTCTGTCATCGTCCCTGTCTCTGTCTGTCCATCTGTGTGTCTGTCATCGTCCTCTGTCTGTCCATCTGTGTGTCTGTCATCGTCACTGTCTCTGTCTGTACATCTGTGTGTCTGTCACCGTCTCTGTCTCTCTCTGTCCATCTGTGGTGCATGTCACCGTCCCTGTCTCTGTCTGTCCATCTGTGTGTCTGTCATCGTCCCTCTGTCTGTCCATCTGTGTGTCTGTCATCGTCCCTCTGTCTGTCCATCTGTGTGTCTGTCACCGTCCCTGTCTCTGTCTGTCCATCTGTGTGTCTGTCATCGTCCCTCTGTCTGTCCATCTGTGTGTCTGTCATCGTCCCTGTCTCTGTCTGTCCATCTGTGTGTCTGTCATCGTCCCTCTGTCTGTCCATCTGTGTGTTTGTCATCGTCCCTGTCTCTCTGTCTGTCCATCTGTGTGTTTGTCATCGTCCCTGTCTCTGTCTGTCCATCTGTGTGTTTGTCATCGTCCCTGTCTCTCTGTCTGTCCATCTGTGTGTCTGTCATCGTCCCTGTCTCTGTCTGTCCATCTGTGTGTCTGTCATCGTCCCTGTCTCTCTGTCTGTCCATCTGTGTGTCTGTCATCGTCCCTGTCTCTCTGTCTGTCCATCTGTGTGTTTGTCATCGTCCCTGTCTCTGTCTGTCCATCTGTGTGTCTGTCATCGTCCCTGTCTCTGTCTGTCCATCTGTGTGTCTGTCATCGTCCCTGTCTCTCTGTCTGTCCATCTGTGTGTTTGTCATCGTCCCTGTCTCTCTGTCTGTCCATCTGTGTGTCTGTCATCGTCCCTGTCTCTGTCTGTCCATCTGTGTGTTTGTCATCGTCCCTGTCTCTCTGTCTGTCCATCTGTGTGTCTGTCATCGTCCCTGTCTCTGTCTGTCCATCTGTGTGTCTGTCACCGTCCCTGTCTCTGTCTGTCCATTTGTGTGTCTGTCATCGTCCCTCTGTCTGTCCATCTGTGTGTCTGTCA
>CM031598.1:55297188-55302188 GCA_018398815.1 Conus ventricosus | reverse complement strand
GAGAGATGAGGAGAGAGAGAGAGAGAGAGGAGAGACTAACAGAGTGAGAGACAGACAGACAGAGACAGAGAGACAGAAAGAGAGGGGGAAGAGAGAGAGAGGGTGGAGACAAACAGGCACAGTGACATAAGAATGAATGAAAGAAAGAAAGACTAAAGAGGCAGCATGAATAATGAAGCAAGGAGGAGGGGGAGGGGGGGGGGGGGCGTCTGTCGTCTGTTTTCTACTAAAACAAATCACTGATGATTTCGATCTCAATCACTGTTACATCACCATTCCCAGTGACCCATCACACAGCCAATGAGCCATGGATGGTGCCATTAACGTCCCGTCAGCCGTAAGCTCTTACAGACAAACTGTTCCCACATCGAAGTCGGAGGAGAAAGTCCCGGCCAAGGGACACATTAACTTGATTATTCTCATCGCCACTCACCATTCATTATAATGATCCGGTGCAAATCGACGCCATTCGTTTGATGTGCTGATGAACACTGCAAACTGGCTGAGAGAAATAAAAACAACCTGTAGTTAATCTCACAGGAGGATGAGCGAAATATAACAAAGAATCTTCAGGTAAATATCAGATTAGCAATAGCATCATTGCGATGTTGAAGACTTTGCAACAGAAACACGGACGCACACAGACAAAGTCAAAGTCAAAGTCAAAGAGGTTTTAATGTCAGGCCTCTGGCCCATAACATGGGGAGCAATAGCACAACAAGAATCATTTAAACTGAATAAACTGCATCCTTAAGTTTAACGCTTTGTAAACAAAATTAGATAACCGTAAAACAAACACCTTCGTTTTCACTTGACATAAGTAGGTAGATTTAAACATTACATGGCTTATGGAAATATTTGGGCTGAATAAATTCGTTTCTTATTTCATCGTACAGAGGACATACAAGAACAAAATGCAATTCAGTTTCTGGTGTGTTTCTGCAGAACGGACATATATTTATCATTAACACTGTTCTCTATATACTGTAAGAAATGTGACTTCAGAGGAGACATTCCAATCCGAAATCTTGCAAATGTTCTTCGAATTTGTACATTCTTAACAAGATACATATAAGGGCTGAGAATCAATGTGCTCTTGAATTGAGAATAAACACTGTAAAATTCGTGAGACTGCAAGGAAGCATGCCATTCTGATTATAACAATCTATCAATCTCTGTTTGAATTCTCTCATAAACAAATTAATGCTTCAACACACTGTGCCTCCCAAACGACACCAAAACCAAATTCATATAAAACATTACGAATTCTGCAGGCCCAAGTGGTATAGTTTTGCCTCTGCAAGAACAAAAGCATTTTATACGTCTTTTTTGGATACCTATCATCATTCATATATACCACCCACAGCCAAAATTTAACACACCTAGAATATGTGTTGACAAAAATGGGAAACCTTCCAATTTCTCCATAAACTAAATGTCTTGGAGACTTTGGATGAACACCCATAAACCTTTTCAAAGCAGACAGATGCACTCTTTCAATGCATTCTTGGTCCTGTGACAGTCCCAAATTTCTGAGCCGTACGTCAAAATTGGCTGAATCTGGCAATCAAACATTTTCAAGAATATGTTTGGAGAATGTTCTCCAATGGACCATAGAAGTTTCATAATAAACACAAATACCCTTTTTAGCGCGATCTGCCAGATCTCGTAATGTAGGCTGAAAAGATAGCTTTGTTGTTAGATATATTCCTAGATATTTGTACCATGCTCACAATTTTTAACTTTTCTTCTCCAAAATACCATTCTTCATTCATGGAAAGATAGCCACCGTTTCTGTAAACAACTATATTAGATTTCTCCAGGTTTACTATCAGATCTAGGCGCTTTGACGTGTTGTAAAGTATATTCAGTTGTGTCTGCAGACCTACCATGCTATCTGAAATAATGCTACATCGTCAGCGAAGAGCAAAATAAAAAGTTCTACAATATCAGGATACAGCTGAATTCCATGTCTACCATTACTGATGATATCCTTAGTTAGTTCATTAATAAACAAGGAGAACAGGACAGGTGAGCATACTTCACCTTGCTTAAGGCCATGTGGGCAGAAGAAAATTTCAGATATATCACCACCTGCCCGAACACGAGTCTTGACAACAGCGTACATGCTTTCTATTGCCCAGGCAATTTTTCCTTTAATACCATTGTTGCCTAAAGTTTTCCATAGTTTCTCTCTATGAACCGTATCAAATGCTTTACGGAAATCAATAAAAGCAACATACAGTTTCGATGTCTTACAAGCTGTTTCTGAATCAGTGCCATGAGCGTAAAAACATGATCGAGGTACTATGCTTTGCTCTAAATCCAGCTTGTTCTTCACCGATTATTTTGTTATCATCGATCCAGTTAGTAATTCTTTTGTTTAACACAAAGCTATACAATTTGCTACATACATTCAGCAGTGATATTCCCCTGTAGTTATCAGGCATGTTCATATCCCCTTTCTTAAATACAGGGTGTAAGATTGACAAGGACCATTCATCTGGATATAGGCCATTGTCAAAATGTGATTGAAAAATTTAATCAAGAAAGGTACAATAATATCAACACTGTATTTATAAAATTCTCCTAGCATACCATCCGGTCCAGTCGCTTTTTGCCTCTTTAATGCTTTGATTGCACTTTTTATTTCATTATCAGATATTCTCTCGTTTAGAGAGTCAATATTAATATCAAAGTCAGCGTCGGAGACACATTCAAAACGATCGCTACCAACATTGCCCAGAGCATTTTCATTTGCAACACCATTAAATACATTATTAAAGTGGTTTATACCAATCTTCAATGGAAATCATTGGTTGGGTAGATTTAGGTTTGACAGATCGAATGGTATCCAGAATTTCTTTGGATTCTTCAAATTATCTTGTAAAGACATTATGATATTCTCTTTATGGCTTTTTTTCTTTTGCCTAATTTAACTCCTTATAGGCTGTTCTCTTCGCACAATATGCTGCCCTGTCGGTATCATTATGGGATCTTGAACTCCTGTGTAAATCTATTCTTAACAATTTTCTGCTTTGTTTGCACTCAGGTCAAACCAGACCCTATTTTTCTCGGTTCCAAGGAATATAGTTTTCTTCATACATTCCCAGCATATCTGAAACACTCATGAAGTCTGCACAAGGCAAGGTTTACATCAGACTCATTAAAAATGTTGCTTCGTTCAACAGACCTTGGACATACTCGGTTTGCATCAAAACGGAAAAACGTAGCATGTTTTTGATCTCCCATTTATACTTCGAAACAGTAGTCCTATTAACTTCTTCTCTTTCTACAACACATCCATTACTGTCAATCGTTAAAAGCTAAAATCACCACTGCATGTTTAGATTCAACTTTATAAACTATGTTAAAGTCGGCACATCGAGAAAAGTAACCCACGTGAAACTATGAAGTAATCTAGAACACTACTACCGGTTGGAGAAATATACGTAAAAATCGCCTGAAAATTCTAATACTCGCAAGCCATTTACAATAGACAAACCAAACATTTCACACACAGTGATCAAATAACGACCAAATAGAGTTTGTAGTAGCATCTCTTGATTCCCTAGTTATACTTTCATCCAAACTGTGTGAACAGTGGAAGTCAACATGGGATACCACATCACACATTTCGTCCACAGGGTCAGAAACTACTGGCATTAACAGAGCCAGTTCTTGAATTAGGTCGCCAAATACAATCAGTGGCAAATCACCATTTACCTAATTAGTTCAAAGAGGCAGTCTTCCAGCATAGAAACTCCATTGTATATATTTGTTTCAGCATAATATACAGAATTTTCGGGTGGCAAGTAAAACTCCTAACAACAAACAATCAGTGTTTGTACCTAATAATTTATGAGACAGCTTCAGAGCAATCATGTTGTCATATTCGATATTCAGTCTTTCAACACATTTTAACAAGTTTGTCTCTCACGAGAATGATAACACCACGGACAGACGACCATGGAGCACTGTCTGAAACCTTTACACCAGGGGAAATAAATATCTTATGAGTAGGGAAAAAAATGATTCTGGTAAAGTTACGATGAAGGTTTCCACCAAAAGAACAATATCATAGCTGTTTACAAAAAAAGACAAATCAACACATTGAGTAATACTCCAAAATCCTTCAATATTAAAGACCGCAAAAGAAAGTAAATTTTTATCATCAACATGTTTTGATCTGTCAAACGGTCTATTTTTGAACGATTGACTGGTTCCAACGTTAGAAACATGAACTTTATTAATGTTTAAAGGGCTTTGGCCTGACCTTCATTTGCCACATTCATCAGCGTCCTCAGTTGTGGATTGACTGCAGTGCCAATCACTGGGGAGCTTTTTGCTGCTTGGACAGGAAGAAGTTTGTCCACTGCTAGACTGGCTTCTGGTCAACACTGGTGACGGCTGACTATCATGAACCGTTTTAGGTTTGGGTTGACGTGAACCATAGTCTTGCCTTTACCCCTCCCTTCCCACCCACACCTACATTTTTCGATGGCGTGTCTTGATGTGGGGTACCTGGTAGGGGAGAACTCTCCCAAAACCTCGAGGGGAACGGCGCCAGGAACTGGTGACAGCAGGTGATGAATTGGTAGGGTCAAGTTTGGCACCTTCCTCTGGAGTTGAGGTTGAGGTGTCAGCGTCAGTACTAAGGCGAACACCAGCCTGAAGCTGACAGGCGTCGACATGGTGTAAGATCTGGTTGACACCATGATGCAGATGACCAGGAATGACGTCATGAAGGGGCCTACTGTAGCTGGGTTCTTGCAGAGGATGACTGGAGATAACATCGTGGAGGATCTGGCTCGGAATGACGTCATGACAGGACTGACTCTGGGTAGCTTCTGCTGAGGACTGAATGTTAAAACATTCAGACTCGGGCCGACCAGTGACAACCCCATGAAGAGGCTGACCGGCAACAACATCGTTAGGGGACTGACTGGAGATGACATCACATGGAGACTGATTCAGGGTGATGTCCTGCTGGGGCTGCT
>CM031598.1:55289688-55294688 GCA_018398815.1 Conus ventricosus | reverse complement strand
CTGCACATTGTTTAAACATTTCTATGCCGTCTTTAGTTCATTAATTGTTGACGAAAACAATATAAAATGTGCTTGATAATTATAACATCTCAATTTAAAGATACAAAACTTAAACTAACAAATGCGCACCTTGCACACACACACACACACACACACACACACACACACACACACACACACACACACACACACACACACACACACACACACACACACACACACCCCACACACACACACACACGCACGCACGCACGCACGCACGCACGCACGCACACACACACACACACACACACACACACACAGATAAGCACCCGAGCGCTTGTAAACGGTCATTGTACAATATCATCAGAAACAAACATACTATATATATGACAAACTGGAAAGTAGAACAAAATCAAATCATTGAGATAATCAGATCATCTTGGTTTACCGACACAAAATTTAGACAAACACGCACTTTACTCACCTACTTAACTTACATTTTTCTGTAGGAGAAGAGAGAGAGAGAGAGAGAGAGAGAGAGAGAGAGAGAGAGAGAGAGAGAGAGAGGGGAGAGAGAGGTTGCTTTCACCCACAGAACAAATCGCGAATGATTTAGACGTCCATCATTTCTTTTTTTTTGCATCACATTACCCAAACTAGCCCATCACACAGCCGATGACCCATAGACGGTGCGATTAACGTCCTGTTTTCCAGACGCTCCGAGGGACAAACAGTTGCCACATTGAATTCCGGAGTGAGTCAAGGTCGAGGGATCCATAAAATGGATCATGCTCAGTGTCTCTCATTACTCATCCTTAATGTCTGGTGGAAATGGACAGGATATGTTTGATGTGCCAATGAAGACTGCTCGAGAGGTAGTTAAGATCATTAACAGAAAGTAAGACGAGGGGGAAGTAACAGAGATTCCACAGACACAACATCTGAATTCATAACAGCATCGTTCTAACTTTAAATCTTTTTTTCCAGCACACATACGCACAGACAGACACATAGAGACACAGACACAGCCAGTCGCACAGGCACACACACACACACACACACACACACACACACACACACACACACACACACACACACACACACACACACACACACACACACCACATGCATGTAAACATACAAACAAAGATACACACACACACACACACACACACACACACACACACACACACACACACACACACACACACACACACACACACACACACACACACACACGCGCGCGCGCGCACACAAACACACACACACACAGATTACGATGGTTCCCTCAGGCAGCTAGTGAAGGGTTTCTCATATTTATAATATATTCCCCCAGTTTCTTTTTTTTTTTTTTTTAATTAAGTCTTTGTCAGGTCATTGCTGTAATGACTGAGGAATTGTTAACTTGCACTTGTTTTCTCCCACTGTTTAATTGTTCAGCAGTATAATGTTTGGTCAATCGGTGGGAGATTGCATCTCTTAGGAGATCCAAGTAAAGGTTGTTCTGTACAATTCTTAGCCACTCACAATGCTTGGGTTATTGAACAGCAGAGCTGACCACTCAGACTGTTCCATATCTTTTGATCTCCCTTGCATCCTTGAATGGATCCTCAAGCATAGGCTCAAAGATTGTCCCCTACATTTTATACTGTTTGCATAATGCTTTTAGTTTGTCAGCAACTTTTTTCCTCTCCACGCTTTCCTTTTGTTCCATTTACTACCCTTCACTGGCTGCTTTGGGGTGCTGTTGGATTCTTTTTGAACCCTTGGTGATGAGAACACCACAGAATTATGGACTTTGGTGTGTCTCTATTTGACATCAAGTGCACAGACACAATCAGCCGTGTCTCCCTGATGAGTCCGATCCAGAGGACGAAAGGTCTAGGAGCAGGCAATAAATACAAATAGATCTGTCTTCGAAGGAGAGTACGATGGTTCCCTCAGGCAGCTAGTGAAGGGTTTCTCATATTTATAATATATTCCCCCCAGTTTCTTCTTTTTTTTTAAATTAAATCTTTGTCAAGTCATTGCTGTAATGACTGAGGAATTGTTAACTTGCACTTGTTTTCCCCCACTGTTTAATTGTTCAGCAGTATAATGTTTGGTCAATCGGTGGGAGATTGCATCTCTTAAGAGATCCAAGTAAAGGTTGTTCTGTACAATTCTTAGCCACTCACAATGCTTGGGTTATTGATCAGCAGAGCTGACCACTCAGACTGTTCCGTATCTTTTGGTCTCCCTTGCATCCTTGAATGGATCCTCAAGCATAGGCTCAAAGATTGTCCCCTACATTTTATACAATATACTGTTTGCATAATGCTTTTAGTTTTTCAGCAACTTTTTTCCTCTCCACGCTTTCCTTTTGTTCCATTTACTACCCTTCACTGGCTGCTTTGGGGTGCTGTTGGATTCTTTTTTGAACCCTTGGTGATGAGAACACCACAGAATTATGGACTTTGCAACACTGGGTCAGCGATACAAAACAAAACTATATTCAAATGAACAAAAGCATTGTTTAATTACTTAATCCTTTTCCTATAGGATAGAGAGAGGGACATAAAGAAATGGCAAGGTAAGGTGAGATAGGGGGTGGGGATGGTGCAAAGAGGTGAGGGGGGGGGGGGGGGTAGTATATACGATGACACAGAGAGAAAGAAAGACAGAGACAGTAACCAAGAGAGATGGGAATGGCGACACATAGGGAAACGCCTCTTTTCCATGAATACAAGTCACTGACGATTTCTATTCACTGTTACTTCATGTTCACAACTGGCCAGCACGCCTGAGATGGTGCCATTAATATCCTGTAAACTGGAAGTTCTTAAGGTCAAGCTTTTCCCAGTACTAAAGATCGGAGGACGTCGTTGTCGATGGGCCCATCAACTTATTCTGAGTGTCACTCATCACTCATCACAATATTCAAGTGTAGATCGGTGGGTTATGTTTAATGTCTTGATTGAGATTGATGTCTGCAGAGAGAGAAAAGTTTGTTGACCGCACAGCTGTTCAGAGCTAGCCACTTAGTTTTGAGAGGAAGGGGATTTACAGCTCGCCCACAGCTGCAGAGGCCAAGCTGTGAATGCAGTCAGGGAAATGGGTGTTTTCTGCAGCTGCTCCCCACCAGCCAGCTAACCGTGCTGTACTCGGCGAACTGAATGACATCTGTGTAAAGCCGGTCTGGCAACAATGTGTTCGGCATTGCTGAGCGGCCATTACAAGTGGGGCTGTTAGTTTGATAATTAGTAGTTGTCATAAAAAATGTAATACATCTGTTCTTTTGAGATGACTGAATAGGCAAATTCCCGACAATTCTTTTAATACCAAACTCGACTAGGTTTATTTTCCTGTAGATAATGTAGATACGGCATGAAAGCTTGTACACAAGTGATCAGGCGATATTCAAACAATGACAACACACACACACACAATTGTGCAAAAATGACGTCATCACTTTCTGGGAACTTAATTTTCCCTAGTTAACGAGTACATAAGTTTGATACATGACTATGCTTGGACTACAACAACAAAAATGTTGGGTCAGAAATGTGTAAGCCTTGTTTGTTCGGCCCTTTAACTAAGTGTCTCGAATGGGACGGAAAAATAAAGCTGTGACCGTAGAACAAATGCACCCGTTTTTCTGTGACTCCTTATAATGAAGAGAAAGCGAATGCATGTAATGGATATCGCTTTTCCGTCTACGTTTTTGGACTGCTGTATCTGATCTCCAAGTCTTAATTTTTTCGTTTTAGATTTTGATTTTGTTTTCTGAAAATTTAACAAAGTTTTGGGTCAAGAAGATGACATAACTTCTGTGAATTCATTTATCTCTATTTGAAAAGTGTTTGAAATTAGTTGGGTTTTTTTTTACTGGTGGTCTGTCCATTGACGAGAATTATTTTGAACTCTCGAATATCCCAACTCTTTGATTTATAACAAAAGCATATGGACGAATATGTACATATTCATTTTTTTCATATGCGATTGAGAGAGACACAGAGTGAGGTCAGTGCATAGTGGAGGTGTGGATATTCATAGGGAGAAGTGTGGGGAGGGGGAGCATACAGACAGACACAGAGACAAGAGAGAAAGAAAGACAGAAAGACACGGTCAAAGACAGAGAGACAGGAAAGGAGGATGGATCGGAAGGGGGATAGGGTATTTTCTACAAAAAAACAAAACAAATCACATATGATTTAGATCCCAATCATTGTTGCATCACAATTCCCAGCTGGCCCATTACGAAACTGATGAGCCAAAGATGGTGCGATTAACGTCGTGTTTGCCGGAAGCTCTCAAGGACAACTGTTTACACGCCGAAATCTGGTGCAGTCGTGGCCGGTGGACCCATCAACTTGATTATTCCCAATGTCCCACTCATCATTCATTACTACTGTCAAGTGCAGGACGACGAGCTTCGTGCGATGTGCCGATGATCGCTGCGATCCGCCAAAAGAGATATGACTGATATCAACACAGATACGTGAGCTGAGGGTAAGAGAAGGTCTTCAAATATATATGAAATTCGCGATAGACTCAGTATACCATTGCAGACTTTGCAATTTCCACGTTGACAAAAGAAAAAGAAGGTTCTCCCTCTTAATGCATTTTCCTAAGGCGAGTACATACGCGTGTCTATGTCTGTGATGTTTACATTAGGCGGGTACATGCACGTGTCTATGTCTGTGATGTTTACATTAGGCGAGTACATACGCGTGTCTATGTCTGTGATGTTTACATTAGGTGGGTACATACGCGTGTCTATGTCTGTGATGTTTACATTAGGCGGGTGTATACGCGCGTCTATGTATGTGATGTTTACATTAGGCGGGTACATACGCGTGTCTATGTATGTGATGTTTACATTAGGCGGGTGTATACGCGTGTCTATGTCTGTGATGTTTACATTAGGCGAGTACATACGCGTGTCTATGTATGTGATGTTTACATTAGGCGGGTACATACGTGTGTCTATATCTGTGATGTTTACATGGGACGAATTAAATTACTAGGAATTTGCA
>CM031598.1:55264688-55277188 GCA_018398815.1 Conus ventricosus | reverse complement strand
GTGTGTGTGTGTGAATGTATTTATGTCAGTACAACCATGAGTTAATCTGACAATGAATTGGTTTCAGTCAGAATGTATGTATGTATATATGCATTTTGTGAATAAAACACACAGAATTGTTAACAAAAAAGTCGAAGCTTGCACAATCTAATTTCTAATTCAGCTAGTTTCTTTTCATTCAGAATCTACTTTATCTTCAATATAATCAAGATAAATGTGTTCTTTACACGCTAAAGTAAAAAAAAAAGAAGAGATCTTGTTCAGAGTTTTTCCCCCTTTTTCCACGAAAAAAAAAAGAAAAAAGAAGGTGGCGTCATTTGATCGGTTGTGAAGCGCTCGGAACTGTTCAGTCTCAGAACACCCATATTGCATTTCGCGCCGGATGTTGGTTGCGCATGTCCACAGCACGCTCCGTTAAACTCGGCGCCCGAGGAGGGAAAAGCAGGCAGGAACAGCACACATAAGCTTGCTGGAACTTTAATCATTTGCCGCGGCGCAGTTGGTTCCAGTCACTCGGTGCGAAGGCTTGTATGATCTGATGAATCATTTTTTTTTCTTCTCTGAATTGAGAAGAAGTACCGAGAGTTAAGACGCTTAAGGAGAGAGAGAGGTGAAATTATTTGATATCAAATTAACCAACCGTCGTTTACAATATGGGTGCCTGAGCTATGGGGCTTCGATTCTGCTGCTAAGCATTTTGAGAAAATTCATTTGTACGCCTGAAGAAATTTCCTTGGTGTTTCGATGAGACACCAAATGATTTGGTATATGGAGAGACTACGAGATCCTATCTATTTACTTTCATGGTTAATGTATTCTTTATGGTTAAGGAAAACACAAATGGAAACCACCACGATTGCCTTATCAGCATATACGATTGCTCCGTGGATTTAGATGCAAGGTGTAAGAAAAATTGGGTCTCGAATGTAAGGGCTAAAGTGTATGAATATGGATTGGGTGTTTTTGGGAATTCAGGGTGTTGGCGATATAAATGCTTTTATTGTGTTTTCTCAGCAAAACATTGATTGATTGTAGTTGGCGAGGTGGAACGCTCATGTTGAAGACAGCACTAGAGTGATATTTATAGAATGCTAAATCTATGCATTGTGTTCCGGAGGTTATTTGTCATGGTTATGACAGACATTTGAAATGTATATAACCAAGTTCAGATTTGGTATATCGGATATCTTTGCACATCACAGCTTTACAGACATTTAAACGATCGTGTGACTGTTTGTCACTATGTCAGGAATCTCAAATAATATGAAGTTCATTTGTTCTTTCATGTCCGGAACTACGTGATCTTGGACACACAGTGTTTCACTAAATACTATAGGATCCTTCTTCTTCAGATTAATTTTGTTAATGTCATCGACAAATGATAAGATAGTGAAGCAGATTGCTTGGTGTATTTTTACAGTGTTTAAACGAAGAAAATTTTGTATTACTTAGTTTGTACTCCTGATTAGAAAATGGATTGTGCAAAGTGCTTTTATTATGTATCCCCCTTCTAGGGCTAGGGCCTTTAGACTAAATCTAATCATCTCTCTCTCTCTCTCTCTCTGCTCTTCTCTCTCTCTCTCTGCAGTAAGAGCTGGGGGGCCCCAGGTAAGATTTGGGAGACAGAACCGATGTTATAGAAATTCAGTCTGGCGGTCTCTCTCTCTCTGCAGTAAGAGCTGCAGTAAGATTTGCGGAGACAGGAACCGGGTGATAGAAAATTCAGTCTGGCGTCAGGTCCTTAGTCTGTTCATTGCAAAAATCCGACATTGAGTGTCATCAAATCAATAGCAAACAAAAATCTTGTGCTTAAAAAACGAACGATGGGCATCAAATCCGTTGTATTCTCTCTCTCTCTCTCTCTCTCTCCCCTTGTGCCGACAGACACGCTTCACTCACTGTCCTGAATATTCGGATATTCTATGTGATTCACGGAATGGAGAGCCATTTAAATTTTTACACGCAATGTTCTTATTAGTTTCAGTACTTTCACTTGTGAAAGCGTTGTGCCTCTACTGAGCGCCACAAAGTGAAATATTCTAGTCAATTGTTTGTGGATTGGTGTGGTTCCCTCTTTTATCTGCCGACCACGCAGCGCCCGCGCTGCCAGCCACAGCATGTAAAACAGGCAGGAAGGTAGGAAGGAGGCCAGCGCACAGCTGGAAATGCTTTGTACCATGTAGCTGACCGGCAAGATGTGCTGGCCTGCATGGCGTGTAGAGAGAGATGATGAGTGATCTCTGTATTATTGTGTTTTTGTTTCTAGTTGTAGTATAACCATGTTAAAACAACATGTGCGACACGCCACTGCCGCTCCGACTTCTCGGGGCCGCAACACGTAATCCATTGACACCCTCTGTCTGGCATACTCGGTGACACAGCTGACCCTACAAAAAAAAATTCCATTGCAGCAGACGTGAACTGGCACATGGTGGCAATGCCTCATACACAGACTACCACCCTGACAAGGTACCCCCCAGTGAATTCTCAGTGAACGTTTGAGTCAGGACTTTGACGAGATGTGCTATCAAATCAGGGGGACTTCCCAATTAGCTTGTGCTCCCCACTACCAGCTAACTTTCGACCAAAACTGTTATAAGATTATTAGTTCAGGGGCGTCAGAGATCGTCATCACACTCTATGTTAAGAGTGGTGAAGAACGTGAAGATGGTGAAGGGAACAGTGCTATTGCAAGGTGCCGGCTGTCCTACGTTTGTGTAGACGAAATTGACAAATTTAGCCCAATGTAGGTCATCTTTTCAAGCGAGTGACTTGAAGCTGACATTGACAAAACTTTTCATGAAAGGATCTAGGCTCTACCTTCCCTGATCTGGAAGACATGTCATTGCCAGAACATCCG
Source organism: Conus ventricosus (assembly GCA_018398815.1). NCBI lineage: Eukaryota > Metazoa > Mollusca > Gastropoda > Neogastropoda > Conidae > Conus > Conus ventricosus. The sequence goes on along the minus strand of CM031598.1, from coordinate 55,274,328 downwards.
AAAGGGAGTCATTGAAACTTGATCACCACACAAATGTCAAAAACGGCAACTACGACAGAATAGACCAGCTCAAGTGTCAAACGAGCCCATCGACGAAGGTGTCAAAACAGATTATTCGCCACCCTGTCAAAGGGTGAGGACCACATCACAAAGATCACCAGGACACTGCAAACCCTCAAGAGAATGTGGACTACAACACACAGCGCGTTTGTCGGAGCAGAAATATTGTCCAAAGCCTATTCTGGATTTAAAAAGAACAGATTAAAAAAAGAACTCAAAGCTTTGCCAAAGAGAAATTAGAAGTCCCTGAAGATTATGCAAATCACTATCTCTAAAGTTAAAACATTAGAAAATTGAAAAATCACAATTGAAATCAGATGTTGGCGGAGCAGAAAAAGAATTATTACAGATCTCAAGAAGCGGCTTGCCACCAGTTTTCTCATGAGTACCCCCATTGAACCTGCCTCTGAAACTTGCCATGTTCCACTGCCCTGTTCTTTTTTCCACTGCCTTGAAGAGGACAGCTGCATCAAGCGACGCCAACATCACAGATGCACAGATCCACCTGACCTGTCTAAGACCCACCAGCCCTCCACCCTACCGTACACCAGCGGTCAACCAGTCCCACTCCGTCAAGTGGAAACCACTCTCTGCACCCAGCTCTTCTTCCACCCATTCCCACCTCCCTTGCCTCTGACTAGTGACACCAGTCTCCATGCCAGTCCCGCCCTCTCAAGTTGACAGTGTCCTGTTACTCCTTCCCCAGTTAGAAATCGTTTTGATCATCACCATCATCATGTCATCAGCCATTCCTGTCCTTGTCTCCAAATGACAAACAGTTACTCCCAGCCCCACCCATTGGCCTCCAACAAACATATTGGAAGAACAGACGGACTGTTTGATTATAGGAGATTCCCAATACATACACATGGATGCACACAAAAGAAACACAGGTAGCTTAAATCAGTTCAGAAAATCAGTGTGTCCGGTCTCAGGGTCTCTGACATTAAAACACTGGCTTGAATCCGTCACCCATATGCCCATTATGGGTAGGAGTATTTTGCATGTAGGAATCAACGACTGTAAAGGGGAGGAGATTACAACACACCAATGGTAGGGCTCTCCTTTACTCATGCCAAACGACCTGCCCAGAGCAACAGTCGTGGGCCTCGTCCATCTCCCCGCATGTGGTAGAATTTAATGAATCCCGCCATTGTTCAATCCAACCTTAAAGCTTCTGACCAGTATGGCAGGGAACTGTCTGCAGTATTTTGTAGGACAACAAAGATTCCTTCTTGCTAGGATGTGGTGCCCCAGGAAAGGACATGTACAAATCTCCCCTAGCCATCAGCCACAAAAGGTTTGCTAAACTAGCATGGAACATCAAATACTGTGTTAGTGCTGTCTACGCACGACTCCGCCCTGCTGCAAGCCACAGATGTCAATACAACACTCACGCCAACACACCATCAGCCCCATGTTCCGGCAAGCGCTGCTCAACCATCCCAGCGCTTACCTTCAGCGGTCGCGCAGATGCAGTACAACACAGGGCCACGCCCCCCTGTTGAGAACCCAGCTTCTCAGATTCCTAGGGCCCGGCCCTGTCAGTTATTCAGTGACTAACGCCAACGCAGAGCACCGGTCCACAACCACTGCCCACTTACGGACCGCTGATCCCGCCACGGTTGCCTCCCTTCCCCACATAATCTCTACATGGCCAATTGTGAAGCAGTGCGACTGCTACAGGCCAGCCTGTGCCTCTCTTCAGTGTTGATGGACTGTCTTTGTAAGAGTCATTCCCTTCCACACCCACCAGCGCCCCCCCCCCCCCCCAAAAAAAAAAAAAAAAAAATCCCACACAAAAAAACTTGGAGGAAATAGACGTGTTTATACGATACAAGTCCTTGATTTAAGTGGTGTGTGTGTGTGTGTGTGTGTGTGATGTGTGTGTGTGTGTGTGTGTGTATGCATGCGCGCCGGTGCGTGTGTGTGTGTGTGTGTGTGTGTGTGTGTAACTTTTTATCCTTCCTTGCCAGACTGAGAAGAATTAATTCTCGGATACCATTGTGCGTGTCATTATGTTAATAGGAATTATAACTATCTTTTCACCTCGGCATCTATTGTTGACAGTGCTCCCGTATGCTGTGCTGAACAGTTTGTGTTTACTCATTGTACTATCAAGACCACTCGTGTTACTAACAGACATTTCGCTCCATGTTTCAGAAAAATGACTGAACTGTGTGGCTCATGAATCATATGTGCCTTCACTGAATGTCAGACTACAGTTGTGTTTCTAAAAAAAAAAAACAAAAAAACAAAAAACTTTCTTTTACCTAGCGTTTCGGTGGATGTGGGATTGATTGGAAGAGCGCTCCATAAGTGCAAAGCATTTGTGCCATAACAGACTTGGACTATAGTCAATTTCATCTGATTATCAGCATATTTAAGTGTGTTCAGATACATATGAGTTTGGTGATTCTGTGCGTTGCAACATACAGGAATTGTGCTTTTTAGTCTCTGCAGTACTTCGTCTGTACAACTGACAGCAATTAATTGAGTGCAAATTTATATTGTAAGTGCATTCTCAGTCACCTATTTCCGGGAACCACTTGCTGTGGTACTAATCTTCCAGTTTGTTTGATTGATTTTTCTTGTTTTTCTTGTTGTTGTTGTTATTGTTGGCTGTTTTTTTGTTGTTGTTATTTGTTGTTGCTTTCATTATTTATTTTATTTTTTTTATACGTGTCCTTTCTTCCCTTTCTTTTGTTTTTCCTTTTACTTGTGCACTTAGGAATAATATGACCCAAACCAGACCTCATGGGCATCGAGAGATTGACTGAGTATTTGCCCATTTAAATATCAATAGTGCAGCCAGTTAAGATCTCTGATATCTCGACCTGATATCGAAACCACCAAAAGCCATTCCATGTTCTGGGTCTCTCGTAATCAGACTAAATACCTACATTAGTGATAAAGATGTAGCAGTCCCAGGTTGTAATATCTTCGAAAAGAACCCCACACTAAGACAAAGAGTAGGTTTCTAGTGTTAATGTCAGTGAATCTCTCAACTTCAAAGGACTTTCCCACCTAGAACAGCATGAGTGAAGCAGTGTGGATACAAATCACACTGAACAAACACGATCCATTTTAATTCGGGTTTTTTGCTATCGGAACCCGCTGAAAGAGTCAGCTGGACTGATAAATTTGTTATTGTTGGACGCAGTTTCCTTAGAATGGTAAAAGAGATTGTTTTACTCGGTGACTTCAATGTAGATCTTTGAAATCTAACAGCCAATGGGAGCCAAAACGATAAGTGTGTTGAATTTACATCAGATTATTACCCACCCACCAGAAGTACCACCAACTTCAAAGAAAATCAATTGACCTTATTATATCTCCAAATGAAAAAAACATCCTAGAAGCTTGAGTACCAGTCTTCTCTTTAGTGATCATTACCCGTGTGATGTTACATGGTCTAAACATGGAGTGGAAAATTCCCAAAAACCAGGACCATAACCATAACCTATCGTTGCTTCTCAACATTTTTAACGAACAAACTTTTGGCTTGATTTAATGAATCTCAGAACGTCATACAGTATACAATATTGCTGATCCAGATTTCAGCGATTGACTAGTGGATCGAAAATTTTTACAGAGGAAGTCTATAACAGACATGCTCCGTTAAAACCAATCTGGAGTAAAGCATATTCCCAAACACCGTAGGTTTACTCGAAAGAATTACAGGAGCGTGCTACCTTAGAGGACCTTTTTGAAAGAACATGGCTATGAAGAAGCTTCAAGATTCACTAAGAAATGCAATAAACTTCAGAAGCGCAGGGAAAAAACGAAATACTATCGCGAGTTATAACTTCCAAAACAAAATCCAAACTGGTTTGGCAGGCAATAAACCACGCTTAACAACATAACAGTTCTTCTTCAAATAACTGTATATCACAGGATTTTGATGGAATAACTTAACACTCACTTCCTCTACCATTCAGATCAGTTGTTACTAACTGATCATTTCAAGTCTAATGAATAAAGAACCTCCTCAATTTTGTCGCCCCCAATACGTCTGAAAACTAAACATTCACTCATAAACTGTGCACGCGGTGTATCAGTACCTACTTCATCTCAAACAGTCAGGAACACGTGGACTAGATGGCATAGATGGCAAAAATTTGAAACTCTCGGCTCCAGTTATAATGACCGTTAACGTATATCTTTAATCTGTGCATGATAAAAGTTTATTATCTAATGGTTCCCCAATAACCGCCAAAAAGTTATAGCCCATTCATAAATCTGGTGATAATACGATCTCTTCAAAAACTACAGACCAATATTCAATCTTATCTATCCTTTCCTAAACCTCTAGAAAAAGCATTTAAATAAACACATTCCTTCATCACTTCAACAAGTAGATTTGCTCCATCCCGGACAGTCTGGTTTCAGGACAGAAACATTCCTGCCATTTGGCATAATCAATCTTGTAGATGTGTGGCTATTAATATTAAATAACAAAGATATTGTGGTGTCTTATTCGTTGATTTTAAAAAAGCCTTCGATGTCATTGACCCAATCTCCTTATTCCCCCCACGCAAAATGGAGATATACGGTCTTTCAAAATCCGCCTTATCCTTCTTACAATCATACATACCAAACGACAACAATGCGTCTTTCGGGGAAGGGCTGTTCTCTTCTAGTAACAAACTCTTAAGTATGGGTTTCCACAAAGGCTCCATTTTAGGCCCGCTACTCTTCTCATCTAATTAATGACACCCCTACTGTGCGTTACATGCGATCTTTGTAGATGACACCACAATTACACCAGCCATAAGATCCTTCCAGTTCTTTACAAAACATTTGCATGGAGAGTACAAGTTCTTGTAAATGGCAGAACTAAATCATTTATGTCCACTTACCCTCAAAAAACAAAACTCATGTACATTTACAAAAGGCCGGGTAAAAAAGACAAAGTCACCAATTTGATTTCCCTCCTATACACCTTCACTAATGTTACTTGTGGAAAAGTCACTCAATCATAAAGTATTAGGCTAATATTGGACAATTAGTCTCAGCTGGAATCCCCACATAACGTTATATGCAAAAAGCTCCTCCCAAAAAAGTCTATCAGCCTCACCAAAATCAAAAACACTTTCTTGACCTTCCCCCCCCATCGCCCATTTTTTTCCATGCTCATATTCAGTCTCATGTTGATTATTGCATCGACTAATATGGGATTCTTGCAAGTGCAAAACACACTAAAACCTTTGTTCTGCCTACTATAAACGAGCGCTTCAAACTAACCTTCTTGAAGAGAAATACTAGCCTCGAAAGCTCTGATTATTAATACTTCACATCTTCCATTCAGCCGGAGATCAAAATACAACAAGGGCTGAATGATGCACAAGATTCTGACGGAATGCTCCAACAATTTAATGAGACGCTTAACAAAAGTCTCGTCGAGAAACTCCCACAAACTCCATATCCCCAATCCCCAGAATTGACCTATATAAATCAAGTCTAACGTATCGGGAACCTCTTTGTGGAAACTCCTTCCAGATTACATTCAGACAAATCATTGATACCACAACTTTCAAAAACATTACCTTACCCATCTTCTGCGGTTAAAACAATTAATAAAACCCCCCCCCCCCCTAAATCACATTATAAAAATAAAAAAATAAGTAATACCAAGTAATCCAAAAGCATACATCATCCATTGTCATGTACATAACCAATTTGTGTCTTTTCTAATTTTTTTTTCTTCTTCTTTTATTTCATGTATCACGTATCTTGATATATATATATTTATAATATATATATATAGATATATATATTTTATATATATATATATAATATCATATATATTAGATATCACCAGTGTGTGTGTATGTATGTAGTCTGTTGGTATGTATGTATGTAATGTGTGTATTATATACGTGTGCGCATGTTGTGTATGTGTGTGCGTGTATGTATGTATGTGCATGTAGTGGTGTATATGTATACTTTTTATATATTTATCTATATATATATATATTATATAATTATATAATATATATATATATATATATGTGTGTGTGTTGTTGGGGGGGGGGGGGTTATATCTATATGCATATGTGTTTTGTTGTGGGTATATATATGTGTGCATAATGGATATAATCTATGAAAAATGATTATATGTTGTCCCCATTTTTCACTCTTTTGTCTCTCTCTCTCTCTCTCCTCTTTCTTTCTCTCTCTCTCTCTGCCGCTCTCTCTCTCTCTCTCTCCTCCTCTCTCTCTTCTCTCTGCCTCTCTCATTCTCTCTCTCTCTCTCTTCTCTCTCTCTCTCTCTCTCTCTGTTTGTTCTGTGCAGGTCGTGCGTGTGTAGTTCCGAATTCCGTACATTTTTTTTGTCATGTTCATTTCTTACTGTCTGATTTTATTACAGCTTATTATTGTACGTTTTAGTACAGTTCCATTTCAAATCATTACATCTCATGCTGTTGTTCCCTCTCCTTCCATCTCTCTCTCTCTCTCTCTTTCTCCTCTCTCTTCTCTCTTGTTTTTTTTTTTTTTTTTTTTTTTTCTTTCTCCCCCCCCCCCCCCTCCCCCCCATGTCATCTCACTTGCTTAATTAGTTTACGTATTTTCATGCCTTGCGAAAATGAATGCATGTGGTTGCCTTGCTCTCTTCTCTCTCTCTCTCTTCTCTCTCTCTCTCTCTCTCTCTCTTCTCTCTCTCTCTCTCTCTCTTCTCTCTCTCTCTTCTCTCTCTCGCTCTCTCTCTATGCGTTGCAAACGTGGTGTATTTGTGTGTTCAAAAAAACTGTCGCACTTTTGTCATATTCATATTTCACTGTCTGTTTTATATCATTGCCAATCTTGTACGTTGTAGATACACTTACATTGGTTTCCCCAGGCCCACCCACTCCCTACCCCGCTCTCTCCTTCCTCGTCATTATTATTTTCTCACTTTTATTTTATTTTATTTTTTTGTTTATTATTATTTATTGTTGTTGTTTTGTTTTATTATTTTCTGTTTTTTGTTTGTTTTCATTTATCTTTATTTTCATTTGATGTTTCTCTATGAATTACATTGACCGCTTTGCTTGCTTCTTTGATTTCTTCCATTATTTGATTTCACTGCAATGTTGTAGCCTATCAGGGCGAGGACTGGATGTAAAAAGCACGTTACGTGCTTATTATTATCCTCGTAATTAAGAATTTTGTCTTTTGTCTTGTCTTGTCTTGTCTCTCTTTCTCTCTCTCTCTCTAACTCTCAAAGACACCGACATATCTTCTCTCTCTGTGCCTGTGTGTGTGTGTGTGTTTGTGTGGTGTGTGTGTGTGTGTGTGTGTGTGTGTGTGTGTGTGTGTGTGTGTGTGTGTATGCTGTGTGTTGTGTGGTGTGTGTGTGTGTGTGTGTGTGTGCGTGCGTGGTGCGTGCGTGCGTGCGTGCGTAGTGTGCGTGCGTGCTGCGTGCGCGCGCGCGCGCAGGAAAGGGGAAAGGCACACAACAACAAACTACCAGCAACAACGAACGAAACCAGTGACAAGCTGCAAGAAAAGAAAAAAAAGGCGGAGTGGAAACAAATTTGATAGAATGCATGACTTATATTTTTTGCTTTTTTGTGGTCTCAAATGCTTTTGTAGAAAAATAAATAGAAACTGTGTATTTTCATATTGTTTTTCTTCTTGTTTTGCCTTTTTTCTGTTTTTGTTTCAATTCTTACGGATGGGCGAAGGGGGAGGAGGGAAGAGAGGGGGGGAAAAGGCTATTTGGGTTTTGGAATTGGGTACGTTATCGAGGATAAGGGGGAGGGGTATGGTCATTATGCTATGAATGTACAAATAACGAAGCAAAATTGTAACAAGACCCTGCTCCCCCACCCCTCTTGTCTCTCTCAAGACTGCTAAACAACACTTGATGTGAAAACCTTTATCATTGCGTATTCTGACTTGAGGAACTGTGAAACAGCAGAAACATTTGTGCAAAAATATAGGAATCTGAAGACCTGAAAAACTGTTGTTTTTATTCTGTATTTACGTCTCGGTTTTTTTACAAACTGTTTATTGTGTAAGGTGTGGAGTCACAAACGTGAAGAGAGCATTTCTCTCTTCTCTCTCTCTCTCTCTCCTTCTTCTCTCTCTCTCTCTCTCTCTCTCTCTCTTCACACACACACACCACCACACACACACAAACACACACAACACACACCACACAACACACCACACACACCACAAACGCACACACACAAAGCACACACACAGCGCCACGGACGCACGCACACCACACACACACCACACACAACACACCACACACACACACACACACACACAACCACACACACACACACTCACTTGGGATTTGGAGTTTGCATATTCGTGTCAAAGTGTACTGTGCTATATTGGCTCAAATGCGGAAGTATTTAGAACAATACTTCTTGATTATTACTTTTTGTTCATCGACTATGGGTGTGTTCTGAGGCATTGCTCAGACGTCCTGGAAACACAGCTGTAGAGTCTATGCAAACAGAACTCCTCGCCCTCCTCTCCCTTCCCTCTTCGCTTCTCCCTCCCCAGCACCCTCTCTAACACACACACACACACACACACACAACACACACACACACACACACACACCACACACGCACACACACTGCACATAAAGTGATGCATTCGTCTGAATGATGACGCCAAATGGGCCCTCTGGGACCACCGGGCCACAAATCTTTCCCAATACAGAAAAAAGAGAATTCCCCCCCCCCACCCACCCCCCCCCACCCCCCCCCCCCCAAAAAAAAAAAAAATTGTATCCCTTAACGCTCTCTGATGTCAGTCAAGCAGGAGGTTGCCTAGCAACCAGCGACGTCACTGGGGACTGAAAGGTGCGAGTTTTTCACCGTTTGTGACATTGTTTTGTTTGTTACGTTACTGCTCCCCAAGAAAATGAATTGGGTAATCTGACTGACCAGTAATAGGGGGAAAAAACGCCCTCTAAAGCGTTGGCTTGGATCTCTACCATTTTTCTGCCTCCCATGTGTGGGTGCTGTGCTTGTGTGAGCATGTGTGTGTGGATGTTTGTGTGTGTGTGCGCGCGTGTGTATGTGTGTGTGTGTGTGTGTGTGTGTGTGTGTGTGTGTGTGTTGTGTGTGTGTGTTGTGTGTGTGCGTGCGCGCGCGCACTTGTGTGTGTGTGTGTGTGTGTGTGTGTGTGTGTGTGTGTGTGAGTGTGTTAGTGCGCATATAATGTCTCGTGCATTAGTGGACAAACATTCAGATGCAATTTTATCTTGTTTGTGATATACTACTCTTTTATAGCACACACTTTGTGTTCCCTGAAACGATTTTGATTCCATTCATGAAAAAAAACACTTGGTCTTTTAGAGCATCGTATATCGTTATATGATTATCTTTTCTTTAATTTGCATCATTTACACATGGTCATAAGACAATGTGTTAGCATTGTGTTACGTTGATGACTCTTTCTTAGGATAAATGTTTATCCTTTTCGTTTAATTGTACAACATTGCATCGTGTTCCCTCAATTTCTTCAAATTTACCATGGATATTTTTACTTATATTAATTATGATAGGGTTTCGATTTGCATTGCATGACTTGGGTTACATAAGGAAAACTGAACAAAGCAGGTATT
>CM031598.1:55204688-55254688 GCA_018398815.1 Conus ventricosus | reverse complement strand
TTTTTTTTTCACATGTCACGTAATTAAAAAAGGAAGTGTGTGTGTGTGTGTGCTGCATTAATGGACGCTTGTGTGTGTGCATGCAAGTGTGCTTGCGTTGCGCATGCTTGTGTGTGTGTGTGTGTGTGTGTGTGTGTGTGTGTGTGTGTGTGTGTGTGTGTGTGTGTTGTGTGTGTGTGTGCGGGCCGCGTCGTCTGGACTTTAGCATGAAACGAGGCCAACGTTATCTGGACAACCCCCATTATCTTGACGTCCAGATAATGCGAAGTGCCTCGAAACGGCTTTCTGAGGCTCCCTTTAGTCATGTGACGGAGTTTCATCACCTGATTGGTCAAGTTCATACAGCGCGGTTTTCAAGCATGGAGAGTGTAACTTAAGTTACACAAATTGCCGGGAGGTTCAGATAGCAACTGTAAAATACAGACGTGTCACATCAAAGGGTTCGACAGCACGCAGCTGGGCCTCAAGGTGCAACTTGAGGTGGCTCCGACTCAAATCTGTCGGTCGATTTTATACTACTGATTCCGCTGAGTAAACTTTTTTCCCAGTGTTTTTGCTCATCAATATTTTACGTTCAAACATTGACCAGGCCTCTGAGAACTACTGGCCGTGGACCCATGCTGTTTCGTTCTTTGTTCTTTGGTGAAAAATATTGAAAGGGAAACGGATTGACCGGTAGTCATCTTATTAGTTTGTCTTAATCCCCTACCCCAATATGTATAAATATGGCTTAGTTCTGGTTCGAGCAGTGTACGTTAGCACACAATGTAATCAGGTCTAGATTTGTAATCAGATCTCGATTCAGTATACGTCGTGTGGTCGACATCTAAATTCCAAGGTTGTTTGCTGAAAAGTTCCTGGAGAAACATGCCATTGCATCGTTTCTGTCTAAAAGAAAGGTAAATATTCTCTGATGGTTGGCCCATCCTGCTCGCTTAAATTAACGCTTGAGGAAGATGCTGAAAAATCAAAAACGAAAACCACGACCTCAGGAAAGATACAGATTAAACTTTTCTGATTTCTTCCCTTCTTGTTCCTGTATGAATCAAAAAGAAAGTAGGAGTGACATGATCTCTTTCTTTTCGTGCTAGTCACGATTTTGTCCAACCACAAGGACGTCTCAGCGGCTGATTCAAACAGATTAAGCACCCCCCCCCTCTACCACCCCCACCCTACCACCATTAGAAAAAGGCACGGCCTAAGCCATCTGAGAAAAGATCGTCTGTTACGACGATCATCCCGTGGTGGCAGATGGCGGCTGGCATGTCGGCCCTGACCAACTTCACTGAAATCAGACTCTGCTACGGACTGGTGTCAACGTCTCAATAATATTTTCAATAAATCAACTTTTTATTATTTGCTTACAAGTCGTTTTCTAAAGTTAAAAGCTCTGTATTAGGGTAATTATCCAGCTAGTCAATCTGAACAATGCGATGATCAGCCTACTACCCCTCCCCCTTACCCCCATTTCTTCAACCCATTACCCTGGCCCGATAGAAAAACTGAGAACGAACAACTTAACACATACTCTTGTATTTCAAAATAACAGCAAATTCCCTCTTTTTCAGTTAGGTGTCGAAACGATCAACGGATTAATCGTGGGCTCTGAACAGAGCAAGACGACACTGACTGGATGACTGGGAGCCAAACACGTGGATTTGGATGGCTATGAAAAAAAGCGTCGTTTTTTATTTCTTGACTGGTAGAACTATAAAGGATGCTATGTCTACATTCAAGGGAGGCGTAGAAACATTTTAGGCAAATTAGAAAACCAGTTTAAAAGAGTGGTTGAATATTGATCTTGTATTCAGAATTTTGGCGAGATTGATTATCGTCTCTTTCATGTTCGTTAAGCTGTCCATTTTGGTTGAAATAAAGCTCATTGTCGTTGAGAACCTCATCATCATCATTATTTGGATTGGAAGTTGGGAAGCAGATTTTTTTTCTTCATCTAACCCTCCCTCTTCATCGATTTTCATCACGGTTTCTTTTTGCCCATCTCACTTTCTTTGAAGCTCCCTTCAAGTGCTTCCATCTTAGTGTCATACCTTTGTCTTTTTAGATCTTCAAATGCATTTGCTATTTCGCATCTAATCCCTGAATTAACCGTCACTTCTAATTTCTCTCTGGCTTGTGTGCCTGTGTCTAGGTAGTGGTGGGTGGTGGAATGTTTGAATATCTTTGTGAGTGGTGACTCTCTCCTCTCTCTCTCTCTCTCTCTCTCTCTCTCTCTCTCTTCTCTCTCTCTCTCTCTCTCTCTCTCTCTCTCTCTCTCTTCGTGGTACTCCAACCCCCACCCCTCACCCTCTTTCTGATTACAATTTCAGCGGGAAGGGAAAAGAAAATGTTGGGGGAAATGCTACTGCTAAATGAATGAATGCACACAAAGTGTTTTTTTTCCTACTAACTTTCACAGTTTATTTTTCTCCAGATGTACTGATTCATTTCAAATGCAAACGGTTACATTGATAACGAATTTGACATCTAAGGAGGAGGGAGGGGGGGGGGGGGGGGGCTCCTTCTTCTCTTTTTTTCTTTGCAGTGTCCGAATGAAAATTGTTAAGATGTGCTGGAATCGTTTTTCATCTATTCAACATTCATCGCACATATTTAAGCTTACATGTTATTCGGAGGTGATGTACGTTATTCAGTGATGAAGCATACAAAATAATTCCCATGATTATTTTCATTTTGCTGACTGACTAGGTCAAGCACCATATCTCATTACCTTATTGAAATCAACAGAATCAAAAATCGTCATCAACATCTTCCAGCAATACCAGCCCGAGCAGTGAGCGGACCAGACACATCAGCTAGAAACTGTTTATTGAAGTGTCGGACTCTGGGGACGAACAGCAGACAGTGACATGGCACTACAAACTCAAGTATAGGATTTCATGAACAGACTGGACTCTTGGGCAACAAAAGAAGATTTAGCACTATACAGGGCAAAGGTGGACAGAATAGTTAAAAATGTAAATGGCAGACTGGACGGATTTCAAAGTAGGTTTTTCAATAACGGGAAACATCTTGACGCGGTGAAAACAGACGTAAATCAATTAAAAAGAAAAAATGAAGAACTGGAGAGCCAGCCGGAGCAAAAGATGGTCAGACTGCAGAGTGACCAGAACGACCAGCGGCAGTATCATCGTCGCTGGAATCTCCGAGTCTACAACGTCCCGGAGATGAGCGGGAGACCACAGATGACTGCTCTGCTAAGAGCTGTAAAGTCTTCATCGATCTCATCAGGGTGCCTACGCAGGAGGACAACATGGAGGCTGCACACCGGACAGGACCCCCACAGGCCGGTAAGAAACGTCCGTTCATCGTCCGGTTTCAGTCACAAAAACTGAAAGAGAAAGTGCTTGGGACAGACGTTTCTCAAGGAAATGGACTCAGGAAAGCGGAGGTAACAAATCAGAATCCTTCCACCGCTTCTTAACTTCGCTTCTTGAGGGTGCCTCTTTTCGGTTCCTAGTTGTGTTGCTTATGACTAGTGTATCGCGTATTTGACTTAGTGTCAAAATTGGGCGTTTTCCAACTCCTCTCTGCTGCCCCCCCCCCCCCTCCCCCGTCCCCCTGCCGCCCCCCCCCCTCCTCCCCTGTCGCCTTGCTTTTTCATTCATCTCCTGCTAGTGTAGTACTGTTGGTGTTATGTGACACGCACTAGATAAGTCTGTGGGTTAGATAATGGACCATTTCAGTAATAGCTCGCGCGCGCGCGCGCGCGCGCGCGTGTGTGTGTGTTAGGGTCCCATAGTCAAAACTCGTAAAGTATCTAAACGTCTGCAATTGCATACCGATAGACTTAAACGAATTCATACGTACAGCTGCTTCTTCTTTTTTTTTAAATCGGTATATCCGAACTAAACTGCATTTTCTCCGAATACTTAATCTTACAAATAAAACGCACGCTAGACACGTAGATCTCCCTGCTCACATTCTCTCACCTGTTGTCTCACCGTTTCAATGGGTCCAGCGCTTGTCTGTTTCTGTTACTCATACTTTATCTTTTCTTCAACCCCTCTCTTTCATTAACGTTCTCTCTTCTCTCTCTGTATATACCTCCTCCTGCCCCCCCCCCCCTTTCCGCACTGTTTTTCTCTCTCCCTCTTTGCTCCTCCCCCTCTCTTTCCCTCTCTCTCTCTCTCTCTCTCTCTCTCACACACACACAGAACACCTGCAGTGGGCTCACGCATAACAGTCCAGCCAGCAAATATCCCCCCACCCACCACTACCCCCACCCCCACCCCCACCCCACCTCTGTGCATGCATGCCATGTATCACGTCACGCGCCTTCGTTTGGTTCTAGACATGTGCCACCTGACCCGCTACTTCCCCCAGCTGGCCAACTCCACGCTGTTCCAGTGCCAGGCCTTTGACCTGCCCGTCCCCGTCAGCCGCCAGAGGTCACCATGTGGAGCCTGGCCCGCTGCGACCGGCGCCGGGACTGCCGCCTGGACAGTGAGGAGGGGGCACCTGGCACTGCCGGGGCAACAGGCTGGGCATGGCGCGTGCAGGTAACTGTATACCTGGAATCCAGGAAATGATTCAGGGTCACAGTTATCTTCGAAAGTCTCATGAAGACAAATAAAATCAAAAGATGTAATGGATGGAAAGAAATCATGAAATATAAACCTAGAGCGCAAACCGTTCACATTCTATGACAGGAACTTAAGAGAAAACGATTTTATAGCAGTATCAAAACGCAACGCTTTATTTGCAGAAGTGGAGATATCGTCTTTTATATTACCACAAGATAGATTTCCATATTCTCCCTTTCCACAAGTTATTGGAATGCTTGAATTTTCACATGAAAACAAGAGACAACAGTCGATTTCAAACCCAACCGGACCAACGGGTTCTAAATCCCCACGTGCAAAATGTGTGGTCATCGACGGGCCGTGTGAATCAGCTTGAGGAAATTCCGGTGTTGTTGCTTTATTTGTACCCGTCTCAAATTCAATCCTAGAAAGATTAATTCAAATATCGGGCCGGTCGTTTTCCTATTTTATTTTTCTAAGTGAATCCTGGGCATCAAGCCCATACTTTTCACCATTAACAAATAAAAGATCATACGCCATGTGGACTTGTTTGCCCTCAGCCTTAGCTTTTTTTTTCAGGTGTGGGCCTAACTTACGTCTAACGTCACGCACACCTCGAGAGAAATCCTCCCCGACAAACACGTTTGTTCCCTTCAATTTTTTTTTTTCGCTTTCAATATTTCCATTTTTTGCTTATAAAGAGGGCGCAACTGAGTGTGCGACCAGCAGCACGTTTGTGGCGCTCGTGATGTTTGACAATTATTACAGTGTTTATTTTGAATCCATGGAAGGTGCAGTGCGTTAGTTAAAGATAGTACGAAGAATTTGGTGAAAACGGATTGTTTGTAGGTGAGACAGGCTTGTCAGCATGAATGTGTAAAGTAAGTACAGCGAAAAAGAGAGAATGTAGTGAAAGTAGCCATTTTGAAAAAAGCTTCATGTATGTTTACAGTCGTGAATTTCTACACAGTAGGCAGAGCGCTGGACAGACAGTGTATGGGGGTACACTTGATTTGAAGAAGATCTCCCGAGTTTTGAAGATACGCAAAAGAGGAAAGAGGGAGGGGTGGTTAAAAGAGCCAGGAGGCGTTGTTTCGAACTTCCCCTTCCAACTATCGTGTTTGGAAATGCACAATCAGTTAGAAACAAAGAGACAGAACTTGCTGCATGCATAAAGTATCGCCATGAATACAGAGAAGCAAACTTGATCTGTCTCTCAGAGACGTGGCTGAAGGAAGATCACGGGGACCCAGACATTCCAGGTTTCTCTTACCATAGACTGGATCGTTCTAGTGAAAGCACTGGGAAATGTAAAGGGGTGGGGTTTGCGTGTGTGTGAACTCAAAGTGGTGCACCAACGTGACAGTCAAGGAATCTGTGTGCACTGAGGACACAGAACTAATCAATGTTGCACTCCGCCCTTTCTATCTGCCTAGAGAGTTCAATCAGATCTTCATCACAGTAGTATGAAAGACGCATGCAGAGAGGTATGGAATGGGATGGTAGAAAGCGAAATTTACGTAACTGAGACTGACTGATTTAAAGAGCCTCTTCACAGCAAATCTAAAAAAAGCTGCTCTATAATACTTCGATGTGGTTTGCTACCCATCAGTGAATTTTCCTTTTAATCAGACGAACATTTACAAATAGTGAGAAATTTTGTATAAAGCGTGTGGCACGTTATACGATGATCAACATGAAAATTACAGTCGCTTCCTGTATATGAGTTAAAGAAGGAAACATTTAGATTTCGATGACACATCGTACATCGACATGTTAAACAAACGGTGTTCGGAAAGTTCGCAAGCTGTTTTCCCGATGTTTATTTTTTAAATTCTTAATTCAACATGAGCACATGAATACACACAAAGAAAAAAAAAGAAGAAAAGGATAGAAACCAAAATAATAAACTGTATAAATAAGTAAAGTATGTAAAAAACAATTGCAACAATACTCATACAAAATGAAACATCTGGAATGAAAAATGTATTATTGTATCATCATTAATCATTATACATTTTCGACGAGATGTTGGGGAGGACACCCGTTTAAAAGAGTTCTGCATGTTTTTTGTTTGTTTGGGGTTTTTTTTGGATGAGCTGTATTTTTTCACCTACATAGCTGCTTTTTAGATTTTTCAGAAAGTGTGTTTATATTGGGTTCGATCTACTTTATTATTATTATTATTATTATTATTATTATTATTATTATTATTATTATTATTATTTTATTTTGGCATTAGTGAATAAAGAATTTTGCGCGTAAATTTGTCACCTGCTTTTGTTTGATCTTCATTTTAAGACAAAACGAGTTCTACATCGAATTTCGAGTTAAATGGTGATCACATTTGTCTCTTAAATTTTCTCTGTGTGTTTCCTAAAACATTGCAAAACATCACAGAACGATAAGTGATATCTGGCTGAATTATTCTCATTTCTACATTGTTATGGTTCGTAATACCTATTTCATTTAAAATCTTGTTAGTGACTAAAATATCATGGCAAAGCGTAATTTAGAACTTTAATTTTATTTCCTTTATCATTTGTTTTAGTATCCTGTTTCAGTCCATTACAATGTGTACTGTTGCTCTCATTTTTTGACACATTAACATTATACATTATAACTGGTTCAAACAAAATGTTATTTTATTTGTTTTTATTTACTGTTATGTGCTGTTGGGTCTTTGACTCTTCATTGCATATTCAACAGAATTTTTTGCCAGGTAACTTTTGATTAATAAAGTTGGGCTCTCAAAATTAGTTTGCACCGATGGTTTCAAGGATGAAATTATCATTTACAAAACATGGGCCCATCTAGTATTTCTTTTTGCCTGAAGCATTTATTAAACCAGAGAGAGAGAGAGAGAGAGAGAGAGAGAGAGAGAGAGAGGATATAAGCATTTCACATATTTCCACAACAGTTCAGTATAAAGCATGAACAACAGGTAGAAAAGACAAAAAATGTGGTGTGTGTGTGTGTGTGTGTGTGTGTGTGTGTGTGTGTGTGTGTGTGTGTGTGCGCGTGCGCGTGCATTATGATTACTATCATGATTATCAATATTGTGGTTGTTGTAATTATAGCAGCAGCAGCAACAGCAGCAGCAGATGCACCACAGCAGCAGCAGCAGCAACAGCAGTAGTAGTAGTAGTAGTAGTAGTAGTAGTAGTAGTAGCAGTAATGGTAGTGGTTATAGTAGCAGTAGTAGTAGTAGGCTACTTACAGAGGTGGTGGTGGAGTAGTAGTAGTAGTAGTAGTAGTAGTAGTAATGGTGATGGTGGTGGAAGTAGTAGAAGTAGTAGTACTAGCAGCAGCAGCAGCAGCAGCAGCAGTAGTAGTAGTAGTAATAGTAGTCAGTTTTAGCATTATCTTTATCGTCATCAGCATCGTATATTGGTTTTACTATTACTCAATCCCCATCCGCCCTCCCAACCCAAGCAGACTGAGTTACTAACATCCCAAAGCGTCCACCCCCTCCCTCCCACCTGCCCAAAGTCTCCCCCCCACTTTCTCCTTCCTTGGAAAATTGCGCAGAGAACATAAGCTGAAAGAGAATAGTTTTACGTTGTCAATACATCTGATCTAAGATGAATATCTTTCTCGAGAAATAACACAACACGGCAGGTGAATGTACAGTACAGAACATTCTGCTATTCTCACCTCTCTTGTCAATGCTCAAGAATTCCATCAATACTGAAATAAATCTGATCATGGTTTGCTCAATAAACATGTGAAAAGATTATTCCTTTCAAATACAGATAGAATTATATTTCATACTACGTTTGGAGCAGGTGGGGGAGGGAGGTGGGGATAGGGGGCTGAGGCGTTGAATAATCCGGAAGGCGGTGGGTGGAGGGGCACTTGAAGTGGCAGGAAGACAACATGGGCTAGTCTCTGGCATCGGAAATGCTGCCAGATATTTTCCAGACCTGAAACAAGATATTACGGACTTAAACGGAGTTAAACATGAGGACACTTTTCACGGTTTTTTTTCCTTGGCATTTGATTGACAGTATGCCCATTTCAGACCATTCCAGCTGCTGTTTATACGTGTCTCAAGCACGCACCATTAAACACTGCGGACGAGCACACACAAAACATGTCAAAACTTTCACGTTCTGTTGCAACACTTGATCGGGTCATTCGGTAGAGACTATCTTCCACGCTCCCCTCCCTATCTCCCTCCTCCCACCCACCCCCGTATACTCCGCCCCCTCCCTCGCCATCCCTACCCATTTCTTTTGATTGTAGAGTGCTCTTCTGTCAAGGGTGGTGCAGGATTGCTTCTGGCTGTTTGTTCAGCAGTTGAGGACAGTACTCCTCTGAGGCCCACCTCCACCTTCGGTGTGTCTTTTTCTTCTTCCTCTTCTTTCAGAAACAAACCCACTATACCAGATTCCTAACGTACTGACATTTATCCATTCTATACAGTTTGCAAGATTACCACACTTACACAGTAGAACCCCCCCCCCCCCACCAGATACTGTCACCCACCTGATTCAACAACAAGATCTGTGCTACTAGTGTTGTTTCGCTTAGCAGAAACTTAGCGTATACTTATCCATCTGGTATATTTGATAACATAGATTGAAAAAAATCCCTCTCTTGTAACAGGAGATGGAGCAATTCATCGATCTATTTGCCTATCTACGTACCTATCTACCTATATATCTACCCACTCTCTAACTACCTCTCTCTCTCTCTCTCTCTCTCTCTCTTCTCTCTCTCTCTCTCTCTCTCTCTCTCTCTCTCTCTCTGTCCAGAATCCTACAGTCTTGGCAAAATCAACTGAGGTCTCAAAGATCCCTCTCCCACTCCCCCCAACATCCTCCTCCCTTGCCTTTCACACACTCAAAATATCACAAAATATCACACTCCTCACCTCATGCAGTTAAAAAGATTGTCACCAGCATCATAGATACGGACGATGCCACATGTAACAAAGTGCCATCATACTTCTCACCCCAAAAACTGTTTTCTGTTTGTCATGTATGAATGCAGATCAAGATTCTTTTCATGCAATATTTTACCATGACGGTAAGTTCTTTTCAACCATGAAATCTTCGTTGTGGATGATCATGTCTACATTTAGGACATTTTTAGCCTTCCTCCTTTCAAAGAAATCGCGAAAAAGATTTTTGTCACTCAGTTCCTTGTTTGTTTTCCATTCTATGAAAATCTGTAAAAGAAGTCATGAAGCTCATGTAGAAACTACTGTCAAAGATCCAGTAATTATTGACCAGTAGATGAATAATACTGGAATTGGCCAAGATCTTTTTTATACAAATTATTCTACCCTTGGCGCTGGTTGTCTCTAGGACATGGAAGGGATAGTAAGCGTTTGATTTTATCTATTTCCTGTAGGGTAATTATTTCGTTGCCGTTAGTTTAGAAATTGATACAAATGACCCAAATACCATACCATACGTCTTGATTTTTAAAACTTGTAATCCCAATCTGTTGCGTTGTATCTAAAGACATTTTTAGTTCTGAAATTGCAGCGAAATATATTTGTCCTTGCACACATTTCTCAAATATTTTTTGGCACATTTTGAGAAACTGTTGTGTCATCTGTAAACTGGGATAGGAGTATCTCAATATAATTCGATATTTCAGTACCATTGATGTCATTATTTTCCATAATGAATGACGGCAATAGAGGGCACAAATCGGCCATTAGGTTTATACAGACACAGAACAGATGTCTTCGCCACGCTCATCACTTCTATAAATATTCAACCAGCTTGCATGGTTATCACTGTCACACGTGAGTTAATGCTTACTTTACGCAGGTCCTTTTCCCCCAAGGGAGTATTGTCCATTAACGACATTTCTCCAGCACTCTTGACTCCGCGCCGTCGACCTGCATTGATTTGTCCTCGTCATCTCTATCTTGTTGTCTCTTCTTCAGCAGTGTCTAGGTCGTCCGCACTTCTCTCTACCTTGCAGGTTTAAGGTCAGACCCTAACGGGTGATACAGAGGCGCGTTTTGTGGAGGCGAAGCGGCGAGTATTAGTTTTAGCTGCGAGCTAGATTAGAAGTAGTCAAGTGTTGCTAGACTGTCTTTGGGCTCTCTCGCATGTGAGACAGAATGACCGACATTTGTAATGTCCTTTGATAGGTGCACGAAAAGTGGTAACGTTCTCTCATTGGTACAGAGAACGATCGAAACACTGACCCTGAGCATGAAGAAGTAGTCACATTGTTAATTTGAATTTGTCCTGCATCCGTTTCCTTGAACTCCTCGCATTTAACATCCCTCGCCGCTAGAATAAGCTAGGTGCACGCAAGTTCTCACGTCTATGAAACTGTCACTGGACTCTGGCTTATATGGTGGGGGGGGGGGGGGGGGGGGGGGGGTCATGTCCAGCCTCACTCCCCCCCCCCTTCCCCCCTCAGGATCTGTGTGGTAACTGGCTCGTTTCTCACCTGTTGCCACAACTCTTTCTTGCTGACTTTTTCTGATCACCGAATATCAATAATGCTCCTCAGTTACGAGTTGAAGAAAGTTCACGTTTTCTGCTGCGTTTTTCAGCATGTCAAAGGATGCTCATACCTAGCCTGTCTTTCCATTGACATGAGCCAACGTTTCCGTATATACATGTAGATAGACTGCTTTAAATCAAAGTATATCCTGAAAAATGTCTGAGCAATAAAATCGAACGCTTTTTGAAATTCTGCCACAAAATAGCAATCTGGGTATCTCATGTAACCCAACGGAACCCAGCAGACCATATACTGACGTTTTTTCTTTGTATGACGTCCTGTTCTACCCCAAGCCCCCCCCCACCCACCCCACACTCACCCCACTCTTCCTCCCCTTCTGGCTTTCATATACAACGTCAGGCAGGACATTCCTCAATTTATCGGCAGCACATGGTAACAAACTTTGTATGATGTGTCAAGGAGTGTTATAAACCTCCAGTTTCTTTTTGTTAGACTTTTTCTCTTTCCCATATATAGGGAAACATGTAATCTTACCTTGTCTTTGGGTAGTTGACATTTGTCCCTTGTCAAAACTTTCGTATAAGCAAACTCTCAAACTGTATGAAATAAGTTGTCAAGAATCTAGCTGTAAAGCTATTTAAACTTGGGCTCTTGTTATTTGTATTTTTTCACGCACAGAAAGGGCATCCGTCAAAGTGAGCGACACTTTCTATTGAATTCATAGCCTTCTCCGAAAATCTGGATTCATCTAACACTGTCAGTAAATCTACAGTTTTAATTTCTAACACTTATACTTTTACACATGCTCAAACATGATGGCTTTACACTTTGTTATATAGTCCTTTATCATAAATCGTCCTTTGTCACATTATCACAAACATCTTCATCACCTCCACGACCACCACGACCACGACGACGACGACGACGACCACCACCACCACCACCATCATCATCTTACTTATTTACTTATCATCATCATTTTTCTTTGTTACCATCATTGGTATTGCTACTTTCCTTGTCGCCACCACCACCACCACCACCACTATCATCATCATCATCACCGTCATCATCATTATTATCGTCGTCGTCGTCGACGTCGTCGTCATCGTCGTCGTCGTCATCGTTATCATCAATATCATCATCATCGTCGTCGTCATCGACACCATTATCACTATCCAACTATAGTAAATAAAATAAACATTGTAACGAGCTATCCACAGAGACATGCACAGCATCGAATCTTCCACTTCACATATCTTATTCTTTTCTTCCTTCATCTTAACGCTAAAAACTGAGCCAGCACACACATACACACACACACACACACACACACACACACACACACACACACACACACAAACACACGGAGAGAGAGAGAAGGAGAGAAAACTCAAGACTCAAAAACTGTATTACTCAAGGATAGAGATTTTAGGCAGTGCCTATTCTTCCAATCTGTCCTTGCTATTCTACAACATTCAACTAAACACACTGCACATATTAATAATGGCAGAAACAATGAAGAATATAGCAACATTATAATAATAACAATAACAATAGTAATAAGAATAATAATGATTAAAAAAAAAGAAATTCCATTACAAAATTACACAAACATAATCAGAGACGTACGCGCGCGCTCACATGCACGCACACGCCCACACATACACGCACGCACGCGTACACCCACACCCACACACCACCCACACACCCACACACTCACACACATACATACATACACATTTTCATTAGCTAATATAGAGGCAAGCATAAATGTAGGGCGTTGAGACTATGATCAAAAGGTTAGATTTATTGTTCAAGTAAATGTTTAAGTATTGCTGATTTGAAGGACGGCAGTGATTGACATGTTTTGGCAGACGGAGGAAGAGAGTTCCACACAGATGGACCAAAAAATGCAAAACTAGATTTGAACAAATCAATGCGGACACGTGGTAAAATGTAATTATTTGAATCATATCGCGTTGTTGCCATTTGGATAAACTCAGCAAGATATGTTGGCGCCATGTTTGCATGGACTTTAAACATTAGTACTGCCTTATTATAGGTCAGTTGGCTCTGCAGTGGTAACATCATTAGTTTTGCGAATTTGCCCGTGGTTGATAGAAACTTGTCGGGAAGAATCAGCTTAATTCCCCGTCTATGCATAGAGTTGATCTTTTTATGTGATTTTCACCGGCACCACTCCAGACAGTGGACGCATAGTTGATGTGAGAAAGGCAATGGGCTTCAAAAAATAATTTCCGGATGTGTGGTTCAACATAATAACTGAGTTTATTGAGTAAAAACAAATTGCGAGCCAACTGTTTGCAAACATGATTTATATGTGATTGCCATTTAAAGTTCTCATCAATGATCACGCCTAAGACACGGTGTTCGGTAACCTGCTCGATCAAGGTTTCACTCATGTTTAGGCTCAACATAAGATGCTGTCGTTGATGTTTCTGTCTCGATGCTAGGACCATACATTTTGTTTTGTGCGGATTAAGGACCATTCGGTTTTGGTTGCACCATTCTAAGACATCAGTTATACTTTGTTGTAACGATATTTGTACAGACATGATGTTTGTATCACTACAGTGAAGAGAACTATCGTCAGCGAACAGATCACAGATGACATCATTGTGAGATATGTGCATCGGTAGGTCATTTATAAAAATACAGAAGAGAAGAGGTCCAAGGACAGAACCTTGTGGAACGCCACAGCTCACTATTCCTTCAGAGGAATAAGTACCGTTTAAGTAAACACGGTGAGATTGAGAGAGAGAGAGAGAGAGGAGAGAGAGAGAGAGAGAGAGAAGCAAAGCAAGGTTATTTCCGTTCACACACACACACACACACACACACACACACACACACACACACACCACACACACACACACGCGCGCGCACACGAACAAAGAAAGCAGTTCACGCACACACACACACACACACACACACACACACACACACACACACACACACACACACACACACACTTTTCTAATGTCGCTTCTAATGAAAAGACATTAAACTGAAGAACAACGATGTACACACACTCATACGTGGAAGACAGTAGCTAACTAAAATAACTCTTTAAGTGTATTTTTTTCTCCGGTTTTGTTTGTTTATTTCTTTTTTTTTAAATGTAAATTATTGGTCAGTTAAGTTTCTCACAATTACTCTTCCGTTAGAAATGACGAAACAAACAAAACACTATCACAAAACAGTGACATGTTCATCACCCTGGGCTCCAGATGACGTCATTGGTTGCTGGGCAACTACCTCGTGAGTGACATCAGAGAACGTTCATGGAGCCGATTCTTTTGGTTGTGCTTTTAGTATCGAAAAGATCTAACTTTTTTGGACACAATCTTGGGGCACCCTTCACGCATTGATGTATAGTCTTTTGCACTATGAAGAGAGAGAGAGAGAGAGAGAGAGAGAGAGAGAGAGAGAGAGAGAGAGAGAGAGAGAGAGAGACCAAATTATTTTTCGGAATCTGTTTTGTAAGTTTATCAATAAAATCTGACATTCCGGTGTGAAATTAAAAAACAAACAAACAAACACCGGGCAAATCCTTTCATTTTTGCCACTTTTTAAAGGTAAAGGAAGTAAATTAGAAAGTGTTAAACTAAAATGCAAATAAGCACACATAACAAAGGTGCAAACTGACCCGTATATAACACATTTTACGAAACAAACAGGCAAGTTTTTGACAAGTGTGTCTTCTACAGACGATGAAGATGACAGTCATCAAATATGCACAAAGCAACACTTCCCACAGGGCTGTCTACAGTAGAATGGCATTGTAAAAAAACAGAGGGAGGCGCACTGCTGGGAATGGCTATATGTGCGTGGGTAGTTGGAAATAGTGTGTTGTGAGAAAATTTCTCTCTCTCTCTCGGTCTCTCCTGATAGAGAGAGAGAGAGAGAGAGAGAGAGAGAGAGAGAGAGAGAGAGGAGAGAGAGGGGGGGGGGGGGGAACTGCTGCATAGACAGATAAATAACACGATGTGTGGATGGTCAAAAGACTCAGGCGGGTCGCGCTCATGATCTGTCTAGGAAGAGAGCAGGATGGCGGTGGGGATGGTGGGGTTGCGATAAGCGGTAGGTGGGCGTGTATTGATGAGTGGGGGATGGAGGGAATTGTAGAGGGAGGAGGCGGGAGGTGGGTAAGCTCAAGGAATCACAACAAATCGCGAAATGCTGACGATCAAGGGAAAAGGCGTGGGCGTGGGTGTGAGGCGTTAGGGGGGTGATGGGTGGGGAGTGGAACAGCCGTTAATGGCATTGATCTTGGAACTTTATTCGTCAAACGGAAATTGACTGGCAGGGGAGAAGAAAAAGGTAGAGAGAAAGAGGAATGGGAGGTGCAGGAATGTGGAAGGTCAGTCTGTAAGCAAGTTCGACAACGTCACAATTGATGAAGGAATGGGGGGTGGGGAGGGTGGCAGACGGAGGGAGTAGGACAGTAGGAGAAGAGAGAGGTGGAGGTATGATGTAGAAGCGAAGAATGGGAGGATGGGATGGTTGTGGGGGCTTTGGGGTAGCGGTGGACGAGATTGGAGCATCTATCCATCAAGGAATACAAAACAAGTTGCTGACCAGGCAGTTCACTGAATCACAGCTGCCCAGACCCGCTACAATCAACGCGTCTTGTATGTTTGTTTTTCTTACTTCTCTTCTTCCTTAAGAAAGTGTAAATAGGGGCGTGAACAGAGAATGGGGTGGAAGAGAGGGGGGGGGGGGGGGGGGAGGCACCAGCCACCACCATCCTCACTCCCCACTCGCTCCCGCCATCTTCCTCCGGTTAGGAAGTTGAGGAGGACACTGCGAGCCAGTCTTCACTTGTCCCACACCAGACATGAGCAAACAGACTGCACTGTGTTGCTTTGCCAATTTTGTAGGGCTGTAGGAGACTGTCAGAAGGGTGAAGAAGAAGAAGAAGAAGAAGAAGAAGAAGAGAGAGAGAGAGAGAGAGAGAGAGAGAGAGAGAGAGAGAGAGAGAGAGGAGAGAGAGAGAGAGAGAGAGATTATTGATAAAAAAACCTATAAAAATGGCAATTACGCACAACTTTGTATACCCCGTTAGTCTGTTTTCTCTCTCTCTCTCTCTCTCTCTCTCTCTCTCTCTCTCTCTCTCTCTCTCTTTGTGTGTGGGTGTGTGTGTGTGTGTGTGTGTGTGTGTGTGTGTGTGTGTGTGTGTGTCTCAATATGCGCGCGCGCGCGTGTGTGTGTGCACGCGCGCGCGCGCGTGTGTCTGTATGTGTGTGTGTGTGTGTGTGTGTGTGTGTGTGTGTGTGTGTGTGTGTGTGTGTGTAAGCGAACTCTCCATAAAGCTGTCTATCAGGATTTGCTTGCAGTTGTTTTCTCTCTCATGATTTTGAGTGCCAGTGTATTTATTCATAAGATCCATCACATTTCATTTCCTCTTCGGCTCTCGCTTCTTTTTATGTATTTCGAATAGTTTTTGAATGTGCGGTATAAAATGGCTGTCAGTGCATTCATTTTACCCTCAGCTCAATATAGCACTCGTATTTGTACATCTCTTTATGTCTCAATCCGTCCATCTTCTGATACTTTTTTCTGTTTCATTTTTCTTCATTAATGTTTTCAGCATTCACAAATCAGGATGTATGATGCACACACACAGACACACAAGTGACACGCACGCACGCACACACAAACACACACACACACAGACACACACACACACACACACACACACACACACACACACACACACACCACACGCACACGCACACACACACACACACAACACACACACACACACACGCACGCACACCACCACATACACATATACACACATGTAGGCACGCACACAAGAACGCAAACACACGCATACACACATATAAATACAGACAGACAGACAGACAGACAGACAGACAGAGTGACAGACAGACGACAGACAGACAGTCACACACACACACACACACACACACACACACACACACACACACACACACACACACACACACACACACATCCATAATCACAGGCAATGAGGCAATGCTCCTGTGGATTCCCCTCCCTCGTGCTGAACAGTACAGCCGTTTAAACCAGGGAGCAATCGCCTTCCAAAGAGAGCACTGTGTTGTGAGCTGTCTATCGACTATTGTCATTGAGGGTCACCGTGGAAGTAAAAGGACTTCTTGAAAATTCCCCACGATATGTTATATAAGGCATGACCATCGTCACGGTGGGGCCACTGCTGATGAAGTACATGCATCTATTGAAAAGTCCCTCGAAGTTTATGGTATGGACCATCGCGCAGAATTGTACATTTTCTCTCTGAGAACAGAGTTTTAGGCATCCTTCATGGTGATCGCCAAAATATGGGTGGTGAGTTCGAACATCTTTTCTTGTCTTCATCTTAGAAGAATCAGAACAAGGTGAAAACACTCATTTAGGTTTACTGCAAAAAAGTCTCCACTGAAATACAATTCACAATTCACATAAAAGGTAGACGTGTCGTTAGCGTAATCCGATTCATAAAGGTTGTAATCGAAAGATGGCGACGACAACGACGACGGCGATGACAACGACGACGACGACGACGTAGACGACTACGAAGAAGACGAAGAAGAAGAACAACAACAATAACAAAAACACGAACGAGAAGAAGAAGAGGGGGAAAAAGAAGTCAGTCAGGTTCAATGTTTACCTACTTACATTTTAATGAAACTAAATATCTAAAACGCGTTATGACTGGATTTAGGTCAAGTGTGACTGATATTTATGTTCATTGTGTTCGTTATAGACAGTCTTGTGACAGATATCTGATCTGTCTGTTTAACGTCCATCTTGCGCCGAATTTGAGAAGATAAGTGATTGCTCTCTCTCGTTTTCACTGTCCAGAATGATGTTTCTCTTGATTGACGAAGACCGAAAAGGTCGAAATGCGTCATGTTTTGTCTTGTAATTTTGCATGTCCCTATTGTCTGGCGGATTACGTATAATTTCCATTTAAAATTATGTCCATCATGCCAGAATTGAAAAAAAAAAAAGAGACAAAGTTCATTTCAAACGGTCTTGTCCAGCTTAGAGAAACCATATCCCACAAAAAAAAACCAACATCTTAATCATCTCCGCCTTTTCAAACCAATCTTGTTCAGGCCATCATCGAACGAAAAACCTGTCAAACAGCTAGCCATTCATTTGTATGAAGAATTTAAAAAGCTAAGTGTTTACGTGACATGATAATTGCCAATTTGAAAGGGTGACTCAAATTATGATATGTGTATCCCCATTCTGATGAGCTTGGCCTTTATGAATAAAACTTACGTCTCTCTCTCTCTCTCTCTCTCTCTCTCTGGAAACCTGCCTTAATAAACAGCACAGAGTGTAGCCTATTGGTTCCATTTGTTCCAAATGCGTCCTTTTATCCAGAGGGGATCTCTCCCACGTGCACACAGCAATAACAATGAGGCGTCAGAAGAATTGAAGGAATGATCATGAATGAAGTCAGCAATTCACTGAAAGCTTGTTATCAATTTCTCGTGTCCAGACATCAATGCCCATGCACGCCATCTCTTTTTTCTCAACGATTTGTAAGCACAAAGGACTCTGAATGAACGAAATTCGTAGTCCATGGTCATGCCATCGTTCAGTTTTTGTAATTGTTTGAAATTAGAACTAGGCTAGCTTAATTGGATGATTAGATTGTATCATCGATCAGAAGTGCATGGCACTGGGCATTGAATGTGTTTCAGGGTTGTTAACGGTGAAGAGGTTTTAATGATGAAACAATACAAGTGTAATGTTTTCGCTGGTAATATATAAGCTTCTCTCTCTCACTCTCTCTCTCTCTCTCTCTCTCTCCCTCCCCCCCCTCTCTCTCTCTCTCTCTCTCTCTCTCTCTCTCTGTGCATATCACTCTTTCTGCGTCTCGTTTTTTCTCCCTCTTTCTGTTCTATGGTCATATCTTGGTCTCGTCTCTCCTAAGCGTTCGTTTCCTGGACACTTCAGTGACCCTACCTTCGTGCAAGAGCGGTATGAAAACTTCAGGTAATGCTTGAATGAGCACATTGTTATTCTGGCTGACACAGTCTCTATAGATCTATTTTGCCGCATGTATCACACTATCTGGCTGTCAGCTAGACTTAAAAAAAAAATTAACACTGGGTTTGTAACTGAGGTCCCTGTGAACTTTGACAATAGGTTACCACTTTGAAAGCGTAGTCAGTCAACTACCCAACAGCGTGTTTTTGTTTTGGCAGCCAGTGTGTTGTTGGTCGAAGGCTTTGTCAGTGCAGGGCACACAGGGGTTGTACTGCTGTTCATGGATGGAGAGTTTGCACCACGCTTTGAAATATACCTTTTATACATAGTTACCTGAATCACCAGGTCTGCATCAGTTAGGTATTCAAGTCTGAAGTCAGTTGCGTTCTTCGGCAAGTCGAGACTGTCAGCCATGTGTCAAAGAGTTATCACAAACAACAATGTAATCAATGTGATCAATGTGATCATGTAATACAGTTCCATTTTGCGGTATTATTAGGCCTTTTCTTTCTCTGTCTGTCTCTTTCTTTGTTTCTCTCTCTGTGTCTCTGTCTGTCTTTCTGTCTTTCTGTCCGTCTCTTTCTCTGTTTTTGTCTCTCTGTCTCTGTCTCTCTGTCTGTCTGTCTGTCTGTCTGTCTCTGTCTCTCTGTCTCTGTCTCTGTCTCTGTCTGTCTTTCTGTCTTTCTGTCTGTCTCTTTCTCTGTTTTTGTCTCTCTGTCTCTGTCTCTGTCTCTGTCTCTCTGTCTGTCTGTCTGTCTGTCTGTCTCTGTCTCTCTGTCTCTCTGTCTTTCTCTCTCTCTCTCTCTCTCTCTCTCTCTCTCTCTCTCTCTCTCTCTCTCTCTCTCTCTCTCCTCACAGTTGTTTGCTCAAATTGTTCGAAATACCTCCTTTCTCCAAGGGGAAATATGCGGTATGTCGACGCTGCTGTAATGATAGGTCCACATAAAAAAAAATGACAGGTTCAGTTATTCAATGTCTGCAATTCACTAAAAGCTTACAAATAGTCCGTTGCAAACTGCGATGATTGTGCACGCCGTGGCATTTCAACAATGTCTACGTTGGGCACTCTATCAGAATGGATGAAGTTTATGGAACAGTCAAACCATCTTACAGTTCTCAACCATATGATGTATCAAACATGTGTTTCTTAGCAGACTGGATTTGTTACTTGGACTGGCAACAACATTGAGATCTTAGCTTCATATTAAACAGCTTTTTAGCAGGTACTGTTCATTTATTTATTGACAGTTTGAAAAATCTGTTTTAATTAAACCCTACTTCATAAATGAACTATAAGCACAGACTTATTCTGCACATCATTATTGAAGTATCAAAGTTCCTTTCCAGTGAATCTTATATAAATGTTAGCAAACCGCCAAAAAACGTGGACAAATGAATCACAAGACAAAACACGACGCGTTTCGACCTCTTAGGTCTTCTTCAGGCAAGACACAAAACAATTAGGACAACGAAAATGAACGATCTATCACTTATCTGCAATCATTTCAGCGCAAGATAGGCGTTGAATGTTGAATATCTTGCGCTGAAGTGATTGAAGACAAGTGATTGCTCGTTCATTTTCGTTGTCCTAATTGTTTTGTATCTTGCCTGAAAAAGACCTAAGAGGTTGAAACGCGTCATGTTTTGTCTTGTGTTTCGTTTGTCCACATTTGTTTTGGCGGTACGCTAACATTTATTTAAGATTTGTTTAGATTCCCGCCTGCAGTCGTCTCACTTTGCAACTACATCCTTTCCAGTGTCAATCACTGGAAAACAAGACAGGCAGTTTGTCTCCTTCAAAGTATATTCCACCTGAGATGAAAGTGGAAGCAATCAGGAAGATGGAGAAGGTCTTGTAGAGAAAGGGGAAGGAGAGATGTGGATGGGGGGGGGGAGGGAGAAAGGGAAGAGTGTCTTCAGCGTACTCTTGGTTCTTTCAGGGTGTACACTGTGAAAAAAAAAGACCGTGAGTCGACAGTGACATTTGAATCGTTTGTTGTGTGTGAGAGACTGTCATTCCTCTTTTTTTTTTCATGGCCTAAGTATCTTTATTTCTTTTGGAGAGCGGTAAATACAAATATTGATGGCATGCACATATGGACAAGGCCGAAGTGTATCTAGGTGAATTTTGTCTTTTAATCTGTATGATGATTCTCATGCGAATGTAAAAGACAGAAACAAAGAAACAATCAAGCAAAAATACCTTCCAAAATTAAAAAAAGTCGTCTAAATTTAACACACAAAAAACCCCAAAACAACAACAAAACAAAACAAAACAAACAAACAAACAAAAAAAAAGAAAATAATGGCCTCCATCTGAAATCTCATCATTCTGATGCTGCAAGTGCTTTGTTGACACTCCACTCTCTATTTCCCATACACTTTCTCCTGCTCTCTCCCTCTATGCTTCACATCCCTTTCTCTAAGGATCTGGCTGTTTTCTTTCTGTTAGTGGCCGGAATTTTGGGATGTATTATTTCTGTGCGTTAGATGTTCCACAAGAGACACTGAAAGAGTGTTTGCATTCTGAGCGTCAATGTAGACATTTTTTTGTTTATGTTTGTTTTGTTTCTTATTTTCTGTGCTGCTGTTCAAATATCAACATGAATGGAATACATGCGTAAACACACACACACACACACACACACACACACACACACACGCATGCATATATATATATATATATATATATATATATATATATATATATATATATATATATATATATATATATAGAATGCTGAACAAGTAAGTAGTGGGGGAATATATATGTTACAGGAGAGACTTTTCAAATCAGACATTATATGTCATGTCACACTGCCAATGTAATTTATTTGTTGTTCTGTCGCTCCTGTAAGAATGCGCAATATGTTGGAGAAACCAAAAATGCCCTCAAAACTAGATTTTATTTACATAGATCACACATATTAAAGAACACAGGCACTCACATCGCTCACCATTTCAACTCTGTCGGACACACACTTCAGGATATGCAATGTATACCTATAGAAAAAGTATTTTCAAATGAGTATGATGTTAGGATTCAAAGGGAGAATTCTGGATGAGCAAACTCAAAACTATTTATCCTTTTGGTCTCAACACACTTGAGTAACTCCTCTTCTTTTTGGTTTACAGTCTATCTGCATGTTTTCCAATCTATCATTATATTTTATGCTGTCAGGCAGATCTGTGTGTGCGTGCGTGTGTGTGTGTGTGTGTGTGTGTGAGTGTGAGTGAGTGAGTGAGTGAGTGTGTGTGCGTGTGCGTGTGCGTGTGTGTGTGTGTGTGTGTGTGTGTGGGAGGGGTGTGTGCGCACGAACGCGCGCATGTATGTGTGTGTGCGGGCGCATGCAGGCATGCGCGGTTGCGTGTGTGTGTGTGTGTGTGTGTGTGTGTGATTGTGTGTGATTGTGTGTGTATGTGTATTTAGGTTTGTATGTGAGTGCGTGCTTCATTATGTGTGAGCGCATGCATAAGTGTGTATTATATTTATGTAATTGGTGCGTATTTATATGCATTATAGTAATGTTTGATGAGATGGCATGTATGTGATATGCATGAAGTTGGAAATCATGTAGAGAATACGTCGTCTATCGCACGTTTTCTCCCCTTCCTTTCTCCTCCCGACGTTTCTGCCCTCTATTTCTCCATTGTCGCAATCGATCCCCGCTCCCCCCACTCACCCCTTCCCCGTCCCCTTCTCCCTCCCCCATTTATTTCCCTACTCCCCTACCCTCACCAATCCTCCTTCAAACCTCTCCCCTCCCTCTCCCACGTACCCATCCATTATCCCACCCCAGCACTCTCCCTTCCCTCCCCCCTCCCCCTCAACATTTCTGCATTCTTTCTCTCCTTCCCTTCTAAACTCCCCCTAGGTCTAATTGTATGTCCTGGAGGGTGTGTTCTACGCATGTGCTCGTGCGTTTGGGTGTTTGTGAGCATGTACACACTGACGTGAGCTCAGAACAATAATGGTTCCCGTGCGTGGTCTCCTTTTCAACATCCCCCATGAAACAGGCACATGGTGGAAGTTTTTCTTTTGCTGCTTTTCCGAACGTGGAATTCCCCCTCCCCTTCCAACCCCCCCCCCCCCCCCCTGCACGCTCTCTCTCTCTCACGCTCTCTCACGCTGCATATGTCAAGATCGTGGTCTGTGGTGGCAATCAAAATTATGGTCAACCTTTTGTCAATCCGCACCTTTTGCCCCCCTCACCCTTCACCCCTATCCTAATTTTAAGTTTCCTATTGATGAAATGTTTTATACTCAACGTTTTATTTTAAGTTAAAACATTTTAATTCATGTGCCTTTTCCCTACTGTATACATTTGTGATTTGTGTTCAGGATCTGAGGGTGGAGAATGCGAGCTTTTTACTGTCACAGTCTGTACCCCTGACGAAGGCAAATATAGCCGAAAATTTGGGATATTTTTATCTTGTTTGTTTGGATTTTTATCTACTTTGACTTATATATATATATAAAATTAGAGTTAAAACGCCACTCAGAATACTAAAAGTGCTCAACCATGTAGGGAGCGACATACCAGCTTAAAATATGATTTTAAAATCTTATTTTGAACTGGTATATATATATATATATATATATATATATATATATATATACGCACGCACTCACGCACACATACACAGAAAACAAAACAAATAAACATGCGTGTGCAAACGCATGAATAAACAAGCGTGCGCACGCACTTGCACCCCCACCCACCCACGCAACAAAACAAAGAAACAATTGCAGAAAAGTAACTGTTGCATATTTCATGCATATATATATATATATATAGTCTTCAATGATCAGTCCAAATGATTTGCTTGTCACCACTCCTCTCAAATATACTTCTGGGGTAAAAACGTCGAGTAAAATAAAATGTTTGTTTGCGATTACTGAAGAAGGTTTTAAGCGAAAATTTTATTGGAGATTATACAATTTAAAATGAAACTGTCTACTTCAGTGTTTTTTTATTTTACTGAAAGTGTATATATATATATATATATATATATATATATATACAACAAACTAATGAATTCCAAGGATAAGTACCGAGCACCGTTCCAGCAACTTACAGAGCAGCTTGGTGTTGCAATGACCGCAAGAAATATTGAATTATATACAAAGCTTGCTCTTTTGTCTTAGATTGAAGAAATTGAGGGAGATAAGCATTCATATCTTGGTAGATGATTCTGCCTAACTAACAGTATGTGCTTGAGTGGGTGAATGGGGGAAAAAAAATACTTCTCACAATGAACCTTCAGCAAGCTTATAGTCTCCAAGGGGGAGACATCCTCCAATTGGGAGGGAAACTCACTAACATATAACTCCTGGTCATATACCGATATTTCGAAACCTGGTTGTTTCTCCTCAGTGACCGCGGAAAGTGGTAATTTGACTCATCTGCCTTTTCAGTTTAAAAAAAAAATGCAATCCCAGAAAAGGCTGGTGTGCAATACCGTAGTATGTTTGTTGAGTTTTCAAAAAGCCAACCAAAGGTGCAACCTAAGAAGCAAAAGAAAATCATGAAAGAGCAAAACAAGCTACATTTTCTTGTGAAAAGTAGAAAATATAAAATGATATCCTCTTAAGACACAAGTGCTGAGGGCCAGTTCTTGGAATGAATCCGCAAGGGACTAAAATACAACAAACTAATAAATTCCAAGGATAAGTACCGCACCGTTCCAGCAACTTACAGAGCAGCTTGGTATTGCAATGACTGCAAGAAATATTGAATTATAAACAAAGCTTGCTCTTATGTCTTAGATTGAAGAAATTGGGGGAGTTAAGCATTCATATCTGCAGTGGAGTCAGTGTATTTAATCCGATTTAATTCACGCTCATGCCCATACTTGTGTGCAGTTTAACCTTTCTCCTTTCTCTCTATCGTTGCTGTTGTTTGTGTCCATCCCTTCTCTACCTCTGGCTCTACGTCACTCTCCTCTCCTCTACTCTCTCTCTCACCTCTTGCCCCTTCCTTCATCTGTAGTCTATTATAATTCCAAAAGTACATTTGTCGTGATTGTGTTTTTCTCTATGATACTATGAGGCAAGCTTATCAATACGTTTAGCAACAAGGTTTGTCTATGAATCATTAAGAGTTCCCAGTGGAACAATCTTCGCGTACTATTTGTCTCTCATAGGATCGTGAGCCCATCTTAAAAAAAATCATTTGAAGCATTTCATGGCTAGATTTTGAACTCTTAATAAAAACCAAAGAAAATAACTAATCAAAGTCGATAATCTCATCACGATGCAAAAAAAGAGGCTGCGAAGCTGATAAAATTCAGGAGACACAGTGTGTGTTTAAGCGTCAAATTACCGACCCTATTTTACTTATTTGTTTTCCTTTTACAATTCGTTAATTCAATTTTCTTAACACAGTGTTATGTGAAAGGCGGCTCTCATTCGTATGGATTTCATTTTGGACGATTGTAGCTTAAACACACCCGTCATCTAAGCAAGAGGCAGATTTATCCAGAAATCTGGAACTTTGAAACGGATTTGGGTATTCCCTGTCAATATTTCATTTCATTGACATGTGAAGGTGGTAAGAATTTGTTTCCCGTTTTTATCATCCTTCGTGTATCGAATCAGCTTGCAGTTTGTTTGAACCGTTAAGAAAATATCCGTGTAGTTTTGAGGTTTTAAATGATTTCATCCCTCATATGATTTCTGCGGTCGTCCAGGTGATCAACAACATTGACTGAGTTGAATTGTTGTAGCATGTAAGCTGTTGCTCATTTATGTTAAAAGAGGTGAAAATTTCATAGCCTCAAGGTTGCAGGGGCGATCGGTTGTTAGAGTTATACTATATCTGGGACTTGACACTATGAAAGACGGAGCCTGTTCTTTTCCTTACTAATCAGATTCTTTGCGGACAGTACGGCTGATTTCCACATTGTTGTCGTTTATGTCCTTAGTCGTTTAAGTCGTTTATGTCCTAGAAAATGTTTCATATTTACACCTATCCTTGTTGGTAAATATTAGTAGCGACCGGAGATTTCGCTTGCTCTCTAATTACTTTAACCTGTCAGCAGATTACATATCGTTACTTTTTTTTGCTGTCTTATCGTCTGTCCCACAACAGGGGCATTACCTCAATGCCGCTCATTCCGGCTCCCATTCCACAGCTACACCTCGGCACAGGGACTCCACTGGGAGCAATGTCATGTCGACATCAGGTAACGAAGAGATAATATAGCACCACTGCCCAGTCGTTACGGCGGTGTTCAGTACTACCTGTTCTGATCCAACATAAGCAGGACACCACCTACTCAGCCCCCCTACTGACAACAATAATTGCCTAGCCGTGGAGCCAGCGTGAGTTAGTCTCCCCCTCCAGAGGGCGCTACAACGTCCGTCCAACGACAGTCCCAACGAACTTGTCGACACCGGCGACCTCGACTCGAACTAATCAAGGGAATAGACATGGAGGGGAGATGGAATCTGAGGCCACCATGAGAGCAGGGCAGAAAGAAGAACACAATTTGATACTTTGTTGTGCTGATCGATGAGGGCGAGAACTATGAATATGATGCTATGGCCTTATAGTCTGGTCTGAGAGCTATTACAGATAATTATGTTGTCACCAGTTATGTGTAAATGAATGTGGCTCTCTTGATGAGCTTCAGCTGTTAGTTTGTGCTGGACTTCTTGACAAGCTGAAACAGTGCACTTGATATTTAATGATAAACACACAAATAAAAAAAATGGAGGAAAGAAGGAAAAAAGGAAATGGAAACACAAAAAAGTAGAGAAAGAAGGAAATATGGAAATATGGAAAGAAAGAAGGAAAGAAGGAAACACAGAAAGAAAGAAAGGAAATTAATAATGCACACATAAACAAAGAAAAAAAAGAAAAAGTGAAAGAAAAAAAGAACAGAGAAAGAAAGAAAGAAAAGAAAGAAAGAAAGAAAGAAAAGAAAGAAAGAAAGAAAGAAAGAAAGAAAGAAAAGAAGGAAAGAAAGAAAGAAAGAAAGAAAGAAGAAAGAAAGAAAAGAAGGAAAGGACAGGTAGAAAGAAAAAAAAGGAAATATAGTCAGAAGGAAATATAGAAGAAAGTAAAAGAAAAGAGAAACGAAAATGAAAATTAAGCAAAATAATAACATCGCCAAAGAAGGAAAGAAAGAAACCCTCATGTCCAACAGTCATAAATTGCAACCTCCTAGCTTCGTTTGCCGCCCAGCTGAAGAGATGGGGTCTGTCTGGGCGGAAACGCGGGGTCCGGCCCACGATGTGTACTTAGGACAAACTCGTCCGAACTTCCCGTCCACTTTCCCCCGTCCTGTCTTCCTGAATAAAACATCCTCCTGGAACCGAAAGGGATAAACTTTCCTCCGGGCCAGAAAGGCGACAGACAGGCAAGCAAACAGGAGGGCTGCTGAATCTGCCCTGATGAAGCCGTTCGTGTGTAGGTTTGTTTAGCAATATAGTCTTTTTTGGTTGTTCATTTCTGTGCGAAAAGAAAGTTTGACAAGGAAGGAGTGATGCACAGCACAGTAGAGGCTGGTAACGTCCACTCACAGCCTCCAAGTTGTTCTGTCTGGAATGTTTTTGGTCTGTTTCTCCCATGCCCATCCCCCAACTCTCTCCCACTGTAGATGATGGCCTTTGGGGGAGTCGCGGTTTCAAGCAAGTTTATGGTGTTGAGTATCTGCAAGATGTCCTTGCTCACCAACGTATAAATTGACCAGCTCCCTGCCACACCTGTTTAACCTACATTCTATGTATGAGATGCTGAGAAGCTGTCCAACGCTAGATTTTTTTTCTGGCCACAAGGTCTGTAACCATTCTTCTCTCGCATACATAACAGAAAGAGTGTTATAACTGACGAGTAGAAGGGGAGAGAGAGAGAGAGAGAGAGAGAGAGAGACAGAGATGAAACATTATATACTCCCACGTTATATAAACTATGATGGAGACAAAAGACAGCTGACAACGGGACAAAAAGAGGTGATGGAGGATCTGCATTTCTACATATCGGCAACGGAAAAAGAATCAACAACAAAAGAACTAGGAGGCCGAAATACTTTTAATAATTGTTTAATGATGATCTAATCATTCAACGCCTGCCTACCTTGCGCTGAAGAATTCTAAGCTAAGTGAAAAATTCGTTCATTTTCATTGTCCTATTTGTTCTTGTCTTGCCTGAAGAAGACCTAAGAGGTCGAAACGCGTCGTGTTTTGTCTTGTGACTCGTTTGTCCACGTTTCTCTTGGCGGTTCGCTAACATTTATTTAAGATTTGTTTTAATGATTATCGATTTCCCCTTACCCACTGTCATTTAAAAGCAGCTTTCTTGATGTAAGTAACAAATACACTCTAGATTTTCCTTTTTTTTTATAGAAAAAGAACAGCTCGTTGAAAGGATGAGTGCGGCATCAGCTTGTTGTAAAAGTCTCAAAATTGCGGAATATCACAGAAAGAAAGCAACAAAAACAAAAGCAGCCTCGAATGTTATCACAGTGAAAGCATGACGGATGAACACATTTTGTTTTACTGAGTACAAATAAGCTATTCTGTTTGCTCCGGAAGGCTATGAAACTAGTTAGAAAAATGCTGAAATTTCCAATCTTATTTTCTTTTGGAAAAATGAATATATAAACTTTTCTCCTTTAAAGCTGCTATGTCGTAGGTGATGTAGCACGGGTGCACCCCGATAGATCCCCGCACCGATAGATCCCTAACCCGAACCCTAACCCTATCCCCACAGATCAAGTTTCCGTGTACTGTCTCTGTCTCTGTATCTCTCTCTCTCTGCTTCTATGTTTGTGTATAAGAGAAAAACCTGCGTGTGTTATTTACTAATCACAAGCCATACGTGACGCGATGAATCAATGCCTCTTGAGACATGTAAGACTCGAAACAATTGAACAGGACATCAGTTTTCAGTTAAGTTTCTCTGTAGTTTCTAGCTGTCGTAAAAGTTCTCTCTCTGTCTCTCTCTCTCTCTCTCTCTCTCTCTCTCTCTCTCTCTCTCTCTCTCTCTCTAAACTGGTATGTCGCTCCCTACATGGTTGAGCACTTTTAACGTTCTGAGTGGCTTTTTAACTCTGATTTATATATATGTATGTCTTAAGAGGTTATCTTTTTATATTTTCTACTTTTCACAAGAGAAAATGTAGCTTGTTTTGCTCTTTCATGATTTTCTTTTGCTTCTTAGGTGGCACCTTTGGTTGGTTTTTTGAAAACTCAACAAACATACTACGGTATTGCACACCAGCTTTTTCTGGGATAGCATTCTTTTTAAAACCGAAAAGGCAGAGGAGTCAAATTACCACTTTTCGCGGTCACTGAGGAGAAACAATCAGGTTTCGAAATATCGGTATCTGACCAGGAGTTATATGTTAGTGGGTTTCCTCCCCGTTGGAGACTGTCTCCCTCTTGGATACTATAAGCTTGCTAAAGGCTCATTTTGAGAAGCATTTATTTTATTTTTCCCCATTCACCCACTCAAGCACATACTGTTAGTTAGGCAGAATTATCTACCACTGCAGATATGAATGCTTGTTTCCCCCTATTTCTTCAATCTAAGACATAAGAGCAAGCTTTGTTTATAATTAAATATATATATACTGAGAGGCAAAGAAAACGCAATTCCATTGTCAACTGACAATTTTATTGAAATGAAACAAACACACATCAAAGCAAATACGTGTGACAAAAGTGCGACCACTGTACATTAGTTTGCCTATAACAGGTGCACATTCGCCTGAAGTGAAGCCCATTTAGGCGCGACAGAAGGAATACACTGTCAATATCTGGTGTGTCCCCCTTGAGCACGAACACAAGCTTGCAAACGTCGGGGCATTGAAGCGCACAAACGACGGATGATACGGATCGGTATCACGCTCCAGTGATGCTGCAAATGCTTGGGTGAGCTCAGCAACGGTAGTTGGGGGATTCTGCTGACCTTGCACACGTCGTCCAAGTTCGTCTCACAAATGTTCAATGGGATTCATGTCTGGGGACACGGAGGGCCACTGCATGACATCCACATTGCTGTCCCGAAGGAAATTTCGTGTGAGAACGGCTGTGTGGGGTCGAGCATTGTCCTGCTGAAACACTAGTCTGTTGCCACCATGCTGTCTCCAGAGAGGAAGAAGAACTGGCTCAAGAACAGTGTCAATATAACGCCTTGCCGTCAGGTTGCCTGGCACAAACACAAGCTCCGATCGAAATTGAGCATTTATGGCACCCCAGACCATTACCCCTCCACCCCCATAACGATCTCGCTCAATGACACAGGGTTGCGCAAAACGTTCACCCTGACGTCGATACACACGATCACGGCCATCCGGGAAAGAGACATTGAACCGGGATTCATCCGAAAAAACAACATTCCCCCAAACCCTGTTCCCCAGAAAGCCACCTGCGGCAGCCCATCGCTGGCGTGCTAGTCGATGGCGATGGGTTAAGATCTGACCTTGGTATGGTCGACGTGCCCGTAGCCCTGCTGCTGCCAGACGCCGACGCACGATACGGCTGCTGATTGGTCTTTCTCTAGTCCCAATAGTGTTGCGGGCTGTTTGTGCAGCTGGCTGGAAACGATTCCGGAGGTGCTGCGTGACAATGTAGCGGTCCTGTCGTGCCGTCGTCACACGTTGGACGCCTGGGCGTGGACGGTCGTTTACACTTCCAGTGTTTTGGTGCCGAGTCGCAAGACGGGTTATGGTTGATGGGTGTACATTGAAATGTTGTGCGGCCCTGATGTGAGCAGCATGCCAATGGCTTGATTTCTCTGGTCTGTAGTTAACCGCGGCATGGTGCGTACGAGTGTCAGTAAAACGCCAATGTGTGTTTTTATAGGGGACAGTCATGGGCTGTTTGCATGCAATCACAGTATGCCTGTGTTGCACGTGTTTTGCAGTTATCAGTAAAAGATGTGTTGGAGTGGTTTACTCATGACGTCATGAACCCAACTGTGCCTGTCAATACAGATCGTCGCAATACAACATACGCGTGCTAGGTTGCATGCCTCGTGCATAATTCACATTATTTTGGCTGAGGTGACATTTTTCGGGGACGAAATGGGGATTGCGTTTTCATTGCCTCTCAGTATATGTGTGTGTGTGTGTGTAAAGACAACCAGCTAAAAATACATAGTATGTGTGTACATACATATGTTTACACACACATTGCCTTAGAGATCTATACATAACATCTGTCCCAAAATTCACACACACACGAGCACACACGCACGCGCGCGTGCGCGCACACACAGACAGACACACACAGACGAACACACACGTGTACACACACTCGCACACACACACACACACACACTCACACTCACACACATTCACACACACATTCACATTCACACACACTCAAACAATATATTATATCAAATTGACACATTGATCGTTTCAGAGTTCTGAAAACCTAGCGTTAGCAATGCATAGTATACACAATCATCACGAGGGGGGGGGGGGGGGGGGGGGGGGGGGGGGGTGAAGGGGGTGTAAAATCTGAAATTTCATTTTATGCTTGTTTTTGTGCTGCACCTTAACCAAATCTGAAAACCCACTTATCCCACAAAGGCAGCGCGCTGAGAAGCTTTGCAGCCAACCGAATTCTTCTCTTGACCGGAAAACAGTCTAATGCAATTGTGTTTTTGTTTCTGTCCACTAACAATAGGACCAGGGTTTTATGCAGAATTACTGCGTGTCAGAACCGAAGCATTTAATCGA
This sequence comes from Conus ventricosus, assembly GCA_018398815.1. Lineage (NCBI taxonomy): Eukaryota > Metazoa > Mollusca > Gastropoda > Neogastropoda > Conidae > Conus > Conus ventricosus. The sequence continues at coordinate 55,222,982 of CM031598.1, read as the reverse complement.
TTTAATCGGCCCACAGTGCTCAGTGCCGTATACACTGCGCGCAGGTGAGACATGGTGGAACAGGGTAGTGTTTTGCGTCCATTCCTTCCTGTTCATTCGGTCTCTGATTATTTTTTTCTCTCATCCTTTATAAGAATTGAAAGCAGCCAAGCCTGCATTGAAATGCTAGAATTTCTGTTATATAAAAGCTTTGAAATAAGATATATAAAACAAGGTTTCCTTTCTGATATTTTCCTTGTTTTGGTTCTTTCTTTGTTGCTTTCTTTTCATTGTTTTATGGTCTTTTTTCTTTTTCCTTGCCTCCTTTCCTTATTCATTTCGCCCTTTGCTTGTCCTTTCCTTATTCATTTCGCCCTTTGCTTGTCCTTTCCTTATTCATTTCGCCCTTTGCTTGTCCTTTCCTTATTCATTTCGCCCTTTGCTTGTCCTTTCCTTATTCATTTCGCCCTTTGCTTGTCCTTTCCTTATTCATTTCGCCCTTTGCTTGTCCTTTCCTTATTCATTTCGCCCTTTGCTTGTCCTTTCCTTATTCATTTCGCCCTTTGCTTGTCCTTTCCTTATTCATTTCGCCCTTTGCTTATTCATTTCTGTCTTTTTCTTTCTTCTTCTTTCTTTGTTTTCTGTCCCTTTTTTTTTAAAGCATCCATTCTTCTTTTGTGTTAAGGCTTTTAAAGGATTTTGTTGTCGTTGTTGTTGCTCGTAAAAGTGCTTTACAAAGAACGTTACAGCCGGTCGGCACTGCCAGTTGATTAATTGATTATAATACACTGGGTTTGTATGAAACATCCTGAGCATATCATCAAGCATTTGTTTCCCAAAACATTCTGTAACAAACCGCTTTAAGAAATGACAATGGTAGTTTCCCGATGATGGGGGGGGGGGGGGGGGGGGGGGGGGGGGGGGGGACGTGAGAGGAAGCTGCTCACCTCATTCCAGAGTATCAAAGAGAGAACGAGTTATCTCTTTGTCTTCCGATCTGCACAGGCTTTCTGTTACAAGTGCAATCGAACATAGCATTTGCATACATTGCTAAACCGCCATGAAAGACACAGTGCCACCCGGCTTGCCTGGATTTGTTCTTGTGCATATCGTTTCACGTTCTGTACGTATTTAATTATTTTTAGATAATGGGCACATGTATTGCAAGCCAAATCCAAAATATCTAACAAATGTTTAGGTCTGTAAACTTGCTCTTATTTTTAGTCAGCTTTATGGATGTTCGGTATATCATGTTTTCCCCGTTTTCTAAGCTCAAATTCAGGTTAAAAAAAAAGCTGATTAAATTCAACATTCTGTTCTTCTTTCATACGATGATTTCACGGAAACAGCATCTAGTAATTTCGTATCATGTTCTTTGTACTTCTACTTCCGCATTGTGACGGTGTGTATGTCCCTGTCTGTTTCCGTTTCCATTTTATGACGGGGTGTCACGGCATGAGGACAAATTCATATACGTTATACCACATCATTCTTCTTCTTCTCTCACTCTATGTGTGTGTGTGTGTGTGTGTGTGTGTGTGTGTGTGTGTGTGTGTGTGTGTGTGTGTGCCTCTCTCTCTCTCTCTCTCTCTCTCTCTCTCTCTCTCTCCTTACTCCATCTCCACCCACCCTCTCTCTATTCATCTGTGCGGGATATGATAACAGAAAGCTCAGTCTACGTTCCACTCTCGCCCATTTCTTTTGATCTTGTTAATGTGCCATAAATATGACCGAGGAATCGAAGAGGTAAATTTGCAAACAAAGCAATAAACCAAATCAGTCAACAAAAGCCTCCGCAGAAAAAAAAAATGATTAGACATAAAAAAAATCTGTCTCATTGATGCTTTGTGCATACAATTTCACCGGCTCTTTAATAACAAGCCCAATTCTGAAATATGAAGCTACACACACCAGGAAAACAAAGAAGGCCAGAGCTGAGTAGCTTTTGTAGCGATAATACATCTAGAATACCGTTTTCTTTATAGACTCTCTCTCTCTCTCTCTCTCTCTCTTCTCTCTCTCTCTCTCTCTCTCTCTCTCTCTGTTGTACCACAAGTGACTCGAATGAACTGGCCGTGCCTAACACCAAATCGGATGAACACAGTCACAGCATAGTGCGGAAGAACACATCAAGCCGACTCGCGATGAAGATGACACGTCGCATATCCAGGATACGATTCTGTCTTTGCATTCCGATCTGTCGGAGTGTGACATCAGGGACACAGAAATCCACCCGTCAGACATCGACACGAGTCGGGAGTGGTTCAGGGTTATGTCGCTACTCTGACAGAGCGACAGGTGCAGAGACGATTGTGAGATCCACACAGAAATAAAGCATTTCGGATGATCGTGTTTTATCAAACAGATGATGTGGGTGTGCTGCTGTGTGAGTCAGACGATGTCGTTCTGGAATATTCCTGCGATCCGTGTTCGGAGGACAATTGCTTATTCTGGTTTGTGAAGCAGGAAGAAAGACACATGTCATCGGAGGAATGTGTTAAACTGGTCTGCCTTCGGAAAGGAAGACGCATCGGCAACACGAAGCATGCAGAGACCCAAGCACATGCTCTACGGCGTCTGCACGCTGTCCACGGACTGATCCAGTTCTACCTGGGGTGACCGTCATCTACAAAGCTGACAGCGAATGCATACTAGTGACATTTTCTCGCTCTCGATTTTGTCATGTAAAGTGAAAGAAAAGGACATTGCTGTGGTTTCCATGTCAATGAAATCGAAATCGAGTCGAGTTTTGTCGTACATCGCGCCGATTTGCTTAATGAGCTTTACAGCCTAATTGCATTAAATTTAGTCCGTTCGTTCGTTCTCTGTTTCTGTTTCTGTCTCTGTCGATCTCTGTCTGTCTGTCTCCGTCGCTCTCACATGCATATATGCACGACTGCGCACAAGGACACGGTCATGCACACACAAAACGCACCCTAGACGCACGTGTACAAACTTTGTCGTTGCTGCATTGCATGATAGTTCCTGACCCAGTATTGAGGGCACATTTATCAGCAGACAGAAAGTCTCCGATGATGCCTGTCATCATCTTAGTTTTTGCCTGGAGTCGCTTCAGTATAAACAGCTTTCCACCTGTTCAGAATATGATGTCGATGCCTACATCTTCTTCTCTGAAGGCGTCAGCCAGCATTACGGAAGACATGATGCTGAGCACCGTGGGTGCCAAAACACAGCCTTGGTTTTCACCATTTGTAACAGGAAATGGGAAGGATGTTTATAAGTTGTCCTGGATACGGGCCTATACGTCGTCATGGAATTGCCCCACCATGCAGATAGATTTTGGTATGCAGCCTATTTGGCTATGATCTTCCACAGACCCTATCTATTGACAGTATTGAAAGCCTAGGGCATGTCGACATAGATGGTGAACAGGTCGGGCATTTTGCTCCTGACATTTTTCTTGTAGCTGTCCTGCAGCAAATCCCCTGTCCTTCCTGAAGCCACGCTGGCTTTTAGGGAAAGGTCTTGCTCAAGTTGTATTATAAAGCGGTTTAGCAGAATCCTCTCAAGTGTCTTGCCTGCTGTGGAAAGGGGGACATGCCTCGGTGGTTGTCACATTTCTGGATGTTCCGTTTGTGCTTGCGCAAAAGAATAATGTATGCATCGTCTCCTGCTGACACATCAGAAAAAAATGACAAAGCTTTTCAATCAGAGCTGTGCCAGCCTCTGTGTAGACCTCAGCTGATATGGAGTCTGAGCCAAGAACGTTGTCACTGGACAACAAACATACAGCTTTCTGAGTCTCCATACATTATAGACACTATGAACACGGCAATTGACGGCAGATAGTGAGGCACAGAGAGGAAGAATGGAGGATTGTGAAAGACAAAATGGGGTGGGAATGGCGTTGAAGATGATTTGATATTTGAACTATACATAGGGTTCATTATATCTTGCGCGTGACCTGCCGAATCTCAGAGAACCTAAGGGAAAATATACATTTTTTAAATATGCTCCTTCATTGGTGGATTAACGTGTCCATTTTCGATTGCTTGTAATGCACTTAACTAACATAAACTTAACCCACCCCCACCCCCGTCTAATGGGCGGAACCCCTCTTTCGCAATTTATACATCACAGATGACACCAGCCTTATATGTAGGTGCAGGTTGACAGAGTCTCCCTCAGACATCATTAGGCTAAAAAACGCATCAACACCATGCTGAACTGATGTCAGCACAAAGGAAAAACGGCAATAGTTCGAGACAGAGCAAGAACTATACTTCAGCGAAACGGGGAGTGTTAACACGTTCACTACATTCACGTTTCGGGTCCACAACCACCGAAGATTATGAGTTGACGGGGATAAGTGTCGCATGAGGCTATAGCCATGGAACCTATCTCGCACTATATCCAATCCAACAGAACGACAACAGACAAAGAGGGCAGAGAAATGTTTATTTTCAGGTTGAACACCGGCGGGATTTGAACTCACGATGGCTTGCCTGTAAACCCGGTGCTCTAACATTGAGCTTATCTCCCAACCAGTCTGAAACAAGGCTCTGTCTATGTCACGAAGCACACGATGTCCTCTGGAAAGAATATATATCTATTTGTCTGTTTGACAGTCTGTCTGTCTGTCTATCTGTCTGTCTGTCTGTCTGTCTGTCTCACTCACTCTCTTGTCAGTATAACACTATTCCTGCTATAAATACCAGAAAAGAACGGCTATATACCTTGGGGCAAAGAAAAGTCTAGCGTTCGAAAATAAATGCTTAAGACAGCTTCTCAGCAATTCATACACAGACAATAAGCCAAACACGTATGGAAGGCAGTTGGTCAATGTATGGGCTGGTGAACTAGAACATCTTGCAGCTACTAAACCCCATATATTTGCCTGGTACCTTGACTCCCCCAAGACCCTCATCTACAATGAAAGGATGGAGCTGGGTGACGAGTGTGTGTGTGTGTGTGTGGGTGGGGGGTGGAGTGGGGTGGGGGTGGGGGCAGAAACAGACCAAAGACAACCAAGACGGCATCACTGAAGGATTGTGGGATGACACCACAAGCCTCCAACTTGTTGTGCTTTGCTCCTTCCTCGTCATAGCTTGCAAACTTTCTTTTTGCACTGACATCCACAATGAGAGGAATACTATGTTGTGCAAAACTACATACGAACGGCTTCATCATGGCAGATTCAGCAGCCCTCCTGTTTGCTTGCCTGTCCTTCGCCTTTCTGATCGGGCGTAAAGCTTTTCCCTTTTGGTTCCAGAAGGATGTTTTATTCAGGAAGACAGGACGGGGGAAAGTGGACGGGAAGTTCGGACGAGTTTGTCCCAAGTACACATCGTGGGCTGGACCTCGCGTTTCCGCTCAGACAGACCCCATCTCTTCACCTGGACGGTAAACGAAGCTAGGAGATTGCAATTTATGGCTGTTGGACATGAAGGTTTCTTTCTTTTTTTTGTCTGTCTGTCTGTCTGTCTGTTTGTCTGTCTGCCTTCGTTTCTTTTTTTCTTCTTCTCCTGTTTGTTTCTTTCTTTTCTCCCTTCGTTTGCTTTCTTCTATCTTTCCTTCTGTCTTCCTTTCTTTTAGTACTTCTTTCTATTCTTCATTTCTTCTTTCAGTTTGCCATTTTTCTATTTTCTTTGTTTATTTGTTCACTTATATGCTTATTTCCTTTTTTTTCTGTCTATTTTTCTTTCATTGTTTCACTTTTTCTTTCTTTCATTCTTCTCTTTACTTCCCTCTTTTCTTCTATCTTTCATTCTATCTTCCTGTATTTCCTTCTGTCCTTTTTTTGTAAAGAAAAAATTGTGTTTATCGTTGATAACTCAGTCCACTGTTCCAGCTTGTCAAAAAGTCTAGCTCAAACTGACAGGCCAAACTGATCAAAGTATCCAAACTCTTTAACATTACACTGGTGACAACCTAACTGCAATCAGCTTTCAGACCAGAATCGAACTTGACGCCGTCCCCTTCATCATTCACATCCTCATCGATCAGCATAACATTTTCTCAAATTCTGTGGTCCTTCCTGCCCTGCTCTTGTGGTGACCTCAGCTTCGATTTCCCATCCACGTCTTTGCCTTTGATGAATTCCACGAGGTCGTCGCTTGTGTTGGCAAATTCATTGTGACTGTCGCGGGACGGACGTGGTAACGCCCTCAGGAAGGGGAAGCTCACTCACACTGGGTCCGCGACTAAGTAATTATTGTCGTCAGAGGGAGGCCGGAATAGCTCAGTTGGTAGAGCGCCGTACTCGTAATCCAAGGGTTGCGGGCTCGAATCTCCGCCGGGCCGTTTCGGCACAGGGGGATTTTCCCCTCGGAGTTAAAATTGGTTCTGACTCCATTTCCCATACAGTCCTTCGAATGAGACTATAAACCGAGGTTCCGTGTGTGAACGCACGCATAATATCTTGCACACACGTAAAATCCCATCACCAACCTTCGGAAGAGAAGGCCAGTTTGGCCGTTGGTATGGATGACACGTTACCCATAGAATGCACCTTCCCCGAAGATGGAGTATGGCTGCCTTAATGGCGGGATAAAAAAACGGTCATACACACAAAAACTCTACTCCCTTTGTTGGGTAGATGGGATTAATACTTGCCTGTCCATATAGGGAGTGTCCGCAGGAGTATCAGGCTGCGTACGCAGAAGAAGAAGAAGAAGAATTGTCGTCAGTAGGGGGCTTTGTAGCAGGTGTCCTGCGCATGGTGGCTTACAACAGGCACAACACCACCGAAGTGACTGGGCAGTGGTGCAGTGTCGCTGCTGGTGGGCTGCCTGGTGACGTCATTGCTCCCGGCGGATTGCCGATGCCAAGACTGAGGCAGGACAATCCAGGATGTAGTAAGACAGGGAAAAAAAACACGTTTGATCAGCTGATATGTTACAGAAATCAGACGGACAGCTTAATCTTCAATGGCTCATAATCTCTATCAATTAGGTTAGGTAGAAATATGAAACATCTTTTGGGAATAAACGATTAAAGCAAACAACAACAACAACAACAACAACAACAACAACAACAACAACAACAACAACACAAAGAACCGTGGAAATTAGACAAAATGTCTGCAAAGAATCCGACCAGTACTAGTCTTGAATGTCCTACAACTCTTGATATTATTCTCTGTAAATGTGTTCTATGCTAACATTATCATATTCATGTCCTTACAATAAACGCCATAGTAAACTATTTAGAAGTAAGAAATAAGTGCCATTTCCTGTTTCTACCCATAGTTATAGAGAAAAAAAAAGCCACAAAGGAAAAGAGGAGACAGAGAAAGAGAACTAAGGACAGATTACAGACGGACAGAGTGAAAAAGTCTGTTGTGGTCCATACACATAAAACGCGCCTAGCCTTGTCAGTCGACTCCTTGATCGGTTCATAATCATCCTCTGCATATTCCCTTTCATATTCCTCCTGCTTTTCCTCTTCCTCTGAGTGCTCTTTCTCTCTAACTAATAATTCCTGAAAGCATTCCGCATGCCACCTGACCACAGTCTTCTCCCAACTCTGAACCGTGCATATTCTGTACTGAACTCGGCAAACGACATTGACGTCTTCTATTCATTTCGGGGAAGTTTGAAGCGACGTAAGGGAAGGGATGGGCTCCGCTTTTCCTGATGTCTAGCCACGGACATTGTGTAACTTTACCAACCCATCGCCTCTACAACCATTAGGCTATGAAATTTATACTTTTTTTTTTTAAAAAAGCGCAAATCACGAAAGCTTACATTCAGCTCAGTGAAGTACATTTTATCAGCTAGCCGACTACAGAAATTGTATCAGGGATGACTTCATATCAAACGACAAAGCCAGATGAATATTTCATTAGCGTTTTTAACAAACCGCAAGCTGATTCCATAAACGAAAAAAAAAAATGATAAAAACGTAAACAAACTTATGTCAGAATGTCAGCGAAATGAAATATTGACAAACAATGGTCAAATCCGTTTTCAGAGTACACAGTTTCTAAAAAATAGCCCCCCCTTATTTTTTTTTCTTAAAAGAGAGTGTGTTTTATCTACAATCATCCAAAAATGACAACAATGCGAAGGCCTCGCTGTATGGAAAGCTGCTACAAGTTGAAATTCAATTCACAACTGTAAAAAATGATAACAGACACATGACCAATTCTTTTAAATGATAGTAATTCGGCGCTGAAGCACACACCTGTATCTCCTGAATTTGATCATCTTCACCAACTCCTGTTTTGCATCCTGATGAGAACTTTGACATTGACTTTTGGATTCACGATCCTTTGGGAGACAATTAGAACACGAAATTTGTCCCACAGGGAAATCTTGATGATTCATTGGTGAATCCAGATGCTTGGAGTGCTAGGTTTGCCTCAAAGTATATTGGAGAAAAAACACAGTCACGGCAAAAACGTTAACCGGATAGACTACAGAGAGAGAGAGAGAGAGAGAGAGAGAGAGAGAGAGAGAGAGAGAGAGAGAGAGAGAGAGAGAGAGAGGGGTAAGGGAAGGTAAACGAGAGTGATACATAGCCTGTTGTCAAATAAATGACGAAAACAAAGAAGTATGTCTTAAATCCGATAAAAAAAAAAAAAAAAACGTTACATACGGATGACGAAAAGAATAATTAACAATCATAGTAACCTAAAAGATACCGAAAACCCATCATGTTTTTACATAACTTTAGCTGACAAATGCATATGAGACTGCAAATAAAACGCTGACGTAGTAGGGCTTTCTTCTACAAATACATGCACATACACAAATAAAAAGGAGTTAACGACTACCGGATTTACACAGGTCACTCAGCTAGGAATAGCACTTACTTGGTCTGATGAGTTGATTTTCTGCTAAGTTGTATTTATTTTTACACACACATGGGCGTGCGCGCGCACACACGCACACACACACACACACACACACACACACACACACACACACACACACACACACACACACACACACACACACACATACACAAGCACGGACGCACGCACACACGCACGCACGCCCTCATTCATGTACACAGGCACGCATGCAGGCACGCACGCAAGAATGCGCACACGCACGCAACGCACGGACGCACGCAGGCAGGCAGGCAGGCAGGCAGGCAGGCAGGCAGGCAGGCACGCACGCACGCACGCACGCACGCACGCACGCACACACACACACACACACACACACACACACACACATACACGCGCGCGCGTGCACGCACACCCATCCACCTGTATGTGTGTGTGTGTGTGTGTGTGTGTGTGTGTGTGTGTGTGTGTGTGTGTGTGTGTGTGTGTGTGTGCGCGTGTGCGTGCGTGCGTGCGTGCGTGAACGCGCGCGCGCGCGCGCGTTTGTATGAGTGTGTGTGTGTGTGTGTGTGTGTGTGTGTGTGTGTGTGTGTGTGTGTGTGTGTGTGTCGCGTGTTTTCTATTCATATCAATGTTTGACCTGCAGTACATGAAATGAGCAACGAAACAAAATGTAAACGAATAGATTGTCTACATTGACGCTCAGAATGAAGGCACACTTCGAGTGTCTCTTGTGAACATGCAACGCATCGCGAAATTCTGACCAGTAAGAGGAAAAAAGAAACAACAGCGAGACCCTTAGAGAAAAAGAGGTGAAGCATAGAGGAGAGAGCAGGGGGAAGGATAGGGGAAACAGAGAGGGGAGAGTGCCAACAAAGCACTTGCAGCATAAGAATGATGGGAGATTTCAGATGGAGGCCATTTCTTAAAGTTCATACTGCTTTCTTTCTTATTTCCAATTTATTTATGTATGTTTGTTTTTTCCAGTTCTTTCTTTTACGTTTGCATTTGAATCACCATACAGATTCAAAGACAACATTCACTAAGACACGCATCGGCCTTGTCGGTTTGTACATGCCATCAATATTCTTATTTAATGTTCTCCTAAATCGAAAACAAAAGACTTATGCCATGAAAAAGAAGAATAACTCGGTCTCAAATTACACAGCAAACGATTCAAATGTCACTGTGGAGACATCCTCAATTTTTCCCACTCACCTCTCGTTACTGAAGTATTCAATCTAAGACATAAGAGCAAGCTTTGTTTATAACTGAATATTTTTTGCAGTCATTGCAACACCAAGCTGCTCTGTGAGTAGCTGAATGGTGCTCGGTTACTTATCCTTGGAATTTATTAGTTTCTTGTAATTCAGTCCCTTGCGGATTCATTCCAAGAACTGGCCCTCAGCACTTGTGTCTTAAGAGGTTATCTTTTCATATTTTCCACTTTTCACAAGAAAATGTAGCTTGTTTTGCTGTTTCATGATTTTCTTTTTGCTTCTTAGGTGGCGCCTTTGTTTGGTTTTTTGAAAACTCAACAAACATACCATGGTTATTGCACACCAGCCTTTTTCTGGGATAGCATTCTACCTAAAATCGAAAAGGCATAGGAATCAAGTTAACACTTTCCGAGGTCACTGAGAAGAAACAATCAGGATTTGAAGTATCGGTATCTGATCAGGAAATATGTGTTAGTGAGTATCTTTTTCTTTGGAGATTGTCTTTCATTGTATACTATAAGCTTGTTGCAATCTCATATTGAGAAGCATATATTATTCTCCATTCACCCGCTTAAACACATACTGTTAGTTAGACAGAATTATCTGCCATTACAGATATAAAAGGTTATCTCTCCCTACTTCTTTAAACTAAGACGTAAGAGCATGTTTTTGTTTATAATTGAATATTTCTCGCAGTCATTACAACACCAAACTGCTCAGTGAGTTGCTGGAATGGTGTTCGGTTACTTATCCTTGCAATTTATATATTATATATATATATATATATATTATATATAATATTTTTTTTTTTAATAAGTTCAAATCTTTGACAAGTCATTACTATAACGACTGAAGAATTGTTAACCTGCACTCGTTTTCTCCCACTACGTAATTGTTCAGCATTGAACTGCGTACGTTTTATCGACGAAATAAAAGTTTATCTCCTTGCCCATTGTTTTGTTTTTTGTTTAAAAAAAAAGCATGGTGTTATACAGGTCATTTTCAATGAATCTGACAATAGTTCCCGTTCCAAAAACTTCTGTTTTAAAAGAAAAGAAAGGTAGAACAGACAGTTGTAAGTCGTTTCAGACAATGCGACGTTGTGTGCAGAAGAAGCTTTAAGTTAAAATTGGCTGTCTTCTTTGTGAATAACCTTCTCAGATTTCACGTGGTTTCGTTCCTACATAGCCCAGTATGTGAGAGTACTGTATGGTACAAACGCAGCATTTGCAGCGCCTGCATTCAGAGAGACCTTGGCTAGGCGTTAACCTCGAGATTTCGTCTGCCATCTCCCGCAGCCACAGACATAGTAGGCTGTCTGGAACGGACTAGAGTGACGCAGAAGAAGAAAGCCAGTCAAAGAGTTCCGAAGAGAGGAAGAAGAATGAGGCAGCTGCCCTTGTCTTTTACCAGTTTCAAATGCTGTTATCCATTGATCACCACTTTACTTTGCACAAATAGGGAGAAAATCAAACTACAGAACGTGCGTACGGCAACATGCACTGAAAGATCACTAGCTATGTGGAAAACCTGCAAGTCTGTTCTGGCTGGCCTCAATCTGCTTTAAAGTGAGATTTCAAACTTTTCAGGGAATTTTCAATTTCCGATCCCCACAATGTGTGTGTGTGTGTGTGTGTGTGTGTGTGTGGCATGCGCGTGCGTGCGTGTGTGTATGTGTGTGCGTGCGTGCGTGTGTGCATGCGTGTGTGTGTGTGTGTGTACACGCGTGCGTGCATGCGTGCGTGCGTGCGTACGTTGTCATTAACATTAAATCTCACAGCCAGACAAGCACGTATACGTTTATTCAGCATAGCCCAAAAGCATTAACTGAAGAGGGTGACATAAATGACGAAATAGTGAAAGTCATTGTAAATTACTTATCACCGTCAACCACTTCTCAAGCCAGAAAATCACATGCATAGGCAATGAAATGATTACACCAAGAGTAAATAAGCTACAATATTGTAATATGTAGTATTGTCTGAACTTGATAAGTCAGTACTACTAAGAGAAGCTGTGTTTCTGGACAAACAGTACCATGAGCAGATCGTTATAAAGATTGTGTTTCATTATATAGGTTTAATTGATTGCTTTCTCGGATCATGAAGAATAAAACAACAAAACAAGAAGAAGAATTTCATGAAGTTTTTTTTTTTTCAAAATCAATTTCCTTGTTCATTCATAACCTTATACCCGAAATAATTGCAATCGATATTGAAAATACAAAATTTGATTAATTCATTGCGTGCAGTTTTGTTACAATGGAAGGATTTATCCATGCCAGGTCTGGAAGGGCCGAAGTGGATCGTGACCAATGGAGAGCTTTGAGAATACCATCAGTGGAGTCCAAACAAATCCTCCAGGGATCATCAGCTGCGGTATGGTGTAGCTCCATTTCCATAACATTTCTTACGCAAATTTCAAATGTTCGTGATAATGCACCGCCAAAAACGTAGACAAACGAATCATAAGGCAAAACACGACGCGTTTCGACCTCTTAGGCCTTCTTCAGGCATGATACAAAGCACTTAGGACAACGAAAATGAACAAGCAATCACTTATCTTCATCCAATTCGGCGCAAGATAGGCGTTCTGAGGTTGTTTGATGAACAACGTCACCTGATTTGTGACTGATTTCCACCTATTCCGTTTATGTTTTTCTGTTGTGCCATGCTTACTTTCTCACCACATGTTCAACTCTATATTCTATACACTCCTCGAGGGCTCATGTAAAGTAGCCCTGGCTCAAGGAAGGTACACATGGAGGCACAACCAAGTGCTCAAAGAGATTGTACAAGTAGTCTGGGCCAGTACCAACACCACAAAAGGGAGAATCAGGACTCCAAAAGCACCCGCTACATTCTTCACGGCAGGAGGCAGCAAATCATGGCCAAGAACAACAGTGCCACTCGAAACATGCAGGCAGAGTCTGCTGGACGGGGCAGATGACTGGGAGTGCACTGCAGACCTCCCAGAATGGAAGAGTCACCCAGAAATCATCAGCAAGAGTGGCATGAGACCAGACATAGTAGTCCACTCTAAGTCAAACAAGCAGCTGATCATGATCGAGCTCACGGTGCCATATGAAAACAGAATGGAGGCAGCTCAAATCTACAAGACTGAAAAGTATGCTGATCTGACAAACAGCCTGAGGAGAGAAGGCTATCAGGTCAAAGTCCTCACTGCAGAAATTGGAGCTAGGGGATTTGTAGGAACGTCTGCATACAGCCTCATGAAACAGCTCTCAGTTGCAGGGAAGGAAAAAACCAGAGCCCTGAAAGCAATGGCAGAAGCGGCAGAGAGGTGTTCAAGCTGGATCTGGTCAAGGAGGAACAAAAGTGAACTTCATAAGGCTTAACTTCCCTACAAATATCAGGTGTCCCTGTGGCTCAGTGGTTAAAGCGCGAGTCGATGATTCTGTTTAACGTCCTCCGGCCTGTACAAACAGGACATATTGGGACATGTATTTTTGCTTTAGATAAGTAGTCATTGGGACCGCAAAGCGGTCGTCTGAAGATAGTTCAGCTGCAGTTGTTTCCAAGGCCATCGTCAGGGCCACCGGGCGGCCGTCTTCGTGCTGAGTGGTGACGGTCCTGTGCCGCGTGAGGCCGACTCGGGAGATGTACGAGGCACAAGTCGCCGAGCCGCTGCACGTAGGTCATGCCCACTCTGCGCCCAATGAGGTACAATTTCCACCCTCCCCCCCCCCCCAAAGGGAGAGCCCTGCTAGGATGGGCAGGCCACTGGGTAGTTCGCAGAGTGGCAGTGCCTCGTCGCCAAGTGTCACGCCGCCTCGAGAGCCGTCCCCCGGCGACACAGGCTAGTCCCGTCGTCACTCGTAGTGCGAGGAAGGAAATCTGTGCCGCCCTACACCCATCTGCCACCTGGGTGCCTTCTGCTGGTCTCTGCCACCGACCAGCAGGAATGCCGGATGCCACCAACCGGGCGGCCGTCTTCATGCTGAGTGGCGACGGTCCTGTGCCGCGTGAGGCCGACTCAGGAGACGTACGAGGCACAAGTCGCCGAGCCGCTGCACGTATAGGTCCATGCCCACTCTGCGCCCAATGAGGAACGTACCCACCCTCCCCCCCACAAAGGGAGAGCCCTGCTAGGATGTGCAGGCCACTGGGTAGTTCGCAGAGTGGCAGCGCCTCGTCGCCAAGTGTCACGCCGCCTCGAGAGCCGTCCCCCGGCGACACAGGCTAGTCCCGTCGTCACTCGTAGTGCGAGGAAGGAAATCTGTGCCGCCCAACACCCATCTGCCACCTGGGTGCCTGTTGGCGCGAGTCATTAAGTGGAAAATGAGCATCTCCAGAGGGTCATGGGTTCGAATCCCAGCCATGGCTCGTCCCAGATGGGGAAAAAAAAGGGGCAGCAGAGGGACATCCGGAGTCATGAACCGGGTGTGGCCCAACCCCCCTAGAGTGTCAGGAGATAAGGGCCGAAACACTTGCTTGAAGGGGGCTTCTCTTCTGAGGACTCTCTGCTGCCACGCTCTCCACGAGTTTCTTTCTACTATACACTCCTCGAGGGTTCAGAATTAAAGCATTGACTCACTGACTGATTTTTACGACACGAAACACATACAGAAAAATTAATGCTTGATGTTCATATAAACACAGAAGTTGTGTCTAGAACCCCTACCCAGTGAAATTCAATGTTTAAATTAAGATCCAGGGTTTAGTCCTAGAACTAGATAATGCCAGGAATAAGACTAGTCTTCATCAAGTTGCATAGATTTCGTGTCAGATCGAAGAAAAAAACGGTGGTGTCCATAAGAAAAAGAAAAACAACACAAAACACGACCGTCCAAATGAAAATGCCATCTCAAAATGGCATCAGGTTGGGTACTGTAGGAGCAATGTCTTTATAGAGTCTGCAGTCAAATGCTAGCGCTAATATTGTGGCATTCTTGACAGAAAATCTATAACACTGAAGGGTTCATTGCATGACACACACCATTAATTTCAGAAAGTTAAAACTGTTCAGTTCAGTTCAGTGGTTTATTTAATGTCTTTTCATCGTCAGGTGATATTAGACACTTTAAAATACCCTCCACACTCAAATTATCATCCATATAAGTACTTGCAAACCCACATCTGATTTATGCATATTTACATAAGTGACATACCCTAGTAGTACACAAGATTGTTGATCTTTATAAAAAATTTTGCAATATGTGGTTGCGAAATAACCATGGCAATTTCAGCAGCATACGGACCTACAAGACAGTATTGACATTATCAAAGATATTCATCTCAGTACCTTTTTCATGATAGCGCGAGGTCAACACTGACCATTCAAACAAAAGATGATGCACAGAAATGTTTTCTCTGCAGACACAAGTAATGCCATGAGAACATTTAGTGTTCCATGTATTCAGCCTTCATTTCTGAATTAAATCTTACAATGTGCCTTGGGCACGATAGTAAAGTAGCCATTTTTTTAAAACCAAAATTCTGCTTATGTATATACTTGTCCATAGTTTGGATTAATTCACAAGAGGACAAATTTAAGGGATTGGTTTAATAAATTTTCAACGTTTCTATTTGCTCCTTCTTTTGCAAGACTGTCTGCTATTTCATTCCACTTTATACCAAAGTTAAACCTGTATAAAACAAATAGTGTTACAGGTTACAGGTGTGTACCGAAGACGAATTTGTGATATTAACCAAGAACGGATCAATACAGAGTAACAGATTTCTTAGTAGGGCCATTTAGAATGGTTCTGTTTACTCTGGAAAGACTGTGGTCTTATTTTCACACTATGTTTATGCTGTAAGAAAAATTTATAAATGATAAATGTCACCAAATCTTCTCCTTATTGCAAAACAAAAAATACAGATGCGCGATTAAAGTGAAAACAATAGCTTAAGTTAAACACGCAGCTAAGAGCAATATGGAACACAGTTGATTCCACTGTAAACCAGATAACTGACTTAGTCAACAAATAACCAAAACTGTATGACCAACCTGGTTCGCCATAAGCAGCGTAACAATAAATCAACCACGAAAAGAAAAGAAACGAGAATAAAAAGAAAGAAAACAACAGCACTTGAATACTGACGTTTATACCCCGGATGTGAAGCTTCACCAACCGTCTGTCGATGCTCCATATTTTATAGATCTAAGCTCACTGTGCTGATAGTTTTTCATCCTCAAGACAAAATCATGGTATATCTGGAGAGCCACAAATCTGTTTTTATTTCTTTCCTTTCAGTCTGTTCAGTTGTTCCTTTTTTTCTCGTGAGGTAGTGTTAACCCCTCAAAGGAAAATCATGGTATCCCTAGAGACCCACAAATCTGTTTTTTTGTCTTTCCCTTTCAGTCTGTCGAGTTGTATATATATATTTTTTTTTCTCGTGAGGGAGGGATGAGAGGTCGATATACTTCTGTCATTTGGTTGGTTTTGTTTTATTTTCTTTGCTTTTTCTGAAAGTTAAAGCTGATTTTTCCCCATGCTTGTTCTGCTTAAGTTTATATTATTATTATTATTATTATTATTATTATTATTATTATTATATAATGAATACTTATATAGCGCCTATTCTCGGCTAGAGACCAAGCTCTAAGCGCTTTACAATCCACACTCGTTTACACTGCCGGTAGTGTACAGGAAACAATCAGTATTCGGTTGCAGAGTGACTTCGATGATGCTCAGTAGTGTCTGTCCTGAACGAGCTTATGCGGGTCACCAGGTTCTAAGAGATACTTTACCTATTGCCAAGAATAAGTGATTTGTCAGGAAGCCAGTATAAACGAGGGTCCTCCAAATAAAGCAGCATGTTCTGCATGGTCACAGATCACGTCAAAATAATTTTCTTCGGAAAACCAAACCAAACCAAACCAAACCAAACCAAGCTAAACCAAGCCAAACTAAACCAAACCAAACTAAACCAAAACAGGAGCGGTAATTAGAATTGCTAAGATACTAAACATAACATTGTCGTCGTCTTAACTGTCGTCGTCGTTTAATTATCGATGCGATGCAATCTATTGAGATGCTGTCTTTGTTGGTGGGCCTGGACGTGACTGGACAGTCTGGTTGTGAAGACACTTTTCATGAGAAGAGAGAGAGAGAGAGAGAGAGAGAGAGAGAGAGAGAGAGAGAGAGAGAGAGACAGACAGACAGACAGACAGCGAAAGACAGAGAGCGAGAGAAGGGGGGAGAGAGAGAAAGGGAGGGAGAGACAGACACACAGACGCACAGACACACAGACAGACAGAGAGGAGGGCTCTGGAAGGAAGCTGCGGTCGGTGTGGACATTGGTGCCTTTCTGCTTCACTTGGCGCATGTATTCCAGCCCCTCCGGCTGTTCTCCAATATGGAAGTGTGATTTGTGGGTCTATATTTATAAACATGGCATGACAAGAACATGACAAGACAATACGTGACAGAAACTGGCATAAAAGATGATTACAAATGATAACAAAGGTTTAACTTGAAAAATTGCTGGTGACTATACAGATGGACGCGTCCGCTAAAACACAGAAATAAAGCAATCGTTACATGTCTTACATAGGGCTGTTTTCCATCCCTTCCTATCCCACTGACCCCGTCTCTCGCTCCGTCACTCCCTCAACCCTTTCCCCTCCAGCATCTGACCATCCTCCACCGTCTGCCACTTCTCTCACTCATTCCAAATCAAACACCTACATCCTTGAACACATTCATACAGAAAAGCACGCGACACAGGACGTTCACACAGTATGAACATAAAACAAGAGAGAGAGAGAGAGAGAGAGAGAGAGAGAGAGAGAGAGAAGAGACAGACAGAGAGACAGAGTCGTTAAAGAACAAAGCAAGACGATCGAGAGAATCGAACAACAGACTAAACCAGAGATTGTTGGAAAAAGTCGCCCCAGTTCTCTCAGACGAGGCGTCTTCTTGGGAACCCTCTTGGTACTCTCTGATTCTGTTATGACTTACTCCGATTGTCCTTCTTTCCCTTGGATCAGACTCCACTCCAAACGCCTTGCATCCATGGACTGAATTATTCAACCACATCTCCCCGCTACATCGGTGCCGCGAGCAGAATGGTCATGGCGCTCATTCGCCACTGCCACTGC
This sequence comes from Conus ventricosus, assembly GCA_018398815.1. Taxonomy (NCBI): domain Eukaryota; kingdom Metazoa; phylum Mollusca; class Gastropoda; order Neogastropoda; family Conidae; genus Conus; species Conus ventricosus. Next base: position 55,204,955 of record CM031598.1, on the reverse strand, counting down.
AGGAGGCATTAATGGAAACCATCAACGAGAGAGAGAGAGAGAGAGAGAGAGAGAGAGAGAGAGAGAGAGAGAGAGAGAGAGAGAGAGAGAGAGAGAGAATATTTATTCAGATTCAGGCCAAAGCGCCATACTGAACGACGTTTCATAAATGCAACATATGTCATTCTTAACATGCATCAAAATGAATTAATGAAATAGCGCAAATGTGTTGCAAAAAAACAACAACTAAGTGTATTCAGATATCACAGTCTGATTTCTTTTGTTTGC
>CM031598.1:55197188-55199688 GCA_018398815.1 Conus ventricosus | reverse complement strand
TTCATTTTGATTAAGGAACAAGATAGTATAGTGCTGTTTTATTCTACGTTAATGAAGGAAATGGAGAGTTTTTCTAAAATCCGTTTTTGTTTCAATGAAGGAAATAAAGAGAACCGTGCTGTTTTTAATTTCATTCTAACAAAGGAAATGGCGAGTATATTGCTTGCCCCCCCCCCCCCCCCGTACATTTTGATGAAAGAAATGGAGAGTGCATAACTATCTTATTCTACTTAAAAAGATTACGATTTTTGTGCATATTTAACAATGTGTACGGTTGATGGTATGAAAATATTCATTCTTTAATTTCCTTCAGATACTGAAATACATGTGTTGGTGGTCATTTATCGCAGTAAGGAAAGCGATGTCCAGTAGCCTAATACAGCGAGTAAGAGATAAAATGAAATCGCCAGTTAACATAAGGCGAACGCGCAGAGCATCTTTAAAATGTCCCTGTAGTCACTTCCTCTTCTGGAAAATGGTGAACAAGTGTGTGTCTGATCCTTGAGTAATCTGACTCTACTATGCTTCCTCAAACAGCCAAACTGACAGATGCATCATCACACATGATAAAACAATTGTCTTTCCTTCAAGCAAAAGTGACTGCATTCTAATTGCGTGTTTACTCGACAGGCTTTGAGAACGGTTACCTGTTTTCAAGTATGTTTTCAGATTTAGGGCATGTATCTTGCATTACTAGTGTGTAATCTGATACATTTGTTTCGTTTCAATACCTGTTCGTGTAGTATTCAGTCTGAAGGCCTTCGAAAAGTGCTTGTTTATTTGAACGTCTATGATGTGGGCTAAATGGTGGGTAGCACAACAAAGAATAGAAAACATCTACCTCTTTGTTTCTGTTTTTATTCAACGGTGCAGTGCTTAAAGTTTTTGTTCTCATGACTCATTTAAAGAATGGAAGTCAAATGATTGAACAGCCGGAAAGTGCAGATCAGTTTATTGTGGCAGGCTGGTTGAGCATCGCTCACCATGTTGCCTTACCATCGTATTCAGCAAAACCATGGACATTATCCACCATTCAACCTGGGTCATCTTATTATGTACGGCTGCGCTCAGCCATTGTCATCCCGACGTATCTCACGTATTCCCCTAACTGCACCTCAAAGTGACTTCAGGAAGTCTTGTTCAATTATTTATGATGTTACGTCCCTGCCGTATAGATGGCGTTTGCTCTCTTCCTCTCTCTCTCTCTCTCTCTCTCTCTCTCTCTCTCTCTCTCTCTGTCTCTCTCTCTCTCTGTCTCTCTCTCTCTCTGTCTCTCTCTCTTTCTCTCTCTCTCTCTCTCTCTCTCTCTCTCTCTCTCTCTCTCTCCCTCCCTCTCTCTCTCTCTCTCTCTCTCTCTCTCTCTCTCTCTCTCTCTCTCTCTCTCTCCTCTTTTCTCTGTCTCTCTCTCTCTATCTCAATAGGTCAGAGAATTATAAGACATAAACGTCGAGGACACTCATATAGCTGAATGATCATAATATTCAGAGAATGCCTGCGGATGTAAACAATGGGTTTGAGGACTAAGGAACAAGGGTTGGGGGAGGTTTGGCAGGAGTGGGATGGGGTGGGGGATGGAGGGAGGGTGGGCTGTTGGCAACAAAGATAAGAATATATCAGTTGTCGAGAAAATGGATCGCAGAAGCAAACCACGTGGGAGGTTCTGACAACCGAAACGGCTTTTCTAGGCATTTTACTGGGTCCTGTATCTCAGTCTCTGGCTTTGTCTTGTCTTTGTCTGTCTGTCTGTCTCATTGTCTGTGTGTCTATCTGTCTGTCTGTGCGTTTGCTCTTTCCTCTCTCTCTCTCTCTCTCTCTCTCTCTCTCTCTCTCTCTCTCTCTCTCTCTCTCTCTCTCTCTCTGTGTGTCTCTGTTGGGCTATAGTTCTATATGTATATACTAGTGTTAAGTTTGTTGAGTAAAGATAGTTAAAATAGTTCCTTTCCTTCTTTTTTTATTTACTATTACCCAGCCAATCACACTGGGCCTGTTCAGACTGACACCTGGAGAAAAACATGTAAGAGAGCACTATAAACAATCTACTGATATCGTAAAGACTGATGAAAGTAGACGTTGCTGAGGGATTTAAGTATATTTTTCAACTTACCATCCCACTAGTAAAAAGGTAAAATAAAATAAACTAGTGTAAATAAATGTTCATGCTAAACAGTGCCACAAAAAGACATAAACTGTCATAATGTGAGCAAACAGACACTGAAAAATAGACAGTCAGCTTCCACTCCGGACAATGAGTACAGTGTCTCTACCTAGTCGTCAGACTACAACAAAAAAAGCAGTCGTGGTATACATTCTACAAGAGAAAGATATGCAAAGATTTGATAAAACAAATGCAGGTGAATATACCGCAAAGGCAGAGAGTCGGTGAATAGCAGCAAATAAGAAAAAGTCAAAGTTAGCGATAGAAAAGAGTATTTTACCAGCTCAGAATTTTCTGGAGGTGGGGATACACATTTAAACCGAGTCTTTGGCATCCTCACGGGGT
>CM031598.1:55182188-55192188 GCA_018398815.1 Conus ventricosus | reverse complement strand
GCAGAGAAACAGAGTATCAGATCTAGTTAGAAAATCAAAATCTGAGCATTATAGGAAACTGATAAACGCAAACAGGATACAGCATCATTATGGCGAGCTGTTAATGAAATAACTGACAAGTCGAGAAAAAATCAGATAATACTGCTACTACGTGGTCTTCTAACACTTTCAACAATCATTTCCTTCAGTAACTGAAACAGTACAAACGGCTGCCAGGTCAATTTTTTATCGGTAAAAACTCAGATGATCTTCAATCGTATTTTGTCAAAAACGATTAAATACTAGAGAATCATTTATCATCCCTTACTCGCTATTAATGAAGATGTTTTCCTTAATTTCCAAAACTTAAAAATAAAAAAAGCAATGGGTCCAGATAACTTAAATTCCTTCTATAAACTTAAGCTTGCTCTACCTTTACATTGTTTGATACCCTTACGTATGTTATAAATATGTGTATAGATCAGAATGACTTCCATGAGGTCTAAAGGCAGCAAAAGTGTTCCCCAAACCCAATCAAGAGATCCTCACTGATATAAACAATTTTAGACCAATATCCTTCTTTTATCCTTATGTATCGAACCTTCTAGAGATAGCCTGTCACAAACACCTAACTACAAACTAAGGAACATCACAAACTTGTTCCACCCATTCAGTCCTGGCTTTCGTCAAAATCACTCCATCCACACGGCCTTAACACGCCTCGTGATACATGCTATCACCATCAACGAAATAAAACTCACTGGCACTGTTTTCCTCGATTTTAAGAAAGCGTTTGATCTTGTAGACCATCAACATATTATTAAAAAAAATGACTGCATATGTTCAAAATCCGGGCAGTAGTCACCTACATTCCTTCATAACTTGAAGCAGGAACCCAGCGTGTTTACTTAAACGGAACTTAATCCTCTGAAGGAATAGTGAGCTGTTGGCGTTCCACAAGTCTCTGTCCTTGGACCTCTTCTCTGCAGGGGTGGTGGTTCTTGCCCTACCGATGCACATATCTCACAATGATGTTCAACTGTGATTCTGTTCGCTGGACGATAGCTTCTCTTCACTGTAGTGATACAAACATCCATGTCTGTTCAATATCGTTCAAACAAAGTATCACTGATGTCTTAAAAGGTGAAAACAAAACCGAAATGGTCCTTAATCCGCAAAAACAAAATGTATGGCCTAGCATCGAGACAGAAACAAGTCAACGACAGCATAATAAGATGAGCCTAAAAAAGAGTGAAACCTGATCGGAGCGGGTTACCGAACACCGAGTCATAGCGTGATCATTGATTATAACTTTAAATGGCACTCACATATAAATCATGTTTGCAAACAGCTGGCTCGCAATTGTTTTACAACTCAATAAACTCAGTTATTATGTTGAACCACATATCCGGAATTATTTTTTGAATACCAGGCCGGGCTCACATCAACTAGCGTCCACAGTCTGGAGTGGTGCCGGTGAAAATCACAAAATAAAAAAGATCAACTCTATGCATCGACGGGGAAAAAGTCTGATTCTTCCGACAAGTTCTCTATCGAACCACGGGCAAAATTCGCAAAACTAATGATGTTACCACTTCAGAGCCAACTACACTATAATAAGGCAGTACTAATGTTTAAAGCCATGCAAACATGGCCCAACATATCTTGCTGAGTTTATCCAAATGGCAACAACGCGATATGAAACAAATAACATTACATCTTTCAACAACTGTTCCGCATTGAATTTGTTCAAATCTATTTTTGCATTTTTTGGTCCATCTGTGAGGAACTCTCATCCACCGTCTGCCAAAACATGGTCATCACTGCCGTCTTCAAACATCATTACTATAAACATTTACTTGAACAATAAATCTAACCTTTTGATCATCGTCTCAACGCCCCTACATTATGCTTGCCTCTATATTAATCTAAAAAAATGTGGTGTTGTTGTGTGTGTGTTGAGTGGTGTGTGTGTGTGTGTGTGTGATGTGGTAGCGCATCGTGCGTGTAAGAGTGGCGTGTGCATGCATTTGAGCGCGCGAGTCGTATTTGTTTGAGCTGTGTTTTGTGTAATTGTGTAAATTTACACAAACACAGTCAAACACAGAAAAAAAAAAAATATATATATATAATATATCTAATATTTTTTTTTTTTTTTTTTTTTCCATTGTTTCTGTCATTATTAATATGTGCAGTTTGTCTATTTGAAATGTTGTAGAATAGCAAGGAACAGATTGGAAGAATACACTGCCATAAAATCTCAATCCTTGAGTAATAAAGATTTTGAGTCTTGAGTCTTGGAGTCTTGAGTCTCTGTGTAAAAAAAAGGACTTTTTGATCTGAAATCTCATCCTTGTTATCTGCAAGTGCTTGTAGACGTTTCTCCACTCTCTCTATTTCCTTTACCCTATCTCCTTCTCTCACCCTCTATGCCACACACCCTCTCTCTCAGGGCATGGCAGATCTTTTTTTTGTCCTCCTTACTGCGAATTTTGTGATGCATTATTTCTGAATGTTGATGTTCACAGAGACTCCCCGAAGCGTGCCTCATACTGCACGTCCAATGTAGACGAATTTTGAAAGTTTTTTTTTATATTTGTTTCCGTTTCTGATTTTCAACGATTGCTCTATCAAATGTGTGTGTAGTGTGTGTGTGTGTGAGTGTGGTGTGTGTGTGCTTGCGTGCGTGCTGCGTGCGTGCGTGCGTGCGTGCGTGCGTGCGTGCGTGCGTGCGTGCGCGTGCGTGGCGTGTGCGCGCGCGCGCGCGCGCGCGCGCGCGCGCATGTCGAATAAGTGTGTGATGTGTTGTGTTGTATTGTGTTTGTGTGTTTTGTTGTGTGTGGTGTGTGTGTATTGCGTGCGTGCGTGCGGCGTGCGCAGTATTGTGGTGTGTTGTGTTGTGTTTTAATGTGTTTGTGTTTGTTGTGGTTTGGGGTGTGGTGTGTGGTTATGTGCGTGCGTGCAGCGTCGTGCGTGCGTGTGTGTGCGCGCGCGCGCGCGCGCCTGTGTGTGTGTTGTGTGTGTTGTGTGTGGCGTGTGTGTTTGTGTGTGTGTTGTGTGTGTGTAAAAGATAAACTGCTGCAGAAAAAAGAAGTCAGGGTAAATATATGTTCAATTGTAATATTCACATGTCGATATACGAAAATCATACGACGCCAGCAACATGTTTCCCAGACTCCCTACGCATTATGGAGGCTCATTTCATTTGTAACTTGACAGGATTAAAAAATTAGTTTAAAGTAAATCAATTTTAATTTTTTTTAAAATATCCTGCACAACAATCGATTGGTCCATTTTAAGTGAAACGTATGGCTACCGTGTGCATTTCTCTCTATTTTTTGTTTCCTTTCTTTCATCACTTTACTGTCCTCTGGCCCTGTATCTATTTCCTCTGCCCTCTCGTATCCTCCCCTCCCCCACCCCCCTCTCCCTCCATATAGTCTATCCATTTTCAAAAGTGTTAGTGTCTTGACACATGTTTTTTTCGTGTGGTGAAAGCATGAAGGAAAAAACACTTCTTAGCAATAAGCACATCATGGGAAAATCACCACTTCCAGCATAAGCGACTATCAATGGAGAGAATCCAAGATTATTTCTGTGGGAATGAACTTTGTGTACGATTATCTCTCAAGGGAACCGAGAATAAAACATATATTCAACAGCCAACCAATTGAAAGGTTTCATGTCTATTACATCGAATTCCTTAACTAAAAAAACAAACAAACAAATAAATGCGAGAGTATCGTCCAGGGTTAAAGAAAAAAGCCAGTGAAGATGATTAAATTCAGGAGATACACTGTGTGCTTACCTTTCTATTGCATTAAAAAAAATTTCTTCTTTCATAGTTGAAAATTACGTCTTAGCGTCACAGTTTTATGTTAAGAGCTGCCTTAGTTCGTCTTGATTTCATTTCGGAGGACTGAAGCTGAAACACACACGTCTTCTAAAAAAATAAAAGGCCGACTTATTCAGACGTTTGAAGTTAGATAGTGTATTTGTGTTTTTCTTTCAAATATTTCATTTACACTGATATATTATGGTGGTAATATTGTTCTAGATTTTCATTATTTTTCTTTACTGAATCAGGATGTGGTTTCCTTGAAACTAAGAAAAAATAATATGCAACTAGTTTCGTCTTTGCATATGATTTCATCCCTGATGTGATTTCTGTCGTCAGCTAGCTGATAAACAGACTTGACTGAGTTGTATGTGCTGTAACAATGCAATTATTGCTGATTTGCTGCTCTACGTTTACAGAAAGGTAACATTTTCATAGCCTATCGGATACAATATCAATGAATTATTTCATTACATCATGTCTGGGGGCTTGACATTATGAAAGGCAGGACCCATCCCTCGTCATCCACCGCTATAGTCTCCCTGAATTGAATCAGACTGCCAATGACTTCTGAGTGGACAGAGATATTTTCAAGCTGTAGATAGCGATCCCACAATAACCAAATGCCTTTATCTGACACCTCAATCGCCCCCCCCCCCCCCTCACGAAAATTACCATACATTTTCTGTTAATGATGTTTGCAGAGTTCAAATCAGAACATGCACGGTAGACAGGTTTGGACGAGGAATGTTGAGTCTGTTAGAGAGGAAGAAAAAGTAAACGGAAGAAGAGGAAAAGGAGGAGGAAGATGAAGAGAATGAAGAGAGGATAACGATGAAGAACTGATCAAGGAATCAATTGGCTAGGTATGCTTAATACGTATAGTCTGTAACAGCTTCTATTTGTCTGTTCGTACGTCTGTCTCTTGCTCTCTGTCTGTCTTTGTGTCCTTGTTTTTCCTCTTAGTTCTGCCTTATTTCTGTAGCTATAAACAGATGTTTAAAAAGTGACGCCATTTTTTTTTCTTGTCTCTAAATAAAGTACTATGGCGTTCATTGTAAGACATGAACACGATTATATCATACATAAAACTATTCATATATGAAATAGTATCAAATATGGAAGAACATTATGAAAAAATACAGATCAGACTCTTTGCGGACATTCGGCTGATTTCTACGTTGTTGTTGTTGTTGTTGTTGTCGTTGTTGCTGTTGTTGTCGTTGTTGTTGTTGTTGTTGTTAATTGTCATTACTGTTGTTGTTGTTGTGTTGTTGTTGTTGATGTTGTTAATTGTCGTTGCTGTTGTTGTTGTTGTTTTTGATGTTTTTGTTGTTGTTGCTTTGTTGTATATACCTCAGAAAGTGTTTCATATTTGTACCTACATTTGGCGCAGAGTATTAGCAATTAAAGACTTAGCTGGTCTTCCTGTAACCTGTCAGCTGATAAAGATTTGTTTTTTTTTTGCTGACGTATCATCTGTGCCCTTTCAGTGCGCCTCCCCATCCATAGCCCACACACCGCTTGTCCCACTACAACTCGGCACCGAAATCCATTGGGAGCAGCGAAAGTCGTCATCAGACAACCCACCAGAAGAAACACGGCACCACTTCCCAGTCACTTCAGTGGCGTCCAGTACTACCTGTTCGGATCCAACATATGCCGGACATTGCCCACTGAACCCCCTACTGACGACAAGAATGACTTAGTCACAGAGCCAGCGTTGGTCAGCATCCACCTCCAGAAGGCGCTGCGACGTCCGTCCGACGACAGTCCCCATGAACTGACCAGTCCCGGCGACCACGCCTCGAACTCATCAAAGCCATTCACGTGGAGAGGATATCGAAACTGAGGTCACCATGAGAGCATGGCAGGAAAGGCCATAGAATATGAGACTTCTTTATGTTGATCTATGTGGACGAAAATGGTAAATATAAAGCTACAGAGTTCCAGTCCTGTCTGAGAGTTGATTACAGATATGTTGTTGCCAGTAAAGTGTAGTGTGTTTGGCTGTCTTGATAAGTTTGGTCCATCAGTGTGTGGTGTGTCTCTTGATAAACTGGAACAGTGAACCTGATAACTAATGAATAATGCAGAAATAACAAAAGAAAGAAAGAAAGAAAGAAGGAAATACAGAAATACGGAGAAGGGAGAGAAGGGAAAGAAGGAAAGAAGGAAATACAGCAAGAAAGAAGGAACGAAAGGAGGAAAGAAGGAATTACAGAAAGAAAGAAAGAAAGAAAGAAAGAAAGAAAGAAAGAAAGAAAATGATTGAGTAGATTAACAAATAAACAATGAAAAAAAGAAAGAGAGAAAAAAAAAAGAAATAAAAGATAGAAAGAAGAATATAAAAATAAGTGCAGAAAGAAAGATAGTAGAAGAAGAAAAAAGGAAAGGAGAAAAGAACTAAAAAGAGAAGAAAAAAAATCAAAACAACAACAAAAAAGGAGGAAAGAAAGAAACCCTCATGTCCAACAGTCATAAATTGCAACCCCCTACTTCGTTACCGTCCACTGAAGAGATGGGTCTGTCTGGGCGAAACGCGGGTCCGGCCCACGATGTGTACTTAGGACAAACTCGTCCGAACTTCCCGTCCACTTTCCCCCCGTCCTGTCTTCCTGAATAAAACATCCCCCTGGAACCGAAAGGGATAAACTTTCCTCCGGCCAGAAAGGCGACAGACAGGCAAGCAAACAGAGGCTGCTGAATCTGCCCTGATGAAGCCGTTCGTGTGTAGTTTGTTTAGCAATATAGTATTTTTTGGTTGTTCATTTCTGTGCGAAAAGAAAGTTTACAAGCTATGACAAGGAAGGAGTGATGCACAACAAAGTGGAGGCTGGTAATGTCAATTGTAGCCCTTCAAGAGGTTCCATCGTGGGCGTCTTTCGTCTGTTTCTGCCCCCCCCCCCCCCACCTCATCACTCTTATCACCCTACTCATTCCTTTTGCTTTGATGATGTCCATGGGGAGTCAAGGTACCAGGCAAGGTTATGGTGTTTTAGTGCTGCAAGATGTCCTAGTCCACAAGCCTAATACAATGACCTGCAGACTGCCATAGCCGTTGGTTTGTTGTCTATGTATGAAAGCTGAGAAACTGTCGGAAGCATTTATTTTCGAACACTGGATTCTCTCTCTCTCTCTCTGTGAGTCTCTCTCTCTCTGTCTCTCTCTGTCTCCTCTCTCTCTCTCTCTCTCTCACTCTCTCTCTCCCCTCTCTCTCCTCTCTCTCATCTCTCCTCTCTCCTCTCTCTCTCTCGCCACAAGGTCTGTAGCAGTTCTACTTTCGCATTCATAGAGAAAGCCTGATATTGACTGGTTTACGTGTCTGTATATGGCTTACGGAAAAAAAAGAACTTAATGACCAGAATGTTTCAATGCTTACCGATTTCCTTACCGCCTGTCATTTAGAAACAGCTCGTCTAATGTAATTAAAAAAACCCACATACTAAGTTTTCTTTTGCATTTTTTCATAGATAATAATAACGGTTCGTTGAAAGGAGTTGTACATCAATTGCTTGCTGTAAAAGTATTCAGTTGCGAAATCTCGCCGACAAAAAAAAAGAAAAGAAAAAAAAAGCAACAAAAACAATAGTAGCCTCGAGCGTATATCACAGTGAAAGCATGACGGATGAACATATCGCTTTAAAACCGCGTACAAATAAGCCATTTTGTTTGTTCCAGGAATACATATTATGGAACTCGTTTGAAAATGTTGGGTTTCCAAACTTATTTTAGTTAAAGAACACAAAATGTATCTAAACTTTCCTCCTTTACAGCTGGCTCTGTCATAGCTGATGTAGGCAAGATCATGCTTCGGTGTTGTCTCTGTCTCGTCTCTGTCCTGTCTGTCTGTCTGTCTGTCTGTCTGTCTGTCTGTCTGTCTGTCTGTCTGTCTGTCTCTCTCTCTCTCTCTCTCTCCTCTCTCCTCTCTCTCTCTCTCCTCCTCTCTCTCTCTCTCTCTCTCTCGTAGTTTCTGATTATCAAAATCTAGTTTAAACACTGCAGAGAATACACAATATCCGAAAAACCCCAACATTTAGAGGTATTAAACATAAAAAAATTAATTTCAATTTTGAGTGTGATTGAAGCTTCACAACATACGAAATCCCACTTAACTCACAAAGGCAGCACGTTAGAAAGCTTTACTGCTGATCAAAGTTTTTTTTTTCCATCTTGACCGAAAAGAGGTCCACGCACTATTTTTTTTGCATCCAGCAAATAAATAGACGAGGCTCTACGGAGAATCAAAGCGTGTCAGAACGGAGCATTCATTGGATGCATTGACCCACGTGTCCAGCGTCATGTGCACTGTACGCAGGTGACGCATTGTCTCTTCTTATTCTTTCTCCTTCTTTTATGAGAACTAAAAGCAGCCAACCCTGATATTGAAATGGAAGATTCTCTATTTGGATAAAAGTTTTATTTTTCTTTAAAAGATCAAAACGTGATGTCTTTTTCGTTGTTTTTCTTTCTTACATTCTTCTTTCTTGCCTTCTTTTGTTGATTCCGTTTTTTTTATCTTCTTTTATTAATTTCGTCGTTTTCTTTCTTTTTACTTTTTTGGTTTTCGTCTTCTATAAACACATTTTACCTCCTTGTTTTAAGGCTTTTAAATAATTATTTTTCTAGTTGTTGTTTGCAAAGTGTTTAAAAAATGTTACAGCTGGTCAGCATATGCTAGTATTGTATTTGATCAGCATTGGTGGTCATGAGCTTTAACTCTTTCGTTAGAAGAAAAGAATGTAACAGCAGGGGAAAAAAAAACTAAGAAGGAAATCTGAAAACAAAACAAAACTAAATAGAACAAATTGGTCTATTTGCTTTCTCTTATCTTAGGTCGCTTTGCGGATGTTCAGCTCATGTTGTTTATTCCAATTCCTACTTTCAAATCCAGGTTGAAAACTGATTTAGACGCTATGTATGCACTAACACACAGAGAAAAACACACACACACACACACACATACATAAATACACACATATACACGCACATGTATAACACATTGTAGAGCACTGACAACCATCCACCCCTTCTATCCCTTCATACCTAAAACGCATGCATGAGTGCATACATACAAAGAGAAATCTTGTACCTACACAAATACATGCGTGCATACACCCGTATATGCAGGAAAAAAAATCTTAAGAAAAGTTGAGAATATTGTGCTGGTCGCTCCTTTGCACCTCCTTCTCCCATATCTCCTTCATCCCTTCATCTACTTTCCCAAAAATCCCCGTATTAAACAAAATCATTCAAAGCAAACAACAGAATGCTTGAAAACTGTGTAAACGGTCAAAAGACGCACACGAACATGACACAACGGCTGTTTTTGATAGTGTTTGATAACGTTTGTTTCGGGTCCAAGTTATGAACTTCATTACTGCCTTTAGTGAAAATACACGCTCTTTCCGTGAAACAATATTAAAAAACAAAACAACAACAAAAAACAACAAGAACAAAACAAACAAAAAACAAAACAAACGTGGGACGCTTAATTTCAGAAAAAAGTTGCTTGTTGACAAAGGAAAACTTTAACGTTTTGAAATCATTTTTCTTTAACGTCGATTTTCATCTGCTTTTGGAGACGGCAAACCAAGACAGAACAACTGGATGATGCGAAAATCAAACGAAGAAAACACACAACAAAAAGAAAACAAAACAACGACTTGTAACATGAATTTTAAAGACAACGAATAGAACCGAAGGGTTAGCTAAATTTACTCGTTTAAAAAGGGCCCGTTTGAAGTGGTAGGCATTCAAAGCATTTTTCAAAAAGGTTGTCAAACACTCTGCTGCAGGGGCGGCCCAATTCATACATGATTGCAGCCGGTGCATGAATCCGGGAAATCTCCCCATCTGTCCATGTCCATCCGATCTGTGCTTAACTTCGTGCAAATAGTTTTACAGGTCAACTCCTTTTTTAAATAAAAGTAATTTTAAAAACAGATTTCATATAATTTATTTTGTATTTTGCTTTGGCAATCATTCGGGGAAGATTGGAATTGAGATGGAGAAAATCTAAACATCAATAGTCTAGCAGGAATCTGTGTAGATTCGGAGGACTTGACGTGATAATAACTAAGGATTTTTACCCTATTTTCATTGTTGTTATAAAGAAAACCGGTGGTTAAAAAGAGACGTAACGTTGTCAAAAATTGAAGTATACATCAAAAGTAACATTTC
>CM031598.1:55177188-55179688 GCA_018398815.1 Conus ventricosus | reverse complement strand
TTAATGGTGCCTTGGCTCAGTAGTAAGCACTTAATGTGTCCTGATAGTCCTATGTAATGGTATACTGTGTGTGCGTGCATGCACGAGCACGTGCGCACACGCCGCGCGCGGTTATAGGGTGTATGTGTGTGTGCAGGGAGGGGGGGGGGGGGGGGGGCAGCCCGTGTGGATGGATGGGTGCTTGTTTTGTTGATCCTTTTTTGTAAGTTATAATGTATGGAATGTTTGTAAACATCATAAGGGAAGTCTTGTATTTGTTTCCTTTTTAGTCGCTGTTGCTTGATATGACCCATGATACCCCCTTGCCAACAGGGCCTTTCGCTAATGGCAATAAAGTTGTGTCAGTGTCAGTGTCAGTGTCCTCTCTCTTTCTCTCTCAATTAAAGTCCTTTGACGACTTAATGGAACGCTCTGTGCGTGCTTGCGCTCGATATGAACACAGTACAATGCTTTTTGAGGGTGTTGCAGGATTGCTCCCAGCTCGTTGGGTCGGCAGTTCATCAGGACAGCACTTCTCTGGGTCCCACTCGCTCTTTAGGTGTATCTTGTTCTTGCCTGCCCTTTGGGCCCGCTTTGGGAAAGGCCCAGTGACAGGGAGGAAAGACCCACAGACCGCAGGAAACAGTGGGAAGAGACCGTAACCCGGGATGCTCTTCAGAGGGTGGTGAAAGGCCTCTACATGTGCGACGGCTTATTAGCCGTGTCTGAAGTTGTACTGTCTTTGATTGTCATCGGGAACAGCAACGAGCGAGGCCGCGGGGTGCACATGGTTGTTGCTTTTACATGGCGTCTTTCCCAGTGCGTTCTGTAGTGATAAAAATATGGACCAGTACGCCCATGGGTCCGTTCCGGTGTAAATTCTCTCGTGTCATATCTTGTAACTGTTACACGAGGCATCTGCCGGGACCAATTATGTCCCTTGACGTCTTTACGGAATGCCCTGTCCTTGCCTGCATTCTATGCGAACACAGCTTCTCCTCTCTCTCTCTCCTCCTCTCTCTCTCTCTCTCCTCTCTTCTCTCTCTCATCTCCTCTCTCTCATCTCTCTCTCTCCTCTCTCTCTCTCTCCTGGTACGATAAGGACTGTAAAAATCAGAACGTAAAATGCGTAGTCCATGGGGAAAATGGTAAATACTTTGGGTAAAACGACCGAATCGCATTCTGTGTCGCAAGTCGTGAATAAATGTCTATATAAAGAAATAAAAAGTACAATGACTTGTTGTATAGAGAGCTGATTAATTTTGTAAAGTCAAAAGACCTTCTAGAAAACGACATAGAAGCTTGAAAAAAGTGAAGAACATAGCACAACAGAAATCAGTGAACAGTGATGAAAATGAAGAATATACCTTAAAGAGCAATATAAAAACTGTATTGGTTGCCTTTAGAGAAGTTGACAAAAAGGAAAACAAACCGTTACCGATGGGCTGACTTGCAAAACTTTCCGAAATTCTGGTGAGTCCATCTCGATGTTGTTGTTATTGTTGTAAAAAATGTGTAACTTTCTCTGTTGTAACGACAATTAACTGACAGCAGGGGGAAAAAATCTATAATCTTACACTATTTAAGAAGAGCGACATGTGCAACCTACATAATCATGAAATTATTTCATTTTGTAACATTTGCAGCAAACTGTGTCGTTCTGTTTTTGCTAGCAGATTGCATGAATGGATAAGTCAGAATAAAATAACTTGAAAGCAACAGGCAGGGTTTATTAGAGGATATTGCACAGTCGAGCATACATTTACTCTGTTTGCTGCTGTTCCGAAACAATGTGTACATGATCAGGAGTTATTTGTGGTCTTTGCTGACCTTGAGAAATGCCTTTGATTCAATGTCTAGAACATTTTTCTGGACTATTTGATTGAAAGTGGGACTAAAAGGTAAGTTGCATCGTTACATAAAAATATGAATTGTGTGGTAAAAGCAAAAATAGAACCAGAAGCAAAATTATCAGAGTTTACACGCCCCACAAGTGGAGTTAAAAGAATGAAGTGTCAGCAGCGCATTATTCTTGTCTCTGTTCATTAATGAATTAGCCTTTGAGATCATGGAAAATGGTCGCTATGAGTAGCTTTCGACCACTTAGAACCGTTCATGCTACTTTCGTGCTGGACAGCATTATTTTAATTTACTATCAGCATCAATGGTTGGTTTCCAGAGGAAAAAAAACTAGATTATTTGTATTCAACAGCAAACAGACTAGAATTAAAACTTAATATGACTAATACAAAATGTCGTATTTCATAATAAATTATATATAATATATATATATATAATATATATATATATATATATATATATATATATATATATATATAAATATATATATATATATATATAAAACAAGTTAAAAGGGGAATCTTAAAATGGTTTTAAGATTCCTCTTTAACTTGTTTTATCTAATGTTGCTCCCCAAGGGGTTGAGCACTTAAAAAATTGTTTTAGGCATTTTAAATATACTGATATATAATATATATAAATAATATATATATATATATAT
>CM031598.1:55157188-55162188 GCA_018398815.1 Conus ventricosus | reverse complement strand
TAACTAACAGTATGTGCTTGAGTGGGTGAATGGGGAAAAATAAAATAAATGTTTCTCAAAATGAGCCTTCAGCAAGCTTGTAGTCTCCAAAGGGGAGACACTCTCCAATAGAGAGGGAAACTCACTAACATATAACTCCTGGTCAGATACCGATATTTCGAAACCTGATTGTTTCTCCTCAGTGACCGCGGAAAGTGGTAATTTGACTCCTCTGCCTTTTCGGTTTTAAGAAGAATGCCATCCCAGAAAAGGCTGGTGTGCAATACCGTAGTATGTTTGTTGAGTTTTCAAAAAAACCAACCAAAGGTGCCACCTAAGAAGCAAAAGGAAATCATGAAAGAGCAAAACAAGCTACATTTTCTTGTGAAAAGTAGAAAATATGAAAAGATAACGTCTTAAGACACAAGTGCTGAGGGCCTGTTCTTGGAATGAATCCGCAAGGGACTAAATTACAACAAACTAATAAATTCCCAGGATAACTACCGAGCACCATTCCAGCAACTTACAGAGCAGCTTGGTGTTGCAATGACTGCAAAAAATATTGAATTATAAACAAGCTTGCATTTGCTCTTATGTCTTAGATTGAAGAAATAGGGGGAGATAAGCATTCATATCTGCAGTGGTAGATAATTCTGCCTAAGCACAGTGCTTGAGTGGGTGAATGGGGAAAAATAAAATTAATGCTTCTCAAAATGAGCCTTCAGCAAGCTTATAGTCTCCAAAGGGGAGACACTCTCCAATAAGGAGGGAAACTCACTAACATATAACTCCTGGTCAGATACCGATATTTCGAAACCTGATTGTTTCTCCTCAGTGACTGCGGAAAGTGGTAATTTGACTCCCCTGCCTTTTCGGTTTTAAGAATAATGCTATCCCAGAAAAGGCTGGTGTGCAATACCGTAGTATGTTTGTTGAGTTTTCAAAAAACCAACCAAAGGTGCCACCTAAGAAGCAAAAGAAAATCATGAAAGAGCAAACCAAGCTACATTTTCTTGTGAAAAGTAGAAAATATGAAAAGATAACCTCTTAAGACACAAGTGCTGAGGGCCAGTTCTTGGAATGAATCCGCAAGGGACTAAATTACAACAAACTAATAAATTCCCAGGATAAGTACCGAGCACCATTCCAGCAACTTACAGAGTAGCTTGGTGTTGCTGGAATGGTGCTCGTTACTTATCCTTGGAATTTATTAGTTTGTTGTAATTTAGTCCCTTGCGGATTCATTCCAAGAACAGGCCCTCAGCACTTGTGTCTTAAGACGTTATCTTTTCATATTTTCTACTTTTCACAAGCAAATGTAGCTTGCTTTGCTCTTTCATGATTTTCTTTTGCTTCTTAGGTGGCACCTTTGGTTGGTTTTTTGAAAACTCAACAAACATACTACGGTATTGCACACCAGCCTTTTCTGGGATAGCATTCTTCTTAAAACCGAAAAGGCAGAGGAGTCAAATTACCACTTTCCGCGGACACTGAGGAGAAACAATCAGGTTTCGAAATATCGGTATCTGACCAGGAGTTATATGTTAGTGAGTTTCCCTCCCTATTGGAGAGTGTCTCCCCTTTGGAGACTATAAGCTTGCTGAAGGCTCATTTTGAGAAGCATATATTTTATTTTTCCCCATTCACCCACTCAATCACATACTGTTAGTTAGGCAGAATTATCTACCACTGCAGATATGAATGCTTATCTCCCCCTATTTCTTCAATCTAAGACATACGAGCACGCTTTGTTTATAATTCAATATTTTTTGCAGTCATTGCAACACCAAGCTGCTCTGTAGGTTGCTGGAATGGTGCTCGGTACTTATCCTGGGAATTTATTAGTCTGATATATATATATATATATATATATATATATATATATATATATATATATATATATATATATATATGTAGTGTATTTGTCAGTACAACCATGAGTTAATCGATAATTAATTGGTTTCAGTCGGTGTGTGTATGTGTGTGAGTGCTTACACATGTTACTTGCAGGAAATGATTTAGCCACGTGCAGAAAACAATCCATGATACTAATTGTAAAAAGAACATTATTAAACGCTGGTACATGGTGGTGTTCAGACCAATCATCTCGATTTACTTGTCTACAACACACACACGCACACGCAGACACACACACATACACACACACACGCGCGCGCGCGCCAACACACACACACACACACACACACACACACACACACACACACACACACACACACACACACACACACACACTGGTGCGGGTGCGCGCGTTTGTGTGAGTACATTTGCGCATACGCATGCATGCAAACGCGCGCACAAACTTACAGACACAGGGACACGTACACATATATGCACATGCGTGTGCATCCATACACGCGCGCGCACTCACACACATGCACTTCAACTAAATCAAAATGATGAAGATCTCGACTTTTGAGTCTGTAATACACCAGGGAGAATTGTGTGTGTGTGTGTGTGTGTGTGTGTGCGTGCGTGCGTGCGTGCGTGTGTGTGTGTGTGTGTGTGTGTGTGTGTGTGTGTGTGTGTGTGTGTGTGTGTGTGTGTGTGTGTGTGTGTGTGTGTAACTGTAACTGCTTTCCATTGCACTCAGAGAGAGACAAGTACCGAGCACCATTCCAGCAACTTACAGAGCAGCTTGGTGTTGCTGGAATGGTGCTCGGTACTTATCCGCGTGCGGGCGCGTATGTGGTTCATAGATCTCCGTAATCTTCCTTGCAATAACCTGGTAATATCATAATTCACTTGTTGGAGATGGGCAGTGGAAGGTCCAGGTCCATTCTGGATGTTCGCCACCCGCCACTGTGGCAAAAAGGTCAGTTTTGGATGTTGGCGTTCTGGTATTCACATCCGCCACATTCGGCAAAACGGTCCATGTAGGATGTTGGCCATCCCCCCACCCTCAGCAAAGAGGCAAGTTTAGATTTCGGGCATCCGGGTTCACACCCGCCACCACTTGCAGCAGAAAGGTCCATTTTTGATGTTGGGTATGGGTACCCGGGGTACCACACCAGCAACCTGCAGCAAAAAGTTGAAGTTCGAATGTCGGCCACACGTCCATCATCCATCACATGTCCCAGAGTCTTGAAGACCGCTGAAGAGTCTGGAAGACTTCGCGACCAACTTCCTCCACTCCTCCCGGTTCTCAGACGCTCTTAGGCCGTAGTTGAGTGTGAGGCCAGTCCATTCACTGATGTTGACCCTCCATCTCTTTCTCTGTCTCCTTCTCCATCTGCCGTCTAGCACTGCTCCTTGGAAAATTATTTTGGTAAGTCCTGTTGATCTTGATACATGACCATACTATCTCATTTTCTTTCTTTTCACTGTGGACAACAGGTCTTCGTATGGTCCAATGGCTTGCCTTACTATGGTCTGGACCTCCAAGTTGGTAATGTGGTCTTTGTTTGAGATGCCAAGGATCTTGCGGAAATATCTCATCTCTAATGCCTGAATATTTTTCTCAGGTGCAGCTGTCAGACTCCACTTCTCACAGGCATAGAGAAACATGGCACTGATCAGGGAGCGCATCAGTCTGACCTTGGAACTGATTGTGATGTTTCTGACATTCCATACGGTTCTTAGCCTTACTAGCTCTGCTGTCGTTGGCCACCCCGGGATCCAAACCTGCCAACTACAGCACAATGCTGGGTACCCGAGATCCGCATGCGAGTCTTGCAGTGAAAAGGTCACTTTTAGATTTTGACCAACCGAACTCCACACTCGCCACCCCAACCAAAAGTTCCAGTATGGATGCTGACTACCCGGAGATCCACATTCTCCATCTGCAGCTGAAAGTTCGAATTTGGATCTTGGACACCCCGAGATTCAAACCCACCACCTGCGGCAATAAGATCTATTTGGGATGTTGGGCACTCGGGATTCAAATCGCCACTTACAGTGAAAAGCTTCAGTCGGCATGCAGAGACATTCATAATCCACACCCGCCACCTGCACGTGCTTCTCATTAAGGAATCAATTCAGACCCTCCAGCGTGCTTACCTAGACCAGCCTACGATTAATTTAGGCCAGTCGATTGATTCCACGAGCAATGCAGGTTCCAAACTAAACTTGGCATAGTGTTGTTGACTGAGCTATGCTGTGTTTAGACAAATACTGTCGTCAATGGTGTGGGTCTTCTGTATGGTGATTGGTAGTCGACAGACCTGTTGTGTGTTGTAGTTGGCTAGACAGGGGAGGGGTTAATGGTTGTTGTCCTTTACATTCCCGGCCTCTCCATCCTTCCTTCTGCTTCTGCCATCCCCGAATTTTCCTACCCTGCTGATTACTATAATGTCAGTGTCGGCAAAGAAATGTCGGAGGTCTAATTTTCTTTTTCGGCAGAGAATAAGAATGGACTAGACGTAAATATATGTATTACATATGAAGGTATATAATGATAGTGCTGGTGTTGCGGGCTGTATGTGTGTGTGTGTGTGTGTGTGTGTGTGTGTGTGTGTGTGTGTGTGTGTGTGTGTGTGTGTGTGTGTGTGTGTGTGTGTGTGTGTGTGTGTGTGTGTTACGAAAAGAAGAAGAGAAATGCACAAACAGTGAATGTTATGTCATTCCTTGTAGAAGAATAGACTACCGTGAGCTTTTCGGACGGATAGAAATAGAGACATTTACACAAAAGCAAGTTCTGTCCCCCATAGCAGCCGAACGTGAAGTTACTCACTGGTTTGTTATCATTTGAATATGATTTTCAGTCCCTGAGCTGAGCGAGAGAGAGAGAGAGAGAGAGAGAGAGAGAGAGAGAGAGAGAGAGAGAGAGACCACTTACTTAAAAAGAAAGAAGAAGAAGAAAGCGCGAACTTGACAATATGAGTGTACTCGCCACAGACTGTAGCAATTGTAACGTCGCGTGGACGCATATTTGATCGCAATGCGGCATTTCATGACGAATCCCCTGGAGCATTCGCCACGTTTTGTCTTCATTTATGACAAACCGTAGGATTGCGACATTCTTTGGTATAACAGCGACCGATTTCAAATGCATCTTGCATGCA
>CM031598.1:55147188-55152188 GCA_018398815.1 Conus ventricosus | reverse complement strand
ACGCACATGCAGGTGCATGCACACGCGCGCGCTCGCGCGCGCACACTCACAACACACGCGCGCACGCAGAGATAAAGAGAGAGAGAGAGAGAGAGAGAGAGAGAGAGAGAGAGAGAGAGAGAGAGAGAGAGAGAGAGAGAGAGACAGAGAGAACAGAGAGAGAGAGAAAAGAGAGAGAGAGAGAGGGGGGAAGAGTGCGAGAGAAAGAGAGAGAGAGACAGAGACAGAGACAGAAACAGAGATGCATGCGCGAACGCGGGTATACAGATGGTGGATCATCTTGTAATTTGTTGACTTTGTTCAATTAACACTTTCCTAATCTCATTGCTTCTGCTAAAAATCTAGCCAGGGATGTCGTTACATTTTCATTGTTATTTGAAAGAATATATGTTACCGATCTCTGATCAGGATTTCTGTAAAGGAATTTAGAATACTACAGCTTTTGCGCTTTTCATTATAAGCAGACCAATTGAACAGTAAATGAATTTCATCTTCTGTTCCATTTCCACACGACGGGCAAACGTTGTTTTTTATCTTCTTCAGTTTGAAACCAATGTTTGACATTTTTTAGGCCGCTAACTCTTAGTCTGAATCTGATAAGATAACCCTTTTGCCATTTATCCAATACAATGATAAATATTTTTCTGCTTGAAAAACATTTTTGAAAGAATAAAACCACCTATATTTATCATTAACTTCCAATTCTGAATGCCAATGCTGTTTATAGCAGGAGATAAGTCTATCTTTGAATTCACTAATAAAACCATACTCACAACCTGCACCTTGGCTTAGCCATACAATACCAAATCCATTCTCGCATAAAATTCTCTTAACATTTGACGCCCAATTTAAGTGACCAGATTCATGTTGTATAACAAGCATTTCATATGACTGTCTGCAAATTCTCGACATTGGTAGGTTAGTAAGTTTTAGCCAATATTTAATACACTTTACAGACATTCGAATACAGAGGGGATATCTTCCGGTTTCGCCATAAACTAAAGTATTAGAAGTGTGGAGGGAAGACCTAAAAGTCTTTTTATTGCAAAGGTATGCACTTTTTCAACTTTTTTTCCTATCTTCTTCCAGTCCCCACACTTCAGCTGCGTAGGTTAATATGGGCTCTATTTGTGTGTCAAATAGTTTCCAAAACAGATCTACATCCCCAGTGTTCAATTTTCTCAGGGATCTCAATATGTCCATTACCCCTTTCTTCCCTTTTCTACAGACGTCTAATAAACTGCTACCAATACTTAATTTTGTGGTAAAAACCATTCCCAAATATTTGTAAGAATTTGTAACCATCACTTCTTTACCTCCATAAAACCATCTCTCCCATGGCAGCCAAATGACCTCCCTTTCTAAACACCATACGTTGTTTTTTAAGATTAATACTCAGATGTAGTCTATCTGTTTCTCTTTTTAAGCTGTCAAGCTGGTTCTGAAGACCTATTATTGTATTCGACAACAGTAGGGACATCGTCTGCAAACACGAGAAGAAAGATTTCGGCTGCCCCAGAATCAATTGTATTCCATGCTTCCAGTCACAGACAATTCTACAGCTATTTCATTAATGAAAAGGAAAACAATATGGGGCTCAGTAGGCAACCTTGTCTCACTCCACTAGGACAATTGAAATAATCAGAATAACAACATTTGTCACGAACACAGCCAACACAGAATCATAAATACTTCTTAAGGCCCTATACATTTTGCCATTCACACCATTCCTCCTCAAAACTGCCCACAGTGAATTCCTGTTCACAGAGTCAAACGCTTTTTTTAAATCAATAAATGCAACGTACAGTTTAGAATTCTTTTGTAAAGACTTCTGTATAATAGCATAGAGGGGAAAATATGGTCAATTGTACTATACCCTGCTCGGAAACCTGCCTGCTCTTCAAGAATTTTTTCTTCTTCTTTTGCCCATATGGATAGCCTTTTCGTTAAAATGTGTGTTAAACTTTACTTAGAACACTTGTTAAGGCTATGCCACGATAATTATCTGGCTGATTAACGTCTCCTTTCTATATATTGGTACGATAATGGATCGTGACCATTGTTTAGGGAAAATTCCATGATCAAGCAATTTGTTGAAAAAGACAACCAGAAAATCGATAACAACAACATTTGCATGTTTCAAAATTTCACCTATGATTTTGTCAGGCCTGCGCTTTTCCCAGACTTGAGATGACCAATACCGGCAAGGACCTCTTGTCTGGAAATCGCTTCATTAAATGATGCATCAGAAACACCTAATGTTTGTTCATCACTATTGACTTCGCATTTCTCATGATGTGGCATTATATCTAATTCATTAAAGAGATGAGAAGAAATGTTCGTACCACTGATCTATAGGTATGGAATTGTAGATCAGTGATGTTGTGTTCACGGACCTGACTGTTTGCCAGAATAGTTTAGAATCATGTACTGACTGCTTTAATTTAATCAACCTTGCTTGATCATCTCTGTTTTCTTTTGGTTTAACAAACACTTATATTCCTTTCTTTCCTTAACGTACGCCTCTCTTTTTCGCTGAAGTGCATTCTTTGCTCGCTTGAATTTCCATAGTAACCCCTAACTGCTTTCTTGTTACGGTGACATTCAGCATCAAACCGTCACTCTTTCTCTTCTTATTTCCTGTTGTTCTCATCATACACGCAGCTGCGCTGCATAGCGACTTTGTAACTATTTCAAGAGAAGCATCGATATCTGTATCAAGAACTAAATAAGCGTTATCTAAATTTGTTTGAAATCAGCAGAATTTTGCTCATTTTGATAAATGTACAAATACTCCTCTGACCATACATAGTGATTCTCATTACTGGTTTGAACTGTACGTAACTGAATGAATTCTTGCTCCACATTTTCCAAATAAATTCTACAGGCAAGTGCCAGGAATCGTTCGATCACCAACACATAAATCACAACTGCACGCGACAACATGTCTTTTGACATAATGACATAATCAATCACACTTGCACCATGCGGTGAAACAAAAGTAAAATCGCCACTAGAATTATTGTCAAAACAGCCGTTCAAAATGACACAGTTAAACATGTAACAAAAATTCAACAGCGATGACCAAAATTATTCACAACGTTATCTTTCGAGTTCCTGTTCCATGATTCCTCATCATTACCATCTATCATCATTATCATCCATACATGGTGTATAATTACTCATGTCTTCCATCCTTGACTGTTCATACTCAGTTCTTGCATTAAAGTCACCCATAAGCATCAAATGCACATTATCCTTTGGGAAAGGGCGTGTATAAACTTTCTTCCAAATTAACTATACCATCCTTAATTACCATCGTATTATATAGAGGCCCATTTTCTGGCACAATATTAAAAATGCAACCAGAGTAATCTTTGTCACTTTGAAAACAGACTTGTTTATGTTGACAGCAACTACATTTTCACAATTGACATTGACAGCTGAGACGAATTTAGATAGGGATTTTCGGGTCATGAGCAACACACGCCTAGAGTGTCTTCCGTGTCGAGAAAGCTTTTTTGCAGGAGCAGCAAATTTGATATAATCATGGAATATACCACTAAAGTCAAACAGTTCATCGACAAAAGTTTCTGTCATGCAGACAACATCAAACTTAGAAATGTAATCAATGAAAGAAGCATCATAATCTTATTATATAAATTTTCAACATTATAAACAAGAAATTTCATATTTACAAGATGATCCGGCCTGTCCTAGCGCACTTGCCGTGTTGATCGCCTTGGGAGGGGATGACCAGTCAAGCTCCTGTTGGCAGGAGGGGAGGAGGAGTGGGGGAGAAAAACCGACGAAGACCCGTGTTGCTCTGTCCTCCACGCCCCGTATCCTCTTTACCCACCGCTACCGCCGCACTGAACACGTGTATTCCGTGAGCTGGTCTCGCTGCCCTGGTTAAAGCGATGAGGGGAATCCCCGTCACGGCTTCCGCGTTCTTTCGCCTGCTGACCTCTGCCCCCTGTTGCGTTGGTTGTCGCTTCTTTGACTGCTGCGTTGGTGACGGTAGTTGTCGTTGCAGCATCCACATTGGTCACATGGTCATCTTTGGCAGCCACCACCTCAGCGTAGGTTCTTGGGTCAGGTCGTTTGGGTCCCACCACTAATTGGCCCTTCTTAAAGTAGGCCACCTTGCCCTCTTTTCTGGCCTCTGACACCACACTGGCCTGCTTTCTGGTCAGGTCATTAGCCACAGTCACTCCCTTTGCCCTCAGTTTTTCACGATAGTCACGATTGGTAATCACCGTCATTTTGTCCTTCCAACGATTGAACTTGACAATCATTGGTTTCGGTCGGCCATCTCTACTCTCACCCACTCTGTGCGCTCGAGCGATATCATTAGTTGTCCATTTCTTTTGGTCCGGTCACGCTGTTGAGAACATCAGTTACTACTCTGGCACATGTTTCGTAACTTTCGAACGCTTCTTCTTGGGGGACACCATACATTCTGAGATTGTCTCTTCGAGAAAAACTTTCAAGCTTCTCACAATTTTCTTGAAGTGTTTCTACCCTGCTGCTCACCCCCTCGATGGCGGAGAACACATTCTGGAGATTGTCACTATTTCCCGTGCAAATGCTCAATAGGTTACTGATATCTTCTTTTGTTTCTTTTGCAGTGCAGCTAACTCTTGTGTGTCTCTTTTATCCGTCACATCTTCTGCCAATTTCATCACCTTGTTGTGAGTAGCCCAAGATCAGTCTTAATGTCACTCAAGACTGATGCCAAATCATTCCGCATGGAAGCCAGGTTAGTATCTATAGATTTAGATCTCTCCTCTTGCACTCTCAATGCCTCCATGATCTGAGAAGAGAACATCCACAGGGGCAGTTGAGGAATCCATACATGAAGAGAGGGGACGATCGGTAGCGCTACCTGTCCGCTGAACTGGTACACGATGGCGCTGTCGTGTCGTTCTTTGCCGTATTCACTTGCTGGGAAGGGCGATCGCGATCCGTAGGGCCAGGGTTCAGTTCAACATCGCCAC
>CM031598.1:55142188-55144688 GCA_018398815.1 Conus ventricosus | reverse complement strand
GTTTTATTCAGAAAAGATGGGACATGGCAGGTGGATAGAACTCTGTCCTAGATTCAAGATTTAATTAGTCTGTGACCTCTCTGGGGCATGGGGTGATTTCAGAGAACAACGTAAACATGAACCCGCACTTCAGATATAAAACATCTGCATCAAGAACACAAAAGTTTTGTATGCTTTTACAAGTATTTCCGACAATTTTCAAACTTCGACTACTTTGTACGACCCACCAATAGAAACCTGATCTACAAAACTGGATTCTATCTTACTAAATGTTTTCACTTAAAGAAATAGCAGTGTTCAGCTGTCTTCTGTTAATAATCAGCTAAAAGATTTTGCTGTTCATATGGCCAAAAGACCTGCAAAAACTGAATAAGATTTTTTGTTTTTATTGTTATTGCTATCATTGTTACACACACACACACACACACACACACACACACACACACCACACACACACACACACACACACACACACACACACACACACACACACACACACACACACACACACACAACACACACACGCACACACACACACACACACACACACGCACACACACACACACATACGCACGCGCGCCCCGCACGCACGCACGCACGCACGCACGCACGCACGCACGCACACCACCACACACACACCAAAACGCCACCAACACACCCACACACACCGCACGCCGCACACAACAACACACCACAACACACACACACACACACACACACACAACACACACACACACACCCCACCACACACACCGAACACACCACGCACACACAACACACACAACACACACACGGCACAACACACACACACACACAACACACACACACACCACACACACAAACACCACACAAAACCAACAACCCCAAACACAACACCCCATGATGAACATGACACACAGAGAGAGAAGAGAAAAGGAGGAGAGAGGAGAGAGAGAGAGAGAGAGGATAAAGTCAAGACTCAAAAATTTATTATCAAGGATAGGATTTTAGGCGTCCCTATTCCCAAATCTTCCTTGCTATTCTACAAAAAGGAGAGAGGAGGAGAGGAGGAGAGAGAGGAGGAGGGGGAGAGAGAGAGAGAGAGAGAATGCTTGATTTTTTACGATTCAGTTTGAGTAACAGTATGTTTGGTTACCAAATGAAGGGGGACCCCGGTATTCCTGTTTTTTATCTTTTTTTTTGTGTCGATTTCATTTTTCCCAAAAACCCAAAAAGGGAAAGCTACAATCTATCTAACTATCTATCTAGTCTTCATCCATTATCGTCTGGCGTCTTTTTTAATTTCTACATCTATTTTTTATCTATCTACTACTTCTATCATCATCTATCTATTATCATCTATCTTTTTGATTTGTTCGTCTATTTTCTGTTGTCTTCCCTTTTGACGATTTTTTTGTAGTTCTGTCTACCTATCTATCTACTTATCTATCTATCTATCTATCTATCTTTATCTATCATCTATCATTTTTATCTACGTCTGTCTCTTTGTCCGTTTTTATCAATCATCAGTATGTTTGTTTTTCTGTTTCACTGTCAGTTGTTATAAATCAATCGATTCCCAAAATCTTTATCCCTTTATCTGCTCGTGTCCCTCCTCTATCGTTATTTTTAATCTTGTCTGTTGACAGTGAAACTCTTATTTTATTAATCTATTACTATTATCTTCTTTTTCTATTATTATCATCATTATCTATTATTATCTATCTATCTAAACCCTTCAGTCTATTCATCTGTCTTTCTAAATTTCTGCTAATCATATTTCTCTCTCTGTTGTATTTTGTCTCGTTTGTCTCTTTTTGTGCCATCTCCCCCCGTCTGTTTTTTCTTTTCTAAATACCAGATACATTTAGTTCCGTGTGTGTGTGTGTGTGTGTGTGTGTGTGTGTGTGTGTGTGTGTGTGTGTGCGTGCGTGCGTGCGTGCGGCGTGCGTGCGTGCGTGCGCGCGCGTGCGTGCGTGCGGCGTGCGTGCGTGCGTGTGTGTGTGTGTGTGTGTGGGGGTGTGTGTGGGGTGTGTGTTGTGTGTGTGGGTGTTTTGGTGTGTGTGTGTGGTGGTGGGGGAAATGCCATTTCGAGTTTTATTTTGCTGACTTTTTACGAAATTGTTTTGATTAAAATTCTCTCCTCTCTCTTCTCTCTCTTCTCCTCTCTCCTCTCTCTCTCTCTCTTCTCTCTCCTCTTTCCCCTTTTCTTTACACCATTTGGGTTCGTCCACGGATTCCCTGTTGGTAAAATTTAAAACAGTTTTTTCGAGAAAAAATATTCAGTATTCTGTATGTAGAAAATTTCGGGAAAGTTCTAGCACAATTAGAATGGGTGTGTCCAATTAAAAGTACACAGATTTCGCTTTTCACCTAAAACTGAAAACAACATGCCCTTATGTTTAAATCTGCAAAAAACGAATTTTTTTTATGTTCAATGCCATTGTCAATCAGATCAGAAAGTTTCATAAAAAGTGCGGATGCGGGTGAGAATTTGGAATGCAAATTGATTGGTGTATTT
>CM031598.1:55119688-55132188 GCA_018398815.1 Conus ventricosus | reverse complement strand
ACATTGAAGCATTGGCACACAATTGGAGAGGTAATAATAATTAACCTAAACTTCCAAGAGAGAGAGAGAGAGAGAGAGAGAGAGAGAGAGAGAGAGAGAGAGAGAGAGAGAGAGACAGAGACAGAGACAGAGAGACAGAGAGACAGAGAGACAGAGAGACAGAGACAGAGAGACAGACAGAGACAGAGACAGAGAGACAAACAGACAGGCAGACAGATACAGAGACAGAGAGACAGAGAGAGACAGGGACAGTGCTGATTTGTTGTCAAATTCTTCAATATTGTTAGATCCATCAGGAATGTGTTCGGAGGACTGTGTTAGTAGCTTCCTTTCCAGTGGACGTCTGCCCACTCTGCTTATATAAGTAAATGATAACTTTTGTCAAAAGAAGTTTCAGTGGCGGTGTCCCATTGCACACAAATACCATGTGAGTAACTGAACAGGGTTATAGCATCATTATGTTCTTGTAGTCATAATTTTATCTGACCACTAGTGCTGAGTCATGCAACTGGGTATTCTTGATGGACTATGTATGGACACGATGAAGAGCAGCGTAAGAGCATTGACACACAAGGGGTATGGAACATGGGGCAGGCATGAAAAAGACGTAGAAAGAAAGACTGAAAACAAAATATATGCATTACTTATAACAGCATATGAATAATAATTACATGCTGAGACAGACATTAAATGATGTCAGTTTGGTCTAGAGAGTACAGAAAATGAAGCATTTTTCTATTCGTGTATACACAAGAAGAAAAGGGTACTTTCATGGCCACATATCAAACTTTCCAACCGGGCCCATACACGAAAATCTTTGCTTTTTGTTCGAAGCTTTGATTGAAAATGAATTGCTTTGGAGACCAGCTTATCGACAGACCGTACATTAAATGTGCATCCAAGGCAGCACTCCAATGTTTCATGGCAGATTATCAACTGCGAAAACATTGCTGAGGGAATCCTTGATGTTTGCCTGTGCTTTTAAATCTTGTTTGCTCTCGCTTGATCTATAAAACTTCAGATGACATGGTTTTCCTCTTTTCTTGTTCAATCATTTACTGATTTTTACTCCTCCTTCTTTGACACTGACATAGCAATCAACACACGGTGCTTCAGAGGCTGCATCATCTCCTGCAATTACCATGAAAAATGGGGAAAGAAGAGAGAGATAGAGAGAAAAACAGAAGCCATTCCAACGTCTCTGTATTGACTCATTTTGGAAGTGCGAGACCTTGATCTCTCCCTAATTCCCTTCAAACGACGCCGTTCAGGTTTTCCACTCGCTGAACTTTTATATGACCTGCGGCGCAAAACGATCGAGTTGAGCGTCAGCGATAGCCGATTGAAAAGGAACGGAAGTGGTGAGAGGTACTTGGAGCATGCAATGGATTCCTTCCATTTGGGTAATGGGTTGGTTCCAGAGATGAGCGAAGAGGGAAGTTTCAGAATGACTGGAGCACAGCCAGTGATCTGGCCTCATGTCTGTCAGTGTTCAGCTCAAGGTAACCTTAGGGACATCTTTTGCTGCCTTTCCCCATATGGATTTTGTGGGTGAACACTGCCTGGATGTTCATGTTTCATTGCGGCTTTACATTTGACAAAAAAAAAAAGAAGAGAAAAATTATTGCCACTCATTCTGCTTGCTGCTTTTGTGGGCAATTGTTATGGTTTAAGATGATGAGCACATGCTCTGTCTTTTTTTTTTCTCGAAACCAAACACAGCACTATCAGCGTGTTCAATATTTCTTGTATATCAAAATGCTGTTTGTTTGCTCATGAGACAGACCAAGCAGTCTGTCTGTCTGTCTGTCTGTGTCTCTGTCTCTGAAATTCTGTCTTTGTCTCTATTTGTCTGTCTATCTGTCTGTCTCTCTCTCTTTCTCTCTCTCTCTCTCTCTCTCTCTCTCTCTCTCTCTCTCTCCTTTCTCTCTCCCTCCCTGTCTCCCTCTCTCCCTCTCTCTCCCTCTGTCTTGTCTCTCTCTGTGTCTCCATGTGTCTCTGTCTCTGTCTCTTTGTATATAGTTGCACACGTGTGTGGATGCATGCATACATGGGCACATGTGTGTGTGTGTGTGTGTGTGTGTGTGTGTGTGTGTGTGTGTGTGTGTGTGTGTGTGTGTGTGTATGTGTGTGTGTGTGTGTGTGTGTGTGTGTGGTGTGTGTGTGTGTGTGTGTGTGTGTGTGTGTGTGTGTGTGTGTGTGTGTGTGTGTGTGTGTGTCTGTGCGCGCGCGCGTTTTCCTTGTTTCAATGCCTTTTCACGTGAGGTGCTTTCATTTGACTCTTAAAGTTGTTTGACCTTATGTACCGTATGCATCACATGTGACAATATTGAAGAGAGCAAAATCGCTCTTAACATCTCATCTATTTTCACTTCTTAAAATGTATGAAAACCAACATGAGTGAGAGAGAGAGAGAGAGAGAGAGAGAGAGAGAGAGAGAGAGAGAGAGACAGAGACAGAGAGACAGACAGACAGACAGACAGACAGAGACAGAGACAGAGAGAAAGATTTTGTCCAAAACAATATGAACTTGCTTGCAACTTGGTGTTTTAAGTCTTAATGTACTCTAATTCAAAAAAGATTTCAATGATATTTAATGCAACCAAAACATGCATGTAGTCATTTATTACAGAAGTTTATGCGCACGTGCGTGCGTGCGTGCACGCGTGTGTGTGCGTGCATGTATGTGTGTGTGTGTGTGTGTGTGTGTGTGTGTGTGTGTGTGTGTGTGTGTGTGTGTGTGTGTGTGTGTGTGCATGTATGTATGTGTGTGTGTGTATGTGTGTGTTGTGTGTGTGTGTGTGTGTGTGTGTGTTGTGTGTGTGTGTGTGTGTGTGTGTGTGTGTGTGCGTGCGTGTGTGTGTGTGTGTGCGTGTGTGCGTGCTTGTATGCTTGTGTGATAAGAAGAAAATGCGTTTCTGACTATCTGAATGGAAACATATGGTGAAAATACTGCAATAAGTCACCAATCTTCAGTCATATTAACCATTAAAATTTTTTTTTGAAGGCTGCTTCCAGACCTATACAGCCCCTCTCTCTCTCTCCTTCTCTCTCTCTCTCTCTCCTCTCTCTCTCTCTCTTCTCTCTCTCTCCTCCTCTCTCTCTCCTCTCTCTCTCTCTCTCTCTCTCTCTCCACACACACATATTCTGTCTCTCCGTCTGTCTGTCTGTCCGTCTGTCATTTTTTTTGTTTGCCTGGTCACTGATTTGTTCATTTAGCAACGAAACTGCTCCAACTTTGTCTTTATTTAGGTTTTGTCTTTCCCAGTAATTTTGCCATTGACCCTTCATACTCAAGATTAGCTAGAGAAAAAACTGTATTGTTTGTCTTTGGAGATTTGCAGAAATACCACATCGTTTGGTTGATCAATGTACGTTCAGGCATATAGTGGGGCTCGTATGTGACACGAGAGAGCCGAATTGTGCACATTCATGTAACAAGTTTCATATTTTGGGATTTAATTTCTTTGATGTTTTAAAGGAAATCTGATACAGGGCCACTTGGAAATAAGTGTAAAATTTGGAGAAATTAAAGCTTAAAACGAGCTCGAAGAGCAGACGATAGATCTCGGGCCAGCTCGACATGTATCGGACAGCAGTGAATGTGTTCGGTTTTGTAAATCAAAATTAAAAATAAATAAGTTTAATTTGGAATTGAATCGCTTTAGACATGAATTAATAAAATATTAACAACTCATATAACAACCAATTTGTATTTTTGATACTCGATTTCATGAAAGGGTCACTCCGCCGTAACAAAATGACAACATGGCTAGCAAGGCATGCAGTTCAGTTCAGTTCAGTTCAGTGGTTTATTTAATGTCTTTTCATCGCCAGATGATATTAGACACTTAAAAAAAAAAAAGACAAATAAAAAACACCCTCCACACTTAACTTATCATCCACATTAGTACTTTCAAACCCACATCTGATATATGCATATTGACATGAGTGTAATAAATACCCTAGCGGTACACAAAGTTGTTGATCTTTATAAAAAAATTTGCAACCTGTGACTGCGAAATAACCATGGCAATTTCAGCAACATATGAACCATATAAGACAGTATTGACATTATCAATGTTATTCATCTGAATACCTTTCTCCTCATAGAGTGGGGTCAACACTGAGCATTCAAAACAAAGATGATGTACAGAAATGTTTTCTCTGCATACACAAGAAATACCATGAGAATATTTAGTGTTCCAAGCATTCAACCTTAATTTATGAATTAATCTAACAATGTGCCTTGGGCACGACGGTAAAGTAGCCATTTTTTTTACTAGAGTTCTGCTTATGCATACATTTTCCCATAATTTGGATTAATTCACAAGAGGATAGATCTATGGGATTGTTTAGTAAATTTTCCGTCTTTCTGTTTGCTCCTTCTTTTGCAAGACTGTCTGCTATTTCATTCCACTTTATACCACAGTGAGATGGGACCCAACAAAAATCAATTCTTATGCCTAGTGTAATGAAACAATGCAGGAGATGTTTTATTTCAAAAAGCAAATCTTTTCTAGCTTTGCAGTCCCAACGCTCTAATGACTGTAAAACTGATTTGGAATCAACACAAAGTAAAATTTGATAGAAAGCAATTGATGTATCATATATGTAAGTCAAAGCCTTCAGTATTGCATATAATTCTGAGGTATAGATTGAAAACCCCTTTCCTACATAATATGATTTCCTGACATTTAAGGTTGGTATTATAAAGCCTGAACCACTGTCAGAGGATTCCATTACCGACCCATCTGTAAAACACTTTTAGATGATTTGGATAGCTGTTTTCTAGATGTTCACGAACTTCAGTTGTTAAAATATTTACATTATCACTTTCTTTACCAAAGTGTATTTGTAATCAAAAGAAGCATTTAGGTGCTCCCAAGGAGGCATTGGAGGTACTGCAGGAAATTCTGGTATAGCAGTAATATCAATATTACAATGTGACATAAAGTCAGATGTGTAGTTTCTAATTGGTTGAATGTAAGATATGTTTTTAGACCTCCTAGGAAAATCTTTACTGGAATCAATCAGTATTTCTTCAGTAACTGAATTTTCAACAGAAAGACTTCTGACAATATATTTGGATACATCTAATATTCGCTTCTCATTTAGAGGTAATATATTTGTTTCTTTACAACATCTATTAGTGTTTGTGTGTACTGGGACTCCCAGGGCTAATTTCATGGCCTTACTATCCAAGCTTTGCAATCTCTTTAAAAGATAATT
Source organism: Conus ventricosus (assembly GCA_018398815.1). NCBI lineage: Eukaryota > Metazoa > Mollusca > Gastropoda > Neogastropoda > Conidae > Conus > Conus ventricosus. Next base: position 55,126,956 of record CM031598.1, on the reverse strand, counting down.
AGGTGCAGAGAAATACACTTCCTGCCCATAAGTCAATTTCGATCGGACTAAAGAGATGTATAGATGTAAAAGGGTATGACAGTCCTGACCCCATGGTTGACAACATATAATTTTAAGAATGTTTAATCTTTTTCTTGTTTTATCAATTAAGTTTTCAATATGTGTTTTCCAGTTCAGCTTAGGAGTTAAAAATACCCCCAGGAACTTAAATTTTTGTTTATATTCCAGAATCTGACCATCCAGCAAAAGTGAGGGTAGAGTCTTTGGTTTCTCACCATTGTTAAACAACATAAGACATGTTTTTTCTCTAGATAGTTCTAATCCATTGTTCTTCATATATGAAGATAAGTTATCCAATTCCTTTAGGAATGTAGATATGGGTATTCCTCAGGGATCAGTTATTGCTCCCATGTTGTTCACAATCCTAATCCATGATCTTCCCAAATCTATGTCAAAAGCAATGCATGTAGTACAATATGCAGATGATATTGCTATTTGGATTAATTGTACATTAAGGAAGCATTCCAATAAAAGAACAATAAATTTTGTACAGAAGATGTAAGGCATGCAGTCAGTTTCAGAGAGATGGTGTTGTGTGCCCTATGAAACTGAGGTCTGGGTTGTTCACAACTGCAGCTGTTGACAATTTAGACCACAACCCATCATCTACCAGCGACAGATGCTTTCCCATGGACTGCCATTTCCCTTTTTCAGCATCCCACTGATACTACTGCTGGAGATGAAAGAAATGTGAAAATGTAGAGTCTCAGCCAAGCAGAAGCTGTCGGTCCCTGACCTGCCAGAATTCTACCGCAGTGTTCCTCCTTTCACCTTAAAACTCCCTGTAAGCCTCCTGATCAAAATGTGCATGCCACGAAGACACAGGCCACTATGTGAAAGCCGTCGAGACTGAAATCAGTGGTTGCAGGTTGTTGAAACAGTGGTCAGTGGAGTAGAAGTGCCAGCACCAAAGTATGTTTCTTGGGGTGCATATCATGCAAGTGAAGAGAAGACAGAAAGGGATCGGACACCTGGGATCAGCAGCCTTCTGCCACTGTTCCATGAGTCATCAAAGTCTCCAGCTATGATGAAGCATGCTATGGAGATCATTACAAAGGCTATCAAGTTTTTGAATCCTGCACAGAATCCTGTCATTGCCTGCGACCAGCCTCTCTTTGCACTTGCCAAACAAATTCAGTGGAGGAATCCTGATTTGGATGGAGAAAACAGAATGACCATCATGTTGGGAGGACTCCACAGCGGATGGCTTTTTTGAAGGCCCTTGGAAGTCTCCTTCGTGACAGTGGCTGGACAGATGTACTTGTACAGGCTGGCGTGACTTCAGTTGGCATCGCAGATTCTTCTTATCAGCTTCTCACGTCACCAGGACTCGGCATGCCCATCAACTAACTGTGTGTGCCCTCTACAGCTGATGAATGCAGCTATGAGCAATATCGTCTCTCATGCCAGGTTCTTGGAGAGGAGATCATGTCTCTGGACGAGTGGAAAGTCGTCATGCTGGAGAACAGTCCAACATTTCACTTCTGGGCATTGATCATGCAATTAGAAGTTCTTCTGTTTGTTTTCATGTCTTCCTGAGAATTGCTGACTTCACTTTGTATCAGCAGACGATCACGAAAATGGTGCCAGGGGTTCTTTGCATTAGACCAGCAGAACTATGCAAGGTGGATGTCTGTGCATGTGAATGACATGAGAATATCAGTGCCACAGAGTCTATTTGCCATGAATTCCACCAAGGCCACTTTGTGCTTCAAAAGACTGGAAGACCATTTTCAAGGCTGGCGCTGGACCATGCGCATGAACAAAACAACGCGATAGTAAAAGGTGATGGTGGGGCCGTTGGCTTGACAGAAAACCAAGCTGCTTTGAGACGATGGATGGTGAGTGGTCCTGAAGTCGCACGCTTGATCCAAGACTTTGAACGGACCCTTACTCCTGATGAGAAAGAGCCTTTAGAGTTAGACCACCATGAGAAAAGTTTGGCCTTCCAGGTGGATTTTGCAGAGAATGTCACCAAGATCTTCATGTGATAAAGGAAGCAGGAAACCATTTGCTGAAAGGAGCAGTGACTTCCTCACTCTACAGAGCACAGAAGTCATCAGCGCATCAACACATGAAGCTATGAAGGCATGTTGGCAACAGGATTGCAGCAGTACCAATCATTCGTGGAAGAGAGGCTCAAGGCAAAGACCAAGAAATTCTCCAACCCTATCAAGCGCAACAACTTGGTTCTTATTGCTGGCACGAAGAAGAAGAGGAAAGGTGTGAGAACTACCAAGTCTCAATCCTTAAAAGGAACAGCAGCCTCTTTTCCAGACTCTATATTGCATGCCAGACCCGCCAGGAGGACTCGACGACTTCTTCAAGCATGAAAACCAGAGCACCCTCCATCACTTTCCTTGAAGGACAACTGAGGCTAGGATTGAAATCAAGCCTGCTGGAATGCCTGGAGCAATTGCCTCCACCTGAGACAGTGTATCCTGAAGCAGACGTTCTCATTTTGGACGGCGCTGCAATCGTTCACATGATTCGGCCCGGGGCAGCAAAGACATTTCAGGCATATGCAGAGGATGTATTTTTGCCCACATCACCCACATGCTGCAAACTGTTTCCTGCTTGGATGTCGTGTGGGATGTCTACAGAACAGATAGTCTGAAGAGCAATGCAAGAGAGGAGAGGGGAAAGGAAGAGAAGACGTGTAACACCGACAAGCTCCATACCATCCAACTGCACACATTCCTCAGAGTTGATGACAACAAAACTGAACTTTTCAAATACCTTGCCCAATGTTTTCATCAAACTGACAACAGACAAGACCATCATCACAACCAGGGTACTATTGCTGTCTCAAATGCCTCTGTTGAGCTTGATGGACTGTCACTTGTACCCATGAGGAAGCCCACAGCAGGATGATGGTACATCTTTCTGATGCTGCAAAGGAAAACAAACATATCCCGCTCCGGACCACTGACACTGATGTTGTCGTCCTTGCTGTTGCTTCTGCATCGCGCCATCCTGAACATGAAGTGTGGGTGGCCATAGGTGTTGGCAAAGACTTCCGGCACATTCCCGCTCACCTTATTGCCAGGGACCTTGGTCCCACCAGATCATCCTGCCTTCCTCTTTTCCACAGTTTTACTGGTTGCGACACTGTGTCGTTTTTCAATGGCATCAGCAAGAAGAAGGCTTGGGAGGTGTGGAATGTGTTTGATGATGTGACTGAAACTTTCCTTCGGGCTGTCAACGCCTCCATGCAGCTTGACGCCTGATGACAGAGCTGTGCTGGAGAGGTTTGTTGTTCTCTTCTACGACAAAGCCCCGTAACTGCCTGGGTGTCAACAGCGCCAGAAAGATATCTGTTCACCAAGAAAGCACGTCAAATCGAAAACATCCCACCAACAAGCCAAGCTCTGCTGCAGCAAATCAAAAGGGGCCCTCTATCAAGGGAGTTACATTTGGGGCCAGCAGAAAATCCTACACCATCACTCCCTAGTCCATCGGAGTGGGGATGGAGAAACAGTGACGGAAAGTGGGAACCTCTTTGGACATCAGCCCTGAAGCATCCCGAGCATGCCGAGAGCTTCTCAAGTGTGCCTGCAAGAAGACATGCAAAACACAACGCTGCAAATGCTGCAAAGCAGGACTACAATGCACTGCCCTCTGCAACTGTGTGTGTGCATCTGCCATAACCCACAAAACTAGGTAAGTAATTTACATTGCTTCAACCTTCTCGCTTTCCTTCAGCTACGTTCAAGCATGTGCTTGGCTTGTATTTATGTGTGGTCATAACGAAATAATACTAAAACAACTATACGAAAACAACAATACAGGCTAATATATTAGATGGGTTTGTATAAGAATTTAAAACTATAAAAGTTCACAAAACTATGTATCTCTGCCAGTTTTGGGGTTGTTGGATCACGTGAACACAAATCAACAGTTTGGTACAGATTTATGTGGCGGCCATTTTGAAATTGTATAAAAATAACCTTTTAAAATCATTTTTTAGGTGGCCCTGTATCAGACTTTGATAAGTACATAAAAATGTGCATCTCTGCAGTTTTGGTGCCTGTAGCATCAACTGAACATGTCAGTAATTTTGCACAATTTCATGTGGCGGCCATTTTGAAATTGTATTAAAAAACCCCATAAAACTAAATTTTTCGTTTTGGCCCTGTATCAGAATTTGATAAGTACATAAAACTGCCTGTCTCTGCCAATTTTGGTGTTTGTTACATGAAATGCACAATTCGACTACATATTAGCCCACTATAGCTTCGCATTTTATTTGTTAAATGTGTGCAACCCAAACCAGTCCCCCCTTCTCCTCTCCTTCTTCACAGTAGTATTCTTTATTCCTAGCAGACTTAGTAGTCACAGTTGATATTTAGATAGGGATTATTTTACTCTTGGAAAAAAGAAGGGATGGTTCCCCTCCTACTGATGATTCGGATTTTTCCCTTGAATTGTAGTCGTTGATTTGGCTCTATGTGACAAAGATGAAAGCTTTTTAGAGATGAATATTCACCTGTCATATAATCTAAAGTGACTTGAATTGCAACTGATAAGCTCCCCCCGCCACCCTCCCCTCCCACTCTTTTCTTGTGTCTAATTAATCTATTTCATTAACGTTTTTTTTCTATCCAGTGACAATTTGACAGGAAATGTTAGATGAAGTTAGAAGACTTAACAAGAAAAAAACAAGCGAAGTAACTTTTGCTTCCGTGCTGACCCAAGTTACATAACTTTGAATTATGCTAATGGAAAACTTATGCGAAAATGAAATACGAGACTGGTTGTTCCTCAGATCATGACTTAAAGGCGCTCACACTCTCATTTTATCTTAGCATCTTTATGAAACATTAGATGACTTAGTTTTCTACTTTTTTTTTCTCCGAACGTCATTACTTAATTCCAAACCCTCATTTCATTTTAACACTGACTAGCAGTCAACACATGATCCTGTAAAAGCTGTTTCATTAGCTGAAAGGGAAATACCAGGAAAAACATGACAAAATGAAGAGAAAAGCCTTGCCATCAGTTCTGTATTGACTGATTTCCAAAATGGGAGGCCTTGATCCCCTCTCGGATTCCCACTGAACGATGCCATTTGGGTTTTCCACTCGCTGAGCTTTTAAGGTCACCTCCCACGCAAACCGATCCAGCTCAGTGTCAGTGATAGCGGATTGAAAAGGTGCTGAGGTTGTGAAAGGTACTTGGCGAATACATTGGATTCCTTCCATTTGGATACTGGACGGGTTGACAGGGAACGATCGATGAAGACGCTCTGTCTCTGTCTCTGTCTGTCTACCCGAATGTCTGTCTGTCTGTCCGTTCGTCTGTCTGTCTGTTTCTCTCTCTCTCTCTCTCTCTCTCTCTCTCTCTCTCCTCATCTCTCTCTCTCTCTCTCTCTCTCTCTCTCTCTCTCTCTCCTCTCTCTCTCTCTCTCTCTCTCTCTTTAGTACAGGCAGGACCGTGTTATTACGAGTTACGAAGAGACAATTCAAAATGAATAATAATTCCTCTGAAAATTTTGTCCAGATTTCTAATGCATAGATTCAGCTTTTTGAGTACAAAGCGGCTCGGGGTATAGAGATGTAATTGAAGAAAGAAGCTGTAGTTTTAAGTGGATTGATTCGATTTAAAATGATAAGGTGTATAGAGGTTGCAGCGTCTGAATAACGGATACTCTGTATATGTAAATTCTGCACTTAGAAGTACCTGCCATGTGTCAGAGCTATGAAAACTAACGAGAAATTACCACGAAATCCATGCAATATGCTCTTTGAGTTCGACTCAATGGACACATTTAGTATGCTATCAAATGTATGTGTGTTTTTATGCAAATCGTGAGTAGTGTATGCATGGAGAAGAGAAAGGAGAAAAAGGAACGAAAAGAAGTTAGTTTTGCACAAACCCTCGACAATGATTGATCGACAGAATATGGCACTCACATAAAAGACATTCTATGAAGCTCCTGGTCTGAGACGTAGAACGTGCAAGTTTGTTTTACATTTAGTGAAAGATAGCTTTTTTTGGCATACAAACATACATCTACGATTTGATTAACTAGATATTGAAACGGAATCTTCAAAATAAATGCGCAAGATATTCGCTTCAAAATTGTACCCTATGATGACCCACTGTGTCCCCTTTGTGAATGATTCTTATAGATCTTCATTTGCGATTCATTTTTAAGAAACTCTACGCTCGTTCACGTATGCTTTATAGTTCTTTTTCCGTATGAATATCACCACATGAGAGTGTGGTCTATGAATAAGTTTTACATGCATATTTCTTGTTAATACTAAAAGGAAACAGTCATTAGATCATAAAGTGTTTGCCTGTATTATTGCAAACGACTTTAAATGCTGCTGCCATTGCAAATGTTCTCGTATAATATTGTTATGGCCCCTTATCGTCATAAACAAACAGACCACCTCTTTCTCCCCCCCCCCCTCTCTCTCTCTCTCTCTCTCCTCTCTCTCGCTCTTTTTCTCTCCTCACACTTCCATGTTCTGTCTATCTGTTAAATTCGAACATTCGATTTGTCTTTTTTCTATCTTCCTTTTCTCTCTCCTTCCATTGGTAGCTGTGATTTGAAATACAAAATATGACGAGGAAACGTAAACAGTGTAATGTTAATAATGTAAATAAATTTTGCTTCTGTGGTGAAAGATAGGAAAATACGTAACTCCAAGTGTATCCTTTTGATAAGATCATGCCAAGGTAAATTAGGTGTTGAGGAAATAATTGGATCACGAATGTTTATGTCCCTTCAATTTGATTTAATCTTGTTTTATACAAACAAAAATGCCGATGATGTGTTTTTCCTTTTCATGTGTTGCCTTTTCCTAATACCACCCTTCACTCTCTTTAACACTGACATAGCAGTTAAACAGATGGTGCTTCAGAATGTGTACTTTAGAAAATGACCATGCGACAGTCTCATTCATATCCAGAGTGAGAAGCCTTGATCATTTCACAAATTCCCAACAAACCAAACTGTTTTTTTATGTGCTGAACTTTTCCCATTACCTGCCGCACACAATTATCGAGTTTAGCATTGGTAACTGACAGCTCGAAAGCAGCAGAGCTTGTGAGAGGTACTTGTCACATGCAATGGATTCCATCCATTTGGTTAATGAACCAGCTGCTGAGGTCAGGGCCCGATGAATATTTGGAAGGACTGAATCTCATCCAGTGGCCATACTTCGTGTCTCTTGGTCACTGTTTAACATTTCCCC
>CM031598.1:55089458-55099458 GCA_018398815.1 Conus ventricosus | reverse complement strand
TGCTGACTGCATTTTATTTTGAGCATTAAGCTTCTCTCTCTCTCTCTCTCTCTCTCTCTCTCTCTCTCTTCTCTCCCTGAAATAACAGCCCTGCAATGGCTCTGCTCGTCGCCCTGGACAATAGTAAACACAAATGAAACTGAACAGATGTCAGTTTTCTTTCCACCTCTACGTTGAAGCGTGCGGTGCATTCGTGTCCGTTTTTAAGATGTCGGCAGTATTGACAGAGTCTTCGTTGGACAGATGCGTGGCAAGCACTAAACTCAGTGGCTGAGTGTGGTACATCTATACATTTCAAATGAGACTTTAATGGTTGCACAAACCAACTGAATTACCACAAAGAAATAAGCATTTTCCTCTGAATGCATTGACCTTAAGTGCTTGTTCATTCGATGTTGACAGAGCCTATGTAACTCTATGCATGTTCAAGGAAGAGGCAGAATTGTTCATGAGTTTAAGAGAAATTTTACAGATGCTAACGGCTCGTAACAGCAATTCAGTAAAGCCATAGTCATCCCCCCAAACTTGAATTTTATTTTTACATCCCCCCCCCCCCCCCTCACCTCTCGCGAAAGTGTATGAAAAACATAAAGGTCAAAATGTGATCTAGAGCGTGTGGAAACAGGTTCGCGAGGTGCGTTTTACTTTTGAATCCCCCCCGGGATAGATCTGGACAGACACCCCCCTCCCCTTCTCACCCCCCCCCCCCGCCCCCCCCCCCACAGACACTTATGACAAGTCTGGGTAGAACTAAGGACCAAGAAAGAGTCGGAGTGGTATTGGTTGGTGAAATGATGGCGAGCAGAGCTGATACTTTCAAGTTCCAGACAGCCTTCACGATCCGCTGTTTAGATGACAGATCAGACAACAGCGAGATTGTCAACACAAATGGAGTGTAAAAGGCTATAGCCTTTTACAAGCACAGAGAGAGGAAAACGACAAGAGGCCACTAAATCCCCAAAAGACTCCCACTTGTAGATTTTCTTCCGCTTTTATTTGTCGGTTGATCTTTTGTTTTTCATATGTAGCTATCAAAACATTTTTAGGGCCATCTGTTGGCTAAGGCTGAGTATCAGAGAAGTCTGTCATCATGAATTCATATATATATATATATATATATATATATATATATATATATAATATATATATAATATATATATATATATATATATATATAATATATATATATATATATATATATATAGGTCCACCCTGATGACCCAGAACTTCCTTTTTTAAACATTGTCCCAGTTGAATCAGTACAAGAGAAAGACAAATTACTCTGTCGTGAACAGTATTGGATTTGTCACATAGGTACAATTTTTAATGGGCTGAATTCTCGAACTGACGTAAAAACTGCCAGGAGGAATTCGTGATATCAAATTTGTGATGTGATATGCACCCGGATGGTCAGTTTTCTAATACTGTTTTAGTGGGACATGTACATTTATGGCAGTATGTGAGTGGGGGAGCTCGTGGTGTGGGTGTCTATGCTAGTTGGTGAGTGTATGTGTGTGTGTGCGTGTGTGTGTTGGGGAGGGGTGGTGGTGGTGATTTTTTAAGAGATGATAACTTACCCTTGTATCCACCTCTGTTTCCTCCTTGAGCTCTCTGCGATCGTAGAGCAGTTTTTTATCCCATAAGAGCATCGTCTTACGACAGAAGTGATTTTACCAGAAAAAAGCGTCTTAAAACCCCCCCCCTCTACTCCTCATGTACATGCATGCCTGTGCGTGGACGTGCGTGCGTGCGAGTTTGCGCACTCACGCGCGCACACTCACTCATTCGCGTTCAGGAGCGCGCGCGCTCCCAAGCGCATGCACACACATACGCACTTTGCCTTCTCTGATTACAGGTATGTACCATCTTTTTGATTACTCTTTTCCACAGGAAAAGAAGCATGATCTACCCCAGTGTGTGTGTGTGTGTGTGTGTGTGTGTGTGTGTGTGTGTGTGGTGCGTGCGTGCGTGAGTGCGTGCGTGCGTGCGTGCGTGCGTGCGTGCGTGTGTGCGTGCATGTGTGTGTGTGTGTGTGTGTGTGTGTGTGGTGTGAGTGTAATATATATATATATATATATATATATATATATATATATATATATATATTATATATATATTATATATATGTGTGTGTGTGTGTGTGTGTGTGTGTGTGTGTGTGTGTGTGTGTGTGTGTGTGTGTGTGTGTGTGTGTGTGTGTGTGTGTGGTGTGTGTGTGCCAGCATTTTGTCTATACATGACTTTTGTTTGCCATTGCTTTTTTTTTTTTTAATTTAGGGGTAAATATCGAGCAGGACCGCTGATTCCCTCAGCACCAGTCTAGTTATATCTACCGCAATGGTCCACTTCAAGGATAAATCACAACTGGTCCGTTTGACGAAAGGGACAAACAAATAACAAGACAAAACACAACGCGTTTCGACCTCCTTGGTCTTCTTCAGGCAAGATAAACAACGTTGAGGACGATGCAAAAGAAGAACGATCAATCACTTGTCTTCTCAGATTGGGAGCAAGATGGTGGTGAGTTCGGCCCAATAGTTGCAATTTCTCTTTAGAATTATCACAGTTTTCGCCTGCAGTCGTCTCACTTTGAAACTGCCTTAACAATGTCTATAGATCAGCTGATGTGCTATGGATGCTTTTTTAAAAGACGCATCTGTAGTGTTAGCGTTTGTTTGTTTGTTTGCTTTTTTCAGCACTAACTTTTCTCTCCTCTCTCTCTCTCCCTCTCTCTCTCATCTCTCTCTCTCTCTCCTCTCTCTCTCCTCCTCTCTCTCTCTCTCTCTATGTTGCAACAGCCCTAAAATGGGACCCATTCGTTGCCCGGACAATTCTAACTACAAGTGAATCTAAACAGGTGTCAGGTTTTGTTTTCCACCTTTTTGTAGACACGTGTAGTGCATTCATGTCAATTTTTCAATTTTTACAATGTCGGAGTTTTCATAGGACAGATGTAGTGGCAGTTTACTAAGTTGAGAGGTCAATGTGCTACATCAATAGGTGCGTAGGCGTAAAGTGAAAGAGAGAGAAAATACACTACTTTTAAATTAGGTTTCATTGGCTACACAAACTAGCTGGTTTCCCTCAAAGAAAGTAAACGTTTTCCAAGACACACTAATCTTAAGAGCTTGTTGATCTTAGTTTCGACAAACAAAACCTTAGAAACTCTGTTAGTGTTCAAGGAAGAGGCAGAATTGTTAACAAATGTAAAGAAATTATAAAGATCTTAATGGTCGGTAACTACAATTGAATTAATCCACAGATAGAAAACCCGAACTTGTTTGTTTTCTGTTCTCTTTTATATCTTATTCATTTATTTGTTCTGGGTTTTGACATCACTCCACCGACCTCCAGCTATAAGGTATGGACGACATAATGGTCTTGATCTGATCTGGACCGCGTGAAAACAGCTTAGTGAGGCGCATTTTCCTTTTAACACCCCCCCCCCCCCCCCCCAGATACGTCTGACTAGCCCCCCCCCCCCCCTACTCTCCTTCGTACACTCCATAGACACTTCGAACAGGCCAGGGTAGAACAAAGGATCAAAGAAGAATCTGAGTGGCATTGGTTGGTGAAATGATGGCGAACAGAGCTGATGCTAGGAAGTTCCAGACAGCTTTCAAGATTGCCGTGGGCCTGACTAATCAGACAACAGCAAGATTACCCACAGAAATGGAGTGTCAAAGGCTACAGCCTTTTATCAACACAAAGAGACAAAGGCGCCAGAATGCCATTGAACCCGCACAAGATTTCATTTCTCGGTTCTCTCCCACCATAAATTTTTTTTCTTGGCTGATTACTTTGTCTCTTGTGTCGCAACCAACTCATTTTTTAGGGCCGTCTGTTGGCTTAGACTGGGCATCAGAGACGTTTGTGCATAGGGATTCTGAGAAATAAACATATCGTTTAAAGCCGTTTATTTTCTGCAATTCGGCCATGTTTACCAATCTAACAGTACTGCTTATTTTCAACAATGCTCAGTGGCCAGTCCTGACACGACGATATTGCTTTGCTAGATTTCAGGCGCGTGCTATTCGTTTGGAATACCTCTTTTCACAGGAATAGAAAGGTATTGATCTAAAGGTGTGTGGTGTTTTGTGTGTTTTGTGTGTGTGTGGTGTGGGTGTTTGTGGGGTGTGTGTGTGTGTTGTGTGTGTGTTGTTTGCGTGCGTGGTGCGTGCGGCTGCGTGGTACGGCGGGGCGTGCTGCGGCGTGCGGCGTGCGCGTGGGGGTGGTTGTGGTGGGGTGGTGGTGGTGGTGCTGCGTGCGGGGGGGGGGGGGGGGGGGGTGGGGTTGGGTGGGGGGGGGGTGGTGGGGGAATATTTAAAAAAGAAAAAACATACATCACAAGAGGACACACAGAAGAGAGAGAGGAGGAGAGAGAGAGAGAAAAAGAGAAGGGGGAGAGAGAGAAAAAGGAGGAGAAGAGAGAGAGTAAAACAACCACCATTCTTCATCTTTTTTTCGTTCAAAAAAAGAGTAAAAAAAATGAAAAAATAGGGGGAAACGGGTCTGAATAAAAAAGGGGAAAAAAACGAAAAGTCGGGGAACACTTAAAGGCCGATGGCTCTGCTTTTTAAAAGCCCCCTAAAACCCATTTGTTCTCCCAACCCCTCTAGTCATGTTCAGATAGACCAGCTGCACTTGTGCCCATTTTGGGACTGAATCCTTTTCTTCACGTTTCAGGGGGCCAAGTGTGGGGGTTAAGGGTAGGGGTAGTAGCTTCCGTGGGCATGCTGACCATAAATAACAATTCCGACCTAAGATTTTATACCTGCCGGGCTGTCGCCCCCCCCAGGGCGTCGCCCGGGGGCTTAAAGACCATACGGAGTGGCAATCTCTGTCAAAATTTCACTCTGTATTTTGGGCATGGTTTTTTGGGGGCGCCCCCTTTCTGGGGCCCCCTTTTTGCGCGCACTGCATTTGTCTGTCCAATCTGCAGCGGTTTTTAAAGTGCTTTGGGGTCGCTGCAGCTCCTCCCGGCTCGTTTTGTTCTCAAGCGCCTTGGGTTTTTCTTTTTGCAAACGCTTTGTATCTCTCTGTGGGGGCCATGCTTCTCTGTCCGCAGAAAGCTCCCATAGAGGATTTTTTTTGGGATGCGACAACCCCTCCTGCGACGAACAGGGCCCAGCCAACGCAGCCGACTCTGTCTCGAGGGATACATGGTAGGGGGGCCCAAACGCGAGACGGGACTTCTTTTGGGTTAAAGCCCAAACCCCGAAAAAATGAGCCATGAACCATAATTGTCCGGGGAAGGGGCGTCTCCAAGGGGCACGGAAAAACCCTTTGGGGGGGGTTTTTTTTCCATCTCACCTAGTTTTTTTTTAAAAAAAAATTTTTCTACATTCTGGTTCGTGTATTTCCCTTCACTCTGGCGTCGTTTCCTCTTTTTTTCCCTTTTTCCCGTTTTCTTCTTTTCTCCCTCTCTCTCTCTCTCTCTCTCTCTCCTCTCTCCTCCTCTCCCTCTCTCTTTTCCTTCTATCTCTCTCTCTCTCCGCTCTCTCTCTCCTCTCTCTCTCCTCTCCCCTCTCTCCTCCTCTTTTCCCTCTCTCTCTCTCCTCTCCTTCAGTGCACCGCCCCCTTCAGAAGGAAAACCCTGTAGCTGATTGGGGGGGAAAAGGGGGGGGGGGTCGAGGGGGGGAGGGAAGGGGTAAAAGCATAACTGGGATGTGCAGGGGAAGACTGAGTGGGTGGGTTTCATTGATGGGATGGAGGGGGGAATGAAAAAGGGGAAGGTTTTGTTGTGTGTTGTTGTGTGTGTGGGTGGGGCGTGCGTGCGTGCGTGGTGGGCGTGCGTGCGTCTGCGGGGGCGGGGCTGCGTGCGTGCGCGGCGCGCGTCGTGCGTGTGTTGGGTGTGTGCGGGCGTGGTGGGGCGCGGGGTGTGTTGTGTGTGGTGTGTGGTGTGGTGTGTTGGGGGTGGGTTTTGGGGTTGTGTGTGTGTGGGCGGAGGTGCAGCCACATAGAAAGTTTTGTTCGATAAACCGCTGCAACACCCTGGAGGGGGAGCCTTTTGGGCGAGGGAAAAAGAATTTCCGCGCTGAAAGAAAGAAAGGGCACATTTTTTTAAATAAATGGCCCCCCAACTTCAATCCCCCTTAGTCTTCTTGCACTTCACCCAAATGTTTTTAAAAAAAAAAAAATGGGGGCCGGATCTCCATCAGGTTTGTTTGGAAATAACCGGGGGATGGGGTGATTTGTTGCATTTGATTATTCCCGGGGTTTGGCTTAAAAAAAAGGGCTGCGAACACACAGACAGACACACAGACACGACACACAGGCACGCACACATCACACACACACAGACACACAGACACACAGACACACAGACAGAAAAACACACACACACACACACACACACACCGGGCGCCCCCCGGGGCCCCCAAAAGCACCCCCGCACCCCACGCACGAGCCGCCGCAGAGAGCACGCAGAACGCACGAAAAGCCCCGAAAGCACAAAAGCAAAACCTCCCGGCCTTTTTTTTCTTGCTTTTGTCCCCCCCCATTTTCCCCTTCTTTTTTTTTTCCCTCCTTTTTCCTTTTTTTCTTCTTTTTTTTTCTGTTTGTGGGGGGGGGGGGGGGGGGGGGGGGGGGGGGCGGTGGGGTGGGTTTTGAAAAAAAGAAAATCCTGCTGGGTTTTGAATGACAAAAACAACAAAGAATACCGAAAACCTTCAAAGTCCAACTTCGAAACAGGGGGAAAGGAGGCAGAATTTTCCGAAAAGGGTTTTTTTTTTTGGGGGGGGATATTTTAGGGGAAAGGGGGAGAGAGAGAGAGAGAGGAAAGAGAGAGAGAGGAAGAGAGAGAAGAGGGGAGAGAAAGGAGAGAGAAAGAGGGGAGGGAGAGAGAGAGAGACGGGGGGAAAAGAGAAAGAAGTGAGAGGGGAAGAGGGAGGGGAGAGAGGAGAAAAAGGGGGGAGAGAGAAAAGAGAAGTGTGTGTGTTGTGGTTTGGTTGCTTTTGCTTGCTTTTGCGTTCTTGCGTTGCGTTGGTTGCTTTTGCTTGTGTGTGTTGGTTGTGTTTCTTTTTCTTTTTCTTCTTTTCTTCTTCTTCTCTTCTTCTTCTTTTTTTTCGGGAACACTCCACATGCTTTCAAAACGAAATGTTTGAATTCTATTAGTTATCACCTTTTACATGAAGGGACCGTGAATTTACTTCCCCCAACGGGAAACAATAACTAAAATTCATAAAAAATCATGAACCTGAAAAAAAAAATCATATCGTTGACAGTACATAACTTCGTATAGTTTAAAAGCAGCAAATTTGGTAAAACGATAATTTTCCCAAAATCTGTGAAAAATTCATTGCCATAAAGAAGAGTAAGTGACCGCAATCGGGTGTAACCCGGCAATGTGTGCCTACTGGCACAGTTTAAATTCGTCGTCGACGCACGTTGATGCCTGGAACACCTGCATACCCCGCTTGACGCCCTACTGATTGGAAAGAAGCGGAATTTGAAATGCAAGGCAAAACCCCCATCCACAGTACTGAGAAGTTTTTTATATTTTTTTCTCTGTGTCTGTCTCTGTCTCTGTCCGTCCCCTCTCTCTCTCTCCTCTCTCCCTCCTCCCTCTCTCTCTCTCACTCTGCTCTCTCTCTCTCTCTCTCTCTCCTCTCACAACCCCACACCCACACACACACCACACACACAACCCCACACACACAACCCCACACACACCACACAAACCCCACCACACACACCACACACACACCTAATTTTCAGTTTTTTTCTTTTTTTTTCTTTTCTCATGTAAAATAAAGACTTGTACCCCCTTGACAAAAAGGGTATTCCAATGTCAAAAAAAAAGTCAGTTCATCTCTCTCTCTCCCTCTTTCTCTCTCCTCTCTCTCTCTCTCTCTCTCCTCTCTCTCTCTCTCTCTCTCTCTGTGTCACCCTCTCTCTCTCTCTCTCTCTCCTCCTCTCTCTCTCTCTGTTGTGCTTCCCCCCCCCTCTCTCTCTGTGTGGGTGTGATTAAACTTTTCTCTCTCTCCCTCTTCTCTCCCCTTTTCTCTTCCTCTCTCTCCTCTCTCTCTCTCTCCTGGCTGTCTGCTGTCTGTCCTCCCCCTCCCTCCCCCCTCTCCTCTCCCTCCCGTCTCTCTCCCCTCTCTTCTCTCTCCCCCCTCTCTCTCTCCTCTCTCTCTCTTCCCTCTCTCCCCTCCTCTTCTCTCTCTTCTCTCTCCCCTCTTTGTGTGGTGTGTGTTGGTGGGTGTGGTGGTGTTGTGGGGTGGTGGGGGTGGGGGTGGGGGTGTGTTTGGGTGTGTAGTTGTGCAATTGGACCCTCCCCCCCCCTCTCCCCTTTTCCCTCTCTCCTTCTTCTCTCTTTCTCTCTCTCTTTCTCTCTCTCTTTCCACTCTCTCTCTCTTCGACCCCCCCTTTATCTGCCCTTTTTCATCAGTCTACAAACCTTTTTCCTAAGAGGACATTTAAAAAAAAAAAAACAAAAAAAAAAATTTCTCTAAAAACCCGGGGAGTTTTGCAAGTAGACACAGATCTACTACACCCCCGAACTCATGGTTTCTAGTCGTCGCGGACCAATTACCCCGATGCTACTGCATGGAATTCCCCCTTTTTCTGATAACTTTTATGCTTCCTTTTTTTTTTACTGGCCCCATGTTTCCCACCTATCCAACTCGGCTCATTTGCTTTTCCCCCCCCCCCCCCCCCCCCCCCCCCCCCCCTGTTTTCCCCCCTTCACCTTTTTTTTATTCTCAATGTGGTGTCAGTCCCCACTGTCTGGGGACCCGTCTTTTTAATCTGCCAGTCTATCTGTCTGTCTGTTTGTTCGTCTGTCGGTTTGTCTGTCTCTGTCTGTCTCTGTCACTTTGTCTCTGTCTCCGTCTGTCTCTGTCTGTATGTTTCCGTCTCTGTCTGTGTCTGTCTGTGTCGTCTGTCTGTCTGTCTGTCTGTCTTCTGTCTGTCTGTCTGTCTGTCTGTCTCTCTCTCTCTCTCTCTCTCTCTCTCTCTCTCTCTCTCTCTCTCTCTCTCTCTCTCCCTCTCCCTGCCTCTCTCTCTCTCTCCAATCTGTATATACGTGTTCGCGTGCATTCGTGCGTGTACGTGCGTGCGTGGCCTAATGTATGCGCGCGCGCGCGCGCGCGCGTATGTGTGTTGTGTGTGTGTGTGTGTGTGTGTGTGTGTGTGTGTGTGTGTATGTGTGTGTGTGTGTGTTTAAGTGAGTGTGTGTGTGTTTATGTGAGTGTGTGTGTGTGGTGTGTGTGCGTGTGTGTGTGTGTGTGTGTGTGTGTGTGTGTGTGTGTGTGTGTGTGTGTGTGTGTGTGTGTGTGTGTGTGTGTGTGTGTGTGTGTGTGTGTGTGTGTGGTGTATGTGTGCGCGCGCGCGCGGGTGTAATTGTGTGTCAATGTGTGTGTGTGTGTGTGTGTGTGTGTGTGTGTGTGTGTGTGTGTGTGTGTGTGTGTGTGTGTGTGTGTGTGTGTGTGTGTGTGTGTGTGCGTGTGTGTGTGTGCGTGTGTGTGTGTGTTGTGCATGTGTGGTGCATGCGTGCATGCGCACATGCGTGCGTCTGTGTGTGTGTGTATGTATGTATGTGTGTGCGTGCGTGTGTGTGTGTATTGTGTGTTGTGTGTGTGTGTGTGTGTGTGTGTGTGGTGTGTGTGTGTGTGTGTGTGTGTGTGTGTGTGTGTGTGTGTGTGTGTGTGTGTGTGCTTGCGTCCGTGCGTGCGTGTGTGTGTTGCGCGCGCGCATTGATATAATAGGTTGCAATTCTCTACAGATATTAAAAACATCGTGTACCGAATAGTGTTCCTTTGTTTATTCATGTTTCCATTAATCATAATAGTTTTTCTTCCTTCTAATGAACGGAATAATGTATTTCTTCTGTGATCTATTATGCCCTCCGTTAGCAGTGGTCTCAGTAAACAATAACTGTCCAGTGTGCTGTGCACATTTGTCCATATAGCCATGACATGCATTTGGTTTTGGGCTACATTTAGTTTTTAAAAATTTTTTGTCACTTTTCTGTAATCTTTGTGTGCAAAATCAAGAC
>CM031598.1:55085882-55089358 GCA_018398815.1 Conus ventricosus | reverse complement strand
TGACCGAGTGGTCAGTAGACTCGTATGTGCATGCATCGGGTGTGGGTGCAGCCCATGCCCACCGCCGTCTCTACTCCGTGTGGGTATGGAGAGGTTGTCCGTGAGGTCAGCAACAAGCTAGCATGTAAAAGGCTTCAGAGTTCGTCGGGACGACAAATTGTGTTCTTCTGTTATGTGAGAGTCCCTGGAAGGACTCCACGAACTGCTTCCGTGAGCGGCTTCGTTTTCCGTCGAGTGAAGTAATTTGTAGGTTTGTGTATTCTGCTGTTTGTTTACTTCTTTTTCAAAAAACAATTCGGTCATTGTTTTTTTTCTTGAGGAGGGGGAGTATTGTGACGTCAACGTAAATTATGACGTCAACTTAAAATGACATAGGTAACTACATGACGAAAAGAATAATATGAGACAAGAGAAGGGAGCAAGAACTAACGGCCGAGGATTTGGTGTCCAGCCTAATTTATTTGTTTAATCATCGTTTTTCTCCGTAGTGTTACTATGTGGAGAGGCTGACTTTCAAGTCAATAGTGCATCGATGTTCACTGTGTATGTGGGATACTTTGATGACGGTACCAGCGGAATATGAAGCAGGAAATGTATTTGTTATAAAATTGTTGTGAATGCTGTGTCGCCGAGAGTGACTTAAAACTCCTATAAGAATATTTATGTGCTCTAATTGTACCACCGCATGTGTGTCGGTGGGCTGAATTTATTGATGTGAACATTGTAGTGTGAATACACGGAGAAGTTAATATTTGTTTTAGATCAAACGGTACGTCGAATCGAAGTTTATTGTGTTCCATGGGACTTTGGTGAAATTGTGTTCTCCGGGGATTCAATATTGATTGCTGTACTTTGTGAATCTGCGGTTCTTCTATGGTTTACTGTGCTTTATGAATCTGCGGTTCTTCATCTGTGGATTGCTGTGTTTTTATGAATCTGCGGTTCTTCTTCTATGGTTTACTGTGCTTTATGAATCTTCAGTTCTTCATCTGTGGATTGCTGTGCTTTATGAATCTACGGTTCTTCTTCTGTGGATTGTTGTGCCTTGTAAATTTGCGGTTCTTCTTCTGATAGTTCGACGTAATATATTGTGCTTGCTGTGTTGAGACCCTGTTTCTTCTTCATCGCTTGTGTTTTGTGAACGGCTGTGTTTACCGTGTGGGGACCTTGGTTATCCTTCTTCGTCTTATTTTAATGCTGTAGACTGTGGCGTGGGTACTGTGGAACTGAATACGTTGATTATATATGTGAGACACTGTGGACGGCGCCGGCGAGATCTGTGAGTGATATCACGATATGTAATATGAAATCTGATGATTGAGTTTCTATGTATTTATATCTTGATCTATATGCTGTGTAGTGACATGTATTAATTTGTACCAATTCACATGAATGTATGTTTTGATGGTTCAGGCAGCATAATTATAAAGAAAAGAAATCAAACTCGTGTGTTGCCTGGCTATCCATGTACGTATGGTGTGGGTGTGTGTAGGGAATAATTATTACACGCATCCAAACTTTTGAGAGCGAGAGTCAGACAACAAAATACGCACCGCACACCATCCGTAACAGCCATACAAAAGAATGCTACAACAATGGTTATGGCAGTCATACTATAGAACATTATGAAGTTGCTAGTTTTTAAAAAAATGTTATTAACCATCAAACAAGAAAAAAGAAAACCACACACACAACGAAAAAATGCGTATAGCGTTAAATTAAACGAGCAAGACTCTCCCTAACATTACTAGACTCTAAAACTGATCTAATTTCTTTCCATCTTTGGCAGCAGAGAACGCTTTGTATCCAATCTTCTTCAGGTACTTAGCATCACTGATACATTAATAGCAGGAATTACATATATACATTTATATATAAAACGAGATACGTTGAAATTGGCTATACCTTATATAACCTTGTCATTATACACGTGTACTGCATATACTAAGGCTGTAGCCAAATGTACCTGGATGTGTGCCTTTTTGGGTAGTCAGAATGAGAGACGTGGTAATGGGGCCATTGCAGAGACATTGTTGAGAAAAGAGACCTCGAGGTTTTCTGTGGTTTCCATCTGGTTTGAAATTCTGTCGGCTGACACTTCCAACAAAACGTCAGGCTCTTTTTTTACATTCTGGTTAGACTTTTTTGCCGATGTAATCATGGACATCATAAGGTTACTTCATCTTGTATGCTGGTGACACTTTGACACAGGTAGGGACACAGTGTAATTTGGATGTTGCACAATATTCACAGAGAGAGAGAGAGAGAGAGAGAGAGAGAGAGAGAGAGAGAGAGAGAGAGAGAGAGAGGCAGTCACCATTACTATCTCAACGTTTTCTAGTCTATCAAGAGCGAGGTCTTCTTCCTGTTCTAATTCACAATACAACAACGGTGCACGCGCTTCCCTTGTTGCTGTTTACGAGGGCTTACGGGCGAAACGATGGAGTCAAGCGTCACTGATTGCTGACAGAAAAGCAGCGGCGCGGAAGTTGTGAGTCGTACATAGGGCACGCAAGGAATCACTTCCATTTGGGCGATGGCACGGAATGATAGTACGTGTTGTGCGCGATGGATGAAGTTTCAGAGACTGACTTTCATCAAGGCCAGTGTCAGAGAACTCAGTTTAGTTCAAAATACCATTATTCATCACTTAAAAGACCATTGTTTGACTATTCTAAATTTAAAACTGACAGTACCACTGTATGGCTATTTTAAATTTAAAACTGACAGCTTTTTAGTAGAAAATGGCACAAATAAAAACGTGATGCACACATTTTACGTTGGCAAACGTGATGTACCCTTTCAGATTCACGCATAAGCACAGATTTTTACAGTCATAATATCGAGTTCAGTTGTCATAAGGTAACTTGAATGGAAAGGAACATATTTTACAAAAAGCTCATTAGTGCTTCGTTTAACCCTTAATTAAACACGTACAATATTGTCCATATGATTTGGGTTTTCATTATTGTAAGTAGTATATTGTATATTTTTGCAGAATGTGCGATTATCACATTTGTCATTTCACCTTTCTAGCAAGGTCCTTATCTTAATCTCTGAACCTGTGTAGACTTGTATGAACAGAAACGAATTTCTTGAATCTTGGTGGTATCTCTGTCTCTCTGTCTCTGTCTCTGTCTCCGTCACTGTCTCTCTCTCTCTCTCTCTCTCTCTCTCTCTCTCTCTCCTCTCCTCTCTCTCTCTCTCTCCTCTCTCTCTCTCTCTCTCTCTCAATCTCTCTGCCTCCTTCCCACCCCTCGACCTTTTCTGCAATTCAAACACACTTGTCCTCTGATTCCTCATTTTGACAAGCAGCCGTACACTAAAAATGATCGTGGCTGTGTCGAGTGAACTAAGAAACTTAACCGATTGGTAAAAGAACTGCATTGTTTGATTTTAGAACAAGTGTGAAAATGGAATGATCGATGGTACACCCAGACATCGCCACAAGTACTGTTGGTTCACTCCGGACTCCA
>CM031598.1:55060882-55080882 GCA_018398815.1 Conus ventricosus | reverse complement strand
ATGTGTGTGTGTGTGTGTGTGTGTGTGTGTGTGTGTGTGTGTGTGTGTGTGTGTGTGTGTGTGTGTATGTGTGTGTGTGTGTGTGTGTGTGTGTGTGTGTGTGTGTGTGTGTGTGTGTGTGTTTGCTTGAATGCCTTTTCACATAAGGTGCTTTCAGGTGACTCTTACTGTTGTTTGACGTTATGTATCATACATTTTATCAGATGTAACAGGTTTGAAGTGAGGAAACGTTCTTAACATTTCAATCATTTTCATTTCCCAAACTTCATGAAAACAAACAAGAGAGACAGAGAGAGAGAGAGAGAGAGAGAAGAGGAGAGAGAGAGAGAGAGAGAGAGAGAGAGAGAGAGAGAGAGAGAGAGTGAGTGAAGAGAGAGAGAGAGAGAGAGAGAGAGAGAGAGAGAGAGAGAGAGAGAGAGAGAGAGAGATGAATAAGAATGGAAAAGGGCTGGGCAAATGGTTTTGGAAACAATGTTTTTTTTTGTTTGTGTCTTGTGCTTGTGTTGTTTTTCTTTCTTTTCTTTTTATTTGTTTGTTCGGGGCGTTTGGGACTGAATGCGAGTGTTACCATATGTATTTGCAAACCTTATCAGTCCAACAAAATTAAACATTTGGAAGTCCATTTCTTTGCTCAATACAATAAACGAAGTAGGTTCTACTTGTGCAGCATATGAAGAGAAAAGGGTGACACTGGTTAGTGAAAACCAAACACGAATTATTCTGCACAGGTGCACCAAACATAACTCTAAACCAATATACGACACGATAATCGATTGAACTCAAATGATTTCATCCTCTGATAAATTTGTACCTTGATAGAGCGTTTTCTTAACTAGACTGGAAATTAATGTAAAAACTGAAGGAAGCATCTGGATTTGGATTTGGCAATGACACAAGTATTTAAGCAGAAAATGCTTCTTTTTATAAACATCAACCACTGTTAATTGTAAAAGGCCATTTGACATTAGAGTTTACTGTTGAGAATGGTTGTGGACAGGGGCACTGAATTTTATCGGATCTTTTAATATGTAATGTTGACATAGGAAAATGAATTGGAATAGATATCTTATTAAACAAATGAGGCACAGGACAGCCCATTTTGCAGGTAACACATAATTTACAAATACTGGAGATAGAAAATCATCTAAAAATCATTTAATGTCCCTTGCGAGTATGGAAACATAATTGGGTTATTTTGAAGTAAGAAAAAATCTGGCATACACATGAAAAAGTCTCTATTACGATGCTTACAACCACATGTGACGTGATGTGATGTAATGTGATGAACGCGCGCGTGCGTGTGCGTGCGTCCTCTCTCTCTCTCTCTCTCTCTCTCTCTCTTCTCTCTCTCTCTCTCACTCTTCTCTCTCTCTCTTTCTCTCTCTCTCTCTCTCTCTCTCTCTCTCTCTCTCTCTCTCTCTCTGTATGTGTGTGTGTGTGTGTGTGTGTGTGTGGGTGGGTGGGTGGGTGGGTGCGTGGGTGGGTGTGTTATGAGAGGGAAAGGCCTTACGTTCGTTGATTCTGATTCTCTGAAGGGAAATATGTGCTGAAAATATTGAGAGACGTTACTACTTTTCAAGTACATCAGCAATTGAAAATTCTTTATTGATAGACTGCATTCAAACTTATCCTACGCCTCTCTCTCTCTCTCTCTCTCTCTCTCTCTCTCTCTCTCTCTCTCTCTCTCTCTCTCTCTCTCTCTCTCTCTCTCCAAATTCTGATGTCCAGTTAGCCTGTTTTATAACATTTTGCTTCCCACAGTGATCAATTTTGAAAGTAAATGTTAAACAAATCTAGAGAATTTAAACTCTTGTAAGCAAGCGAAGTAAATCTTACTACCATGCTAAACCAATTCAAGATAAATAACTCTGAATTTATACTAATGCCAAACGTATGCCAAAGTGAAATGGGAGACAGGTTGTTCCTCGGATCATGAATTTTTTTTGCGCTCACGTTCTCATTTGATATTAATATCTTTATGAAATATTAGTTGACTTAAAATTCCACCTGTCTTCTGAACGTCATTTCTTTATTCTAAACCCTCTTTTCATTCAGGACTGAACAGCAGTCAGCATATGATTCTTCGGAAAGCTGCTTCATCAGCTGAAGGGAAGCACAAAGAAAAACATGGCAAAAAAGAAGAAGTTTTTCCATCAACTCTGTATCAACTGATTTCTAAATTGTGAGGTCTTGATCCTCTCTTTGATTCCCACTAAACGATGCCATTTTGGGTTTTCCACCCGCTGAACTTTTTATACCATCTCCCACTCAGAAGGATCGAGCTCAGTGTCAGTGATAGCGGATTGAGAAGGAGCTGAGGCTTTGAGAGGTACTTGACGAATACATTGGATGCCTTCCATGTTGGATAATGAACAGGCTGAGGGAGAACGATCATTGAAGACTCCCTGTCTGTGTGTCTGTGTGTTTGTGTGTCTGTCTGTCTGTCTGTCTCTCTAACGTACGCAGAACCATGCCGTAATGTGTCATGAAGAAATTATTTGAAATGAACAATAATTCCTAGAAGAATTTTGCCCTGATTTCTATTGCATTGGCACAAAATGGTTCAGAAGAATAGGATTCAGATTAAAAGAAACGAAGAAGCTATTGCTCATTGTGAGCTGGTTCGTTGGATTTCAAATGGTAACGGGTGTAGAAGTTACAGCATCTGATGATCTAATTTATTGGCAAAAGCGAACATATGTACTGTATATGTAAATTCTGCCTTTGCAAGTACCTGCAATGAGTCGAAGCTATGAACAATAACGAAACATTACCACGAAAACCTTACAATATGCTTTTTTAATTCGACTTAATGGACACACTTTGTAAGCTATCAATTGGACGTGTATTTATGCAAATAGTGAGTATGTGTGCATGGAGAAGGAAAAAAAAAACAGAGAAAAAAGAAAGAGAAGTTAGGCTTTGTACAACCTTTGATTAAGCTTCATCGACAGAAAATGGCACTCGTATGAAAGTTTTGTTTGTATCAAGCAGCTGGTCTGAAATGTATAGCGTGTATAGTTTTCTTGGTTTTTTTTTACATTTTTCAAGAAATAGCTTTTGTCGCATATAGACATACATCTACGATTTGCTTTAATTAGTGGAAATAAACGTACATGGTAATCGTTGCAAAAATGCATCAATGATGACCCTGTGGGTCCTCTTTGTAAATGATCAAGAGACGATGAAGTTCATATTGTTTTGCGGCGTTCATTCTTATTTTAAAGAAATTCTACACTACACGAAAAAGAAACAATGGATCATAAGCGTTTGAATGTGATGTTTGTAAGGACTCTAAATGCTGTTACAATTATTCTCGTATATACATAGTATATGGTTGTTATGGCCACTTATGTTCCAAATCGAACAAGCGATCTCTCTCTCTCTCTCTCTCCTCTCTCTCTCTCTCTCTCTCTCTCTCTCTTCTCTCTCTCTCTCTCTCTCTCTCTCTCTCTCTCCTCTGTTTACTGATTACATCGCATCGTCTGATTTTATATTTCAATTCACAGCTACCAATGGCAGGAGAGAAAAAAAAGAAAGATAGAAAAAGGACTGATCAAACTTTTGAATTCAAGGCAAAGACGGAAATGGGAGTTGGGAAAAACAACATGGAGAGAGAGAGAGAGAGAGAGAGAGAGAGAGAGAGAGAGAGAGAGAGAGAGAGAGAGATTGGTATAGAAAGACAGAATGCTTTCTTCAGAAACGGCATCGTTTAGGAGAGTTCATGGACACACACACACACACACACACACACACACACACACACACACACGCGCACGCACGCACGCACGCGCACGCACGCACGCACGCACGCACGCACGCGCGCGCGCGCGCGCGCACGCACGCACGCACGCACGCACGCACGCACGCACGCACGCACGCACGCACGCACGCACGCACGCACGCACACACACACACACACACACACACACACACAGGCCCCATGTCTTTCTGTCACGTGCACACCCGCCTTCCTGTCCTAATTCACACTAAAACAAGGCCTCACGGGATTGACTCGCTTAGGACCAAGAGTCCTAAGCCCAAACGATGGAGCCTGGCAGCACTGATTGCTGGATGAGGAGAGGCGGTTGTTGTGAGGCGTACTTGGCGCACGGAATGGATCTTTTTTCATTTGGGCAACAAAAAGGAATTATTGTTGGTGGAAGTGACTGATGAAGATTCGGAGCAGATTGACACCGACCAGAGGCTACATCTCTATTTGTTCAGGAGCATTCATATCCATTTAGTATGATTTTTCTCCAACTACAGATATTTTCTGTTCTCTTTCGAGTGCTTGGACTTCAGAATTATACAGTATTACAAAGCCTATAAACATTTTTGATCGGCAGAATACAACATCTTTGTTATCTTTAGAATAATGATGGATGCACTTGGTTGAGACACCTGTGCAGTCAGAATGTTTACACTTGCAGTACTTCTTTCATGTGATGTCTACAATCATCATATAGATGGGTTGACATTTAATGAAATGTGAACTGTGTGTACCGGACGGGGGGGGGGGGGGGGATGGCTGCCTAGGTAATCTACCTCATGTTACCAAGATAAGCACAGAGAAGAAGACTGGGGAGGGAGGGAGTGTGAATGGTGACAAGGGCCAGGGATGATGGTCCAAATCTGGTGTTTGAAGCATTCGAACAGATGTGCTCACTGGGGAGACAGTTCTATTCACTGGCAGTACATGGAAAGAAAGAGTTCTTCCTGGAGATTTATCAAATGTAAGTGGGAGACAGGTCAATTGATGCGACTGGCAAACTGATTTTTGTTAGAGAGTTAAGATGGTTTGAACAGAGCATTTATGGAATCTTTTCCACGCTGGAATTTGATACAAGTAAATAGCCTTCAGAGTGTCTCCTATCTCTCAACGAGACACAGTTTAGCCGAGTGAACATATCTTGTACGCTTGATGCTTGATGGGGCTGATCCTCTACCCATACAGAAAAACGACGCTGTCCACTTTCAATTTTGCTGAATACCTTGGCTGATTAGAGACCCAAACTATCAAGAAGTATTCCAGTATTTCAGTAGCCCACGAAAGGTTTAAAAGTAAGTAACTTACATCCTTTGACCTTAGTCTACTTTCAGACTGTCGCGATGAAATCCTAGGTTCTTGCTGACTCACTGGTGGTGTTGGAGACACGAGGTTTTCATCTGAGATCTTCATGACAGTGCCCCAGTCCAGACTTCAGCTTCTTTCCTTTTCACCCTTTAGTTGCTTTCTACCTCTAGCAGACCTCGGACAACCCAAACTGACAAGTAGACTGGAAATTGCAAGGCCAAGAGCGCCTGTCTGCTCTGACGTTTACCACACGTGACAGTTCACGCATTGAGGGTGTGGCCTTTGACTGTACTTCTTGTTTGCCAAGGAAAAACCCACGTCGCGTTGGTTTTTCAGTGTTAAACTTTACTTAGTCACTTTGCTTGTAAGCTGAGTGTCTTAATCAACTTAATTGGATGGCTTACCTCTTCCCAGAATCTCTCTCTCTCTCCCTCTCTCATTCCCTCCATCATTCTCTCTCTTCCCCCCCCCCTCTTTCTCTCCCCCCCCCCTCTCTCTCTCTCTCTCCATTCATTATTTGAAAGAGATTTCAAACTGAACTTTCATTTGACGGCTCTCGGCATTTCAATGTTCCAACTTATATTTGAAATACTAGCGGGTCAATGGAAAATAAGGAAAAGAAAGTGGTGACTACCTAGTACCTTTTCTTGGCGATCATGGAAAACTGGTTATGTATGATTCTGTAGTATATCGTCTGGCAATTTATTAATACGTTTTCTTGGTTGGTATGCATTCAAACGGACCCAAAGTGCATAAATGAAGCATTATTGTTGGAAAACGTATATCTAGATCTATCTATCTATCTATCTATCTATCTATCTATCTATCTATCTATCTATCTATCTATCTATCTATCTATCTATCTATCCATCCATACATACGTAGGTACGTACGTAGGTATGTACATACATACATACATATGTTGATATTTACACATTCAATTTAAACAACGAAAAACGATTTAACTCGTAATAATCTTCAACGATTTCAAAGCAATACACATCTGAACTGACTTGTGACACTGGTACACGAGAGAGAGAGAGAGAGAGAGAGAGAGAGAGAGAGAGAGAGAGAAGAGAGAGAGAGAGAGAGAGAGAGAGAGACACAGAGAGAGAGAGAGAGAGAGAGAGAGAGAGAGAGGAGAGAGAGAGAGAGAGAGAGAGAGACGGAGACATTCAGATATAGACAGAGACAGAGAGTAAGGGAGAGTGTGGAAACAGATGCATGGTCAGAGAGAGAGAGAGAGAGAGAGAGAGAGAGAGAGAGAGAGAGAGAGAGAGAGAGAGAGAGAGAGAGAGGAAACGAAGGACCGAACGAACGAATTTTATTTTAAGAGAGTAAGGGATTAAGAATGAATACTTTTTACATCCAGCTTCTGTGTGTATGTGTGTGTGTGTGTGTGTGTGTGTGTGTGTGTGTGTGTGTGTGTGTGTGTGTGTGTGGTGTGTGTGTGTGTGTGTGTATGTGTGTGTGTGTGTGTGTGTGTGTGTGTGTGTGTGTGGGGTGTGTGTGTGTGTGTGGAGAGAGAGAGAGAGAGAGAGAGAGAGAGAGAGCGAGAGGAGAGAGAGAGAGAGAGAGAGAGAGAGAGAGAGAGAGAGAGAGAGAGAGAGAATCTGATTTTTGTTGATAGAGAGAGAAGCAGGCAACAATGAGGGAAGAAGAATAGTAGGAAGCAGAAAGAGACAAAAAAGAGAAATGAATGAATATGTTCTTGTTTCTAAATACACATTTCAACTGACTGCGAAATAGTTAAACCAGAACGCAGATCACCGTAGAGGCAAAATGGGCCCAATGCAATCATGTTGAATGAAGACAGTTTACATTTGACATCTAAAAATGTTCGACAGGTGACTGGGTATACAAGCAGGTAGATAATAGTCACACATCAGACTCGTAAATAAACACGGAAGACAAAAGAGAGTTGAACACCCCTTCCGGAAAGCAGGTATAAGCTTCTGCGTTTATTTAACTGTGTTTAAGTCCATAGCATCCACCATCACCGTCACCAACGCTACCTCCAGCTCCTCCACCACCACCACCACCTCCACGTTCTTGGAAGATTGAAACCCCGACTGACTACCGGCAAACGAAGCAGACTGCACACACGTTACACAGACAGAGCACAAATCTACCAGCACCAGCTGTCTCTGCACGTTACAGTATTCGCGATTCGGAGCAGTATCTTAACTACAGTTGGTAATCAAGTGGAAATATTTACAAAGAGCAACATCGTCGAGTCTGTCTCTTCTCTATTTACAAAGAGCAACATCATCGAGTCTGTCTCTTCTCCTTCTCAAACTTATGGCACGTTATTTCCCCAACGACATTTTGGTATTAGCCGTGGTTCTGTTTGACAAAGATCGAAGTCTAGACAGGGAGGAACCTTTATTTGACTCGCAGCGTGAATTGAGTCCGATCTCTCATTCTGATTAAATAAGTGGCGTTTTCTGTCCCCTTTCACCTCCCCTGTCACGATTCCCCTCTGCTCTCCCCCCTCCTTCCTTCCCCAGCTCTAATCACAAAGTCTGTGTCTGATACGCCACGGTTTAACTTTCCTTTTTTCTGGAATGCTGCATTTGAACGCACTGTGTTTCAGTAATGGGATCTATAATTGAACAGGTGAGCTGTATCATCTTAAATCTACAGTTTTATTATTTATCTATGCATTTATTCATTATAATTGTGTAGTCAGCCAGTCAGTCAGTCAATTAATTAGGTTGTAGGATAGAGAGTTAGTTAGCTGTCTGCTTGTTTGTTTAAGATTTGTATATTTATTCACAGCAAATGAGTGGCAGAGAAGTGGAACTTTTATTAACAAAAGGTAAGGTAATGTTGCTTATAGCAGAGCCGACCATAAATCAGCACATATACAACGAATGTTGAAATTACTAGAGAGAGAGAGAGAGAGAGAGAGAGGGGAGAGAGAGAGAGAGAGAGAGAGAGAGAGAGAGAGAGAGAGAGTACAACCTAACTCAAGAAAATAAGACCTCTCACAAGTCACACAGTCACTCCACTCATACCAGCTCTCTCAGCATACCACAGGACTCACTATTCCCTGCAGACTTCTAGATGACCAAGTAGAAACATTGACGTAGTGGGGCATCGTCCAGTCGGTCTCTTCGCCTCAAGCTCACAGAACGTAAGTCTGCATTGTAATTTGGCATTTGACTGTGGTCCTGTTTGATGAAGAACGAGGTAAAGACAGGAGTAAACGTTTATTTAACCCGCAGCTTGAAGTCAGTTGCATATATCATTCTGGTTATATATTTGAGGTTGATCACTCCCTCTACCTCCTCCTGTCCTCCCCCTTCCTCACTCCGTCTCCACCTCCCTCTCTCCTCCCCTCCACCCCCACTTCCCTCCCTCCGACTGTGCGTAATCAGATATTGTTTATCTGTCCTCTTTCCTAGAATGCTGAGCTTTCAATGTAATGTGCTTACTGTGATGTGATGGTAATTGTGCATATGAACTTTTTAATCTTTTTTTTTCTATTAAACTTATGCTTAGAAATTCGTTTTTCCTTTCTCTGGTCTTTTGCAGTTTTAAATAGTCACAGCGAATATTTGGCACGACATCCCTTGAATTAATACTAAAGTGAATAAAAATGTGTGTGTGTGTGTGTGTGTGTGTGTGTGGTGTGTGTGTGTGTGTGTGTGTGTGTGTGCAGGATTCTCCTTTTGGTCATAAGCTGATGCAAATTCAGTGGGACTGAGCATTCTTCTTGCTTCTGCTTCCTGACGAAGACAGTCTTTCATCCACAAACATCCACACAAAACGAACGAACGAAAAACAAACATATACCACTTCCGCCTTGAAGACGAGAAGCAGGTGAGCACTGGTGTATTCCTACATAGACCCCAACCGGCTGCTGGCACTGATATTCAGCAAGATGAAGTTTGCAATGTCACCTACAGAGTTTACGACCTTAAGAATCACCTGATAGTCCACGCTTTCTGGTAATCTCACTCTTTCTCGCGGAAAGCTTTGAATTGATGCGTAGGCTAACACCAGTCTTCAGACCAAATGCTACAGTGTTGTCCATCCTTCTAGACACTGGGACAGACTGCTGGTCAACAGCTGCCCATCTTAAGAGTCAACTCGACGCTGCAGGGTGGGAGGTACGGAAAAAAAACAACTGTATGCATGTTGTAATGAGAAACTTCTTCGTCACAACAGGTTCCTGGTGTGAAATAATGGTTGTTCTGTATAGGTATGTCATAGTACAACGGCACCCGTTGTTTTCAATCGCGTTTATATTTGCGTATATTTTATCTATCAAAAAGGAATTTCACATTGAATTTTGCTATGGACAACCCCCGTACTTGGTAGGCTTATATATCTATGCTAAATGCATGCTGTAAGGGTCCTCAGTGTATTGCTTCTTCTGAAAACCAGCATTTATGTTACCATGTAAAGACCAAAGGAAAAGTGGAGAAAAAGAAACGCCCCTTCACTTTACATCGTTCTCCACTGCAGTATGTTATCCTCAATGCCAGCTTCGCACGTCAGGCTGGACTGATCGTACTGATGTGGGAGCAAAAAGAAGACAGAGGGGAGGAGAGTGTCCACCTTGTGTGAATTACTGAGGTCATATTCCATGTCACTTGGAGATAAACACAGAAGTCCATTGGCGTGTACTTGGAATCACTAAAGAAGCTCGTTTGAAGTTAACCTCCCCCCCTCTGTCTGTCTGTCTGTCTGTCTGTCTGTCTGTCTGTCTGTCTGTATGTCTCTCTCTCTCTCTCTCTCTCTCTCTCTCTCTCTCTCTCTCTCTCTCCCATTCCTTATTCTCTCTCTCTCTCTCTCTCTCTCTCTCTCTCTCTCTCTCTCTCTCTCTCTCTCTCCCCTCTCTCTCTCTCTCTCTCTCTCTCTGTGTGTGTGTGTGTGTGTGTGTGTGTGTGTGTGTGTGTGTGTGTGTGTGTGTGTGTGTGTCTGTCTGTCTCTCTCGCTGTCTCTGCCTTTCCCATTATTTTTTTTCATTCTCTATTTTACGAGCTTTCATATTATTACTTTTTTAAAATGAAGGTTTGACTGAAAGCATTACTCTCGCTCATTAGACTTGTTTGCCAGAGCGGCGAGCTGATGTTTCAAGAGCCACCGCATGTCTCCTTTTCCCTGTAAAAAACTAACGGAAAGAGGAAAGGATGAGAGGCTTTAATTGAGCTATCATGAGCCCACGAAGAGGTTAACGCAGCGAGAAGGGGCCATGACACGTCAGTTCCAACACTGCTCAAGCGGCATCATGCATTAACACGACAGAGAGAGAGAGAAAAAAAAAAGCGGGCGAGGGCGTGTGTGTGCGCGCGCGCGCGCGTGTGTGTGTATGTGAGAGAGAGAGAGAGAGAGAGAGAGAGAGAGAGAGAGAGAGAGAGAGAGACAGACAGACAGACAGACAGACAGACAGACGGACAGACGGACAAACAGACAACAGAGAGAGAGAGAGAGAGAGAGAGAGAGAGAGAGAGAGAGAGAGAGGGGGGGGGGAGAGAGAGAGAGAGAGAGAGAGAGAGAGAGAGAGAGAGAGAGAGAGAGAGAGAGAGAGAGAGAGAGGAGAGAGAGAGAGACAGACAGAAAATCTGATTTTACGCCCACTGTGTTAAGTTAGATTCTGATTTAACATCAACATCCATCAAGGCGATGAGGCAGGCGATGACAAAGAATATCAGAACTACTCCCCGGTGAGTAATACCGGGTCTGATCGTGAAACACACCACCTACCTAGATTATATTCATGGGGTGTTTCTAGACCACGCCCTGAATTACTGGATGGGGAGTAGTTTTAGAACAAAGTGGGAGGTAGCAATGGCTCGGGAGTTTGGGAACGTGCCTTTTGACACCCCCCCTCCCCTCCCCTGCCCGCCACCAGGGAGTGAGTTCGGAAATGGGGCGACTATGGCGCATTACATTGAATCAAAGAGATGTTCCAGGAGAACTGTTCCCCTTTGAATCAAAGAGATGTTCCAGGAGAACTGTTCCCCTTTGCAGACGTTCGCCCTGTCCCGCGTACCCCTCCACTTATGTCACTTTTCATTTTCTAACACGATAGGTACACGAAAGTTTTGGTACATTTGGATAAGTAGATAAACAGGCAGAAAGACTTTTAAAAGAGCGATGGAAGTCCTGTAAAGTCTTTTTTTTCCCCTTTTTATCGATTCTATCCCTTCGTTCTTTGTCATGTTTGAGGGTTCCAATTAATCATCATTTGTTCCGCAAAAGAATAGAGTTTGATCATTGCCAGAAAGTTCTGTCAAGTTGTTTCGATATATGTTTAGTGCTTGGCGGCATTACAATCTCTTGTATGTTGTAGTTGAAGCAGGGTTATTTCCCAAGAGTTTTACGAAAATTCAATAAATTCTAAGAATAGGAACAATGTAGGGAATGGGATGAGGAAGGGTGGAGCTGGAAGCAAAGGCGACACATGTGATCCCTGTATGCCCTTTCACCTCCTTTACTCAGCTCTGTATGTCACTACTTTCAGACCTCAGCCATTAGACATTTCAGACGCTCCCGTTAATTGACTTGATGCCATTTGCTCATCAGACACGCTTGCAAAACCAGTGAATTTTCTCGTCACTTTTTTGATAAGCCAGTGTCCGGATGCTACTTTGTCTACATCATTACCTTGGAAAGGTTTGATATCTGGCTATGCATGTTAATAATAATAATAATAATAATAATAATAATAATGAATACTTATATAGCGCCTATTCTCGGCTAGAGGCCAAGCTCTAAGCGCTTTACAATCCACACTCGTTTACACAACGGGCTGCCTACCTGGGTAGTGCCGACTGAAGAGCTGCCAGCTGGCGCTTCATTCAGTCGTTTCCCGTGTCATCCAGTCAGTATCGTTCAATATCGATCACTCATTTTCCTTACTTCCTTCATTCTTTCCATTTCTCACGCAGCGTGAATGCTATGTGTAACGTGTCATCCATACCAACGGCCAAACTGGCCTTCTCTTCCGAAAGTTGGTGATGGGATTTTACGTGTGTGCAAGATGTTATGCGTGCGTTCACACACGGAACCTCGGTTTATAGTCTCATTCGAAGGACTGTATGGGAAATGGAGTCAGAACCAATGTTAACTCCGAGGGAAAAATCCCCCTGTACCGAAACGCCCCGACGGAGGTTCGAACCCGCAACCCCAGGATCACCAAGATTACGAGTCAGGCGCTCTACCACTGGGCTATACCGGCTCAGTAAAACAAACGAACGAACAAAGTCTGGATCGTTGTTGGTATTAGTCATTTTCTATGACATTTTGTCTTACCTTTCACACTGGCAGAAACGACGAATACCCTCCCTTTACCCATTTCCCTCGCACAGAGAGAGAGAGAGAGAGAGAGAGAGAGAGAGAGAGAGAGATCCCATGTTCGTCTATCACGTGCAAGCCCATCTTCCTGTCCTAATTCACACTAAAACTACGCCTGGTGGGTTTCATTCGCTTAACGATCACGAGTCCTTAAGCCCAAACGGTCGAGCCAGGCAGCACTAATTGCTGGATGAAGAGAAGCGGATGTCGTGAGGAGTACTTGACGCACGGAATGGATCTTTTTCATTTGGGCAACAAAAAGTAATGGTTGTTGGTGGGGGTGATTGATGAAGATTCAGATGGATTTTTGCACAGATCAGAGACTACAGCTCGAGCGTGTTCAGCAACATTCGTACCCCCTTTAGTATGATTTTCCCCAACGACGGATTTTTCTCTTTTCTTTGGAATCCTTGGGACTCAGGATTACACAGTTCTACAGACCTCATGCACAGTTGTGAAGGGTGAAATGCAGCATCGAATCGGTTGTCAGAAGACGTTTTATCAACATTTGAACAACGGTGGATATGACTGGCACGTGCGTCTACACAGTGGGACTTCCCTGCTCATACAGCTCTTCTTTCATGTGACATATACTATCATCATATTGATAAGATTGACATGTGTAAATTGTAAAGGGTCCAGTGCTGAGTTGGAGACAGTGGGGAGTGGCTGACAGGGTGATCTTTCTTATTCCATAGAGGTGAGTGCAGAAAAAAGGACACAGGGGAGGCGTGGGGAGAGAGGAAGAAGGGGGGGGGGGGGGGGGGTAAGCAAGTTGTTTTAAATCTGGGATTAAAAGCAGCTCATCACAGGAAGTCAGACGTTCTCAGGTGAAACAGAGCACTACTCACTGATGGCACATAGATAGAATGAGTCCCTGTAGCTGGTCAAAACTCAGGAAGGAGGAAGCTCGGCTGATAGGAATGGGCCATGGGAGGCTGTTCCTTCTGGTGAGCTTAAAGAGGATTTGAGCAAAGTGTTTGTGACATCTTTTCCACGCAGGAATTTAAAAAGAAAAACACCAGCCTTGTAGAGTGTCTCCAATGTTTTAATTGCATCCAGTGTTGCCGAGTGAGCACATCTTGTATTCGTAATACTTGATGGTGATGGCTCACCACCCACAAGGCATCACCACGCTGTCAGCTTAAAAAAATTGCTGATGCCTTTGGTTAACTAGGGACCCAGATTGTTAAGGCCAATTAAGCGAATGAATTCTACCAGGCGTAGTTGAAAATCGAAAAGAGCAGGGGGATTCCCCGCTGCCCTGACAAAATTGATGTAGATTGAAGATAGCCGCCTGGTATTTCTTACCAAGCCACAAAAATGGTCACTTACTGTTATCGTGTGCCATCGTGTACCGATGGAAATGGAGGACACGTATAAGTATCGCATGCATCCTATGTGAGACACTGGAGGAATAAATGAGATAAATGAAAATGAGTGACTGATATTTGAATGGTACGGGAAACGACTGAATGAGCGCCAGTAGGCTGCTCTTCGGCCGGCTCTACCTGGGTAGACAGCCCGTTGAGTGAGTGGGGTAGTGTGTTCATTGTAAAGCGCTTTGAGCTTGGTCTGGGACCGAGGATAGGCGCTATATAAATACCCAATATAATAATAATGATAATAATACTGCTTGTAGTCTATGAGAGGTTTGTAGGCACTGTCCTTCATGTGAACAGACTGTGGGGAAAAAAACCGAGGGTCATGCTGACTCACTGAAGGTGTTGGAGGTACGATTTTTATTTTTTAATCCAAGATCTTGTAATACTGGTTCAGTAGAGACGCCAGCCCTTTTCCTTCTCACCCTTTCCTTGTTTTCTGGTTTTTGCTGACTTCGGAAAACCGGAACTGACGAGTAGACCGGATATTGCAAGGCCCAGAAAGCCAGGTCTGTCTGCTCTGTCGTTTACCACAGGTGGCAGTTCACGCCTTTAGCGATGTGGCCTTTGGCTGTACTTCTAGTTTAGAAAAAAACAAACGACCAAAAAAAAAACACCCCATACTTATATTATGTTGATTTTTGTTCAATGTTAAAATTTACCCGATACTTTCCTTGTAAGCGGAGGTGCGTTAATCAACTCGATTGAATGGTTTTTCTTGTCCTAGATCGCGCTCTCTCTCTCTCTTTCTCTCGCTCGCTCGCTCGCTCGCTCTCTCTTTCACACACACGCACACACACGCACACGCACACGCACACACACACACACACACACACACACACACACACACAGAGAGAGAGAGAGAGAGAGAGAGAGAGAGAGAGAGAGAGAGAGAGAGAGAGAGAGAGAGAGAGAGAGAGAGAGAGAGATACTTGTATTTGCAAACTCCCAACACTTAAATGTTTTAGCTTACATTTGAAACTCCAATGAAATATATGAAAGAGAATGCAGATACTTACTAGTACATTTTCTTGGTGATCATGTTAAATTTGTTTTGCATAAATGTATATATTCGCCTTTTAATTTATCTATCTATTTTCTTGATTGGTATGTGTTCAAATAGACCAAAACTGCACCTTTAAAGCAGTGTACCATCTTCAATTATTACAAAAAATGAATCTTAAACAGTATCAGAAGTTTGAATGCATGCAATTGACGTCTTTTTAGCTCCTTAGTAACTTTTCAATCGCATATCCTTGTAAAGAACCGTAACTTGGACAGTACATATAATTCATAGTTCTCTACTGCTGATAATGTAAAACTGTCATACTATGACAGTGTCATGTGATAGGTAAGGGTGCTTTCATTGTGAAAACAATACCTTCGGAAAACAAATAAAACCCATCAGTAAACTATAAAGTTATGCTTCCTGCTTTTTTGTTTGCTGTTGTCAGTTATTTTAGTTTTTGTTTTCTCTTGTTCGTGTCTTCACTTTGAAACAGATCATGTGGACGTCAAGATTTTTTGTGGTCGGGGGAATGGGGGGAGGGGGGGGGGGAGGAAGGGACAGAGGTAAACATCTTCATGTGGATGCATGAATGAGAATGTGTGTGCATGGGTATGAGTGGCTCAGAGAGAGAGAGAGAGAGAGAGAGAGAGAGAGAGAGAGAGAGAGAGAGAGAGAGGAGAGAGAGAGAGAGAGAGAGAGAACAAGAACAGAACAAGAAACAAATTTTTAATTCCTCAGGCCACCAGCCCTAAGAGTGATCTACTTAGTTTGCACTATTTTGGCTCTCCGGCTCATATGGCAGCCCTACAGACAGCAACGATCAGGTAAATAACTGTTATGTACGTCTGCCCTGTTTCAGACATAAATCCAAATCAAATCAGGAGAAGGGCAGGGGGATTTAAAAACAAATCCTTTTATAGTAAAACTTATCCTTGAAATTAAAAAGAAATCCATAAAAGATACAATACTTAGATACCTAAACGTGCTGGAAAAACAATCACTGTTCTGTGATCCAAATACGTATATAGGCCTTTAGCTGCAATTTGCCATCCCCGTCCCCTCCCACTGCTTTTCTGGGATGCAGAATACAAACTCTAATAACATTAGAACAATCATTTAACGACTGGCACTTCAATCAACTGTTTTATAAAAAAAAGATGTGAGATAATGTAGTGATGGTATTCTGTTTAAACAACAAGTACAGCATTAGCAAGAATAACAACCAAGAAATACTACGATTAGAAGATAAGTTCGCATCCTTTCTGTTCACGAAACCCCGACTTCCTTCACTCAATGAAGAAAAATCAGTCTCAGTAGTTTCATGCTGACTTTGATCTGGGGGAGTATTGATACGTGCATTTGTAGATGTCTGTTGATTGTTACATTCTAGGGAAAACATTTCCGTCGAAGATTTAGTTAATTGTATCCAATTGTATCTTTGTTATTTTTCCCCTTGCGTGTCGAGTGCATTTTTGCTTGTTTTTAGCAATGCTGTAGTCTGTTTCAGTCTCCAAATGTCTCAATCAGATGCTCCTATAATTACAGACATTCATACAACACTTGAGATGGCAAAGGAAATAAATTTGAATAGCGTCTATCCCCATGGAGAGGTCTGACTTACTTTTTAAACAAACAGGAATAATACACAGGGTGCCGTGAAGCAGGAAGGAGTGACCAAAGGAATCAATAGTAAAGAAAGATCAAACCGTCCATATCTGACAAATAACAGCAAATCCACTGCCAGCACTTCCACCATCACCGTCGCCACCACCACCACCGCCACCACCACCAAATTCTTGGAAAAGAAGATTGAAGCCAAGTATGACCATATGCAAGCGAAGCAGACTTCACACACGTTACACAGACAGAGCATAAATCTACCAGCACCAGCTCTCTCAGCACGTTACAGTATTCACGATTCCAAGCAGACTCTGTAACTACAGTTGGTAATAAAATGGAAATATTTACAAAGAGCAACATCGTCGAGCCTGTCTCTTCTCCTTCTCAAACTTACAGCGAGTAATTTCCCCACGGTATTCAGGTATTGGCGGTAGTCTTGTTTCATAAAGATCAAAGTCTAGACTGGGTGGGACCTTTACTTGACTCACAGCTTACACTGAGCTGGATTCGTCATTCTGATTAAATGATTGGCTTTACCCCCCCCTTCCCCCCTTCCACCTCCCCTCCACCCACCCCCCTCTCTCTCTCTCTCTCTCTCTCTCTCTCTCTCTCTCTCTCTCTCTCTCTCTCTCTCTCTCTCTCTCTCTCTCTGCCCTTCCCAGGTGTTTCCCAAAGTCTGTGTCCGATCAACCATTATCTTCCCTCTTTCCTAGAATAATACATTTTGAATGCATTGCATTCCATTTGTAAAAATTGTAATCGAACAGATGAGCTGTGTCATCATAAATCTGCAGTCTTAGTCATCATTTATTTAAGTGAATAAGCATATGGCAAACGAATGTTGAGAGAGAGAGAGAGAGAGAGAGAGAGAGAGAGAGAGAGAGAGAGAGAGAGAGAGAGAGAGAGACAGACAGACAGACAGAGAGACAGAGACAGAGACAGAGAGAGGGGATGAACATGACCACTTCTTTCGCATCTATTCGCTGTGAAGCCAGTCCTTACCAAACACTCACTAGAATAAGACTTCTCACACCCGTCACACAGTCATTTCACCTGCGCCAGCTCTCTCAGTATGCTACAGTATTGACTGCTCCCTGCAGACTTTGAAATCGCAGTGGATGACGAAGTGAAAATATTTACGAAGAGGGGCAACGCCAAGTCTGTCTCTTCTCCTCAAGCTCACAGGAGGTTAATTTAACAAGGTCATTTGGTATTTGTCTGTGGTTTGTTGGATGAAGAACGAAGTATAGAGAGAGCTTGAGTTGTATGTGTCTTTCTGGCCAAATTTTTGGGGTTCTCCACACACATTCCCTGCCTTCTTGTGTCCTACCCATCCTTCTCTGTCTCTCTTCTCCCTTACCTTCCTCCAACCCCGTCCCAGCTGTGTTGATCAACTATTGTTTGTCTTTACTCTTTCATGCATTGTGCTTAATTTTAAGGTAATGGTAGCAACAAAAAGTGAACTGTATCATATAAAAAAATTACCAGTTCTATTTGTGCTTAGAAATGCATTGATATGTTTGCTGGTGTACATGTTTACCCAAAAACATGCACTAAAGGCGAATATATGGAAAACAAATACCGTGGAAACTTAACACAAAAGTAAATAGGCATGAGAAAATAAATATTGAAATTAAGAAGAGAGAGAGAAGAGAGGAGAGAGAGAGAGAGAGAGAGAGAGAGAGTCTCTAGGGAAAGGAAAGCAGATATTCAAGAAAACGAACGTCATAAATCCAGTATATTTCAATGTGTAGAAGTTAGGAACACGTTCCACTAAAAAAAATGTTTTCACAACCTAAACCAAATTCAACGATTTTTAAGTGGGGCCACACACACACACACACACTCTCTCTCTCTCTCTCTCTCTCTCTCTCTCTCTCTCTCTCTCTCTCTCTTCTCTCTCTCTCTCTCTCTCTCTCTCAACACACACACACACACACACACACACACACACACACACACACACCCACACACCACACACACACAGATCAGAAAGGGGAAGGGGGTTGGGGGAGGGCGAGGAATAGGAAAGCCATTCAGTTCAGTTGATTAACGCACTCCGTTTGCAAGGAAAGTAACCAAGTAAACTTCACACTGAAGAAACCAACACGACGTGGTTTTTCTGTGGTAAACAAATGCAGATCGAAACCACGCACAAAATGCATGAACTGTCACGTATAGTAAACTTCAGAGCAGGCAAATTTGACTTTGTCGGCTTTACAATGTCCAGTCTACTCGTCCGTCCTGGTTCACCGAAGTCTGCTAAAAGTTGAGAGTGAGGAAAGGTGTGAAGAGGAAAGAGGCTGGAGTCTGGACTGATCCATAGTTACAAGATGGAAAAACTCGTTATCTCCAACACGAGCGGTGAGTCAGCGATGCTCTTGGTTCCCTCACCATGGTCAGAGTGTAGGCTCATTTCACGCGAAGGAAAGTCACTACAAACCTAGCATAAGCTACACCAGTTTTGGAGTATGCCTTGAAAATCTTCGACCCCAATCATCCAAATGCATTGGCGAAATCGAAAATGGACAGCGTAGTGCTGCGCGCTTGATAGTGAATCAAGCATCACGCATGCAAGATATGATCACCCAGCAACGATAGATCCACTGAAAGATGGGAGACATTCTGAAAGGCTGGCCACATTTGCCAAATCCCACCATGGAAAAAGTGTCACAAACACTTCATTGAAACATCTTAACAGTCACCAGCAAGAACAGCTCATCAGCCTTATCAGTCGACCTACCTCTTCTTCATGTAGGACCAGCTACAGGAAAAACTCTTTTTTTTCCCACGTACCATCAGTGAATAGAACTCGCTTCTACGTGAGCCCGTCTGATCTGGATTATCATCCCTCCCCCCCCCCCCCCCCCCCCCCCCCCCCGTCACCATGCCGACTCCATTCAATCTAGCTCACCCCCCTCACCACCCTTCCCAACTCGTCCTCTCCATACTTATAGCAGTTAAAGTTACTGGATGTCATACCCATCTATATGATTGGTCTTCCTTTTGAAGTGTACTATCATCATCATCTATAACATGTAAGTAGACAACACAATGATGAACAATAGTATGAGTAAAAATTCTGACGGCACAAATAATTATATCAAATTATCCCTGTATGCTCTAAAGATAATACAGATCTTTAAATCTGTTGATTCGATGTTGCGTTATATGTTTATAGGCTTCATAATGTTATATAAATCTGAGGTTTAAAGACTCCAAACAAAACATCTGCAGTTGGAGAACAATCACACTAAACGAATGTCGCTGAACACGTGCCAGCTGTCGCCTTTGGTCTGTGGAAAATCCGCCTGAGTCTTCATCAATCACTCTTACCAAGGATCATTCCTGTTTGTTGCCCGAATGAAAAGGATCCATTTCATGCGCCTGGTACTCCTCACAGCATCCGCTTCTCTCAGTCAGTGATGACAGGCTGGATCGTTCAGGCCTAGGGACATGTGATCGTTATGTGAGTGAATCCTGTGAGACGTTGTTTTAATGTGAATGAGGACAGGAAGAAAGGCTTGCACATGACAGACGAGTATACGTTCTGTCTGTCTGTCTGTGTGTCTGTCTGTCTGCCCTTCTCTCTCTCTCTCTC
>CM031598.1:55050882-55053382 GCA_018398815.1 Conus ventricosus | reverse complement strand
AGTGCTTTTCGGCTGGTCTGTGTCTATTGACTTAAGCCAATACGTTGGCCCATGTTTGTCTCTGTTCTTCATTCTGACTCATTTAATCTACCCTCTCTTCATCAATTTCTTGCTGGCACAATCTTGTCTCTTCTGTTCTTCATTCTGACTCATTTAATCTACCCTCTCTTCATCAATTTCTTGCTGGCACAATCTTTTCTCTTCTGTGACCTTGTGTCTGGAGGAGCGCTGAGTTCCTTGTCGTGTCCAGTTTTGGAGAATGCTGATTTTCTGTGGGGCATCATATCAAAAAATCCCCTTTGGCCTCGACGTCCTCACAGATGCCTTGTTGTTAGGGGGCCGGAATAGCTCAGTTGGTAGAGCGCCTGACTCGTAATCTTGGTGATCCTGGGTTGCGGGTTCGAACCTCCGCCGGGGCGTTTCGGTACAGGGGGATTTTTCCTCGGAGTTAACATTGGTTCTGACTCCATTTCCCACACAGTCCTTCGAATGAGACTATAAACCGAGGTTCCGTGTGTGAACGCATGCATAACATCTTGCACACACGTAAAATCCCATCACCAACTTTCGGAAGAGTAGGCCAGTTTGGCCGTTGGTATGGATGACACGTTACACATAGCATGCACTCTGCGTAGAAATGGAGGAAAGAATGAAGGAAGTAAGGAAAATGAGTGATCGATATTGAACGATACTGAATGGATGACACGGGAAACGACTGAATGAAGCGCCAGCTGGCAGCTCTTTAGTCGGCACTACCCAGGTAGGCAGCCCGTTGTGTAAACGAGTGTGGATTGTAAAGCGCTTAGAGCTTGGTCTCTAGCCGAGAATAGGCGCTATATAAGTATTCATTATTATTATTATTATTATTGAGGTGACCCCCTTCGAAGAATTGGCTGATCGGTTACCAGCAGTACGGGGTTCCTAATATTACTCAACGTGGTTAGCTACTTATCAGGCTTATTTACAATCAGACAAATATAGCTAACAACAATGGGCCACTAATCTATTATTCATACATTTAGCGTTATAGATTCCACGATAATTAACAGAGTAAATGGTAAGATCAGACGCCCTATTATTCAGAGACTTACGAAGGTAAAGTGCTCTCAGATCCATGCATGTAATCATGATGTGTTGAATGGGTTATATGGTCGTAAGTGTGTCATGATATCAAAATATTGGGGGCAACATGAATTACTTTGCTCACAAAATGCTTCTAGAACTAAAAACAAAAGACATCAAAGGGAGAAATGACAAATGTTAAATAAAAAATGTACTTATCTGTATGTGCTATCTGTCTGAAGTTGAAATACGCATTCTCTCTCTCTCTCTCTCTCTCTCTCTCTCTCTCTCTCTCTCTCTCTTCTCTCTCTCTCTCTCTCTCTCTCTCTCACACACACACACACACACACACACACACACACACACACACACACACACACAATCGCACACACACATACACACACACGTACGCACGCACACACGCACGCACGCACACACATCACACAAACACACACACACGCACACACACACACACGCACACACACACACACACACACACACACACACACACACACACACACACACACACACACACACACACACACACACACACACACACACTCACGCACGCACGCACGTACGCACACACGCACGCACGCACGCACGTACGCACGCACTCACACTCGCACAGAGAAAAGATCGACAACAGAACTCTTAATGAAACTTATAACAAACATAAAGAAGCAATTTGTTAGAAGTAAATGTATATTAGCGACGTTTTTTTTTTTTTTACAGAAATAAGGCTTACAGTCGTCTGGAATTCTCGGCTCTTACTTAAATTAAAAAACATTAGTCTGTCCGGTAATATTTATGATTATATTAAATGTTTTTTTTAAGGAATCGAAAAATTAAACTATAATAGGAACACGTATTCAGCTGAAAGTACTCCTACAATGGGTATTCCTCAAGGATCATTAATTACTCCTTTCCTATTTTCATTACTAATATATGATCCACCCAGTAACATATATAAAAAATGTTATCTTCATTCAATACACTGACAATATATGCTTGTGGATGGAAGTAACCTTTAAAAAGAAAACACAATTGCGTAACATAAACCATACAAAAAAGTGTATTAAAAAGAGCTCGACATTA
Organism: Conus ventricosus; assembly: GCA_018398815.1. Lineage (NCBI taxonomy): Eukaryota > Metazoa > Mollusca > Gastropoda > Neogastropoda > Conidae > Conus > Conus ventricosus. The sequence continues at coordinate 55,051,222 of CM031598.1, read as the reverse complement.
TAGCAGAGTTGTTGACAAAGAATGGACTAAGTTTATCTACAGAAAAAAACAACAACCACCAAACATCGTCTTATTCAACAGTGGCTCGAATCCCGACAAAATGCCTATTTTCGAAATGAATGGTGTAGTTATTAATCATGCTTTACAATTAACGTTTTGGGGCGTTTACCTCACATCGAAAATGTCTTGGAATCAACATAAATTTTGCTGACAAAAGCAAGGAAAACTTTAAGTTTTCTCAAAATTGTGAGTACACAGAGATGGGGACAAGATATGTCCACTCTAATTTATCCATGTAAATCTCTAATAAGATCAAAATTAACATACGCGCAAGAAGTGT
>CM031598.1:55035882-55038382 GCA_018398815.1 Conus ventricosus | reverse complement strand
CACACACACACACACACACACACACACACTTTGTAATTGTTATTGATATTAGTTGTGAGAATCTCACATTTTTTTAAAACTACCATTTCATACTTGCAAAAATGACGAACCTGCACACACACACACACACACACACACACACACACACACACGCACACGCACCCACGCACCCACGCACACATGCACGAACACACACACATTCTTTGTTATTGTTATTAGTATTTCAATAACAACAACAACAGCAACAATAACAACAACAACAACAACATAATAACAATAATAATAGTAGCAAAAACAATAAAAGTAATAATAGTAATAATGTAATCATCATCATAATCATCATAATGAAAATAATCATTATTGTTATCATCATGATCATCATCATTATTGTTATTATCATTATCATTTTATTATTATTATCATTTTTTATTATTATATTATTATTATTATTATTTATTATTATTATTATTATTTTTTATTATTATTATTATAACAAACGAACGTTCCGGAAAGTTTTATGAAAGATTGGGAAAGTTCACAAGTTTGTGAAACTCGTTGCCGCCTCGTTGACATGCCGTGTCAGTAGCATTATCGCAAGGAACGAAGCAACCCACCGGAGGAGACACTGCACTGCTGTCGAGTCACTTCCGTGGTATTCATTGGCACCTGCCGTGCTCCAACACACGCAGGACACCCCGTTGTCTTCCAAGACACACAGGCCACCACCTGTTCAGCGCTCTATTGTCGACAACCATTGCTTAGTTTCGGAGCCAGCTGGAGTGACCGTCTTTCTCCGGAGGGCGCCACCACATTTATGTTGCGACACTTCCCATGAATCTTACGACGCCTTCGGCACGCTCTCGTCGTATGCATGTAAGTAGGGATAAACTCAAACTGAGGTCACCATGACAGCAAGACATACAGGTAAATGAAGAGCAAAGCAGGACAGTACACAGAGCTTGAGACTTTTGCATGATCTTCTTCTTCTGCGTACGCAGGCCGATACTCCTCCGGACACCCCCTGTATAGGAGTGGAGTTTTGTGTGTATGACCGTTTTATATCCCGCCATTAAGGCAGCCATACTCCAACTTCGTATGATGATTTGTGAGGATGAGAACAATCAATGCGAAACTATAAAGTTCCTCTGTGGTATGAGACGATGATGACCGAACTGTGTTTCACATTTCTTTTCATAACATATTACCGGTGACAACCACGCCTTGATATTACAGAAACCAGCAGTGACGGTCAGGAAATACCACAACACAGTTACAGTCGCTCCCATTGAGGGGACAAAACTCAACTGTGCGAGTCCGAGGCTTTCCATTTAAGAGTTTACCACACTGAAGTCTAGGAAGGGTCCGGACGGGGTCAAAAATCCTCATAAATAAATGCCTGCCATGGCAGTCAGCCCCACTATCTCCCAGCCCTCAAGCCTTTAACAGTAGCCGCTGCATCATGTCCGCTGGTAAGTTGGAGAGACGTAGATGTTTCTGGGTATTTCAGGGAGTTTTCGGAAGAAAAGAGAACATCGCCTCCGTTGTATGCACTTCCTTCTCAACATGCATTTTTTAACCGCTGGCCACACAGAGAGGACAGCTTAAAGTTTGGCCGGTGAGGAAGATCAACTCTCTTTGGAAGAAAAAGTGAATGCTCTTCGTTTGAAACGCTGTTTGTCGGACTTGCTTCTTTCAGTCTTTGTGACCCCAACAGGAGGGAACGAACATTCTGCAAAGAATCTTCATCAATCAGAATGTAGGAGAAAAAAAAAAAGTGCAGAAAATAGTTGCAGTGATTCTTTTTGGCTTCCAGTCTGTAAAGACAACATTCAGATAGTCTGTAAAGACAACATTCAGATAGTCTGTAAAGACAACATTCAGATTAGTCTGTAAAGACAACATTCAGATAGTCTGTAAAGACAACATTCAGATAGTCTGTAAAGACAACATTCAGATAGTCTGTAAAGACAACATTCAGATAGTCTGTAAAGACAACATTCAGATTAGTCTGTAAAGACAACATTCAGATAGTCTGTAAAGACAACATTCAGATAGTCTGTAAAGACAACATTCAGATAGTCTGTAAAGACTACATTAAGATAGTCTGTAAAGACAACATTCAGATAGTCTGTAAAGACAACATTCAGATTAGTTTGTAAAGACAACATTCAGATAGTCTGTAAAGACAACATTCAGATAGTCTGTAAAGACAACATTCAGATAGTCTGTAAAGACAACATACAGATAGTCTGTAAAGACAACATTCAGATTAGTCTGTAAAGACAACATTCAGATAGTCTGTAAAGACAACATTCAGTAAAGACAACATTCAGATAGTCTGTAAAGACAACATTCAGATAGTCTGTAAAGACAACATTCAGATAGTCTGTAAAGACAACATTCAGATAGTCTGTAAAGACAACATTCAGATAGTCTGTAAAGACAACATTCAGTAAAGACAACATTCAGATAGTCTGTAAAGACAACATTCAGATAGTCT
>CM031598.1:55020882-55023382 GCA_018398815.1 Conus ventricosus | reverse complement strand
TACTCGCCGCAAGGGGACTGTTCAATCGGAGAGACCGCCCTTTTGGCTGACCGCGTATAACAGTTTGTTGTTGTGTACCATTCAGCGAGGTCAGTCCTTTAGACACACAGAGCTTTGGCTCACGTGCGAACCATCGTGCGTGTGCTGCAAACGTGACTGTTTTACATCCTCGAAGATGAAGTGTGTCGTACAGACAGAGTCAGCCCTGAACAGGAAGTAGACAGGCAGCCTATCAGATCTACAGGAAGTGGTGAATGCCTTCCGTGTGTGCAATGCGACCGTTAAATATCGAAAGGCGAAGATACATATCCCATTCTCTCCTTTTCTAGGGCGCATCCCACATAGATCTTCCAGCTTTCCAACCAAGAAGCGTGCAAGGATGCCTTTATATTCCCCCCCCCCCCCCCCCCCCCCCCCCCCCCCCCCCCCCCCCCCCCCCCCCCCCCCCCCCCCCCCCCCCCCCCCCCCCCCATTAGTACAAAGCCTGTCACAACTTCTATGGGCCATTTTTCTAGTAACTATCATCAAGGGACATAAGACAAACAACCCTTTACCCGTGAAATATTCCGTTACCTTACCTTCTCTCTTCCTAGATCCTTTTCTATGGCTGCTATCAAGGGAATATGCAGGATACGATAGAAGTGCTTCGTAAATGGAAAACAAACAAAAAACCCTGCGTTTGCTCATATGCTCTTTGGTTAACTGGCAGCTGGCTAATAGGCATACCACGAACGCGTGTGGGCAGGAAAGTACACTTCTTTGTTGATTGCACATGCATAATGTCTTCTTTATATCTTTTCGGCTGGGAGATAATCTTTAACATGGCTGGGATTGCATTTACAATTTTGTTTACAGAAAACGCCCTGAGCGTGATAATGATAACAGTGTCCTTTTCATTGTGAGTTTTCTCGTGAATATTCTGTAAAACAGTGTCTATTTAAAACCTCGTATTTGACGGGGTGGCGGAAGGAATAGGGATGAGTTCAGGTTCCTCTGGTTTGGTGAAGAAACGACCTTCTGACTTATTCCTGGTTTTGTAATTGATTGTCGTGTAGTTGTGACATCTTTTTTTTCATCCGCAAACGCCTCTGGTTATTTTCAATTGGTTTGTTTTAAAACATGTCTAAACATGGCATGGACTTATCGACGTAGTCACAGAAAGCTGAACAACAAAGCCTCCATTAGCATCAGCCTGACAATGCATCGCATGCAAACATAAAACCTCATGTAACTTCATTTCACATACAATCACATGCGCATTCCTGGCCGTGCACAAATGTCACCCATAACTTCGCAAACGTGCGAGTGCGAGTGCATGTGTCTGTGGGTGTGTCTGTGTACATCTGTTTGTAGTGTACGATAATGCGTACTTCTGTGAGACAATGTGTATGCATCTAAATGCATGTGGGGAGAGAGAGAGAAAGAGAGGGAGAGAGAGAGAGAGAGAGAGAGAGAGAGAGAGAGAGAGGGGGGGGGGGGGGCGCAGACAGATATACAGGATTTCAGTTGTGACGCCTACGTACCCATCCCATAGAACTAAACGCATCATACTTGGTCATACCAATGAGCATCACAACACGTTCAGGAGAGAGAGAGAGAGAGAGAGAGAGAGAGAGAGAGAGAGAGAGAGAGAGAGAGAGAGAGAGAGGGAGAGACAGACAGACAAACAGACAGAGAGAGACAGAGAAGAGAGAGAGAGAGAGAGAGAGAGAGAGAGAGAGAGAGAGGAGGGAGAGAGAGAGAGAAAGACAGAGAGGGTAAAGACAAGATTTGGGATGGGTACCCGCCCATTTAAAAAAAAACATTTCTAACGTGCATACACCACTACACATATTATACTTACTCATACCAATGAGCATTGCAACACGCTCCGGAGAGAGAGAGAGAGAGAGAGAGAGAGAGAGAGAGAGAGAGAGAGAGAGAGAGAGGAGAGAGACAGACAGACAGACAGACAGACAGACAGACAGACACAGAGAGAGAGAGCAAACAAATGGATTGATTAGGTGATATGACGGCCACATCGGAGTCAAAAGGTCCCAGCAAAGGACAGCTGAAATTGGAGGGATAAGAGCTGGGTCGGGGAGTGAGAGGGTAGTTTTCGGTGGAGGAGGCTGGGGGCCGGAATGCTCAGTTGATAGAGCGCCGCACTCGTGATCCTGGGGTTGTGGGTTCGAATTTCGGTACAGGGAGATTTTTCCCTCGGAGTTTAACATTGCTTCTGACTCCATTCCCCATACAGTCCTTCGAATGAGACTATAAACCGAGGTTCCGTGTGTGAACGCACGCACAACATCCTGCACACACGTAAAATCACATCACCAACTTTCGGAAGAGAAGGCCAGTTTGGCCGTTGATATGGATGACACGTTACACATAGCATGCACCTTCCCCGAAGAAGGAGTATGGTTGCCTTAATGGCGGGATAAAAAAAAAAAACGGTCATACACACAGAACTCCACTGCCTGTCTATATATAGGCAGTGTCCGCAGGAGTATCAGCC
>CM031598.1:55013382-55015882 GCA_018398815.1 Conus ventricosus | reverse complement strand
AAATTCATCTTAAAAGTTCAGATCAAGTCGAAGGGAAGCGAGCATAATTAGCCTTCATGGAAGCCGACTAAATTGAAAACTATCTCCATTCTATGAAGCACATCGCGCAGTTTTATCAGCTGTTCCATCAACAAACCTCATACAAATAATTCAGAGAGTGTTTGTGTCTATTTCTCTTTATCGTCGCTTCAAAAGTTGTCAGAATTTCTATGGGCTACTTCGTAATTGTCATGTTATGGGGCATAAGCAAACATAGCGCTTAACGTTGCTCAAAGTTCTCATCTCATCCTTTTCTCCTCTTTCTCGTCCGTTTATAATGGCCACTCTCAAGGGACAATACTCTTACTGCTAGGGTTGATGAGAAGCTTTGTGAATGGAAGAGACTGCGTTTGCTCGTGCGGCGTTTGTTTGAATGCCGTGGCTTGCAAATTAATGGAAGTATCGTGAAAGCGTGTTGGCGGGAGAATAGCTCTTTGCTTTGGATTGGTGGGTACATTTTGTCTGATTGTTTTTCTTCTTGTAGTTTTCATTCAGTCTGATATCAACTGAATTTTTGGTTTTGATATTACCACAAAAAAGGGCATGATTGTGCCAAAGTATTTTTTTATTTTTCATCGCAAGTGAAATAGCATGGTGTACTATTTTCACAGCCCTTTAATTAAGCAGTATTTGGAAAGACAGTGTAGGGAGAGTTTCCCGTTTGAGGAACAAAAGACTCCCTGGATTCTTCTGACTTGACTAATTTTGATATGACTGATGTGTAATAGTATAAATAAATACCACAGAAGTGTATGATTCATTTAGACAGTTGCAGATTCATCGACAGAATTATAGAAAATTAAAAGAAAATCTCCATTGGCACCTCCTTGTCAATCATATGCAACTCCAAGACAGGCACTGTTTTCTTCAATAAGCACTCGGGCACGTACGCCAGCCAGTTCACGAATATACGTATGTTCTCTCTCTCTCACTCTCACACACACACACGTGCTCGCGCGCCAAATTTGCTGTGATCCCCCACGCTCCCTGACTACTAACTGTGTGGAAGGAAGGCCTGGCGTGCAGCAAAGACCATATCAACTGTTTCGCGGCCATTTCCAAATCCACATTGTTTTAGTCTACGAAATAGCCGTCTTCCATTCAAGAGAATCTTTCAGACGATGGCAAGGAGCGATATTGTACTGTGGTTGTCGCAAAAATGGTTGTTTTCTTTCCGCTTCTAGAGAAGAGTAATGTAAGCATCCTTGAGCCCCTGAGAAACGACTTCCTGTTGCCACATGGTTGGACAACTCGGTGAGACCATACCAAGATTGACCTGCCCCTACTCTCCACTCTCTGGCCTCTTAGATTTTAGTTCAGATGGAGTCATAATCTAGAACCTCACCGTTTGAAACGAGTTTGATATTACTCGATCTGCTCAATCCCTTGGAAAATCTGCCAGAGAAGTATTGATCTCGAATTGTGGCATTCGTGCGACGGCTTCAGCATCAATGGAGTAGGGCGTATTGAAAAGCTCCGCCAATCTGTCAAATACTGTTTCCATGTAAGTAAGAAAACGGGAGATCTAGGACCTCGTTATGTTCCAGAAGACTGAGTCCTATAGATGGTCTTAAGGGCGTTGTTAAATCGCTTGGAGATGTTGATATCTGCATATTGGCATGTTTCTGGTCTCTCTTTGTTGGGCCAGGAGTCGTGTCTCTCTGTCTGCACCTTTCTTTTGTGAAAGGAGCCGGAGAGGGAAAATTGGAAGCTTCCTTCTTGGAGGCACAGAAGCTTTACTGCTGATAGGCACTATGGTTTACGCGCTTGACATCAAGCAGCTTCTGGATTTCTTCATCGTGCCAGTTGAACCAGTATGAAGTGTGCACATATTCTGGCCTAGATGAGTGCGTGTGGTACTTTATGCCAATTCTTGGGAGCGGTCCTGTCCTCTTCTGCTCCACTGGCTCCAGAGTTGTATTGCTTCATTTCATTGTCTAGGATCTCACTGAAGGTATGTGATACGGAGTGTCGTTTCAGGTTACTGACGATCAGTAGTTTCTTCGCAGGTTTTCCTTAAACAGGCATGTTGAATTTGGGGATAATGAGTGTTTGTCCATCCAGCAAATTGTGATGGACATAGACTTCATCACTCTGACATCCTGCCTTTCCCTTCTGCTGACGTTAACCTATTCATTTAGATGCCATTGTTTGCAGCTGGGATGCTCCCATGCAATCATGTTCCCATTAAAGGCATTGTTGGTAATTAGAAGATCATGAGTTGCACAGCTCTTCAATACGATACGACCGTCGCTCTAGCTCTTGCCGACTCCATTCCCCCAGTGACTTCCCTAAATGTCTGGTAGTCTTTGTCTACTCAGTTGCTGAACGTTCCTAGAACGTCAAGCTTATCTTCTTTTAGTATGGTCGGTTTGAGAGTCTCAATTTCCTCATAAATCTTGCCTTTGCCCTCCTCAGCGATTGTCATGGTTGGAACAGATGCACCAATGATGGCGGCATA
>CM031598.1:54998382-55008382 GCA_018398815.1 Conus ventricosus | reverse complement strand
TAGGTAAGTTATTGGCTGTCAAGTTAATATAGGCTATGGTTCAATTTTCTCATTGGACTACCACAATGAGGGGCACTCCCCTCACTCCTACTTTGCTCGCTTGCACTCAGTGCAGCAGTTGAAGTTGGATTTAGGGGTTCTGTCTAAGGTTACACTGAATGTACATCCACTTCACTTGCAAATCCACCCAGTGTTGTAGCCAACGTGGTTCTCCTCGACAGGTTCTCCCTATGTCATCATAAAGTGAAGAGCAGGGTCTGATGGATTTGAGTCCGGTGGTAAGCTAACTTTAGGCTTTGCTTCGGAGAGGGTAGTTGAACTCTCCTGTGGTTGGGGGGACTGCCCCACTGGTGTAGAATTGGTTTTGGTTGTCGCCCTGGTGTTGGGCGAGGGTCCCAGCGTCTGGGTCCCGCCAGCAATGTGTATTTGTGACTAGGGATCGGGTATGACCAGAATGCCGACCAGGATATTGTTGACCTGAATGGCCGGACCAGGCTCCCCGTTTTTTCCTGGGATGAACAGTGAATGACTTCGGATCAACAAGGCTACCAGGATTGTCCCACGACTTTCTATTTGTGTTCTTTTGTCTTCCTTGGTCCGGTCTCAGGACAGCTTGAGGGGTCAGTGTAGGTTCCCCCTGTGTGCTGGTATGTAGGGATTCTAATTGCCAGGATTCGATTTTGACAACCTCGTCACTCATACCTCTGGGGTGAGAGGGGGGGGGGGGGGGGCGGTCTAGTCTTATCACTAGTTGCCGCGGAACCGTTTGAACTTAATCGGCCAGATTCACTGACTTCCAGTAGTCCGGTTTTAATTTATGGTCCATATAGACGCATTATTCTGTTGGGATTCGCAGTTGTGGTGTGTGCGGTTGTGCTTTATTATGTGCCAAGCGGCTACGGCTTTGTGTCGGATACGGCGCCACATGGACTCAGGTAGAGGGGGGGGGGGGGGTCGGGGGGAGAGCTTGGCAGCGCCTTTGTTTTTCACGGGGGATAGAAGGGGAGGGGTGTGAATTAGTGCCGGAAAGGGGTGGTGGTGGTGGTGGAGAGAAGCAGCAACAAGCTTTTGTGTCGCCGGGGGAAGTGGGAAGGCCGACAAGAACGAAAGGTGTCTCGTTGTTTATCGTGAGGCAATCCTTTTTCTTCGTCATAGATCGTGTGGGGGCCAGTCCTAAGCGAGAGAAAGGGGAGGGGGGGGGGGGGGGGGGGGGGGCGGTTTGAGAAGAGGGAAGTGGGGCACATAGATTTGAATCTATTTTTTGTTAGGGATTTTAGTGGACTGAATCGGATGGTTTTTCGGATGGTTTTGTCAGCCGTTTCGTCACAGTGGACTAATTCCAATTAGAGAGAGAGAGAGGAGATGAGAAGAGAGGAGAGTGAGGGAGAGAGAGAGAGAGAGAGAGAGACTGACAACACTAGTAGGATTCATGTGCCAGCCGATGAATTCGAACACCATAACCCTCAAGGAAAATAGTAACCTCTACAAGGAATTCTCCTCTTCTATACATCCAATACATGCAATGGTTATTTACACATTGTGAATGCTGGTCATCTAGCTAGTATAATTCCCAGCTGAATGTACTGTTCTGCGTGGCTTTTGTGAAGGACAAGTTCTCATCTAAAATCCATCGAGCGTGGTTAGAACCATTACACCAAACACCCATCCCTCACTACCACCCACACAGCCCTACCTCCACTCCTACCCGCGATCGTCCTCCTCTTTTTTAAAAGCGTCATAATTTCAACCGGCCTGTTTCGTGGCTTTCTTTTAAAAGCTAAAAATGATAAGAAAAGTAAGGATCTCGGGCATGCGACTAGTTTTAACCCCCCCCCCCCTCCGACCACACACACACACAAATACACACTCAACCACGCCTCGTCCCATGGCTCTTTTCAAAGGCCTCAGATTTCAGCAGCCCTTTATTGTCAACGGAAAGTAGAGACGCTCATTGCAGCGTTCACGTCATTCTATGTCCGAGCTTTTACTGGCATGGCCGCAAAACAGGGGCCTGCTACTCTGGACTGTTTTATGCGTTTGAAAGTTCTGTGATTAAATTTTTTTTTATCTGCTCTTGTACCAGTTTAGAAAGGGTTTCCTGTCTAACAAATAAAATGATAGGTATATGTTGTCAATAGTTAATAGGTATTAATACGCGCCGATAAGTGTGCATGCGCACTTGCGTTTTGTATTTAGTTTAGTTTCGTTTTCCTTGATTTTTCTCACTTTGTTTGATTCTACTCTTACAATTATATGTATACAAAAGGCCGCAAAATCATAAACATTTATCAGAAATAAACTTTATGATGCAGTATAAGCGGTCTGCGATTTGTGTGTATCTCTTACTGGTATTATGGAGACAGTATGAGAACATCATTTTCATTGATTGTGACTGCGGCATAGCTCAGAGAAATCACTTGGTAGTCTTGCATTATGCCTTCACTGTTAACGCATCCAGGAGGATATGTGGGGGGTGCAATGATCTAAAACACACACACACACTCACACACACACCACACACACACACACACACACCACACCACCACACACACACACACACCCCGTACGTGAACAGAGAGGCGTGAGGAGAGATCGAGAGAGTGAGGAGAGAGGAGACGAGAGCGGTGGAGGAGAGAGAGAGAGAGAGAGAGAGAGCAGTGGTGAATTGTGTGTGGGTGTGTGTGTGTGCGTGTGTGTGTGTGTGGAGAGAGAGTGAGCCCCTTCTGTGTGGTGTGGGGGGGGGGGGGGGATGTGTGTTGTGTGTGTGTGTGTGTGTGTGTGGGTGTGTGTGTTGTGCGTGTGTGTGTGTGTGTGTGTTGTTTGTGTGTGAGTGTGTGTGTTGTGTGAGTGTGTTGGTGTGATACAAGACATGGACATGTGGCTCGTATGGATTCATGACCCAAGCGATTAAAACGAAATAAGCCACCAGTAATACAGAGGCACTTTCTACATTCGTAATGTGTACTAGTTCAACGTACAATTCCCAGTCCGAACAATGTGTTTGCTGGGCGCTTTCTGGACGCATGGTCTCTGACCTAAGTCACCTACGGCACTATAACACTTTATGGCCCCCCCCCCCCCCTTCACTCCCCCCTCCCTCTTCTCCATCTCATTCCCCTGTCCTCTTTTGAGACTTTTGTCAGCAGGCGGCCTGTTTTTCGCTTCCGTTATTATCAGTAGATACGTTCGATTTATCAATATATTCCGAATCATTCTTGTCCCACCCCCAACCCCACCCCAACTTCTTTGTTATATCCGAAAACAGGAATTCCATTTCAGCTGTCATAGTATATTGTCCTTTGATGAAGAGGGGCATTTGGCTGTGTGATGTTCGGGTAAAGTTCAGGATTATGGTTTGGATATTATGGTTGATTACCTATGTTCGAAAATATAACGACATCGAGGCTGAGTTGTGATGCCGAAATGGTGTTTGTATTTGATTTAAGTTTGGTTTCCGCTTTATTATTTTACTTACTTTCTCTATTTCTTTCTTATGGATTATACTTTTGTATTTATCATTCATTTTTTATGATTATCTGTCTGATCTATTATTTATTTATCTATTCATTCATTCATTCATTCATTCATTTCTTCATTCATTCATTTTCATTCATTCATTCATTATTTTCTTTATCTATTATCATTTTCCTTATTTATTACTTTAATTCTGTATTTACGTGTTTATTTATTGCATTCCTTTTATTAGTTTTTATGTGTTTCAAACTTTTTTTGATTTTTATTGTACGGGGTGTGCGCACAGGCGAATCCCCCTCTCTCGCACTGGTCGCTGGTTCCCACGCCCTATAACTTACCCGTGGACCCTGTCACTGCGTTGGCTGGGCCTTCCCCAAATAGTCCCATTCTGTTGAGTTTAATTCCCCGTGGGAAACATCTAAGCCGTGCCTTTCTGTATGCATTGTGAAGACATCAAAGAGGAATTTATAAATTTTTTTTCATGGACATTAAACATCCTGCAAACAACCCAAACGTGCCTGTCTTTTGTCTATAATTACATCGATGTTTATAATGCTGGTCTTGGTTAGTGTGTTCGTCCTTGTTACTAGTGTTGAACAGTGTTGTGGTAACTGATTCATTGTTAGTTTATGGGGAAATGCGCAGTGACAAGTTTGGTTTGTTTGCGTTATTCAATTCCTGTGAAGGCATTCGGCTTGGGCTCGGAGGGGGGGGGTGGGCATAAAATGGGGTGTGCACACGCAAACACACACACACACCCACACCCACACACACACCCACAACACACCACACACACACACAACACACACCGGAGGAGAGCAGAGAGAGAGGAAGAGATGAGAGGAGAGAGAGAGAAGAGAGAGAGAGGGAGAGAGATGCGAGAGACTGAGAACAGAGACCCGAGTCAGAGAGGACGAGAGAGAGGCGTACCGAGGACGGTTCACAAAAACGAACACGGAGGAAAGCACCAGCATAAACCCTTTTGCCAGCCACGCTACCCGCATTCTCATTTCCGACATATGCAATGGATCTTTACACATTAACCACGAACGAATCACAATAAAACTCAGGCTTTATTACTAACTGACAGCTTTTTGATGGGACAAGCTACACAATGGTCACCAGCCATGTCAGCATTCAGCCATTGTTTTCCCCACTTTTTCAAGGCCTTTGATTTCAGCTGGGCAGCTGTTTGCGAGCAGTTGTTATCAGGTACCTTGTGTTCCTTTTTTGTCATGGCTGCCCCACAGATCCACACACTAGCCAAACTCACTCCGGATTCCTGGATAACAAACATTCCTGTAAATAGATATACAGAGGCATGTTGCTTGAGTTTTACTGCGTGGACTCCATTTTCTTTTCTCGCTGAATTCGACTAAAATGCGCTCACAACCCTACACTACACTGCCACTGCTCTGCACTGCCTGCACTATACTATACTCATACTATACTATACTTACTATACTATACATATACTATATCTATACTATACTAATATCTACACTACACTACATACACTTACACTAACTACACTACACTACACACACACACACACACACGTGAGAGAGAGAGAGAGAGGCGAGAAGGAGAGAGGAGAGAGAGAGAGAGGCGGGGTGAGGAGATGATGAGTGGAGAGCGAGAGAGAGACCTCAAGACTCAAGACTCAAAAACTTTATTACTCAAGGATAGAGATTTTAGGCTGTGCTTTCTTCCAATCTGTCCTTGTATTCTACAGCATGCAACTAAACAGACTGCACATATTAGAATAATGACAGAAAAACAAGAAGAATATAAGCAACATTATATGATTAACAATACTAGTAATAAGAATATTACTTATTAAAAAAAAACACCATTACAAAATTACACAAACACCAATCAGACACAGTACGCTGCGCGCGCTCACATGCGATGCACACGCCCACACATACACGCACGCATGCGCATACCCAATCCACACCCATACCACACAAACACCACACACACACACACACCTCACACACACACCACACACACACACACACACGCACACAACATTTTCATTAGCTTAATATAGAGGCAAGCATAAAAGTAGGCGTTGAGGACATGATCAACAAGGTTAGATTATTGTTCAGTAAATGTTTAATACTGCTGATTTGAAGGACGGCAGTGATTGAATGTTTGGGGCAGCAGACGGAGAAGAGAGTTCCACACAGATGGACCAAATAATTTGCAAAACTAGATTTGAACAAATCAATGCGTACACGTGGTCAAATGTAATTATTTGAATCATATCGCGTTGCTGCCATTGGATAAACTCAGCAAAGATATGTTGGCGCCATGTTTGCATGGACTTTAAACATTAGTACTGCCACTATTATAGGTCAGTTGGCTTGCAGTGGTCAACATCAGTAGTTTTGCGTATTTGCCCGTGTTTTTGATAGAGACTTGCTCGGGAAGAATCAGCTTAATTTTCCCCCGTCTATGCATTAGAGTTGATCTTTTTATGGTGATTTTCACGGCACACTCCAGACAGTGGACGCATAGTTGCTGTGAGAAAGCAATGGGCTTCAAAAAAATAATTTCGGATATGTGGTTCAAAATTATAACCACGAGTTTCTTGAGTAAAAAACAATTGCGGCCAACGTTTGAAACTGATTTTTATGTGATTGCATTTAAGTTCTCATCAATGATTCACGCCTAAGACACGGTGTTCCGGTAACGCTAGATCACTGGTTTACTCATTTTTAGGCTTAACATAAGATGCTGTCGTGATGATTCTGTCTCGATGTTAGGACCATACATTTTTGTTTTGTGCGGATTAAGGACCATTCTGTTTGGTTGCCCATTTAAGACATTCAGTGATCTTTGTTGTACGTATTTGTACAGACATGTAGAGAGGGGGATGTTTGTATCATACAGTGAAGGAATATCGTCAGCGAACAGCTCACAGCTGACATCATTGTGAGATATGTGCATCGGTAGAGTCATTTATAAAAATACAGAAAAGAAGATGTCCAAGGACAGGGAGCCTTGTGGAACGCCACAGCTCACTATTCCTTCAGAGGAATATGTACGTTTAAGTAAACACGCTGGGTCCTGCTTTCCAGATATGACTGAAAGGAAGGTGATACTTGCCGGATTTTGGAACATTATGCAGTCATTTTTTTCGATTATGCATGATAGCATAATATGTTGCTGGTCTACCAAGATCAACGTTTTAAAATCGAGGAAAACAGTTCCAGTGAGTTTTCTTTCGTTAAATGGCTGATAGCATTGTATCACAGGGCGTGTTACGGCGTGTGGGCAGGAGTGATTTCGACGAAAGCCTGCCTGAAATGGGTGGATACAGTTTGTGATGTTCCATATGTTTAGTTAGGTGTTTGTTGAACAATGATCTCTAGAGGTTTCGATCAACGGATAAATGAGCTATGGTCTAAAATTGGTTTAAATCAGTGAGATCTCTTGATTTGGGTATGGGAATCGCTTTTGCTGCCTTTAGACCACATGGGAAGACCATTCTGATCAATACACAAATTATAAATACGTAAGGGTCCTCAAACAATGTAAGGTAGAGCAAGCTGGAGTAATAGAAGCATTTCAGTTATTGGACCCATTGCTATTTATTTTTAAGTTTTGGAAATTAAGGAACCAACTTCATTATTAGCAAGCAAGAGGATGATAAAGGGGAATCTCTAGTATTAACGTTTTTGACTCCAAACGATGAAGAACAGCTGGAGTTCATATCGATTTAAAAATGTGACATGGCAGCCATGTTTGTACTGATTCAGTTCCCTGAAGGAAATGAATTGTTGAAAGTGTCTTGCCAGACCACATAGTCGCAGATATTATCTGATTTCTTTCTCGACTTGTCAGTTATTTCATTAACAGCACGCCAAAATGATGCTGTATCCCTGTTTTGGTTTTTCAGTTTCTAAACTGCTCAGATTTTGATTTTCTAACTAGTTGATACTCTGTTTCTTCTGCTTTTTATATTTCCTCTACTTTTTTGGCGGTTTTAAGTGCATCCCTTAGTGCCATTTCTATCAATAATGTCTTTTGTCCAGCCCAGCTGGAAGTACTCTGTGTTTTACCCTTGTTCTCTAAGTGGGGCATGTTTATCAACAATGAGAGAAAGAATTATACCAGGTATTATAAGCTTCATTTGGATCTGTGTAATTGAGTACACTGTAGTAAGGAGCTTAAGCTTAAGTCGAGGAAAAAATTATCCTGACTGAACTTTTTGAAGCAGCGATATTGAATGGTTGTGTGCCCTTATTTCTGTTGCTTTGGAAGTTTACAAAAGGACCAAGTGCACAAAATGAGACAGTGGTCGCTTATGCTTTTGTTGCCCACTGTTATGTTAGATTACCATGGCTTTGTTGTTCGTGTAGATATGGAATCCAGCAATGTAGAAGATGTCTTGTGTGCGATTTAGTTGATTATGAGAGAGAGAGGAGAGAGTAGAGATACCCAATGGTAGGCTATTATAAACCTCCAAACCATTCACAGCCCGAAATGAGATTCGGATGCGCATTCGGGAAGAGAGAGAAGAGAGAGAGAGAGTAGAGAGGAGCGAGAGAGGAGGAGAGACATTGAGGCGAGTGAGGAGGGAGAGAGAGGAGAGGATTGGAGAGGAGAGCGAGAGAGAAGAGAACCAGCCAAGCCAGCCAGCCAGCCAGCCAGACAGGCAGACTGGGATGAGAATTCTCAGTAAGCTGTGGATAGAAGGAGGAAAAAATCTGCCACAAGGAGGAGAGGAAAGTGCTGCAGCGGCTGGGAAAGGGACACAGTCTGAATTACCCAGGTTGCGCCTCTCTCTCTCTCTCTCTCTCTCTCTCTCTCTCTCTCTCTTTCTCTCTCCTCTCTCTCGCTCTCTCTCTCTCTGGCAATACCAACCCACCCTCCCATCACGTTCCCTACACACATAAACACCCATCGCCCCCTTCACCCTGTTCTCTCATCCTAGGAAAGTAGGGAGACTAATGATGCAACTTGTGGATTCCATAACCACACACGTGGACTGACTCTGAGATACTCTAGTCTGTCCTGGGAGCGAGAGATGTGGAGAGGAGGAGTTGGAGAGAGAGAGAGGAGAGAGAGAGAATAGTTCACTAGCACGAGTCATTTCCTCGTGTGATTCATGAGCCAGCCAATAAAAAAAAAAAAAGAACACCAAAAACCAAGACACACCTTACCTTTTGTGCAAACAGTCACCTTTCACAGAAAATTCTCTCCGATGCATGCATTGGTTAATTTACCCATTTTGCCAACGCCGGCTTGAAGCACAAGCCCGGCTATGGTCTGTCTGGTCGTTAACTGATGGACAGTTCTCACAGAGAAAGGTTTGCAAGCGCGTGTGATAGAACTCGTTTATACATTTCCGTCCTTTATTCTAAGTCTGGTTTTTCGCTCGAATTTTTATCGCTGGATGCAAGCGCAATGAATTTCTTGTGTGCGTAGGACAGTCATTTTTTTTTTAAATCCTGCCCACCACTGCAGGGGGACTGACTCTTTGCCATCCTTGGATGGCAAAATCCTGTGAGTCACGCCGGCCTTTTGCTTGTTGGGTGGGCTAACGTAGATTCTGTTCTCTGTAGGTATGATGTGGTGTAGTTCTCTCTGATGAGTATTGGTATTTGCGTGTGTGTTGTGTGTGGTTGTGTGTGTGTGTGGTGTGTGTGGGTGTGAGTGTGTGTGTGTATGTGTGTGTGTGTGTGTGTGTGCGTGCGTGGTTGTGTTGTGTGTGTGTGTGTTGTTTGGTTTGGGTGTTATGTGTGTGTGTGGTGGGTGGTGTGTGTGTGTGTGTGTGTGTGCGGTGCGTGCGGTGCGTGCGTGTGTGTGTGTGTGTGTGTTAGTGTGTTTGGGTGTTGTGTGTGTGTGTGTGTGGTATTTCCACACACCCACCCTGTTCTTCATCACTCAGTGGAATGTTCTCTTGTTGGCCACACACGCGCAGCAAACAAAACCGGTTCAACCCAGCAAGAGAAAAGAAAGGAAATGTGTCCCCACTCTCCCCACTTCAATTTTTGTTAAAAGCTACATTTGTTGATTGCATGCAGTTCAGGCAAAATCCAACCCACATTGTATTCTAGTTGACTATAGGAATGTGACAACGCGCATGTTCCACGAGAGGAAGTGTGTGTGTGGGGGGGTGTGTGTTTGGGTGCGTGTGTGGGGTGTGGGTGGTGTAGAACGTGTGTGTGTGTGCGGTGTGTGCGTGTGTGTGTGTGTGCGCGAGCATTCTTGAGTGTGTGTGTGTGATGGGTGTGGGTGGGGTGAGGGGAGATGGGAGGGTGCGCAGTGTGTGTGAGTTGTGTGTGGTGTGAGTGTGTGTATGTGTTGTGTGTGTGTGTTGTGTATGTGTGAGTGTGTGCGCGCGCGTGTGTGTGTGGAAAAGCGACGCTTTGGGACGATTTGTTGCCTTCAGCTCAGGGGCCAATTAAGGCAAGGGGGGGGGGGGGGGGGGGGGAGGGGTACTCATTACGATGGACTATTGCATTTCTAAAGTTATAAGGAAAATACACTTTGTACCATTAAGTATACG
>CM031598.1:54995167-54997382 GCA_018398815.1 Conus ventricosus | reverse complement strand
CACCCGCCTGCACCACCACACCCACCACCACCCCCACCACCACACTCCACCACCACACCCACACGCACAGCACACACGCACCACCACACACACACACACACACACCAGCGAGCCGCGCGCGCGCGCGCACAGACTGAGACTACATGGCCATCCACTTGTTACAAGAGAACATACTAAGACAGAACAGGAAAATTAGATTACATATACTATTGTCATTAAGTCATATTTTACTTTTTTCTTGCATTGGTAGCTTCAGTTAAATACTTAGCAAGGGCAATAATAGTTTGTATCTTTATTTGTAGACAATATATTTTATACCACTTAATGTATGTTTGATATGTGTCATATTGAACAAAAGAATATTTTCGGCGAATATCTGAAAAGAAGCAACATTGGAAAAGAAAGTGCACTTCATCTTCCTTATTGTGACCGCACATTGTTTTGCAGCGCCTAGACAATGCACTGTTAATCTAAACTTTACCAGATCTTCGCTCATCTTTTTATTCGTTATTAAAGACATATACCTCTCCGCTTCAAACGTAATCTTAAAAGAACGATACCACTCATATTATCATTATCTTCATTCAGAATGCCAGTTTTGTTTGTAACAAGAAACAGGTCTTTCTTTAAATTCTGATATAAAACCCTTCCTCAAACCAACCATACTATCCCAAAGCCATTTTCTGTTAGAGTATTCCTAACTTTTGATGTCCAGTTGTTTGCCTGCTTTTATCGTATTAACAACATATCATAGGCTTGCCTACATGTTCTATTGTTGGTAGTCTTACCAGTCGCAACCAGTATCTAACACATTTTACTGCTGTTCGAACGAACAAAGGATGTCTTCCGTTCTTCCGTAACTCATTATATTTGAAGAGTGTAGTGTGACACCCAAGAATCGTTTAACGGCAAAAGTATGTTCTTTTTCTATTAGCCCTGTATCTTCTAACCTCCATACTTCTGCTGCGTAAATCAATATGGGCTCAATCTGAGTTCAAAAAGAAATGTGTGTGTGCGTGTGTGGCAAGAGAGAGAGAGAGAGAGAGAGAGAGGAGAGAGAGAGAGAGAGAGAGAGAAGAGAGAGGAGAGAGAGAGAGAGAGAGAGAGAGAGAGAGTGCTTAGAACGTAAAGGCAGAATTCATTTGCTCGCTATTTGCAGGAGCCACACCATTTGACAAGTTACGCAATGTGTAAAGTCTCCACACACACACACACACACACACACACACACACACACACACACACACACACACACCACACACACACACACACATCGACGGCGCGCGCAAGACAAAGAACAACAACAATTCTAATTCCACGATACCCTTGGGAATCACGAAGCAGTTAGAATGTGAATGCGTGGGTAGTAGTTTTGAATATTCATACAGTTAATCAAAGAAATCAACAGAAAGGATGATAAACCATACTACCACCACAACCACCACCACCACATCGACCATCAAAACAATGATAATACAAAGAACAACACGACAACGACAGCGGTGGCAACAATGACACCTACAACAACAACACAAATACAAAATGCATTTTCAAACCACGTTGACATCAGCAGAGAATGCATGCGTGCATGCTTACAATTGTATGTGTGCCTGCACTCACACGCACACATAATGGCATATAGACAGACAGACAGACAGACAGAAAAGACACACACACACCACACACACACACACACACCACTCGCGCGCGCGCGCGCGTGCGCACCACACACCACACACACACACACACACACACACACACACACACCACACACCACAATCAAGCAATATTCAATGCATTTGGGTAGATGCATTATTATCATTTGAAAACAAAAGCTTATGATTGTTTGTGGAGAGCAGATCGTTACAGGTAACGCAGTTTGGTATTTCCAAAAGTATGTGGTCAACACTGCACTTATGTGTCCCCATCTTGGAGTGGAGTATTCCCGAACCACAAATGCTAATATGTCACAGTTATTTAGGATTGACGTGACGCTGTAGCGAAAGAAACGTTTTGTTTCCATCGCAAGAAGACCGAACCAATTGTAATATATTTTGACAGGAAAAACAAAGTTAAGAAAAATAATCTTGTGCCAGTCTGCCCATTATGAGCTGATTGATAGCAGTCTGCATAAACTAGATTTTCAAACGATGAGTCAGAGATAAAAGCAAGCACAAAAATCCTCCTTGAAATGTAACGAACTTTGCAAATGGAC
>CM031598.1:54962667-54985167 GCA_018398815.1 Conus ventricosus | reverse complement strand
CAGGTGCTTTCTAAGATATTCCATAAAGAAGAAAAACCGTTATGGGCAGTCACAGCCGTTATTAACAGCTGTAACGGTAAACTAAAACATCGGGTATCATCCGTGACCCATAATGAACATACCTACAGATGTTCAGAAAGATCGGCCAAGTACTTTCTGAGTTATTCCATAAAGAAGAAAAACCGTTATGGGCCGTTATAGCTGTTAGTAACGGTTATTACGGTAAACTAAAACGCCGTTATAGCTGTTAGTAACGGTTATAAGAGTAAACTAAAACATTGGGCATTATTCGTGACCCATAATGAACATACCTACAAATTTTCAGAGAGATCGGCCAACTACTTCCTGAGAGATTCCATAAAGAAGAAAAAAGCGTTACAGGCCGTTACAGCCGTTAGTAACGGCTGTAACGGTAAACTAAAACATCGGGCATCATCCGTGACCCATAATGAACATACCTGCTAATGTTCACAAAGATCGGCCAAGTACTTTCTGAGATATTCCATGAAGAAGAAAAGCAGTTGCAGGCCATTACAGCCGTATGCACCCATGTTTTCTGTTTAAAATTTTTGATGCGTTCTTTCACAGTATTATTCCAAATACTGTATTCATGATGTATAAACTGTCAACGCCTCACAGTCTACAGCGAATGTGGACTTTTTTTCATTTGTTCCTCTTTTTTTGTTTAAGACAACATCCACTATACAGCCCTGCCTGTAAATATTATGCATACGCACATACTTAGCCATGCGTAATATATCCTCACCATTATCACCTCTTTTCATTTCCCTTGCTGAAACATACAATATAGCTCCAAAACAATCATCCCATTTTGACTTGTTCTTCAACGACGATCGATCCCAAAACTCCGATTCAGTTTTCGACTCCCTGGCTAATGAATTGAAAACAGATTCGTTTGGACGTGCATTCTTTAAATTAAAAAAAATCGCTGTGTTATTGCCACCTATCACAAGAAATTACACTTATACAAATTACAGAGATGAATGGAGATCCCTACACAGTGATAAACAGGAAGATAGACCCAAGTCATAGCACATACCAGTATGTGCGCTTATTCGCTTTTCTTCTGCGCTTGCAATCCATGCGTGCCTATACACTACATTCGATCAGCAAATTTCGACTCCAGGAAAGTTGATAGTCTGATTTTGTAGCACTCTTCTTTCTATGAACCCCCCCCCCCCCCCCCCCCCACATGGCTAATAGGTTAATTTGGCCCTTGATTTTGAATTCGGAGTTGGCGTCTCTTGTACTAGGCACTCAGTACAACTTTAACAGCTGAAGAAAGTAGGGGAAAAGTGAGCAAGTATGAGAAGGAGGAGAGGGTGTAGAGATGAACAGAAAAGAACAAAAAACGATTCTGTTGTATGCCAAAAGAAATCATCAGCACAATCCAACTCTTATATTTGATACTCTTGGAAAACAAAATGGAATGAAAATGGCCTCACACCGCCTCATTCATGCAAAATGCATGAACAAGATTTAGTGTTGGAATCCAAAACTGCCTGACGAATGAACATAAAATCTCAACATGTACCGAGACAAATACATTTATTCCACAGGGGGGAATTAACAATTTCTGAAAACCTAACCTCCCTTGAGCTTCCCGCATACATGCATTATGTTTGACGTTTTGCTTTTATTTTCTTATATCTTACGGGATGGGGTGGAAGGCAAAGACTGGGATGTTGTGTGTGTGTGTGTGTGTGTGTGTGTGTGTGTGTGTGTGTTGTGTGTGTGTGTGTGTGTGTGTGTGTGTGTGTGAGTGTGTGTGTGTGTGTGTGTGTGTGTGTGTGACAGAGAGAGAGAGAGAGCGTGCGTGAGTGCGTGAGTGCGCGCGCGTGTGTGTGTGTGTGTGTGTGTGTGTGTGTGTGTGTGTGTGTGTGTGTGTGTGTGCGTGGGCCGCACGCGCACGTGCGCACGTGTGCGCTCGCGTGCAAAGGATGGATGCTTTCCTCTCCCCAGCTGCTCCTTGTCTCCCTTCTTCCACTTGCTTTGGAATGCGGGGATGGAAAGAGAGAGAGAGAAAAAAAGGCAGAAATGGGAAAAAAGATAATCAGAACAAAAGAAAGGAGAGGAGACAGAAACACTCGAAGAAAGAAAACAAGAAAGGCGCACATTAAAAAAACAAAACAGGGAAAGACAAAAAGAACAGAAGAAAAAACCAAGAAAACTGAATAATAGAAAGAAGAAGAAAAAAGCCAGAAAGAAGTGACAGGAAGATGGAAAGAAAGAAAGAAAGAAAGAAAGAAATTAAGCTAGAACGAGTGAGTGAAAGAAGAAAAGAAAAAAAAGGGGAAAAAGACGGATCGACACACAGAAATAGAAAGAATGAAAACCAGAAAGAAGTAAAACAAAAGAAAGAGGGAATGATACATAGATTGAAAGAAAAGAAAAACAACAATTCCAGAAAAAGTGTTAAAAAAAAATTCCAGAAAAAAAGGAAAGAAAGAGAGACGGAAAGCAGGTAAAAGATTCCCCAAAGAAAGAAAGACATAAGTTGGAAATTTCAAAATGGAGTGACTGGTGGCGGCGAACGAAGCAAAATTAGGAATAGAGTTTGTTTAGAACTTACCGCCAATGACATTGACAAACAAAGCACATGACAAGACACGATGCATTTCAACCACTTGGGTCTTCTTCAGGCGAAAAAATAAATCACATTTAACATGTGGGACAGTACGAACAAAGAACGAAAAAAGAAGAAAGAAAAATGACTTATCCGTTTTCTTCCATGTGGTCGGTGGGCGGAAATGATATGGGGCCAGGGGGATTATGGGAGAGGAAACGGAGGGGGGGGGGGGGGGGGGGGGGTTGCGTCGGGGGAGGTGTGTGTGTGTGATATGATAGGGTTGTGTGTCTAGTTTATTGGGATGGTGTGGTATCTTTGTGATGGTAGTGGTAGTGGTGGATTGATAGTAATGGTAAGGGGAAAGAAGGGGGGGGTGGGGGGGGGGGGGGGGGGGGAGAGAAACTGAGGGGAGGGAAAAAAAAAAAAAAAAAGGATTTTAAGGGGAAGGATAAAACAAAATTAAGATTAAATAGATGGAGGGTTGCTGTAACTACTGTATGAAGTGAGTGAAGGGGATGTGGTGGTGGTGTATGTATGTGTGTGTGTATGTGTGTGTGTTGGTAGGGGATATTGCCAACTGATGTGGAAGTGGTGGGTATGTGTGTTTGGTTATTGTTGGATGTTGATGCCTTGGGGGTGCCAAACTGGGCACATACACCCCCAAGGCATCAACATCCAACAATAACCAAACACACATACCCACCACTTCCACATCAGTTGGCAATATCCCCTACCAACACACACACATACACACACACATACATACACCACCACCACATCCCCTTCACTCACTTCATACAGTAGTTACAGCAACCCTCCATCTATTTAATCTTAATTTTGTTTTATCCTTCCCCTTAAAATCCTTTTTTTTTTTTTTTTTTTTTCCTCCCCCTCAGTTTCTCTCCCCCCCCCCTCTTCTTTCCCCTTACCATTACTATCAATCCACCACTACCACTACCATCACAAAGATACCACACCATCCCAATAAACTAGACACACAACCCTATCATATCACACGCACACACCTCCCCCGACGCAACCCCCCCCCCCCCCTCCGTTTCCTCTCCCATAATCCCCCTGGCCCCATGTCATTTCCGCCCACCGACCACATGGAAGAAAACGGATAAGTCATTTTTCTTTCTTCTTTTTTCGTTCTTTGTTCGTACTGTCCCACATGTTAAATGTGATTTATTTTTTCGCCTGAAGAAGACCCAAGTGGTTGAAATGCATCGTGTCTTGTCATGTGCTTTGTTTGTCAATGTCATTGGTGGTACGTTCTAAACAAACTCTATCCATAAGTTGGAAAGTAAAAATAGACAGAAAAAAAACCCGAGAACTAAAGAGGTCATGACACCATGCATACAAGTACGTTTGGTTTACGATTTGCTGCAGATACAACGAAGTTATTGAATGATTTGGATATTATTTACACTAGATATATGCACATTAATTGAATCTATTGCACTTGTTCATTTGAAATGTGTAAAGTGAAAGGGGAGTTTTAAAAACAAGTAGAAAAAAGAACTTGGGGAAGAACGGAGAAACGATACTGGAAATAGGTAAAACGGTACAAAATAAGAGGTAGAAAATGGAAGCCAGCAGTGAACAAGAAGAAAAACAGGATAAAAAAAACTCTGGAGATGTGTTACACAATGATACAATGAAAAAATAAGCCAAGAAAAGAGAAAGAGTATAGACAAAACCATCCCTCTGTATGGAAAAGAAAATAGGGTTGGGGGTGGGGGTAGGTGAGGGGTGGGGTGGAGGGGTGGGGGTGGGGGTAGGGTGGAGGAGGAGGGTGGGGGTGGGGGTGGAAGGGGTAATCGAAGAAGAATGGAAAAGAAAAGGAAGAGAGATATTCAGAACACCATCTTGTCTAATTGAAAGAGAGATGAAATATTACACACACACACCACACACACACACACACACACACACACACACACACACACACACACACACACAGAGAGAGAGAGAGAGAGAGAGAGAGAAGAGAGAGAGAGAGGAGAGAGAGAGAGAGAGAGAGAGAGAGAGAGGGGGGGTTGGGATAGATATGGGGTCTGAAAAATGTGTGCGACTGTGCGTACGCACACTTGTGTGTGTGTGTGTGTGTGTGTGTGTGTGTGTGTGTGTGTGTGTGTGTGTGTGTGTGTGTGTGTGTGTGTGTGTGTCTGTCTGTCTGTCTGTCTGTCTGTCTGCGTTTGCAATCGTGCATATGTGCATTTGAGCGCAGAGAGAGAGAGAGAGAGAGAGAGAGAGAGAGAGAGAGAGAGAGAGAGAGAGAGAGAGAGAGAGAGAGAGAGAGGGGGGGGGGGGAGGGAAGCACATGAGTCATGTTTGGATTGAAGTAGAACATAACAACACACCTTACTTTCGCCTTTGCTCTCTCTCTCTTCTCTCTCTCTCTCTCTCTCTCTCTCTCTCTCTCTCTCTCTCTCTCTCTCTCTCTCATTGGCATTTTTTCTACTATGTCTCTCTTCCTCTAGCCACTGCGCGATCCAGGATTAAATCTCACGAAAGAGTAAGCAACAGTGACACTATTCTTGGCCTCAACCCATGCAGGTAATCTGAATTGATTTCAGTCCATCCCTCTGTGCACATCTCAGGGACAAAGTGCATTCAACGATCGTCTCGTTAAGGGCAGATGGCGATGGGGCGTAAAATGACCTTCCGTCCACATCAAATGTTTCCTAACTTTTCACCATCGCAATTGGAACTGCTTTTCATGATGGATGCCTATTATGTGTGATGGGCATAGGTTTGAACACTGTAAATCATGATTGCATATCTTTGGTTTCTGTCCCTCCATTTCTTGTTTATCTCTGCGTCTGTTTGCCCCTGTGCCTGTCTCTCGGTCTTTCTGTAAGTCAGTCTGTCGGTCTGTCTCTCCTCTCTCTCTCCCTCTCTCTCTCTCTCTCTCTCTCCTCTCTCTCTCTCTCTCTCTCTCTCTCTCTTCCCCCTCTCCTATCCCTCTCTCTCTTACTCTGAGTCCCTGTGTCTCTGTTTCTATTCTTCTGTCTGTCTGTCTTTCTGTCTGTCTGTCTCTCTCTGCAGTCTTTCTGTAAGTCAGTCTGTCGGTCTGTCCATCTGTCTGTCTGTCTGTCTGTCTGCCTGTCTATCTGCTTTCTCTCTCTCTCTCTCTCTCCTTCTCTCTCTCTCTCTCTCTCTCTCTCTCTCCTCTCACTCTCTCTCTCTCTCTCTCTCTTATATTACATCTTTCGACATATGCTGCTTAAATGAAACCTTCACTCTTAACACTTTTTGATTTTGGTATTTTCTTCAAAGACTT
Source organism: Conus ventricosus (assembly GCA_018398815.1). NCBI lineage: Eukaryota > Metazoa > Mollusca > Gastropoda > Neogastropoda > Conidae > Conus > Conus ventricosus. The sequence goes on along the minus strand of CM031598.1, from coordinate 54,979,288 downwards.
TGTATGTTTCCATAGCCCCGCAACTAAATTAACACAAATGGGTAGACCATCGGGGGGAGTGATAACACCAGTAAAGAAAACACTAAAGCAATGGACACAAGGCATAGAAAACAAATATAAAGAATACAACATGTGTTAAAATAGCCAAAGAGGCTATGAATACGGATAATGATGTCTTATTTTTCGGGTTATACAATCACCCAACAAACAGTAAATTTTATAAAGATAAAGAGTATACAAATACTATTGAGATGTTAGAACAATTCATATTAAAGATGTCAGATGAAGGTCAAGACTATTTATATATCATAGGAGGTGATATGAATGCTAGAATAGGAGAGTGGGGTTTAAAACGTAGAAGATGATGATGGTAGCGGAGAAGATGTAGATAATGAATATGCAAGACAAACATTAGACACACATGTAAATGGTTTTGGCAAAAGGCTGATAGAATTTTGCACAGTAATCAATCTACTGCCTCTAAATGGACTATGTATGAGAGATTTTGACAAAGGCTATACTTTTTATGCGGACAGAGGGAACAGTACTATAGACTTTTACTTATGTTCTCCTGAGTTACTCGAAAATGTGAAGGCATGTGATATAATAGAAAGAATTGAGTCCAGCCATATGCCAGTGAACTTGGCAATCGAAAGCGGAGAAATAAATAAACAAGAAGAGGTACAGAAAAGAATATATGTAAACAAATTTCAATGGGACAGTGGTAAAAAAAATGGAATTTGTAGAATATATGAATTCAGAGAATGCGAATACTATATTCCAAGAAATAGAAGAAGAAATAGAAGAAAATATGGAAGATATAGATATAAGTATAAAGAAATTGTCTAATCTATTACTTACAGCAGGGAATTGCATGTATAAAATGATAGGCATAGGGGGACCAAACAAAACATCACAAAAATGGTTTGATAAGGAATGCAAGAATTGCAAAAAAGAGGCCAGACAAGCATTAACTAGATGCAATAGTATAAATAGGAAGAACAGTCCACAAGAATATGGAAGAAGGTGGATGGCGTATAAAGAAAACAGAACAAATTATCAAGAAACTATTAGAATAAAGAAAAAAGAATATAGGGACAGAATATATGAAAATCTAATACTACATCAGAGAGATAGCCAGAAATTTTGGAATTCAGTACGAAATTTAAGACAAAGAAGAAAAGCACTTCCATCTATTACTATACAACAATGGGAGGAATATTTTTAAAATATTCTAAATCCACAGACTGATAATGACCAAGCGGAGGAAGGAATCACAACAGGATAGACAAGAGAATGAATATAATATGCACATAGAAGAGTTAGATGACGAAATAACCGAGGAAGAAACTAAACTAGCCATACGAAAATTGAAATCAGGTAAGGCAGCAGGCCTAGATGAGCTGCCAGCTGAAATATTTAAAACACTCATAGATAAAATTACTCCCTGCTAACAAAGATATTTAACAAATTATATGAAGGTGGAAGATTCCGAATGAATGGTCTAGATCTATAATTATACCATTACATAAAAAAGGAAATAGGAAAACCCAGGAAACTACAGAGGTATACCTTTGATATGTATTATAAGTAAAATATTTACATCGATTTTAAACAGACGCTTATATGATTGGGCCGAAGAAAATGGTAAAATAAGTGAAGAACAAGCAGGTTTTAGGAGAGGCTATGCAAACTACCGACCATATATACACTTTGATGTCAATTATAAACAGATGCCTATATGGTAGAAGAAGAAGCAAATTCTATGTAGCTTTCATTGATTATCAAAAAGCTTTCGATACTGTAGAAGAGAGAAACTATGGAAAGTGCTAACAAAAAATTGGTATTTCAACAAAAATGCTAGAAATGTTAAAAGGTATATACAACCAAGTACAGGCATGCGTAAGAAGCGGGGCCAATCTCTCGGAATTCTTCAACTGCCCACTAGGGGTAAAGCAGGGATGTCTGTTGTCCCCTCTAATTTTTTCATTGTTAATAGCAGAGGTAGCAGAGAGAGTGACCCGGAAAGGCAGACACGGAGTTCAATTATACCAAGATGGCAAGGAAATTTTTTTTGCTCCTTTTTGCAGATGATATAGCGTTAATATCGTCAACACCAGTTGGCCTACAAAATCAAATAACGAATCTACAACAGCATCAGATACCTAGGGCTCACAGTAAATATGCAAAAAACAAAAGTGATGGTATTCAGGAAGGGAGGGTATTAGGGGAAAAAAACGAAAAATGGAATTACAAAGGGGAAAGAATAGATACTGTAAACAGTTATAAATATTTAGGTTTCACCCTAACGACAAAATTATCCATGGACATAGCATTAGCAGAGTATGCAGGGAGGGCAAAAAGAAAAATATTAGAATTAAGAAAAACCATGTTTTGTCTCGGATATATGGATACAACGGTCTATTTTAAGCTATTTGACTCACAGATCAAACCACTACTTTTATATTCTGCAGAAATTTGGGGACTCACAAGATATGAAGTGTAGAGAACATACATACATTTGCTTGCAAAAAACTATTAGGAATATATAAAAAGACACCAAACACACCCTTATATGGCGAATTAGGTAGGTATCCACTATTTATTGATACAACAATAAGGGCTATAAGATATTGGTTTAAGTTATTAAGAATGACACCAGACAGAATACCAAAACAAGCGTATAATAAAGAACTGACAGAAGATGAAAGAACGCCAAATTGGGCCAGGAAAGTAAAACATAGTCTAGACATATGACTTGACTTGACTTGATCCCTTAGACGTCGGTCCGTGGGGGCACCCCTGAAGCAGTGACAACCATTCCTTCTCCATTCCTCTCTGTTCTCTGCCCTCCGTAATGTATTTCTCAGCCGCAGGCCTGTCCACTCCGTGATGTTACCCTCCCATCTTTCCTTTGTCGCCCTTTCGCCTTTGTCTGGTATGTGCCCTGCTGAGTTTGGAAGGTGTTGATGTTGAGTGTCCATACCATTTAAATTTCGTCTTTTACTGAGGTTAGGAGACGACTTTTGGCCCAAATTTATTTCTAAATGCCTTTTTAACTTCCACATTGCTGAGTGATTCTGTTGAGTCCCAAGGAGTCGTTGAAGCACCTCATTTCCCCTTGTTTGGATCTTTTTTCAAGGTCTGTTTTCAACGCCCAGATCCAAGCTTAAGTTGCCAAAAACTAAGGATCGACGTCTAATCTTTAGCTGATGGGATTTTTTTGTTCCCCAAAGGGGTTAGCTTAGATAGCGTGGCTGGGTCTGGCGCTCTTGAGATGTTTCGGGTTTTGATCCTTCATCTGGATTGTTGCCCTAAGTTTTAAAATGTTTTTGTGGTCAAGCTTTGCGTTGAGGGTTTATGTCTTGGGTAAGCCGATTGGGTTGTTATCTTGCCCTTTGCTTTCCGCATTATTTCCATCCTAATCAGCAGGGTGTTTTTGGTTTTTGATCGGTGCATAGTCTTGTTCTTTTCCGGCTAGTATCTATGCGTGGGAAAAAAGGGGTTGGGATGGTTTTTTCCCTCCAAATTTACGGTCCTTCTGGCTTTGCCTCGGTCATAATTTTTTTAAGGAAGACATTGAAAATGTGGGGGGGTAGCCCCCCTGCGACTCCAAGGTAGTTCGGAACCATGCCGTGTTGTTCCGGGGCGGCCTGGTGGCTTTTTTTGTAGAGGCTTTAAATAATTCTGATGAGGTTGGCTTTGATGTTGAAAAGTTTCATTTTTCCCCATAATGCTTCGTGCCCACTCGGCAAAGGGGCCTTCTTGAAGTCTATATGAATACTGGTACAGTGTTGTTGGTGTTGGTTGTACTTCTCACACGTATTTTTAGATTGAATACTGCTCTTGGTATTTCGTCCTGGCCTAAAACCCCCGCCTGTTCTTAGCGATGATCTTTTTTTTGGGGGTTCAGTCATTCAGGATTACTTTCAGCATAACTTTTTTTTGGGTGGCTGAGAGGTAATCGTGGTAATTTTGGAAAAAACCATTTAACATCCCCATCCTACGGGTTATGCCCCCTTTGGCTAAAGCGACGAAAAAGCGAAGAATTCTATGGCCAGGTCAGGAAGCGCTCGCAAAATCCCCAAAAAAAAGTATCTAGTGGTAAAGGTGACGGGGAATGTAAGATGGGAAAAAAAAATCGTGCAAAGATGGAAAGACACATGGGGGCCCCTATTAAAAACCCTAAAAAATGAGGAGGACTGGCTCCGGGAATTTTGCAAAGTCAAAACCTAAAAGATAAGAACACCTTCGGTCCAACAAGATGGGCCAGGAGAATAAATGGCAAGTCCTTGAGGATTTATCACAATCAAATCGTTTAAAATCAGGTTTTTAAACAACTTTTTCAATCGGTGTAACTTCCCGCCCCAGAGTTTCCCCTGGAGCGACATTGGAAGGGACCCAAAATGGCCCTATGACATTCGCATCCCCCTAAAAAACAAAAAAAAGAAAGGAAAAATCGGTAAAGTTAAATCTGGGAAGCTAAAAGACCCAAAAAAAAAAGGAAGTTTTTAAAGCAAATATTGGAGGTAAATTTGCACTCTATTGTCCTGGAAAAGAAGACATAAAACATAAAATCCTTCACGCTCCTTCAACAAAAGCGTACCAAAAAAACAGCGCGAAGTGCTTGGAAACACGGCCGAAGAAGAACCCATGGGTCCCGACAAATTCGGAACTTTTGGGGGACAAAGTCGGGAATTGAAAAAAAAAAAGAAAAACCCAAAAGGAAAAAGAGAGTCATGATGCAACAAAAAGGTTAAAATGAGATAAAGGCAGAAGGGAAATTGGTTTGACAACCAATCCAAGAGATTGTTTAATAGCTGAAAAAAAACAACAGCAAAGCCCCTACAAAAATTGTCAGGACCAAACGGAAAGAAAAACCCAAGACAAAACGCCCAGACAAAAACGGTAAATGTTCAACGATGATAAAAAGATACTAAAACGATGGACAGAATATTGTTCCGGTTTTACTCGCAAAACGTGAGGGAAATCCATCAATCCTTGTGCCCCGGAAAAAACAAATACAGCAAGGATAATATAAAGTGAGAAACTTGGGGGGGGCCTTATCATCAATGAAAGCAGGAAAATCCCCGGTGTTGAAACTACCGGCAGAATTGCAAGGAGGAGGAGATCCAAATGGTGGACATTTTTTACAATATGCAACGTTTTGGGGAAAACCGGGGAATGGCCTACTCCGGGCGCACTTATTCACGTTACCAAAAAAAGGGAAAACCTAAGCAACCCCAAAAATTATCGCACGATTAGCCTCTCACCCTGACATATCGGTTTAAATGTTGGATAAGAAATGGAATGGTGAACGAAAACATTTTTATAAAAACTCAAAAAAGAATGATCGATGGTTATAGACAAAGTGGCTAGTACAATCGAAAATAGGGGGTTTTAAAAGTAAGGCCATTCAAAAACAACACACGCTAGAACAGTATTCAAAAGAAAAAATTTCGAAGTTTTAAAAGAGCACTATTTAAATTTAGATCGGCTAACGAAAAAAATATGAATAAAAATATATAGATAAGACAGCAGAAACAACATCCCCCTTTTTCCAAACGCGAAACCCACAAAATTTCCCAAAATCCCAAAATTTAAAGAACCAAGGGGAAAAGTTTAAAAAATTTTTTAAAAACCTCCTAACAAAAACTTTACAGGAATCTCAAAAAACAAAGACAGAAATTATCAGGTGTTGATGACATCTATTAGCAATGGATCAGGGAAGTTTTTAAGAAAAAATAAATATGGAGCATTCTAAAGAAAGCTGTTTAGAAGTAGAGTTTCTCAATTGTAAGTAGAAATGCTTTTTTAAGCTTGTTAACAAAAAATAAAGAGCATAGGCCAGAGTAATAGAGATATATGGCCCAGGTTTTAGGCAAGGAAAGCAATTTTGTGTCGATTTTTGTTTGATTTGTTTTCGATTTTGTTTTTGATTCTGTTGATGTTGTGTTCGATTTTCCCAACCCGTTTTTGTTGTTTTTTTTTATTCTTGTTTTTGGGGACCTATGGGTACGAAGGAAGGAGGAGTTTATGTAAAAAGGAATTTTGACGAAACATGTATGCGTTTAAACCTATATTTTTTTTTTGAGCATTGTTTTTTGATTATTGTTTTTAGATATTGACTGAATTTTAAAGTATTGTTCGAATAACTACGATGGCTAACTCCCCGATTGAACTTTGATTATGGTTTATTGATACTGATTTTTGATTATGGGTTTTATATGTAGATATGTTAATGCCCCTTTGTCTTGTAACCCCTTTTACGTAGGGGGGTTGGCCTCGAAAAATAAACATCGTGTGATGTGTGTTGTGTGATCCTCTCTCTCTCTCTCTCTTCTCTCTCTCTTCTCTCTCTCTCTTCTCTCTTTCTCTCTCTTCTCTCTTTCCCCCCTCCTATCCTCTCTCTCTTACTCGACCCCTTTTGTTCTGTTTCTATTTTTCTGTTTTTGTTTTCTGTCTGTCTGTCTCTTCTGAAAATGTCATGAAAAGCATTGATGCTTTATGTGTTTTCTGTGTATATGCAAGCTTGTGTATGTGAATAGAGGTGTATGTCTGTATCATAAGTGTTGTGGTGTGTGTGGTGTGTGTGTGTGTGGTGTGTGTGGTGTGGGTTGTGGTGTGTGCGTGTTGTTTTTGTGTGTGTGTGTGTGTGTGGTGTGTGTGTGTGGTGGTGTTTGTGTGTGTGTGGGTGTGTGTGTTGTGTGGTGTGTGTGTGTGTGTGTGTGGTGTGCATACTGAGTGTGGTGTGTTGTGGTGTGTGTGTGTGGTTGTGTGTGTGTGTGTGTGTGGTGTGTTGTGTGTGTGTGTGCCCATGCGTGTGTTGTGTTGTGTGTGTGTGTGTGTGTTGTGTGTGTGTGTGTGTTGTGTGTGTATGTGTTTGTGTGTTTGTGTGTGTCTTGTGTTGTGTGTGTGTGCGTGCGTGCGGCGCGCGCGTGTGTGTGTGTGTGTGTGTGTGTGTGTGTGTGTGTGTGTGTGTGGTGTGTGTGGTGTATGTGTGTTGTGCGGTGTGTCCCCATGCGCACGCATAACCGTTCACACAGGGCCCAAAAACACTAAAACAACCACACACACACACACACACACACACACACACAGAGAGAAGAGAGAGAGAGAGGGGAAAAGAGGAGGAAGAGAGGAGGGGGGAGGAGCCCGGGGGAGGAGAGGGACCGGGAGAGAGAGAGAGAACAGGTTTGACCAAGTACCACTTCCACTTTCCTCCCACCCAAAATGCACGGGCGAGAAACCCATTCTGGGCTTTGCAAAAAGGGGCATTGAAAAGTGGATCAGAACACGCCACCAAAAACATCAAATGGTTTAGGAAGAGTGCATCCCTGCTTTGGTGGTGGCTAAGCTCACCTATTGATTTTCCTATGAACTGGGGTTGCAAAGAACTCCCAAGAGAGTGGTCTGTATATGTACCTTGTTTGGAAGGTTTTGTATTTTAAAATGAGAACAGAAGTAGGGTTTTAAGCAGAAAAAAAGGGGGGAAAAAATGGAAAAAATTGTTGAATGAGGCGGGAAAGGGAAGAAGAGGAATACACAAGTGGAAAAAAATACAAAAGATGCAAGCATTAAACTTTCCCCCAGTTTTCTGAAACATGTGGATTTCCAAAAAGAGGAAAAAACCGTCTTGGCCGGGTGTAAACCGTTAGAATGGTTTTCTTGTAAAATCGTTCTCATTGTGACCTAAAATGAACTACTTACAAATTTTCAAAAAGATCGGCCAAGAACTTTCTGAGTTTTTCATAATAAAGAAAAACCATTATGGGCCTTTAGAAAACGGTTAAACGGGAAACGAAAATTTTTTCGGGCATCACCCGGGACCCTAATGAACTTTCAAAAATATTCGAAGTCGGCCGTATTTTGGATATTTCTGAAGAAGAAAACCCCGTTGGGGGTCGTTTACCGCTATACGGAATAATGGTAAACTAAAACGTCGGGCATTCGTGGCCATAATGAATACGTAATAATAACATACCTGCTAATTTTCAAAAGATGGGCCCAAGTCTTCTGAGGTTTCCTGAAAAAGAAACCCCGTTCAGGCCGTTCAGTTGAAGGCTATAACGACGAACAAAAAATTGGGATACCCGTGACCCAAAATGAAATACCTACAAATTTTCAGAAATGGGCCCCTGTATTTTGTCTGGAGCGAGTGAAAACCATTTTGCCCCCCGGACAGGGGGACGGACGGACACAACAAAACCCCACACACACACCACCAACCACACCACCACACACAACACACACCAAGAGCATTTTTCTTTTCCCATTCTAAAGTACTCCGTTCTATAAGAATGGGAACAAAAAATGGAGAGTTTGGTTTTCCCCAAGGTTTCCAACTAGGTAAAAGTTGTTATAGAGCCATTTAGTCTGTGTAAGGGGTGCTGTATTTCTTTTTTTTTTCTTTTTATTTAGTACAGACCTGACAGCTTTGATTAAAGAAGAAAAGTGTTCTTTATTGGGTGTTGTGTTGTGTGTGTGTGTGTGGGGGGGGGGGGGGGGGGGGGTGAGGGTGGTGGCTTGTGTTATTGATGAGGCGGTGTGTGGTACATGTGTTGGTGTGTGTGTGTGGGTGTGTGTGGTGTGTGTGTGTGTGTGGTGTGTGGGTGTGTGTTTTGTGTGTGTGTGTGTGTGTGTGTGGGGGTTGGGGGCCTGGTTTTTCTCCTGCGTGCTTGTGTGGTGTGTGTTTGGTGTGGTGTGTGTGTGGGGGTGTGTGTGTTGTTGTGTGTGTGCATGGTACGTGCGGCGTGCGTGCGCGCGGGCGCGCGATTTGTGTTGTGGTGTGTGTTGTGTGTGTTGTGTGTGTGTGGGGTGTGTGTTGTGTGTGTGTGTGTGGTGCTGCGTTTTTGCTTGCGTGTGTGTGTGGGCATGTGTGTGTGTGTGTGTGTGTGTTTGCGTGGTGATGTGTGTGTGGTGTGTGTTGTGTGTGTGGTGGTGTGTGTGTGTGTGTTGGGTTGTGTGTGTTTGTGTTGTGTGTGTGTGTGGAGTGCGTGCGTGGTTGTGGGTGTGTGGTGGTGGTGTGTGTGTGTGTGTGTGTGTGTTTGTTTGGGTGTGTGTGTGTGTGGTGTGTGTGTGGTGTGTGTGTGTGTGTGTGTGTGTGTGTGCGTGATTTTCCCGTTGCCTTTTTTCAAATGCACCCCACACCTATTTTGTCCGTCATTCGGCAGCATCTGGTGCGTCCAGGGGGTAATTTACCCGGGAATGACAGTGTAACCCCCATCTTTCTAGGGTTCAGTAACAGTGTCCTGATCAAAAACATGCGGAACCACCTTCAATGACACCTGTGTCCCGTAAAACACCTTTCCTTCGGGAAAATCCCCTCTCCACCAAGAGGATGCCCTGAAGTCTGTAGCCCAATGGGACTCCCCCACACAACACACCCAAAACACCCCACACACACCACACACACCCCACACACCACACACGCACGCACGCACGCACAAACACCACAAAAAGAATTACTGTCTTTTTTAATAAAGCCCGTAAAAAGAAAAATTTGCGTTCTGTTTGGGTTCCTCAATTGTGGAATCCAACAAATGAAAAGTTGATCAAAGTGTCGGAGGCAGCTCGAAAAATGAAGGCCGCTGCACTAAAATTTGTTGGTCTTCAGAATTTATACTTTTTATTTAAAAAAACTTTTAAAAGTTTCGAAAGGTTATTTAGGGGGCACAGAAGTCAATTTTCACAATTTTTTACAACCCCAAACTGACATTCACCCAAGATAATTAGCAATTCGAAAGGGCCCATATATGAGAGGTTGTAACCTTAATTCTGGAGCGTTTGAAAATTTTTCGAACCCCAAATAAGCAAAAATGTTTAAATGCGTATGTGGGGAAATTTTGTGTAAAGTCACCCCAACCACCACACACAACACACCCCACAACACACAACCCAAACCCCCCCAAAAGGGCCCCCAAACACAAAAACACACCAAAAACGCCGCACACACACTCCAACACCAACCCCCCCACACCCACCACCAGCGCGCCCAACCCCACCACCCACACACACACACAACAACACACCTCACACACAAAACCCCACACACAAAACACAAACACAAAACCATCACCAACAACCAACCCAAAAACACAACACCAACCCCAACCCTTTCCCCAAACTGTCTGCAATATTTTTTTGGGAAGACGTTTTTAAAAGACCAACAACAACAACAAAACAAAACGCCGACACACACACCACACACACACACACACACACACCACACCCCACCCCCACACTCACACACACACACACACCAACCCCACACACCCAACACACACACACACAAAACCACGCAGCACGCACTCACACACACACCAACACCAACGTTAATATCACATAAATTTTTGAAAAAAAATAAAATGACATTCTTACTACTTTATATACTACTACTACTATACTTTCCTACTATACTAACACTGCTTTTCTTCACCTTCCCTTTGCGCTTTGCTTTCTTCTGTAGCATTGCACGACCCAAAACGAAAAATTTACGAAAGGTAAACAAGGCGCACTTCTATTAATGACCCAACCCTGAGGTTTTGAATTGATTTCAGTCCCTCCCTTGGCCACGCTTGGGGGAAAGGGTTTAAAAAGGGGCCCCGTTAAAGGCAGACGGTTGCTTAGCGTAAAATGGGCCTTTTGTCCACATAAACCTTTTTATTCCCCCCACCATAATCGGGAATGCTGTTTGTTGTGAACCCCTGGTGTGTGTGATGTCCGTATCGCGTTGTAATATGAATATATCTTTTGTCTTCTCCCCCTCTCTTCTTTCTCTCTCCTCTCTCTCCTCTCTCTTCTCTCTGTTTGTCCCTCCATCTTTGCATCCTCCGTCTCGTCTCTTCTCTCTTCCCTTTTGTTCTCTACCCCCCCTATATGTTTGTCTGTCCGTTTGTCTGTCTGTGGTGTTGTGTTGTGTGTGTATGTGCATGCACGCTGCATTTTTGCCCCGGGTTTCCCGTGTTGTTTGTGTGAAGTGTGTAAGGTGTGGTTTTGTGTGTGTGTGTGTTGTGTGTGTGTGTGTGTGTGTGTGTGTGTGTGTGTTGTTGTGTTTCTATGCGTGTGCGCGGCGTGCGGTCTGTGTGTGTGTGTGTGTTTGTGTGCTTTGGGGGTGGTGTGGGGTGTGTGGGTGTGTGGGTGGTGTGTGTGTGTGTGTGCGGCGGGGGTGTGCTCGGTTGGGTGTGTGTGTTGTGTGTTGGTGTGTGTGTGTGTGTGTGTGGTTTTGTGTGTGCTAGTAAGTTTCTTTTCAGAGAATTTTGGGAACGTGGGAAAGCCCCCACTTACACTTCCCGTTCTACTTCCTGCCATTTCTCTTCGTTGCAGTATGTCCCCTTTACGCGGTTTGGGTCTCATTGCTTCCTTTTCCTTTTTCATTTTTTTTCCGGAAAATGGGGAAATTTTGGTTTTCTTTCATTTGTGCCCCGTTTTCACTGTCCCGGTTTTTGTAAGTTGGGTGTTTTAAGTGTCCCTTTTCAAGGACTCATGATGTTGTTTGGGGCGAAGGTTTACCCTGACAACATGAATATGAAAAAACCAAATTTTCAATGGGTCTTTTGGGGACACAGTAGACTGGGTCTTTGTAGCGTTTGCGTAGGTGCTGTTTTTTAAATTTTAGCCCCGAGTGCGGATCAGTGAAAGTTTGTCATCTAGTACCGTAATCACCACAACACACAACAACACACACACACACACACACACACACAACAGGCAACGCACACAGGGAAGCGCCCCCACACACTGGATACCAACAGCCACCCCACAACGCCCCCAAAAACACACACACACACACACCACCACACACACACGACACACCCCCACAACCCCCACCCACCCACACGAACTGCCACGCACACACACTCACGCACACACACACACCAACACACACACCACACACACCACACTCGCACATGGACCGCACACACACACACACACAAAAACACACCACACACACCACACAACCAACACAACTGTCTTTTGTGATATGAATAACTGGGAGGGAAGTGATAGTCGTGGTTTCATTTGCTCTTCAAATAAATGCAAAACCTGCGTGTTCCGCACACTGGTTATCAATCAAGTCCGATATATACACCGAAATTTTGGTCGGGAAAATTTTTAGAAAAACCCTTTGTGGATTGAACCCAATTTTTTGGTTTCGGTTTTTCATTTGAGCCCTAGCAAAAATTTTGTGTGGTGAGGCCCCGGGCAAAAACCAAATGATCCCAAAAAAGTGCCCCCCAGGGCCTCCCAGCTCACGAACCAGTGACAAAAACCACTGTCCCCTGTCGTGTAAACCCCATTGGTTTCGGTGAGAGGCTAATCACTTTTGTATTGAAAAAAAAACACTCGTCTTTTTCCTTTTCATCAGTAGTAAAAACCGTTTTCTGTAACAACAGAGATTTCGTTTCGTTTTTAAAGTAAGAACTCAAATTCAAAACGTAAAACCTTCCTGAACACCCCGTGATTTGATTTTTGTGTGTTGGTGTGTGTGTGTGTGTGTGTAAGAATTCAACAGTTCTTCATTGTGGTCTGCAATTCGCCATTCAAGACAGACAAGAGATAGAAGCAAAAACCAGCCAGTGATTACCTGAAAAAAAAGTGAAGGGAGAAAGAAACGGGGTGAAACTCCCAAAAAGCCGCGAAACGGGGGAAAAACCCCTGACGACCCGCAATGGCGGGGAAGTGGTCGGGAAATGAAATTTTTAGGGGGCGCTCTGCCCTCACAAAGGGCTTTTGAAAAAAGGGTTTAAACGGATTTCCTTCTTCTTTTCTCGAAGGCTGGCGAATGTGTTTCGCGCTTTAAAAAAGCAAGTCACTTTGGCTGTAAAAGGGGGGAAAACAACCCCCAATTAAAAACAACAACAACAAAAATTGGGTTGCTTTATACGATGTGCGAAGGGTTTGGGAAAGGGAATTTTTAAAAACTGTTAAAGTTGACCCTTCCAGGGGTTTTTTTTTTTTGCAATTTTTTATTTAGTAAGCATTCTCCGTGGGGGTCTTGTACTTTTACGTGTCATAACCCTTCAAAGCTCGCAAATAGCCTGTGTCACTAGTACAATACAATTGTTAGTTTCAAGAAAACACATAAGTTATACATTGAAGTTAGACAATAAATTGAGGTGGATTTTTTAATCATCAGTTTGAGGCCTTTTTACATGTCCCTGTTTTCTTCTTCATGATCTGATGATGCGACGACGATAATAATAGTGATGATGGTAAGGGGAGATGATGATGTGATGTGATGATGTGATGATGATGTTTTTTAATTATATATTGCTATCATTTCAGCCAGAAGAAACTGGAACAAATCAGTCTAAAAATCATTGGTTTTTCACCCCAAAGGATCTTAAATGATGCGATATAACAAATGTAATTTTATAGTGAATATGATAATAAGTGATTGGTGGTGGTGGTGTTTTGGGTAAATAATTATGATTTTTTTATGTTCTTAAAATTTAAAATTATACGCTCAATCAAAAAAATTTGGTAGGTGGTGAAAGTTGGCGTTTGAAACTGTGAAAAATGTTATAAAAGAAAGTTAAGCTTGTGCATACAACGTTTTTCTTTAAATTATCCGAAACTTTTCTTCTAAAATTTCTCTAGCAGTCTGTTCATCAAAAACAAATAGGCGTATTTTTTTTGTACTCGCCGGTTTTGGATGTGAAATATCGAATTTTTTTCTGTGCGAGTGGATAGATGCCAAATACTTGGTATACGTCATAAAAAACAGACAGAAGGGACTTTTAAAAAGGGCCCTACCCAAAATCAGAAGGGGCAACTATGAGGAGGCCCAAAAGCTTTACAATTCCCAAAGCAAAGTGCTTGCGAAATTTTGAAGGGTGGAAAAAAATGCGAATTTTTAAATCTCTGTTTGACCAGTTTTAGGAGAGAGAGAGAGAGGGGAGAGATGGGAAATTAGGAGAGAGAGAGGAGAGGAGATGAATGGGTGCTGTATTGTGGAGGAAGCCCCAATTTATTCTGAAGCCATATTGTAACGTATTAAAAAAATCGGATTAAAAAGTCCCAAAACCCCGACTTTTTAAATTTGTTCTACAGAAGGCTGCATGAAGAACTGAGATTAAACGGAGGGGGGGGTGGGGGGGGGTGGTGGAGGGAGGGGTAGGGGGGGACGCTTTTCAGGTTTTTAGGGGTTTGAAGTGGATTGAAACCTTGCCAGTGCGCAAACTTTTTTTTTAAAGGGGGAAAGGGAGGGGGGGGGGGGGGGGGGGGGGGGGGGTGAGCGACAAAGGCGCGATGGTTTTTGGGATTGAATGAACTGTGTTTTTCTGGGGAAATACAACAGAGTTAAAAGGAAGTATCAAACGAGTAAGGAAAATCATTCCCCTCCCCCAAACAGTATATAATTTTATTAGTAGATTTTGTTAATAATATTAAAAGGAAATTAAAACTTACAAATTTGTTCTAGCGCTTTGGCTATCGTCAGGATGGAGTTTGGTTGCCCCCCGCTGGTGTTTATGTGTGTGGGGCCCCGGGTTTAGTGTTTTCCGGGGTGTTGGTTGACGTGTTTTGGGGGGTTTTAGGGTTGTTTTACGGGTGTGTTCACAAATGTTGCCCCCAAGGGGTCGAGCACTTTTAAGAAATTGGGGGGGAGATAGTTTCTATCTGCGTGGTAGATGATTCGCCCAACTAACAGTTGGCTTGAGTGGGTGAAAGGGGGGTAAAAAAGCTTCTAAATTTAACCTTCGGTTTTTAAATCTCCAAGGGGGGGGAAAAACCTAAAATATACTCCCGGGCGATACCCGGGAAAATATAAACGCCACAAAACGAAAATTTAAAAAAAAACCCGCCCCATAAATTAATCCCCTATTTCGGAATATTTAAAATATATATTATATATTTATATTTCAATCTAAACAAAACTTGCTTTATGTTTAGATTGAAGAAATAGGGGGAAAAAAGATTCATATATGCAGTGGTAATAATTCTGCCTAATAAAAGTATTGTTGAGTGGGGGAATGGGGGAAAATAAAAAAAAAAGCTTCTCAAAATTTAGCCTTCAGCAAGTTATAGCTCCAAAAGGGAGAAAATCTCCCCTAGGGAGGAAACCCACTAACATATAATCTGGTCAGTACCCTATTTTGAAACCCGATTGTTTCTCCCCAGGACCGGGAAAAGTGGTAATTGACTCCTCGCCTTTTGGTTTTAAGAGAATGTATCCAGAAAAAGCTGGTGTGCAATACCGTTTGTTTGTTTAGTTTTAAAAAAAAACCCCCCAAAGGTGCCACCTAAGAAGAAAAAAGAAAATCACGAAAAAGCAAAACAAGCACATTTTTTTTGTGAAAAGTAGAAAAAAAAAAGATAACCCCTTAAAAACACAAGTGTGGGGCCCCGTTCTTGGAATGAATTACAAGGGACTAAAATACAATGAAATAAAAAATTCCGGATAAGTAAGCACCATTCCCCCAAATTACAGAGCAGTTGGTGTTTCATTGATGAAAAAAATTCAATTATAAAAAAAGTTGCTTTATGTCTTAGATTGAAGAAATGGGGGGGGAAAAAAAACCAAAATCTGCAGTGGTAGATTAAATTTTGCCTAACTAACAGTTGTGCTTAGTGGCCCGAATGGGGAAATAAAATAAATGTTTCCCCATTTTTAATCTAAGATATAGGCAAGCTTTGTTTATAATTGGTGATGGCTTTGAAGTAATGGGGGAAAATCTGTGTGGACAAAAAATGGGGAATGGCTAATATTCAGGGCCATTTTATGCATCTGGGGTTTCCCCGAAAGTTGAAATTACTCTGTGCATTCCTTTAGTTTTTGGCTTTCTGGGTTATACATTAAGTTAGGCAATGAATTGTTTGGGCTGCGTGGTTGTTTTTTCTTTGGGGGATGGGTTTGAGGAAGCACTTCTTTGAATTTCATTGCAAGACGGCGTTTTCCCCTGCGCTAGGGGGGAATAACATCTTTGTACAGTGTTTAGTGGGAAACCCCTTTTGGGGGTTTGAAAGAATTAAAGTTATTACCAATCCATTGGAGGTGGTGCAGCAGCAATTTTAAAGGGTTTTGGTTCGAAGGGGTATTGAATTATTCAGCTGTGACGTCCAAAAACCGGCACAATGGGCTTTGCTACGTAAGCGGAGGGGAAATCTTTTTTACAATGGTGATAAGGTCTTTCCCTGTTTTTTTGGAGGGTGGGGGAGAAGAGGGGAGAGAGAAGGGGAGAGAAGAGAGGGGGGGGGAGAAGGGGAGAAGAGGAGAGAGAGAGAGAGGGCTGACGACAGACAGATAGGGACAGGATATCGGTCTCTGAAAAAAGGGCGGATTTTAAAACATAATAAGAAACGCCCTTTTCTGAAAAAAGCGCCCTTTACAGAAAAAAAGCCCTTTTAAAAAAGTGAAACAAATAATGCCCGTTTATGAAAAATTTTGAACAGGGGAATCTCCTAATGAGCACAAACGAGATAGTACCAAGGATCGTGTGGCTGTTTTTACGAAAAGAATGATTCTATTAAAAAAGGGGCTTGGATAACAAGGGAGGGGAGGGAGAGAAAAGGGGAGGAGAGGATGGGAGGGGAGAGGGAGAAAAAGGGAGGAGGGCTAAATGACCTGACCCTGCAAAAAAAAAAAAACCTAAACGTTTGATATTGTAATAGTGTCAAT
>CM031598.1:54950167-54955167 GCA_018398815.1 Conus ventricosus | reverse complement strand
GAAATAGGGGGAGATAAGCTTCATATCTGCAGTGGTAGATGATTCTGCCTAACTAACAGTATGTGCTTGAGTGGGGTGAATGGGGAATAATAAATGCTTCTCAAAATGAGCCTTCAGCAAGCTCCAAGGGGAGGAAACTCACAACATATAACTCCTGGTCAGATACCGGTATATATATATATAAACGCACACAAAACGAAGATTAAAAACACCAGCCTCATAAATTAATCCCAAATTTTGAATATATTATATATATATATATATATACAATTATAAACAAAGCTTGCTCTTATGTCTTAGATTGAAGAAATAGGGGGAAACAAGCATTCATATATGCAGTGGTAGATAATTCTACCTAACTAACAGTATGTGCTTGAGTGGGTGAATGGGGAAAATAAATTAAATGCTTCTCAAAATGAGCCTTCAGCAAGCTTATAGTCTCCAAGAGGGAAACAGTCTCCAATAGGGAGGAAACCCACTAACATATAACTCCTGGTCAGATACCGATATTTCGAAACCTGATTGTTTCTCCTCAGTGACCGCGGAAAGTGGTAATTTGACTCCTCTGCCTTTTCGGTTTTAAGAAGAATGCTATCCCAGAAAAAGCTGGTGTGCAATACCGTAGTATGTTTGTTGAGTTTTCAAAAAAACCAACCAAGGTGCCACCTGAGAAGCAAAAGAAAATCACGAAAGAGCAAAACAAGCTACATTTTCTTGTGAAAAGTAGAAAATATAAAAAGATAACCTCTTAAAACACAAGTGCTGAGGGCAGTTCTTGGAATGAATCCGCAAGGGACTAAAATACAATGAACTAATAACTTCCAAGGATAAGTACCGAGCACCATTCCAGCAACTTACAGAGCAGCTTGGTGTTGCAATGACTGCAAAAAATATGCAATTATAAACAAAGCTTGCTCTTATGTCTTAGATTGAAGAAATAGGGGGAAACAAGCATTCATATCTGCAGTGGTAGATAATTCTGCCTAACTAACAGTATGTGCTTGAGTGGTGAATGGGGAAAATAAAATAAATGTTTCCCCCTATTTCTTCAATCTAAGATATAAGAGCAAGCTTTGTTTATAATTGGCTGACTGCATCTGAAGATAATGGGGGAAAATCTGCTGTGGACAATAACTGGGAATTGGCTACAGATTCAGGCCATTCTTATGCATACTGGAGGTTCTACCCAGAAAGTTGAAATTACTCTGTGCATTCCTTGAGTTTTTGGCATTCTGGTGATTATACATTAAGTTAGGCAATGAATTGTTATGGTCTGCATGGTTGTTTCCTTCTTGGTGGATGGGTTTGAGGAAGCACTTCTTTGAATTTCATTGCAAGACAGGCAGTTCCCCTCGCGCGTAGGGTGAATAACATCTTTGTACAGTGCTTTACGTGGGAACCCTTTTTGGGGTTACGAAAGAATTAAAGTTATCTACCATATCCACTTGTGAGGTGGTGCAGCAGTCATATAGGTTTCGGTTCGAAGGAGCTATTGAATTATTCAGCTGATGACGTCCAAAAGCCGGCACAATGGAGCTTATAGCTACGTAAGCGGAGGGAAATCTTTTTTACACATGGTGATAAGGTCTTTCCATGTTTGGAGGAGATGGAGATAGAGAGAGAGAGAGAGAGGAGAGAGGAGAGAGAGAGGAGAGAGAGAGAGAGAGAGAGAGGAGAGAGAGAGAGAGACTGACAGACAGACAGATAGCAGACAGAGATATCGGTCATCTGAAAGGACGAGATTTTAATCACATAATAAGAAGCGCCATTTACTGAAAAAAGCGCCATTTACAGAAAAAAAAGCCTTTCAAGAAAGTGAAACATAATAATGCCCGTATTATGAAATTATGAACAAGGGGAATCTCCTACATGATGCACAAAGCAGAGACTAGTACAAAGGATCGTGCTGGCTGTAATTTACGAATGAATGCATTCTATAAAAAGGGACTTGGATAACAAGGAGAGAGAGAGAGAGAGAGAGAGAGAGAGAGAGAGAGAGAGAGAGAGAGAGAGAGAGAGAGAGTCTAAATTGACCTGACCCTGCAAAAAAAAAATCACTAAACAGTTGTGATATTGTAATAGTGTCAATATCATTAAAGTGTTTGCTTCTCCAATGTGTTTACCTTTATAGAATTGAAATGTAACTATCTGGAGAAGAGAGTATGTACAGACTGGAAAGCGTGCTCAGAGGCTGGAGGCGGGAACTGCAGTAGGGAATATGTGTTTGACAAGGCCAAAATCAACTGAAGAGCAAATATGTTTAGATTTCTGTTTCCACAATACAAGGTAATGTTATCAACTTACAAATATTTTGGTCAACAGTTCAGTAATCAATTGTTCACGCAATAGATAGAACAACACAAAAATAAAGAACAAACACGCTAAAAGCAGACATGCACATGGACACTCACAAGGAAGAAAGAGGTTTTTTTTTTTCAAGTTTTCCAATTCTGGTAATGGGCCTTTTTGCTATGACTACCCCCCCCCCCCCTTTCTCCCTGGGGAGTGGAGGGGGGGGGGGGGGGGGGGGGGCGGAGGAGGCGAAAAGGGGTAAGAGGGAGGTGTTTTGGTGGCATTAACCGAAATTCATTGGAATGTAATGGAATTACATTTCCCGCTATTATGATTGCAGACATGAGCATTCAATTGGAAAGTGGAGGAAAGTGACTCAGAAGAATTACAAAGACCTGAGTGCTGAATGAAGCATTCGAAAATACTGATGGAGACGTGACTGTGAGACTTTCTGAATGGAGTCAGTCTCCTAGTGAGATTATGGTCAAATTCGTCAGGTTTGGGTGGACGTTACTTCGGAGAAACGAGTACACAAAGATAATGGAGCTGATAAGACCCGCAGCCATGCGATTCGCTCCCCCCTCCCTCCTCAGTTAAACCATTGCAATATCAAGGATGCCATAGCTGGGTGTTCTGACTAGAATTTAGTGAGTATAATATCTGTCTTATTGGGTTATTTTAGGCAATATATAGCTCTTCTAGTTAGAATGCCCCTCCACCCCCAAACCTTCGAATGCCCACAATACTCACGCTGTATATAGACTTAGATTTGAACATTCGTAAGAAATTTTCGTATCTTTAGAAGTGTGGTATTTGCGTTCAATCAGACTGAGATTTACCAGTGATTAAAAGTAAAATGAGATGCAAAAATATGCCCTGTTGAAAATGTAAATAGATTGTACAGCTTTCACCCCACCTCGACCACACCCATCCCCTGAGAGAGAGAGAGAGAGAGAGAGAGGAGAGGAGGGAGGGAGAGAGGGGAGAGAGAGAGAGAGAGGGAGAGAGAGGAGAGAGAGAGAGAGGAGAGAGAGAGAGAGGAGAGAGAGAGAGAGGATTGATTACTCGAGAAGAGACGTATAAAGTCTGTCATCTCATCCTTCTCTCTCTCCTCCCCATCCTTCCAAGCACTTCCCCCCCACCCCACCCTCAT
The DNA here is from genome assembly GCA_018398815.1 of Conus ventricosus. Classification (NCBI taxonomy): domain Eukaryota; kingdom Metazoa; phylum Mollusca; class Gastropoda; order Neogastropoda; family Conidae; genus Conus; species Conus ventricosus. Next base: position 54,951,722 of record CM031598.1, on the reverse strand, counting down.
ACTGCACCTTTCTCACAACAAGTCATACCTTATCATAACTTCAAAGTACAAACACGCGGGATTGTTTATGTATGTGATGTTTCTATGAAACCTATATGTTGACTTAAACACGGACCTTGCAGGACTTTCCGTTATGTTGAATTGTTGTCAATCTGTGTGGTTTTCTGATGTACTTTCGTGCACGGCACATGCCACTCAGCTCATCATTAAATACACACGGCACCTATCACACACACACACACACACTATCGACATCCTAGTCAAAATCTGTCGCTGGTATGTCGCTCACACACTGCACGCAGCACAGCAGCACGCACGCAGCTACACACCAAAAATACCGCACACGCACACACACACACACGTACACACACACACACACACACACACACACACACACACACACGCGGGCGCGCGTGACACACACAACAACACACACACAGATGTGGGGAACATGGCACTGGGGAGGAGGGGATAGAGGTTGCAGGAGTATTGGGACAGAACAGGAAGGGAATGGTTAGAGGGCAGGGACAGGGGTGGGGGGGTGGGATGGGGGGTGGGGGCTGAAGGGGGGCGCACGACCTTCACGTTTAAGAGAAGGCAATGACATTCAACCACAGAACACGTGTCTCAGAGCATCATCCAGGTCAGAAGACTAATGCGATTTGGAAGGACTAGACAGTCGCTTCATTAGGCGCTGCCTACGAATCCTTTGTTGAGGTTGACCACTCGGAAGCTGAAACAAGAATAAGCAATTAGTGGGAAGGTTTCTCAGCAACCCCAGAGTCTGATTCTCTCTCTCTCTCTCTCTCTCTCTCTCTCTCTCTCTCTCTCTCTCTCTCTCTCTCTCTCCCCACTTCCACCCAGCAATGAAGTGTCAACACCTACCGTCATGTCAATGATCAATTCTGAAAAGCCAGTTGTCTTTTCAATGTTCAGTGAATGCTGTGCATTAGTAATGGCGTAGCTGACTTTCTATTTTAACCGAGAAACCCCATGATTCCATACTATCCTATGAAATGCAGGCTGTGTATTTTGCTTTGTGTGCTATTGTCTTAGGTAGAAGCCTTATGTAATTTTGCTTCGTGTCACAGCGTTGAATCTTCCCGCTTCAACAAACCTAGAGGTAAATGGCATTCCTATTTCTGTTTCTTGTCATTACGCGTGCAGTCTCTGGTGAGATTAGGTTCAAATCAAAGTTGACTTTGACTTCTTTACTCGGAGGAGTGCAAGCATTGCGCGTATGTGTATAAATGGCTGAGTGCGTGCGTGTGTGCATGCGTGCGTGCTTGTGTGTGTGTGTGTGTGGTGTGTGTGTGTGTGTGTGTGTGTGTGTGTGTGTGTGTGTGTGTGTGTGTGTGTGTGTGTGTGTGTGTTTGATGTGTTGTGTGTGTGTGTGTGTGTTGTGTGTGTTGTGTGTGTGTGTGTGTGCATGCGTTGGTGTGTGTGTCGTGGTGCTGTGCGTGCGTGTTGTGTGTGCGTGGCGTGCGGCGTGCGTGCGTGCGTGCGGTGGCGTGTGTGTGTGTGTGTGTGTGCGCGCGGTGGCGGTGTGTGGTGT
>CM031598.1:54942667-54945167 GCA_018398815.1 Conus ventricosus | reverse complement strand
GAGAGAGGAGAGAGAGAGAGAGAGAGAACTCACTTATTCAATTACACCTTCTTTGAGATGATTTCATGAACTGATCAAAAGATACAACTCGCATTGGGGAGAGGATGGTGGTTGTATCGGTGTTGGGATAGATTGGGGGAGGGAATGACGAGTAGAGGACACAGCCTTCATAATATGCAAAGGCAGCGACATTCAACCCAAAAGCACGTGTCTCGAAAGATCATCTAGCTCAGACGCCTAATGCGAATTAGACCGTGTGGTTCATTAGTCCCTGTCCATGAGAACTTTGTTGGGACTGACCACTCTGAAGCTGCAACAATGGTCAGTGATTAGTGGGAAGGTTTTCCAGTACCCCGAAGTCTGATTCAGTCTACTCTCTCTCTCTCTCTCTCTCTCTCTCTCTCTCTCTCTCTCTCTCTCTCTCTCTCTCTCTCTCTGAATGTATGTCTGTCTGTCTCTAGCTCTCTCTGTCTGTCTCTCTCTATTTCTGTCTCTGTCTCTCTCTCTCTCTCACTCTCTCTCTCTCTGTCTTCCAAATAATCCCGTCTATGTTTGACACAACAATAAAGCATCTATACATATTTTGTCACATCAATGATCAATACTGAAAAATGAGTTCACTTTTCAGGTCCCAGTGAATGCTGTGCAGCAGGAATGGCATGGCTGAATTTCTGTGCAGCAGGAATGGCATGGCTGAATTTCTGTGCAGCAGGAATGGCATGGCTGAATTTCTGTGCGGCAGGAATGGAATGGGCAGCAGGAATGGCATGGCTGAATTTCTGTGCAGCAGGAATGGCATGGCTGAATTTCTCTGCAGCAGGAATGACATGGCTGAATTTCTGTGCAGCAGGAATGGCATGGGCAGCAGGAATGGCATGGCTGAATTTCTGTGCAGCAGGAATGGCATGGCTGAATTTCTCTGCAGCAGGAATGACATGGCTGAATTTCTGTGCAGCAGGAATGGCATGGGCAGCAGGAATGGCATGGCTGAATTTCTGTGCAGCAGGAATGGATGGCTGAATTTCTCTGCAGCAGGAATGACATGGCTGAATTTCTGTGCAGCAGGAATGGCATGGGCAGCAGGAATGACATGGCTGAATTTCTGTGCAGCAGGAATGGCATGGCTGAATTTCTGTGCAGCAGGAATGGCATGGCTGAATTTCTGTGCAGCAGGAATGACATGGCTGAATTTCTGTGCAGCAGGAATCTGTGCAGCAGGAATGGCATGGCTAAATTTCTGTGCAGCAGGAATGGCATGGCTGAATTTCTGTGCAGCAGGAATGGCATGGCTGAATTTCTGTGCGCAGGAATGGAATGGGCAGCAGGAATGACATGGCTGAATTTCTGTGCAGCAGGAATGGCATGGCTGAATGTCTGTGCAGCAGGAATGGCATGGCTGAATTTCTGTGCAGCAGGAATGGCATGGGCAGCAGGAATGGCATGGCTGAATTTCTGTGCAGCAGGAATGGCATGCCTAAATTTCTGTGCAGCAGGAATGACATGGCTGAATTTCTGTGCAGCAGGAATGGCATGGCTGAATTAACTGTTTTAACTCAGAAGCTCCATGATTCGTCACAGTCCTATAAAATCCAGGGTGGGTATTTTTCCCTTGCGTGCTATTCTCTCAGCTATAACCCTTATGTATATGTTGTTTCGTATCATAGCCCTGGATCTTCTTGCTTCGACGAACGTAGAGGTCAATAACGTTCCTGTTTCCATTTTGTTTTGCCGTTTTGTGTGCAGAGTCTGGTGAAGAGTCAAAAGCTGATTTCGAGTTGCTTTCTTGCAAAAGTGTGTGTGTGTGTGTGTGTGTGTGTGTGTGTGTGTGTGTGTGTGCGTGCGCGCGCATCAACCAGAAAGTCCGGGGTTTATAAACATTCTGATCCCAACGCCATTTCTTGCTGAGCTGCAGTGTCTAGCAGGACGAAAGCTTGTAAAATTCTGATCACCATTGAGATTCTGGCTGTTATGTATGTGTCAGTGATATTGGGATTGATCAAATTGTGGTTGTTGAGATTTCGTTCCTTGGAAGGCTGTTTTAAATGTTCTTTATGGTAAAAAATCTTTCCCCTTTTTGGCCAGAAAGTGTGATGTGTCTTGTGAGACAGGATTAGTTAATCTTGGCTCCAAGTTCCCATTACTGTCTGTGCATGTTCTGTTAATATTCTGATAACCATTATTTTGCTTGCTTGCTTGCTTGCTTGCTTGCGTGGGTGCGTGTGTGTGTGTGTGTGTGTGTGTGTGGTGTGTGTGTGTGTGTGTGTGTGTGTGTGTGTGTGTGTGTGTGTGCTCAGCAGGGTCGAGTGGAGCATGTCTCTGAACTTCTGATCCCCGTTTATTTTCCTGACAATGTGTGGAATGGTTGGTGTCATGGATAGAACATGTTTCTCGCGCGTGTATGTAGTTTCTTCAAAGATCTAAGTCATTTAATTTTAAATCCACATTTCTTGCTCGAGTATGCATTGTATTTTTACCATTTACACCGCCTCAGAGTTCAGCA
>CM031598.1:54932667-54935167 GCA_018398815.1 Conus ventricosus | reverse complement strand
TGACGGCCCAAAACGGGTTTTCTTGTTTATGGAGTATCTCTTGGCCGATTTATAAGCGGTTTGGATGATCTTGTGACAAATCCAAGCCTCTTTCCATATGTAAGTGATGTAATGGTGTACATCGGTTATATAACCGTTAACACCGTTTTTTTTGCCGTTATTTTTATATATTGGTGGATTTTAATGACATTTAGTATATAGAAAGGTTATCGCACACAAATGGCACTTCCATATAGTATTTTAAAATCTGACCGTTAAAAGCCGTTATTCTTGACATATTGTGCGATCTGGATGTAATTTGGTAGGTACACAGGCTTTAGCCCAGTGAGGACTAAATAAGAGTTTCAAAAATGTACCTCGGTTAAATAACCGTTAAAACCGTTATTTTGCCGTTATTTCTAAAATATTGGTGGGTTTTGATAACATTTGGTATATCACACTCAAATGACATACAAGATAAACTGGGAGTACGTGTATATGCTTTGCATCTTGTTCTCCTTAACTATTTCAGGGTACATTTGGAGTTTCTCTTCTTTTTTGTCAGAAAAGAAATCATAATTCGGCTTACGTTTGGAGTAGATTCAGAATGCTAACAGCATCTTGTTTACCTTCTAGCAAGATCGCTTTCAGCAAGAAAGCTGTGCTGGGTTCATATATTTGTTTTAACTTGACCCAGCAATAAATTCCACGCGTACATAAACAAATTGCATGAAAGCTAGTTTTCACCAGAATCGGCAATAAACAATAGCAAGGTGTCAGTGTTGTGCATATGATATATTAAAGTGTCATTTTGATATCAGTGAATAATGTTATATTGTCAGTTTGATATCAGTTATCAATAACAAAGTGTGGGTTTGCTCTCAATGAGTAAACAATAACTGCGAGTGTGACCTCATATTTTCTGTGACGTTTGAACAGAAAAACTGAGGCTTGTGTAACTGATTTTACAGTTTTTCTTCAACAGCAGCAACAGCAACAGCAGCAGAAGTAGTAACAGCAGAAGCAGCAGCAGCAGCAGCAGAAGCAGCAACAGCAATAGCAACAGCAACAGCAACAGCATCGTATCAACAGCAGCAGCAGCAGCAGGAGCAGCAGCAGCAGCCACTACGAAAACAACAACACAACAACAACAACAACAACAACAACAACAACAACAACAACAACACAACAACACGACAACATCGTTTTGCTGGGCATATTTTTCAAACTCAAAGCGGTTTCGTTCTATCATTTGCTGCTCGTATCAGTGACTACGCTCAGCAGAAGCATAATTACCCCCCCCCCCCCCCCCCCCCCCCCCCCCTCCCTCCAATTCTTTACATCCTGTAAGTTGTAGTTATGTTTCCGTCACATCCTGAGTGTTTCCGTCACATCATTTTTCGAAGGAATGTTTGTGGCAGCTGTAGTCATTCATTCACAAGTGGCATTCTGTTTATTCTTTGCATTACCGCACTGCGTCCATTCTCTGTCACAAACACACTGGTTCAATAACATCCTGATTGCAGCTCGTGGTGACTCGACCTTCGATTTCCTCTCAACGTACCTGTCAAAAAAGTGCGTGTCGGCATCTTTAAGAGCACTGTCTTTTGGTGGACGTGGTGGCAACCTCAGAATGGGGAAGCTCACTCGCGCTGGCTCCGCGACGAAGCAATTATTGTTGCCATTTGAATGCTTAGCAGGCTGTGTCCTGCGAATGCTGGATCAGAAAAGGCAGCATCACTGCACACCACCGGAGTGATTCGACAACAGTGCGTGTGTATTTCTAGTCGTTGCTTCCAGATGATCTATGGATTGCTCCCTGTTGGCTGCTGATACTGTGACTGTGACAGGATGAGACTAAGCGTGGTTTTTGTATAGGAGACCCACATCGAGTAACGTGGCGTAATGCACTGAAACACACACAGACACACACATACACACACACACACACACACACACACACACACACACACACACACACACACACACACACAAATGCCGCGCGCGCCCCACGCACGCACGCACGCACGCACGCACACGCACGCACGCACGCGCAACGCACGCCACGCACGCACGCACGCACACACACACACACACACACACACACACCACACACACCAGGGAATCACATTTTTCATGGCTAGTTTCCCGTGTCGTAGAGGAAAGCATCTGATTCCATTCTTTCTTCTGCTACAGGGTCTACGGTCCACAGAGATCACATTGCCCTGACTGTTCGCTTGCTGCAGTGGTATGCAGAACGTTTCGCTACACACTGTCCATCACTCACACGAGTGGCAGAAGAATATTGCTATCCATTTTGACAGAAATGAGTACAAATTGTAAAAGCATTCCATCAGTCTCATAAGACAGGTGTCATAATGCCTTCTCTCTCTCTCTCTCTCTCTCTCTCTCTCTCCTCTCTCTTCTCTCTCCTCTCTCTCTCTCCTCTCTCTCTCTCTCTCTGTTTTGCAAAGGATCCACAGTGACCAGGAACAGTTTATCACTTACTTTAAGGCTTGTC
>CM031598.1:54929216-54932567 GCA_018398815.1 Conus ventricosus | reverse complement strand
AACTGATCTGATGACTACGACAGTACGGCAAAAAATACACGGCGCTTGACAGACGTCCATGGTCATAATCCTCTTCTTCTCACACTTGTGTCTTTTCTACCACAGCCTTCGGACACACTGTCTATGTTTGTTCATAGAGGTCCATTTGAAAGGAGAAGGCGAGAACATGGTTTGGTTCTTTGATTTGCTTGCTTCTGAGTAACAGCATCCCCAGACAGTGTGGTTGTTGTCCATGTTGGTTCTATGATCACGTGAGTGGAAGATGACTTCCTCAGACTTACTTAAACCCTGTCACACCTCTTCATTCTCCCTGTGTCTCCATTCTCTCCGTCTCCGCCATTCTTCTGTTCACATCTGCCTCCTCTCTCTCCTTTACTCTCTCCGTCTGGCGAGCAGCGACGACGTGAGGTTGCTCAGTTCATCACAGTCATTTACCAGACAATCGACAGTGTCTGGCAGGAAAAGCGTCTGTTGAAACACACCTGGGTCCCCCTCCAGGGCCCTACCATCCCTCTTCCCTTCGGCTGTGTCTGAGTACACAGTAGTTTTGTTACTGATAGGTGGTATCTAGCTAGATATGTGCGCCTTTTTATGTCACCAGTGCTGGTCTACTACTATCTGAAACTCACTTCTGATGTAAATTATCAGGTAGGAGTAATCGTCTCTGTGTCTGTTAGCCCCCCCCCCCCCCCTCCCCCTCTCTCTCTGTCTTTCTCTCTCTGTCTCTGCCCCCTCTCTCTCACTCCACATCCTCTTCCTCTTCCTCCTTCTTCTCTAGCCCTATTTATGTTTTTCCCCCCTCTCTCTCTTTCTCTCTGTCTCTGTCTGTCTGTCAGTCTGTCTCTCACTCTCTCTGTGTCAAACCTTTGCATACAAATGAGTGTTTGTGTGCGTATGTGTGTATGTGTGTGTGCGTGCGTGCGTCTGTGCGTGCGTGCGAGCGTGCGTGCGTGCGTGCGTGCGTGCGTGCGTGCGTGTGTGTGCGTGCGGTGTGTGTGTGTGTGTGTGTGTGTGTGTGTGTGTGAATCATATACTCTATATTCCTGTGTGGCAGGTTTTTTTTTCGCTTTGTTTCTGGTTTTCCTTTTCTCCTTTTTCGTTTTCTTTCTTTTCTTTTCTTTTTCCTGTTTTTCTATTTCTTTTCATTTTATTGTCTTTCAATCTCATGGCATAATTTAGCTTAGCAAGAACAGATTGGAAGAATAGGCTCCGCCTAAAATCTCAATCATTGATCGAATAAAAGTTTTCCGAGTTCTCTCTCTCTCTCTCTGTGTGTGTGTGTGTGTGTGTGTGTGTGTGTGTGTGTGTGTGTTGTGTGTGTGTCTCCACCTCCTCCTTCTCTTCCTATTTATATTCCCCCTCTCTCTCTTTTTCCAGGTCTCCCTATCCATGCCTGTCTCATTCTTTATCTGAACCCCCCCCCTCTCTCTCTCTCTCTCTCTCTTGTGTGTGTGTGTGTGTGTGTGTGTGTGTGTGTGTGTGTGTGTGTGGTGAGAGTGTGAGAGTGTGTGAGAGAGAGAGAGAGAGAGAGAGAGAGAGAGAGAGAGAGAGAGAGAGAGAGGCTTTCTGAATGAACAATAATGGCAGAATCAGACAAGTCTTTAGTCGATGTGAATTGGCAAATGGTATGACGTCATAAAAGATGGGAGTGGAGTGGGGGAGGTGGGGGGGACGAAGCCAGCTGTTTGGAGTGAACAGTACGAGTAATTAAATCGACCTTCAAGAATGCACGCTCACGCTTCCACGAACATCTCATTTTCATAATCATAATCATGCATTCATTTATCATAGGTCTGGTCGATAAATCTGAGTAGGACCTCCCCAGGGGGGTTTCCCTTTGATGTATGTGGGCGATTCCTATGTTGATTGCCTCTTGAAAGGCTGCTTGAAATCATCATCATCATCATCATCATCATCATCATCATCATCATCAACATCATCAACATCATCTTCTTCTTCTTCTTCTTCTTCTGTCTGATGCCCATTTCACGGTCCTTCTCTTAGGGGTTATGTGGAAGGCTGCTTCCTCCTGCATCCACTCTTTCTCCTATGTCTGTCTGTCTGTCTGTCTGTCTGTCTGCCTCTTAGTGTAAGGAGTTTCGTGTGAGAAACAGTTACAATGTTAGATGTATGACAAGCATATGCATCTGAATTTCTTTATTCTGTGGGTCGTTTATCACCTCCAAACACAAAATGTAGTTTTTTTTTAAGGATTGCTGTTTGTTTCAGACGCATCCCTTCCCCATCTCCGTGCCTCCATGTTTGTAGGCTTTTTCACAAAGAAGAAGAAGATAGAACTAAATTTATAAATATATTGATTTATCAGTCTCTCAAGAAGCACATCAGTCAAAAATTCACAAGTAATCTAGCCTTGTAATACAGTTGTTACGATTTCTTTGTTTTGTTTCTTGTATGGTAACTCCTATTAAGGAGGCATTTTAGATCAAAAGCAACCTTCAAGAGAACAAATACGTTGGCTTCCGACAAACATCCAAAGCCTCAGTCCTTTCTTCATTACATTAAAAAACAAGTTATTCTAAGGCAATGACACCAGGCCTGCTCAAAGTATACATTAAAACAAGTTATTCTAAGGCAATGACACCAGGCCTGCTCAAAGTATACATTAAAACAAGTTATTCTAAGGCAATGACACCAGGCCTGCTCAAAGTATTTGAACACATGAGTGAGTAAGAAACACGCCGAGGTGACCTCTGTTTCAGGTGTGAGTTTTGCGTCGCCTGCGACTTGAGTGGCAGCGCCAACACCAGGACGGGAAGGACCGAAGCGAGAGCTAGGTACCCTCATCAGTAATTGCTGTCCGCGATGACTCTATGACCTCATGTCTTATGGAGGATATCCCCACACAGAGCGAACGTTATTGCATAAGTTTGTTTCCACCAGAAATGCCCAGCTCTCTCTTCAGCTCATACTGCATGTAATTATAGGCTGCTCTGAGAAGCATAATCCAAGGAACCAAATTAATGGCTGGCTATATGGCCAGGTAATTTCTTCAATTCTGAAAAGAAAAAAAAAATCTGATCCTGAGTCCCTTCCTTCTCACTATGACTTTTTGTTATATAACATCATTAAGTATGATCAACACAGGATGTCAGTGAGAGGGCTTTTGTGAAGATTTTGGAATACAAATCTCCACACTCACGCCCCCTCTTTCCATCTGGTTGTTTTTCTCTATCTATGTCCTTCTGTATGTATCTCTGTGAATGGCCAGATGGAAAAAGAATAAGGGCTAGACAGAAAAAAAACCCCATGATCCTGCTTATCTGTTACCCTTGGGAATAAAGATTACCAATCAATCAATCGGTCGATCAGTTAAACTCTCTTAGTCTCCGC
>CM031598.1:54924216-54926716 GCA_018398815.1 Conus ventricosus | reverse complement strand
CGCACAGCACACATTCCACCACCACAAGCCTCCTTTCCCAACACAACTCAGACACCTATGATCTAACACCCACTAACTCAGCGATCAAAGAGGCAGGTTCCCTTGAACTAAAACCACGCTGCCGACCCACGCCACACACGATAACACAACCAATGTTGGAATGCAGGATGGATGACATGTTGCCAAGACGTTTAATTCTCACACTCCACGTCTGCCCTTTTTTGCCACTCGAGAAGTTTGGTTCGTCTTTTTATCTGGATATTTTTAGATATACATACACTTATTTCTTTTCGTCTTTCAATGGAATCACAGCTGCTGATCATTTGCCTATGTGGTCAGCTAGAATATGAACGACATAAATTGACATGAAAGATGAGTGACGAGGTATGTGTGGGAGTTGCATGTGTGAAGTTGCGTTAAGACTACCAAACAAATGGAACAACACGTAACAAGACAGAAGCAATGTTTTGTTACCTTGATGCTTTCTTTAGGCAAGACAATCACAAACGTAGCACTCCCCAACCCCCTACCCTACCCCCTCCCCTTCCCCCAAAAAAACCACAGTGAGTACACTTGGCTGGGTGGCATTGGCGTCGCTTGCTCAGAAAGATACTTTACATGCTGATTGATTATTTGCTATCATTTTTCATTTTTGTCCTTTTTTTTCGTTCCTTAGTTTCGTAGATCTTTGCTTGTAGAATATGTCCACAGCTGAAATGCCTTGCTTCTGTCTTGTCATGTGTTTTAAAAAGAATTATGAGTGAGTCCGCGGAACGCCAATCTTGCTAAATTTGAGAAGTGATCGCACGTTCTTCGTTTTCATTGTCCCGAATGCTGTGTGTCTTGCCTGAAGAGGATCTAAGCGGTCGGCACGCGTCGTGTTTTGTCTGGTAATGTGTTTGTCCTGCCTGAAGAGGATCTAAGCGGTCGGAACGCGTGTGTTTTTGTCTGGTAATGTGTTTGTCTTGCCTGAAGAGGATCTAAGCGGTCGGAACGCGTCGTGTTTTGTCTGGTAATGTGTTTGTCCTGCCTGAAGAGGATCTAAGCGGTCGGAACGCGTCGTGTTTTGTCTGGTAATGTGTTTGTCTTGCCTGAAGAGGATCTAAGCGGTCGGAACGCGTCGTGTTTTGTCTGGTAATGTGTTTGTCTTGCCTGAAGAGGATCTAAGCGGTCGAACGCGTCGTGGTTTGTCTGGTAATGTGTTTTGTCTTGCCTGAAGAGGATCTAAGCGGTCGGAACGCGTCGTGTTTTGTCTGGTAATGTGTTTTGTCTTGCCTGAAGAGGATCTAAGCGGTCGGCACGCGTCGTGTTTTGTCTGGTAATGTGTTTTGTCTTGCCTGAAGAGGATCTAAGCGGTCGGAACGCGTCGTGTTTTGTCTGGTAATGTGTTTTTGTCTTGCCTGAAGAGGATCTAAGCGGTCGGCACGCGTCGTGTTTTGTCTGGTAATGTGTTTGTCTTGCCTGAAGAGGATCTCAGCGGTCGGAACGCGTCGTGTTTTGTCTGGCAATGGGTTTGTCCTGGTGTTTTAGCGGACTCAAATAGAGAATTTTTTTAAGGTTTGTTTCAATTTCCCCTTGCAGTTACCTGACTTTGAAACCAGCTTGTCATGCGTGTGTGCATGTTCAGGTTGCCTAACTACGCAACGTGCACAGTCTTTCTTCAAGAAGACCCCATGTGACGTGTGTCCTAGTCTTACGTTTTGGGAGATGAGAGTATTTGGAAGAATAGGCCACTGCACTATCTTTGGTTCGATGACGTTATCATCACTCCTTTTGACCCTGTCGACAGGCGTTTTATTAGTTAAAGCAGCGGGTCCAAAGAAAACGTAATGCGTTGTTGCGTTGTGCCCTTCCCTGGTGCTAACTTGGGTCGTTGTCTGCGGCTTGTTTAGGCAAGGTTCATGGAAGTGCGTAATTGGCCTAGGGGATAGGAATAGGGATGCAGGTGGAGGGGGATAAGGGGAGAGGGGGGTAGGTGGCGATAGGGGTGCTGTAAAAGCGCAGATGAAAACGCTGACTGCTTTACGTTCGAGAAGAAATTGTTTGTTGTTAGTTGGTTTTCGTTGCTACTGTCTTTCTGCCTATATGTCTGTCAGTCGATTTGTTTGCCTATCTGCCTCTCTGTTTCTCTGTCTTCGTCTGTCTGTCTCTCTGTTTTTTCTGGCTTTGTTTCTGTCTGCCTGCTTGCCTGCCTTTGCTGCCTGCCTGCCTGCCTGCCTGCTGCCTGTCTGTCTGTCTGTTCATGTCTGTCTGTCAGTTCTGTAGTCTCTCTTTCCCTCCCACGTACACTTCTGTTCAGTCCATTCTTCCCCATCAGCACTCTCTAGAGTGTCTGTCTCTCTGTCTTTGTCTGTCTACCTGTTTCCTCATCTTTTTGTCCCTACCCCTCCCCTCCTCCCTTTCATTCGCCCTCCCTTTTTGAAAGTTAGGGTCACCTGAGAGAATCACAGACCTGTCCCTACAGTGTTGTTGCCCATACAGGGCTAGCCAGCCTCGTCTG
>CM031598.1:54911716-54919216 GCA_018398815.1 Conus ventricosus | reverse complement strand
CTCCCTGTGTCACTATGCTACTCTTTCTCCCACCTTCTCTCTCTCTCTCTCTCTCTCTCTCTCTCTCTCTCTCTCTCTCTCCCCTCTCTCTCTCTCTCCCTCTCTGTTTTTATCTCTACCTTTGTCAGTCTGTCTATCTGTCTTTCGGTCTGTCTGTCTGTCTGTCTACTTCCTAACCCCACCTCTATCCCTCTCTCCTTTCCCTGTTCTTGTCTCCACATGTCCTCAACTTCGCTTTCTCATCAGTCTCTCTCTCTCTCTCTCTCTCTCTCTCTCCTCTCTCTCTCTCTCTCTCTCTCTCTCTCTCTCTCTCTCTCTCTCTCTCTCTCTCTCTCTTCGTGTTCGGTTTCACACAATCTCTATCTGCGTCAACCGACTTTGGTCTCATGGTTGTTTTTCTGTCTTTTGTTCTATATGTTTTTCTGTCACTCATCTCTTCTCTCTCTCTCTCTCTCTCTCTCTCTCTCTCTCTCTTCTCTCTCTCTCTCTCTCTCTCTCTCTCTCTCTCTCTCTCCCATCCTCTGTCTGTCTGTGTGCCTGTCTGTCTGTCTGTCTGTCTGTCTGTCTCTCTCTCTCTCTCTCTCCCCCCCTCTGTGTTCTTGTTCCTGTCTACATATGTCCTCAACCTTGGTTTCCCACCAGACACCCACTATTCCGCTCACCCTCTACCTCTTCTCTGTGCTCTCTTTCTCCATCAGGTGAGGACAGAAGAGACAGGGGTAGTCAGCTCATCAAATTGACCTTCCAGACAATCACCACAGTGTCTGAAGGGAAATTATCACCTGTTCAAATATGCCAGAGGTTTTGTCCACCCTGAATCCCACCCGAGCTGGCTCATAATGGCTTGGTCAATGGAATGTCATGTGCGTGTGTACATTTTGCATCATCAATGATGGAACGGTATTATTTAAGGTTTGTTCTGTTGCAATTTATTGGAGGTAAGAATAACACTCCCTGGGTAAGTGTCCACTATTCTTGACTTTATTTCTGTGTTCCTTAATTTCTACTGCTTCCCATCTTTTTTCCCCCATCTTTTCTCTAGCTCCCACCCTCATTCTCTGTCCGTGTCTGTCTGTCTGCATATCAGTCTCTTTGTCTCTGTTGCTGTCTGTCTCTGTCTCTCCGTTCCTGTCTCCTTGCCTCCTCTCTCTCTCTCTCTCTCTCTCTCTCTCCTCTCTCTCTCTCTCTCTCTCTCTCTCTTTCCGTCTCTCCCTGTGTCACTATGCTACTCTTTCTCCCATCTTCTCTCTCTCTCTCTCTCTCCTCTCTCTCTCTCTCTCTCTCTCTCTCTCTCTCTCCCTCTCTGTTTTATCTCTACCTTTGTCAGTCTGTCTATCTGTCTTTCGGTCTGTCTGTCTGTCTGTCTACTTCCTAACCCCACCTCTATCCCTCTCTCCGTTCTTGTTCTTGTCTCCACATGTCCTCAACTTCGCTTTCTCATCAGTCTCTCTCTCTCTCTCTCTCTCTCTCTCTCTCTCTCTCTCTCTCTCTCTTCCTCCCTTTTTCCCTCCTACCCATTCCGCTCACCACACACCCTTTCCAACCTCAAGGACAGAAGAGGCAGGTTTGTCAGCTCATCAAATTCACATTCCTGACAATTATCTGTGAGTCTGAAGGGAAATTTATTACCTGTTCAAATATGTTAAAGGGTTTTTCCACCCTGAATCCCACCTGCGTCAGCTCATAATGGCTCGTCAATGACAGTCATTTCCGTGTGTCATTTGCATCGACAGTAATAGGATCAATGATGGGATGCTGTTGTTCAAGCTTGGTCTGATGAGATTTTGTCGGGGTAAGAATAAAACACCGAGGCTAAAATACCCAATTGTTCTTGAATGTCTGTGTCTGTGCGTTTTACTACTTCTTCTCCTTTCTGTTTGTGCTCCAAGTTCTTAAAGAACAGGGAGTACTTTAGAATGGAACGAAGAAATGCTGTGTGTGTGTATGTGTGGTGTGTGTGTGGGTGTGTGTGTTTTGGGTGTTGTGGGTGTGTGTGTTTTTGTGTTGTGTGTGTGTTGTGTCTTGTCTGTTCGGGTTTTTTCTGTGTGTCCGGGTCAAACTTGTTCACTCGCCCCAAAAAAACTCTGGGCCATCTTTCTAAAATTTTTGTATATTTTCCCAGGGGGCAAGATGATGCCCGATTTTTTTATTTTTAACCCTTACAGCCTTTCTAACGGCTGTAACCCCCTGAAAAACGGTTTTTTTTCCCCCCCTGAATATCTCAGAAATATTGGGCGATTTTTGTGAACATTAGCGGGGGTTTCTGAGGGGTCAGGATGAGGCCGATGTTTTATTTTTACCCGTTACAGCCTTCTAGGGCTTTTAACGGCCTGTAACGTTTTTTTCTTCTTTAGGGAAAAATACTAAAAAAGACTTGGCGATCTTTCTAAAATTTGTATATTTATTAGGGCACGGTTATGCCCGAGTTCTAGTTTTACCGTTAAACCCTTTAGAACGCTGTAAGGCCTGAAACCGGCTTTTCTTCTTATGAAATCTCGAAAGCACTTAGCCGCTCTTTGTAAAAATTTTGTAGGTATCTTCTTAGGGGTCAGGGATGATGCCCGATGTTTTATTTACCGTTACTCCTTTACTAAGGCGTAACGGCCTGAAAAGGGTTTTCTTCTCAGGGAATATCTCGAAAGTACTTGGCAATTTTTGTGAAAATAGGGGTATTTTCATTTGGGTCCGGAGATCCCATGTTTTATTTATCTTACACCCGTTTTTTTAACCCCGAAAAGGTTTTTTTTGGGTTTTTTTTTTTTTCTTCTTTATAAATTTTCTAAAAAGTATCGCCGTTTTCTGAAAAGTCGTGTTTTTTTCATTTGGGGTCACGATGATCCCCCGAGTTTTATTTTACCGTTTAGCCATTACAAAGGGCTGTAGGCCTTAACTTTTTTTTTAAAAATAGAATTCTCAAAAAGTATTTGGGGTGATTTTTGTGAACATTAGCAAGTATGTTCACTATGGGTTACGGATGATGCCCGATGTTTTAGTTTTACCGTTATACCGTTACTAACGGCTGTAACCTTCCTGTAACGCTTTTTCTTCTTTATAGAATATCTCAGAATGTACTTGGCCGATCTTTGTGAAAATTAGCATGTATGTCGAGGTATACCTCCCAGGTATGTCGAGTCCAGGGACTTTGCTTCCATCGACCTTGATATCTTCCGAGCTGACCTGTTGTCCTCCCTTCAATCTGTACCTTCACTGTCCGCGGAGCAGTTCCATGGCCTACTTCAAGATGTCCTCGATCACCATGCCCCAGTACTTAGACGCAAGATTTCCAGCCGTCCACCCTCACCCTGGTTCCCAGCAGTTGGCCCTGAAGTTCTTGATGCTAAACGTGTTAGACGTAGGGCCGAAAGGCAGTGGTTAAAGACAAACCTCGAGATTCACAAACAAATTTTGCGAATTGCTAGTAATGCTGTGAATGAAATTGTTCAAAAAGCAAAATCAGCCTTCTACAATGCTAAAATATTAGCATGCACAACAACCAAGCAATTGTTTAAGGTCACTGATACACTCATGGGGAGAACAAAATCATCTCCCCTTCCTTCATCTGTCTGTCCCTCTGACATTCCACAGAAATTTTGTGACTTTTTCACTAGCAAAATTAGACTTATCCGTGAAAGTCTGGATGCTCAGTCAGTATCTGAACCTGATATTCCATACAACTCTTTTTCCGGCATTTCATTGACTGACTTTGAACCTGTGACAGTTGCTGTTGTCAAAGAAGTCATCGACAAGACTGTTATCAAAACTTGTGCACTGGATCCTCTTCCATCTACTTTACTATCTGCATGCATGGATGTTTTGTTGCCATATATCACTAGTGTGGTAAATGAATCTCTCACTTCTGGTTGTTTCCCACCTGCACTGAAAGCTGCTGTTGTCCGACCTCTTTTGAAGAAACCCTCTCTTGACCCTGAAAACCTAAAAAATTATCGACCTGTCTCCAACTTGTCTTTTCTTTCAAAGATAATTGAAAAGATAGCACTTCTCCAACTCCAAAACCACCTTGACCAAAACAACTTGCTCTATTCGTTGCAGTCCGCCTATCGCACTGGACACAGTACAGAAACTGCTCTGCTGAAAATAATAAACGATCTTCTCTCTGCTCTGGATAACGGTCAGGTTTCACTGCTCTCTCTTCTCGACTTGTCCGCTGCCTTTGACACCATTGATCACTCCACTCTCCTCACTAGACTTCAACATACTTTTGGCATCTCTTCTCACGCTTTGGCATGGTTTTATTCTTACCTTTCTGGTCGAACCCAAATTGTCTCTGTTAATGGTTTTTCTTCAAGCTCTGCTGACTTGAATTATGGTGTTCCCCAAGGCTCTGTCCTTGGTCCCATTCTGTTTGTTCTATATACCCAACCCATCTCTGACATCGTAGCTCATCATAACATTTCACACCACTGCTTCTCTGATGACAATCAAATCTACATCTCTGGTGACATTTCTCTCCTCTCCTCCATCATCGATCGCTCACAGCTCTGCATCTCTGACATAAAGGCATGGATGACTTGCAACAAACTTCAGTTAAACAATGACAAAACTGAACTGATCTTCATTCTCCCAAAACGGCTCATGTCTACAATCTCTGTTCCTTCTTCTGTCCAACTTGGTACCTCTCTCATTCAGACCTCTACCACTGTGCGAAATCTAGGCGTTGTACTTGATCAGACACTCTCTTTTCAAAATCAGATTTCTTCTATCTGCCGTGCTTGCTACTCGGAGCTTCGGCGAATCAGTTCTGTGCGCCACCTTCTGTCTGAAGAAGCCACCAAGACGCTGGTTTCTGCTTTCATTATTTCAAGACTTGACTACTGTAATTCTCTTCTTGCTGGTTGTCCACAGAATCTTCTTGCAAAATTGCAGAGAGTTCAAAATAATGCTGCTCGCCTTGTCTCGAAATCTCCGAAAACCTCTCATGTTTCTCCTTGCTTAAATCTTTGCACTGGCTTCCTGTTGAAAAACGCATCAAGTACAAACTTTCTTTGCTCTGTTACAAGGCATTGGACGGCCTCGCTCCATCTTACCTCTCTAAACTTCTGTCGACCTATACTCCTTCTAGACAGCTTCGCTCTTCCTCTGACACTCGCATTTTGCAAATCCCTCGTTTTCGGGCCAGAACACTTGGTGAACGTTCTTTTTCTTTTCAGGCTCCTTCCTGCTGGAACAATCTCCCTTATGCACTCCGAAACTCAAACAGTCTTTCTTCTTTTAAGTCCTCCCTCAAAACTACTCTCTTCAAAACATAATTTTTCTGCTCCTTCGCTGGTGTGTGGGTGTGTGCGTGTGTGTGTGTGTGTGTGTGTGTGTGCGTGTGTGTGGTGTGTGTGTGTGTGTGTGTGTGTGTGTATGTGTGTGTGTGTGTGTGTGTGTGTGTGTGTGTGTGTGTGTGTGTGTGTGTGTGTGTGTGTGTGTGTGTGTGTGTGTGCGCGTGTGTGTGTTTGTGTGTGTGTGTGTGTGTGTGTGTGTGTGTGTGTGTGTGTGTGTGTGTGTGTGTGTCTGTCTGTGTGTGGTGTTAGGGCTTATTGCTGTAAGCGCTTAGGGCTTTTGTTTAAGATTAAGCGCACTAAATGTTCCTTATTATTATTATTATATTATTATTATTATTATTATTATTATTATGTTCATCATGGGTTACGGATGATGCCCGATGTTTTAGTTTACCGTTATAGCCGTTACTAACGGCTGTAACGGCCTGTAACGGTTTTTCTTCTTTATGGAAAATCTCAGAAAGTACGTGGCCGATCCTTCTGAAAATTTGTAGGTATGTTCATTATGGGTCCCGGATGATGCCCGATGTTTAAGTGTACCGTTATAGCCGTTACTAATAATGGTTTTCCTCTTATGGAAAATCTTAGAAAGTTCTTGGCCGATCTTTCTGAAAATTTCTAAGTATGTTCATTATAGGTCACAGACGATGGCCGATGTTTACCAGAATAGCCATTACTAACGGTTACACCAGTCCAAGACGGGTTTTCTTCTTTATGGAATATCTCACGCGTATTCAGGATAAACTGGGAGTACGTTTATATGCTTTGCATCTTGTTTTTCTTCATCTTCTCTCTAGTTCCCTCTGTCCCTCTCTGTCTTTCTGTCTCTTTTTCTCTTTCTCTGTCTGTCCCGGTCTCCCCCTCATCTCACTCTCCCCCTATTTCCTCTGTCTCTGTCTGTCTGTCTGTCTGTCCGTGTGTCTGTCTGTCTGTCTGTCTGTCTGTCTGTCTCTCTCTCTCTCTCTCTCTCTCTCCTCTCTCTCTCTCTCTGTTTCTCCCCCTCTCTTTCCCTCTTTACCCTCTGTCTCTCTAATTTCCTCCTCTTCTACGTTTCTCTATCTGTATTCCTGCTCCCGTCTCTGTATATCCTCAGTTTCGCTTTCTCATGACTCCCACCATTCTACTCACCCTCCACCTCTTCCCCGTCCTCTCTGCTCTCCATCTGGCGAGGACATAAGGGGCAGGGCTAGTCAGCTCATCAAATTCACATTCCAGACCATCACCTGTGAGTCTGAAGGGAAATTATCACCTGTTCAAGTATGCCGGGCGTCTTCCACACTGGATCCCACCCGGTCAGCTCATAATGACCATGTCAATGGCAGGTCATCCCTATGTGCATATTATGCATCCTCGATGATGGGATGCTGTTATTCAAGGTTTGTTCTGATGAAAGTTGTAGGGGTAAGAATAACTTTCCCTGGTCAATTTTCCGCGTGTTCTTGACTGTTTGTATCTGTGTGTTCTCTTACTTCTTCCCGTCCCCCTCTTATTTTCCACTCCCTGCCTCTAGCCCCCTCTTTCCCTGTCTGTGTCTGTCTGTTCATGTATCTGTGTCTATCTGGCTCTGTATTCCTCCTCCCCCCTCTGTCTCTCTCTAATTCTCTGTATTCCTTCTCCCTGCTGTTTCATTTCGTTGTGAACTCTATATATCTCCTCTCTCTCTCTCTCTCTCTCTCTCTCTCTCTCTCTCTCTCTCTCTCTCTCTCTCTCTCTCACCTCTTCTCATCTCTCTGTCTCTTTCTCTCTCTGTGTTCCATGCACTGTCTCTGTATGTCCTCTTGCTTTTTCATCAGACTCCCACCATTCCGCTCACTCTCCACCCCTTCCTCATCCCCCCCTCTCTCTCTCTCTCTCTCTCTCCTCTCTCTCTCTCTCTCTCTCTCTCTCTCTCTCTCTCTCCATCAGGTGAGGACAGAAGAAGCAGGGTTAGTCAGCTCATTAAATTCACATTCCAGAAAATCACCGGAATGTCTGAAGGGAAATGGTCACCTGTGCAAATATGCCAGGGGTGGGGGTGGGGGTGGGGTGGGGGAGGAGGGTTCCCACCTTGGATCCCACTCGAGTTATCTTGTAATGATTTTGATTGACGGCAGGTTATTTTGTGTGTGTGTGTGTGTGTGTGCATTTTGCATCATCAGTGATGCGATGCTGTTAGTTAGGGTTTGTTCTGATGGAATTTGTTGGCGGGGTAGTAATGACCCGTCCTGGCTAA
>CM031598.1:54891624-54894124 GCA_018398815.1 Conus ventricosus | reverse complement strand
ACTTGGCCGATCTTTCTGAAAATTTGTAAGTGTGTTCATTATAGGTCACAGATGATGGCCGATGTTTATCAGAATAGCCATTACTAACGGTTACACCAGCCCAAGACGGTTTTTTCCTCTGTATGGAATATCTCACGCGTGTTCAGGATAAACTGGAGTACGTTTATATGCTTTGGAGAGGAGAGAGAGAGAAGAGAGAGAGGGGGGAGGGAAGGAGGGAGGAGAGAGAGAGAAAAAAAAAGAGAGAGCGAGAAGGAGGGAGAGAGAGAGGGAAGAAAAGGAGTTAGGAGGTGAGAGAGAGAGAGAGAGAGAGAGAGAGAGAGAGAGAGAGAGAGAAGGAGAGAGCAGGAAAGAGAGAGAGAGAGAGAGAGAGAGAGGAGAGAGAGAGGGGAGAAAGAACTGTGAATATAAGAGAGAGAGGGAGGGGAGAGATGACTAATGCATGCAGAAAACCATATCCATCACCTGTATCAACATAGACGCGATCTAAGATCCCCATCAATTGCACTCCCACACAGTGGAAAGCAGGCAGAAACTGATCGCCGAGGTAAAAAAAAAAAAAAAAAAAAAAAAAAAGTCGAGCATGAAGACATACAGACACGCACGCACAAAGTTAGAACAGCCATGAGTGTAATGAATCAGTTGGTTGACAGCATGTCATCCCTCAAGCTTCGTCACAAAACGACGGTCAGTCTCTGTTATCAATCAGATTGCACTGGCCCTATCTCTGGGTTTTTCATTTGGTCGTGTGTGTGTGTGTGTTTGCACAGGCGGAGGTGGGAATTCTATTTGAGCAGAGTACTATGCCACTTGTGTAGGCCGGTGGGTGGTCGGGTAATGTTGTGTGAAAATGAGTATGCCAGTGCAAAATGTGTGTGTGTGTGTGTGTGTGTGTGTGTGTGTGTGTGTGTGTGTGTGTGTGTGTGTGTGTGTGTGTGTGTGTGTGTGTGTGTGTGTGTGTGTGGTGCGTGCGAGCGTGTGTGTGTGTGCGTGTGTGTTAGTGACGTTTGCATTTTACTCAAAATAGGCCGGCATTCTTTCTTTTGATCTTAAACCTATGACGTGTCCACGAAAGCAATAATTCGCCCTGAACGTCCGATGAAGAAAGGCCTAGAATACATCTGCACCACATAAACCTGCCCAAATAATTGCAGTTACTATAATTCACGCAGAATAAAATCGTGCCATGTGATACGTCATATGTTCATTGAATGTCTGAATATTACCAAAGCGCTGTCTACCCGGAATAATTTCATTCTGAGACATTTCAGGATTGTTTGATCAACAATGATATTGACTGGAAATGTGTGTATAGTTCACGTAAATTCTCACTAAGGGAGGTAACACATCACACCCACGCGCCTATTCCAGTGCAGAGTATGACTATTTATAACTTGAGGTTCACAGACAAACACGATTCTGCAAAGTTTGACCAACTTTTCGGCATTGTTTTTTGTACTCCCTTTTCTTATAGAACAGGGAGTACTTAGAATGGGAACGAAGAAATGCGTCTGTCTATCTGGTGTTGTGTGTTGTGTGTTGGTGTGGGTGTGTGTGTTTGTGTGTGTGTGTGTGTCCGTCCGTCCATGGTCAAAATGTGTTTCCACTCGCTCCAGACAAAACTACTGGGCCGAGCTTTCTGCAAATTTGGGAGGTATGTTCATTATGGGTCACGGGTGATGTCCGAAAGTTTTAGTTTAGCGTTATAGCCGTTAAATAACGGCTGTCAAATGCCTGTAACGGTTTTTCTTTTTAATGGAATATCTCAGAAAGTACTTGGCCGATTTTTGTGAAAATTAGCAGGTATTTCTTAGGGTCACGGATGATGCCCGATGTTTAAGTTTACCGTTATAGCCCTTACTAACGGCTGTAAAAGGCCTGTAACTGTTTTTCTTCTTTTTGGAATATCTCAGAAAGACTTGGCCGATCTTTCTGAAAATTTGTTTGGATGTTCATTTTGGGTCACGAATAATGCCCGATGTTTTAGTTTTACCGTTATAGCGTTACTAACGGCCCGTAACGGCCTGTAACGCTTTTTCGTATTCTGGGGTATCTCAGAAAGTGCTTGGCTGATCTTTTTGAAAATTAGCAGGTATGTTTACTATGGGTTACGGATGATGCCCGATGTTTAAGTTTACCGTCATAGCCGTTACTAACGCTATAGCGGCCCATAACGGTTTTTCTTCTTTATGGAATATCTCAGAAAGCACTTTGTCGATCTTTCTAAGAATTTGTAGGTATTTTTCATTATGAGTCACGAATGATACCCGATGTTTAAGTTACCGTTATAGCCGTTTACTTGCGGCTTATAACTGCCCTTAACGGTTTTTTTTTCTTTATGGAATATCTCAAAAAGTACTTGGTCGATCTTTCTGAAATTTGTAGTATGTTCATTATGGGCGAAAGGATGGTGCCCGACGTTTTACTTTACCGTTATAGACGTTACTAACGGCTATACCATCCTGTAACGGTTTTTCTTTTTTATGAATGTCTCAGGAAG
>CM031598.1:54874124-54886624 GCA_018398815.1 Conus ventricosus | reverse complement strand
CACTCCTTGGAGAAGGGTTGCATCAGAACTGGTGGCAATCGAGTATTCAACTCTGCATGTGTGTGAAAAACTATGGGATTCATAGAATTTTGTAGTGTTGTACATGGGGGTGTGCAATTGTGTGTGCGTGTGTGTAGTGTGTGTGTGTGTGTTGTGTGTGTGTGTGTGTGTGTGTGTGTGGTGTGTGTGTGTGTGTGTGTGTGTGTGTGTGGTGTGTAGGCGCGCGCACGTACGTGTGTTGTGTGTGTGTGTGTGTGTGTGTGTGTGTGTGTGTGTGTGTGTGTGTGTGTGTGTGTGTGTGTGTGTAGGCGCGCGCACGTACGTGTGTGGGTGTGTGTGTGTGTGTGTGTGTGTGTGTGTGTGTGTGTGTGTGTGTGTGTGTGTGTGTGTGTGTGTGTGTGTTGTGTGTTGTGCGTTGCGCGCACATCTGTGTGTGAACATATGTGTCTATATGTAATGCGTGTGTGTGTTTGGGTGTTTTCATTGGTATGTATATGTGAGCATGTGTGTGAGCATATACACGTGTGGGTTTGAGTAAAAGAGAAAGAGAGAGAGAGGGAGGGAGGGTGGAGGGAGAGGGTTACATTAGAACCGTTTGCAATTAAGTGTTTAAACTCTACATAGGTGTCAAAAATTGTGGGATTTATAGACTTTGTGGCCTTGTGTGTGTGTGTGTGTGTGTGGTGTGTGGTGTGTGTGTGTGTGTGTGTGTGTGTGTGGTGTGTGTGTGTGTGTGTGTGTGTGTGTTGAGTGGTGTGTGTGTGTGTGTGTGGTGTGTGTGTGTGTGTGTGTGTGTGTGTGTTGTGTGTGTGTGTGTGTGTGTGTGTGAATTTGCTTGGGAATGTATGTGCGAACATGTGTTTGAGCATGTGCCCACGTATATGTTTTGCTCCCAAGAAAATGTATCTGTTGGTAAGTGTGTATGTGTATATGAAGATCATGAATGGACACTTGGAGGGAGGCAGTAGGGTAGAAACACTTACATTTCTTGTTGCTTGTTGGTCACATTATTCAACAGCTGAATGAAGTGGCTGGCTGACTTTGAACCAGCACTGCTCTCCAAAATACCTCTGTGGCAGAACACACATGCAAACACTGTAATACAACTGACAATCCTCGTTGGTCACCACAAACAAAAGCCTGACAAACGAAAGACCACGAGCCAAGTCAGGTTGCATTTCACTGCAGCGACTGACCAACGAACAGACATGTGGCGTTGCCCTAGGCAGTGGAGGCCAAGTGAGCACAACGAACAGACATGTGGCCGTGCCCTAGGCATGGTGGGCTAAATGACACAACGAACAGACATGTGCGTTGTCCCTAGGCAGTAGTGGGGCTAAATGATCACAACGAACAGACAAGTGGCGTTGCCCTAGGCAGTGGGGGCAAATGAGCACCAACGAACAGACATGTGGCGTTAAGCCCTTAGGCAGTGGGGTGCTAAATGAGCACTAACGAACAGACACGTGGCGTTGCCCTAGGCAGTGGGGGCTAAATGAGCACAACGAACAGACATGTGGCGTTGCCCTATGCATGGGGCTAAATGAGCACAACGAACAGACAAAGAGCGTTGCCTAGGCAGTGGGGGCTCAATGAGCACACGAACAGACATGTGCGTTGCCCTAGGCAGTGGGGGCTAAATGAGCACAACGAACAGACATGTGGCGTTGCCTAGCATGGGGGCAAATGAGCACAACGAACAGACATGTGCGTTGCCCTAGGCATGGGGGCTCAATGAGCACAACGAACAGACATGTGGCGGTTGCCCTAGGCAGTGGGGGTCAATGAGCACAACGAACAGACATGTGGCGTTGCCCTAGGCAGTGGGGCCAAGCGGAGAGTGATGGAAGCTTGTCAGCAAGGAACGCTGCCAGCGCTGACAGTGTTTGATTTTGTCTGTGCATCAGCAGCCTTCTGATGCCAGTCTTGTCCATTTAAGGCTCAGCTAACATGGATTGATCATGAATCTTACGATTCCTATGGAGAAGGATGACGTGTTAAAATTGTGGGATTTTTTTCCCCCCATGGAGTTAATATCATTTCTGACGACATTTCCCTAAACGTCCTTCACTTGAGACTAAAAATGTGCGTGCATTGCATCTCATCACCACCTTTAAGAACAGAACGCCAGTTTGACCATTTGTATGAATGACGCAAATACACACTTCTCCATGGAATAGCATATCAAAGAATGACTGAAAACTGAAGTGACTGATGTTCGAATAAACAGAAAACAGTTGACTTTAGCGCCAACATTCAGCTCTCCATCTAGCTCAACCCAGGCAGGCAGCTGTTGTGTAACGAAAGATTGTGAAGCACTGACAAATTGGTCTCGAAATGAAGATCAGCACTATACAAATATTCTAATAATGATAGTGATATTTTGTATCTCGAATCCAATCACGTTTGGATTCATCTGACAGCAAACAGCCAAATGGCTTTTTTTTTTTTTACAAATTTACAAGATGTGACAGATATCTGAGCAACAGGAACGTTGATTATAGTCTGATCTTGTGGCTTGGCACTCCACTGTGTGTGATAGCGTGTTAAAATGGTAAAAAAATAGTACTGGGGCTCCAGAGGGACAAGCCAGGGAGTGGCTATGGTGTAGAAGAGTCTGGAAGGAGGGGCATGAGGGTAGTGCCACTGAGGTGCCACAGAAGATCGTACAGCAAAGAAAAATAGTAATAAATTGAAATAAAGTCGGAGGTTCAAAACTTTGCTCGCTCTCTCTCTCTCTCTCTCTCTCTCTCTCTCTCCTCTCTCTCCTCTCTCTCTCTCTCTCTCTCTGTCTGTCTGTGTGTGTGAGTGTGTGTGTGTGTGTGTGTGTATGTGTGTGTGTGTGTGTGTGTGTGTGTGTGTGTGTGTGGTGTGTGTGTGTGTGTGTGTGTGTGTGTGTGTGTGTACAAAGGTATTGGTATGTTTACATGTGTGTGGGGTTGGTGGACACAAATGCACTCTATGTGTAGAGAGAGAGAGAGAGAGAGAGAGAGAGAGAAGAGAGAGAGAGAGAGGAGAGAGAGAGAGGGAGGGAGAAACAGACGGACAGGCAGGCAGATAGACAGAATGAGGGAGATAAAAGAAGACTGACTGGCGTTTGAAGCACGTGTCGCATTTTGTATCTGGTCACACATTTGCACGGAGGAAGAAAGATAGGGATGAAGGAGGAGAGGAGGAGGAAGCGCACCTGAAAGGAGAGTTCAACCAACTGAGACACCAAACATCCCTGATTGAGACGATGCAATCTTTTCTCTTCAGTTCTAGTTCAACAACAAATGCAAACAGACAGGTTGCAATCCTCGCCACAAACATCGCTCCAACAAAGAAAAATACCAGCAGACTGGGTTTTCAACGCACCCACTGACGACACACAGACACGTTGTATTGCCTGGCCGAGGGAATGAGAGGCACGTGCGGCAGTGTGAAGGATGTCTTGGTAACACGCAATTCTTCCGATGCCGTCTGGTGTCCAGTTCTGTCTGTTTGTCGGCAGCCTTTGATGCTGACTTGGTCCATTTGCTGCCCAGGTAACGAGGGTCTGATGATCATGAGGCTTGGCACTCCTTTGGGAGGAGGCACATGTCGAAATTCGTGAAAATCAAGTGTGTATTCATCCGTGGGTGCTTAATTGCATGCGGTTCAGAATTTTGATAGTTGTGTGTGTGTGTGTGTGTGTGTGTGTGTGTGTTGTGTGTGTGTGTTTCGTGGGCGTGTGTGTTTCGTGTGTGTGTGTGTGTGTGTGTGTGTGTGTGTGTGTGTGTGTGTGTGTGTGTGGGTGTCTGTCTGTCTGTCTGTCTGTCTGTCTGTCTGTCTGATTGTGTCTGTGTCTATGTCTGTGTGTCTGTGTGTGTTCGTGGGCGTACGTGTGTGTATATTGTGTGTGTGTGAATGTGTGTGTGTGTGTGCGTAAATGTGTGTATGCTTATGCATATATGTGCATATCTGTGTGTTTGCGTGCGTGTGTGGTGTGTGTGTGTGTGTGTGTGTGTGTGTGTGTGTGTGTGTGTGTGTGTGTGTGTGTGTAGTGTAGTGTAGTGTAGTGTAGTGTAGTGTAGTGTAGCGTAGTGTAGTGTAGTGTTTACGTTCATATGCATGTGTCTGCTGTGTTTATTTATAATGTGTGTATATGTGTATATGTGTATATGTGTTTGCACCAAAAAGGAAAACTGTCACCATATTGACATCCGTAAAACCATCCTGTCCTGGTTTCACATCAGTCTGTCATGGTTTCACCATTTTTTTCAATGGAAAGAGAGTAAAGTCACACGTCAGCGAATGTGCCTTCAACTGACTTCTGATACTAGTTTTACAAAATATGTTCCATTATTCTAGATCATGTAATGACAGGGGGGGGGGGGGACAGAAAAATGGGTTCAAAACCAGTTGTAGACAAAGGTGTGGCACATGCACAAGGGAAAGAGAAGAAATATCGTGTTGTGAGCTGGAGGGGGAAGGGGTGTTCCTTTTTTTCACAAAACAACGCTTCGTGGTTCCCATATGACTAAAGGCCATGTCACACGTTAATGCTTTCTGGTGAAATACCCACTCGGAACAAAGTCGCAAACAAATTACAGCAATGAATGTTTTGAACCTGTTACGTTTCAGACATGTCAAACAAGAAACTGAATAGCTGAAGCAGTTGCATAAATAGATCGATTTTCCGAGTCAAGTACACCATAAGATTCTTTGCATACTTTGTATGCTTATCTGTTAGCCTTTTATGTATCTCTGCTCACATCAAATGGTCATGGAAGAAATAGGTTCAAAATGAAGCTTGTTTTTTTTTACATCTCGTCAGCTCTTTTATTTTCAAGCCAACCACGTGTCTACTAACGCCGTCCATTGGTTTATAGTGTCAAATCCCAAAACCGTATTTCGTCAAATTGGATCACATCCTGAAATAATGATGCCTGCCACCTAGCTTTGTAACCCTTTTTTATGAGCACACTTGAAGGAAATTCCAACAATCAACATTAACAATGTACATAAACATCGTATAAGGTTATAAACCATGTTACACACCTTCTCCTCTCAAATCCATCAAATCGTAACATTCAGATAATCGTAACCCATTTCTTACTCTAAGCTAGGAAACATCACAATCCTTGCTTGTTTCAGCATAAAATAAGACGACTTCAGAACAAAAGTTCGTTTGTCTTTTCTTAAGACCTGTTTTCTTTTCATATGTGTATGAATGTGCGTGTGGGTGTGTGTGTGTGGTGTGTGTGTGTGTGTGTGTGTGTGTGTGTGTGTGTGTGTGTGTTGGGGTGGAGAGTATGTGTGTGCGTGCGTGTGTGTATATGTGTGTGTTGGGGGGGGGGGGGGGGGGGGCGAGCGCGTGTGTATATGTGTGTGTGGTGGGTGCATGTGTGTGTGCGCGCGCGCGCGTGTGTGTATGTCTGTGTGTGTGTGTGTGTATGTTGTATGTGTTGTCGTGCGCGTGCTTGCGTCGCGTGCTATGGTGCGTGTGTGTGTGTGTGTGTGTAAATGTCCTAACTAAATGTGAAAAATGTGAGTTGGATCGAGAGCGAATGTTCCCGTATTGAGTATTAGTTCGCCTCTGGCCTTTCTTTTGTGTGGGCCGACGGTCGTTTTTGTACTCCCAGTTCTTAAAGAACAGGGGTACTTTAGAATGGGAACGAAAGAATTGTTGTGTGTGTGTGTGTGTGTGTGTGTGTGTGTGTGTGTGTGTGTGTGTGTGTGTCTGTCTGTCTGTCTGTCTGTCTGTGTGTCCGTGGTCAAAATGTGTTCCACTCGCTCCAGGCAAAACTACTGGGTCGATCTTTCTGAAAATTTGTAGGTATGTTCATTATGGGTCATGGATGATGCCCGACGTTTTAGTTTACCGTTACAGCCGTTACTAACGGCTGTAACGGCCTATAACGTTTTTTTCTTCTTTATGGAATATCTCAGAAAGTACTTCGGCCGATCTTTGTGAAAATTAGCAGGTATGTTCATTATGGGTCACGGATGATGCCCGATGTTTTAGTTTACCCCGTTATAGCCGATACTAACGGCTGTAACGGCCTGTAACGGTTTTTCTTCTTTTTGGAATATATAAAACGTACTCGGGCCGATCTTTTTGAAAATTCGTAGGTGTGTTTATTATGGTCAGGGATGACGCCCGGTGTTTTAGTTTACCGTTACAGCCGTTACTAACGGCTGTAACGGCCTGTAACGCTTTATCATCTCTATGGAATATCTCAGAACGTACTTGGCCGATCTTTGTGAAAATTAGCAGGTATGTTCATTATGGGTCTCGGATGATGTCCGATGTTTCAATTTACCCCGTTATAGCCGTTACTAACCGCTGTAACAGCCTGTAACGGTTTTTCTTCTTTATAGAATATCTCAGAAAGTACTTGGCCGATCTTTCTGATAATTTGTAGGTATGTTCATAATGGGTCACAAATAATGTCCGATGTTTTAGTTTACCGTTTATACCGTTACTAACGGCTGTAACGGCCTGTAACGCGTTTTCTTCTTCATGGAATATCTCAGAAAGTACTTGGCTGATCTTTGTGAACATTAGCAGGTATGTTCATTATGGGTCATGAATAATGCCCGCTGTTTAAGTTTACCGTTATAGCCGTTACTAACGGCTGCAACGACCTGTAACGGTTGTTTTTCTTCATGGAATATCTCAGAAAGTACTTGGCCGATCTTTGTGAAAATTAGCAGGTATGTTCATTATGGGTCAAGGATGATGCCTGATGTTTTGGTTTACCGTTATAGCCGTTACTAACGGCTGTAACGGCCTTAACGCTTTTCTTCTTTATGGAATATCTCAGAAAGTGCTTGGCCGATCGTTCTGAAAATTAGCAGGATTTTCATTATGGGTTACGGATGATGCCCGATGTTTTAGTTTACCGTTATAGCCGTTACTAACGGCTGTAACGGGCTGTAAACGGTTTTTCTTCTTTATGGAATATCTCAGAAAGTGCGTGGCCGATGTTTCTGAAAATTTGTAGGTATGTTCATTATGGGTCACGGATGATGCCCCATGTTTAGTTTTACCGTTATAGCCGTTACTAACGGCCCATAATGGTTTTCTTCTTTATGGAAATTCTCAGAAAGTTCTTGGCTGATCTTTCTGAAAATTTGTAAGTATGTTCATTTTAGGTCACAGACGATGGCCGATGTTTACCAGAATAGCCATTACTAACGGTTAACCCAGTCCAAGACGGTTTTTCCTCTTTATGGAATATCTCACGCGTATTCAGGATAACCTGAGAGTACGTTTATATGCTTTGCATCTTGTACTTTATTAGATTAATACAGGTTACGTCAGAGAGATTCCAGGAAACGCACTGCACTCTAACGACACGTTTAAAAACTATGTACCACACACACAGACAACACACACACACACACACACACACACACACACACACACACACACACACACACACACACACACACACACACACACACACAAACACACACACACACGCACACACGCATGCCGCACACACATCGCGCGCGCACGCGCACACGCTACACACACACACACACACACACACACACACACACACACACACACACACACACCACACGCACACGCACGCGCACACACTCGCACATCGCGCGCGCGCGCGAGAGCGCACACACACCCGCACACGCACGCTCACACATACCGCGCAGCGCACACACACACACACACACACACACCACACACACACACACACACACACACACACACACACACACACACAACAACATACCACACACACACACACACACACACACACACACACACACACACACACACACACACACACACACACACACACAACGTTCTCCGCACCCACTGATTTCCCAGTCCATTTCAATGGCCGCTCTCTCTCTCTCTCTCTCTCTCTCTCTCTCTCTCTCCTCTCTCTCTCTCTCCCTCTCTCTCTCTCTCTCCCTCTCTCTCTCTCCCCTTGATGAACCATTTGACCTTAACTGTGGGACGTTAACCTATCATTCGACTCAATGTTAATACCCCGTTACCTTACCCCATCCAGGTTCTCATTTGGTGTTTGATCCTGCCACATATATGAAGTTTTTTTGTTTTGTTTTGTTTTTTTTTCCTTTCTTGAAAGCAGAGGTTGGGGTGCGAATTGTGGGCAGAGCATGAGGATCTTCTCTGAGGAGCCTACCCTAAGCTACAACTGCTTATCTGATGGCAGATATGGTCTGCACTTGCTCCGTTAGCTTAAGTCCAAGGCCTCTCTCTCTCTCTCTCTCTCTCTCTCTCTCTCTCTCTCTCTCGCTCTCTATTCTTCCTCTCTCTCTTCTCTTCTCTCTCCGCACCAGTAAAAAGAGGTTTTATCCATTACGACCATAGGAACCAGGAAAAGGTAAGACACGTAGGATTTTTACCAATCCTCAATGTAGGCCGACATGAGATGGGAGAAAATGGTATTCACGGGAAGCTTACAGCATGCTTTGGTTTTATGCACTAACCCCATGGATTGGATCGCATTTATGGCTGACTACGTTTTCCTACTTTTACACTACGTTATCCATTCAATGGCATACTCAGCCAAGAAACCATAAAAACAACGTGTGTGAACGAATGTTACGTTTTGAATGGGACGAGTGGGAGAAGAAGGGGGCGGTGTGATGGCTTGATTTTGTTGTTTACTTTGAGGAGGGAGGAGGGGCCGTGGAAGAATGGTGAGGAGGGGCTGTCGACTGTCTCATGTTCTCCAACCCCCTCGCCCTCCCACCCCATGGCATTACTCTCAAGTCTCTCATACCATTCCAACACATTTTAAACCCTACCATGCCCAAGGGAAGTTACGTAGTACAGTTTTCGATATTCAAAATCCCACAAGATCACTTCCCTCTGAAAGAAAGTTTCTCTTTGTCAGGTATCAAGATGGAATTCGTCTTAGTGAAAAATGTGTCAGCTCGTGTGGTTAGTTGACATTTATGCAGAATAGTACAGTGCTTTCTAGGTAAGATCACCGTGATTCTTGATGGAAAGAAAACACAATGAAGAGAAACTATATTTGAAAGGGAGTGGGCACTAGTGCTTTCTATACAGAATGGCATAATACCCGGCTCTCCCGTACATAGCTGTACCCATGTTAGTGCTGTCACAGTCCCAGCATTGGCAGTCCACGTCAAGGGATTGATATCAAGTCATCATGAGGTAACCCATGCAAGGAGACACTGCTGATCTTCCAAGTCACTTCAGTGGTGTTCAGTGGTATTTGTTCTGATCCAACATGCGCTGAACACCACCTACTAAGCCCCACACTTACTACAGTCATTGCTAAGTCGCTGATCCAGATCCAGCATGTGCAGAACACCAACACTAAGCCCCACACTGACCACAGTCATTGCTAAGCCGCTGACCCAGCGTGAGTGAGCGTGCCCCTTCTGGAGGCCAAGCACGTCTATCCAACGACAGTCCTCATGAACCTGCCGATACGGATCACCTTGATCAACTCACTACCAGCATGGACGTGAGAGGAGATCAAAAGTGAGATCACCATGAGAACAGGGTATGAAGAGCCACGGAATTTGAGACTTTTTTTACACTAATGATCAATGATAATGGGGCTGATGAAGATGATGCAAAATGTTCTTTCTCCAAAGGATTTTCAACTGACTCCAGGGACTTTCAGCTGCTGCTGGTTGAAGGAATGACGAATCTGTCCAAAACTACAGAGAACAAAATTCAGGCTAGAACAACAGAGATCACAATCTTTGATTCATGAATCTCAGTTTTCTTCTTTCCGAAACTGTCAAATAAGTTATATTGAAATAAAGCAACACGTAAGAGGTAAAAGTGCTGTCTAAAAAGTTATCAAGGGGAAAAAAATGTATGACCTGATTCATAAAAAAAAATGCCTGCTCTCAAGCGTAACATACTTTTCAATTCTTTTATCTTCACATGTCTTTTCTTGTTTTTATCAATGAGATTGCGAATATGCTTGTACATACACTTCCACTTGCGATTTGACGTTAAAGTGTTAGTGCACCTGATTTCTTCGAGTAGTACTAAGGACATTGATTTTCAAACATTACTTAAAGTCGCTGTTGTCATTGTTATTGCATGGGGCTTTAAAGAAATCACCGTCTTGCAATTTCTCTGACGTCAAGACACAAATTACTACAATTTTTACGTGTCAAATTACGTATACTTTGATTCAGTGATGCTGTATTTGCGCATGTAACGGTGTTGTAAAACCCATGTCCAACTGTTCTTCAACTAAGGTCTTTTCTGGAACGAAAATCACTTTCTTGGCCAGAGCAAGCAAACAAAAAGGTGTTGGGATGCATGTTGATCTCAGTGCTTTCTGACTTGAGTAGGAAAACGTAACATTGTGAAAATCTCAACTGCCATTCAAAAGAAGTTTGTCTTTAGAGTGCTTGTAAATTGAGCTTGGTCTTTCCTTCTTTTCCATTACTTCCACCCTCGCCCAACTTCAACCCCCATCGCCTTCGCATCATCCCCCCCCCCCCCCCCCCCCCCCCCCCCCCAACTAGCCATCTTTCACATTCAAATGAGCTTCGTAGTGGCCGACAACTTCGGTAGAATTAAGCTGAAGTGGGGCGGTTGGTCTAAAGTGCTGGCTCAACCATCCCTGATACGATGCGATGCAGTGACTATACGTGTACAGGTGGTATAGTACGAAACGCAAGGCAGCTCGTTCCCAAACCTCTCTCTCTCTCTCTCTCTCTCTCTCTCTCTTAGGCGTGTATATAAAGACGCATTCGAAGAAGGGGGAGAAAAAACACCGACGCCACGACCTTGGACAGACAGCATCCCCCCCCCCTAACTCCCCCCTCTCTACCTCTCTTCCCTACCTCCACTCCTCTTTCCCCTCCTCCTGCCCTCACGCTCACGCCACACGCCCTGTGATGTACCTACCACAGGACACTGTCAAACAACCTGTAAACGTAGTACACCGAACACGACAAGAAGTCACGACCTGCCCAGCAAGTTAGTATTTGCGTCCCTCCTTCTCATTAAACCAACCACAGGAGTCCTGAGTGGGTGGAGAACGTAGGGAAAGAAACTTGGGGAGGGAGAGAGGGTATGGAGAGTGGAGGGTGGGGGTTGGTAGGATTGGGAAAGGAAGGGAAGTGAGTGAGTGAGGGGGGGGGGGAGAGGGGTGGCGAGCAGGTGGAGGTCCAGACATCCAGTCGTCTTGAATTCCAAACCTGACCCTTTCCAGGGCGTTCCCAAGGGCACGCACCCTTCACAGACCCGGGGTCGCTTCCTTTCATGCTGATTAGAAAGGAATCTCATGCATTATTCAGGTCCTGATTCCATTAGTTACAGTTGTCCCCTTGGTGGTGGTCAGCCCATGGTGTGTGCCCACGTGATGGTGTGGGTACAGGCGAGTGATTTTGAGACTTCGATCAGGTGCGGAGGGGGGGGGGAGGGGATCAGAAGGGAGGGGGTGGGGGTGGAGGATGAGAGGTGAAAGAGGGTGGGAAGGGTTGTCGTTGTCATCATTATCAGCTTTTGGCGTCAAGGACGGATTTTCATCATCGTTATCGGGTTGTTGTTTTTTTCTCCCTTAATTCCTCCCTAAGTTCTTCTTACTTTCCTTCTTTTCTTCTTTCTTTCTTTCTTTCTTGTTTGCCTGCTTTCATTTATCATCGTTATTTTTGTTTGTTTGTTTTTTTTCTTCTCTTTTTGTTGGCTGTTTTCTTCTATTGAGTTCTCCTATCTATATTTCATCCCTTCTTTGATTTCCCTGTTCTTTTTTTTTCCCTCCTCCTCCTCCTCCTCCTCCTCCTCTTCCTCCTCCTCCTCTTCCTCCTCCTCCTCTTCCTCCTCCTCCCCCTCTATCTCTCCCTCCTTCTTCCTCTCCTCTTCTTCCTCTTCTTCTTCCTTTTCTTTATTTCTTTTTCTTCCTTTACTATTCGACGACACATTCTACCTTGTCACCATTTTCGTCCTTGTTGTTGTCTTTGTCGTCATTGTCATGGTGTGTTTTATGCGCGCTGTTCCTTCTCCCTCTCCCTGTCTCACCCCCACTCATCTCATCTCCTCTCCATTTTCTTCTTACTCCCCTCTCTGCTATTCCTTCTTCTTTTTCTCCATCTTCTTTTGCGATCACTTCCTCTTTCGCCCCTCCTCTTTCTTTGACTACTCAGCATCCATCGTCTTCATCATCTTTATCTTCTCATTCCTCTTGTTCTTCTAAGTCCTTTTGCTGTTTCTCCTCTTCCTCCTTCTCATTTCGTCGGTGATCTTTCCGCTTTTTGTTCTTCTCCTTTACTATTTCTTCGTCACGTTAACCTCTTCCCTTCTTTGTTCTTCTCTTTACTACTTCGTCGTTCGTATTTTTCTTTGACTTTTGTTCTCCTCATGTTAGAGGTTAGTCTGTGACATTTCTGTCACTTGAGATTATACGTTTCACGGAGATATTTGTCCCGGAGAGAGTAGAAGTGTAGGGCTTTGTAACACGACACCTACTTTTCCAGAATGATGGGAAAATCAATTAAGCATCTGGAACAATGACTGTACAGCGAGTGTACATCAT
>CM031598.1:54838403-54842543 GCA_018398815.1 Conus ventricosus | reverse complement strand
AGTTTCATTCCCAGTAAACCTGACAATCTGTGAACACACCTTGGCCAACGTATTACGGGGGGGGGGGGGGGGGGGGAGCGAGAGAACATCCGAAAGTCATAACAGCGCGTAGGCAGGCTCCATAAGTGAACATCATAGCTAATGTATAGCACTAAACATTTTGTGTTATTCCACTTCACGATGTTTTTGCCAAATCCCACCCCACGAACGGTTTTCCTCTAAGTTATTATTTTGTTGTTGTTGTTTTCATTTCCATTGTCATTGTTGATGTAAGTCAGTCAACCAGCAATGACTTCTATTATTGTATCTCAACCCACTCACTCACCCCCTCCTTCCTCCCACCCCCACCATCCCCTCCTCTCTCGAGCCATCACCCTCTCACCTACACATCACAGTTAACCCTTTCTTCGCTGAAGACCTGTAGGGAAAAGAACGTGAAATGTCTTTTTCTCCCACGCTTGAAAGAAGTGATCCGGCTCGTGTTTTTTCTTTTTCTTTGTTTTTTTTTTCTTCAACGCGTGTACACTGTAATTTTATGGCTTAGCAGAAGTGATGTAGCGTATATGGCCTAATCCCCAAGCCACAGTTACGCCTCTTGACAAAACGGAAGGCAGGCGGGTTTTTGTTGTTTTGTTGTTTTGTTTGTTTGTTTCTTTGTTTGTTTTTTAATAGCAGCTTTCGCGGTTTTCTGTCTGATCTTCACCGCTTTCCATATGCATATTTATTGGAAATGCTGTTTGTATTGCAAATTCACACACACACACACACACACACACACACACACACACACACACACACACACACCCCAAAACACACACACCACACACACACACACACACACAATTCAATCAATTCAAATTTAATCCTTTGACCCCTGCTGGGGCAATGGAGGATACAAATGTAACAAAGAGAAATACGAAACTCACTCAGAACAATGTGTGAACATAGTTGCGAAATGCTGAATTCTGGTGAACTGTAACGATCTCATTAAACAATCTTCCCATTTTTTAGAAACTTACGAATATTCAAACAAATGCGTCTTCCTTTTTGAAATAAATTACAAAAGTTGAAAACAGACTTGGTTTTAGATATTTTTTAGGGATGAATTTTTCACGAAGTTCATTATATTTTGGACATTCCATGATGCAATGGAATTCATCTCCAATTTCACCATTTCACAGTTACGACAAATACGCAATTCTCTTGGAACATTATGGTGTCTTCCAATTTCAATTTGCAATTTAGGGTTACTACATCTAAATTTGAATAAAAGTATAACATAAATATCTGGTAAGGTAGAAATATAATGTTCTTTTCCAAAGACAGTCTTTATACTTTTATAGAATACACACTTGTTGCTGTTTTCAAGCGAACTGCGCCAATCACGAGCATAATTATTTTGCAACTCCTTTTTAACACACTTACATAAGTTATTTCTGTTGTGAATGAATGAGATTCCCAAACACAATCAAAACCAGTTTCAAATAAAATGCTTTTACATAACTAAGCCAGGGTTTGAAACGAAAATTCCTTTTGTATATATAGATTCATGTAAATGAATTATATACTTTGTTTGAATACTTCTTAGAATCAGGAACAACTAAGTTAGCCCAGAACCTTATCATTCTTACTTTAATCAGTACAGATAAGGATAGATTCCGGTTTCACCATAAATCAATTGAAGTCATTGTAGTTTTATTTAATCTAAATAAATACTTTAAAACGTAACTGTAACTTTTCTAATATATCAACATTTTCATAAACCCCAAATTTCACAACCATACAACACAGGTACAACTATGGAAAAAAATAATTGTATGCAAACATCAATTGGCAATTTCTGCTTCCTTGCAATTTGTAATAATGAAAACATTGCTTGACAGCCTGATTATAAGCACATTTTTTTTTGCTTTGTAAAACGAACTGTTCTGCTGAACTCGATGCTAAGTATTTAATTGAATTAAGAACCTCTTTTTTTCATTCCCAAAGAAAAAAATTTCACGCATACTATTTCGACATGAAAGACAACTATTTTTGTTTTCTTTGGATTTACTTCTAATTGCCATTGCATGCAATATATATGTAAGGCATTAAGTTCTTTTGCAAAGCTGATTAGAATTTGCCAGTAAAATTGTATCATCAGCATATAACAATACAAGCAATTAATAAACTGTTCAAGTTTTAAACTCTTGCGTTAAATCATATTCTAGAGTAGAACAGTTATTGTCAATAAGGAACTGTTGTAGATCATTTAAAAAATAATGAAAACAATAAGGGTGACAGGTTTTCCTCCTTTACGAACTCCCCTAAAACTGCCAAAGAACCTGATTTTTGACCATTTAGAAAAATGCACGATTTATTTGATCATACATATTGATTACAACGTGCAGATTTTCCCAGATATGCCTTGACTCAACAGTTTGTGCCATAAAGCATGTCTCCAAATAGAATCAAATGCCTTTCTGTAATCAATAAAAGCACAGTATAATTTTCCATTGTTGATTGCAAACATGTCAATCAATGATTTAAGAACAAAAGCATGGTCAAGCGTTGAATGCATGCGTCTAAAACCTGCTTGGTTTTCTGAAATAAGTCCATTCATTTCACAAAATAGTAAGTCTGCTATTTAGAATTGACGTGAATAATTTGCCTACACAACTTAACAGTGTTATCCCTCTGTAGTTATTGTAGTCTTGTTGATCTCCTTTGCCTTTATAGAGTGGTACAATTAACCCTGTCACCCAATCTTTGGTATAATACCAGAATCCAAAACACGATTAAACAATAAACAATAAAACTTTGTCATATAAGGAACACTATTCTTTATATATTCATTCCTTACTAAATCAACTCCTGCTGCTTTATTATTCTTTAACGTTTAATGACTCTTTCAATTTCATCCTCAGTAACTGAATCATTTAAAATGTCTAGATTGATTTCCTTCAGATACTTCATTACTAAAAATGATATCATTACATCCAGTATTTGATTAAGGGACTGGAAATGATTTTTAAGCTCTTCAAGAGGTATAGGACATGATGAAGCTTTTTTGCCTTTAATTTTCCTCCAAAAATCCCTTGGATTTCTAGTTTTTAAAGCTCGCAATTCTCTAAAGCCATTTCTCGTTGCTCTTCTTTCAGATCGTCTCAAAACATTTTTATATTCTTTGCTTTTAGCAGCAAGATTATTTAGATTAGGCACAGTAATTTGAACATTTAACTTTAAGCTTTGCTTTAAAGTACTGGCTTCTAGAAACCTTACATCCTTATCAAACCACTTTGATTCTGCCTCGTTGAATATCATTATTGTAAGTATTAGAGTAAGTACCAGATGTATCCTTCGCTGAATCAACAAGAATTGACGAAAAACCGCTTATTCATTTCACTGATTGATATTGTGCCTTGTTCAAATAAAGTTACAATTTCATCAACATTGTAATTTGCTAAATGTTCTTTATATTCATTACATTTGTTGTTATTGTCAACCTCGGGGTATGTCAGTGGAGGAAGGACTAGCGCACAGCCCAAACACACTCACAACTTGCTTACAATCTCATTCATATATCATGCATTCGTCACATCAAACCACTAGTAAAGTCTATAACTTTACTACACATGATCATCGACAACATCAATGCGCATGGAATCAAACAAAATAAAACATCCCCTTTTTCCTTGAACTTCACAAAACCATTTATCTAAATCATCATAACTAACCGGGTATAAAATAGATTTCTACTTTACCTGGCCCGGTGATCTTAAACTATTTACGAATCACTGTCTTTCCTTTTCTTCTTTTTTTTCTTTTCTTTTCACCGTCACTTTCACAAACACCAGTCACAACACAACTGCTGGCACTGGTCAGCTTGGACCGCTGGCACTGGTCAAGTTGGACTGCTGGCACTGGTCAGGTTAGACTGCTGGCACTGGTCAGGTTACTGGCGTTGGCCTGTTGGAAGTGGCGCCGCCAGGTATTTAAGTCGAACCCCGGTTCAAGTCGAACAGTGACTATCATACAGACATTGATCTGTTCTCCTTCTTTCTTCCTGCATTAACGCATTGCACTCTCTCTCTCTCTCTCTTCTAGTCTGCTCTATCAAAATGGACATGGTTGCTTTCTTTTCTTTTTTTCTTTTTCTTT
>CM031598.1:54783403-54828403 GCA_018398815.1 Conus ventricosus | reverse complement strand
ACAATTTATTGGCAGCCTGCAGGATATTCTGGCCCATATATTATAATTGTTCAACTTCTCAGAGAGGAAGCCTGGGTGGGATTCAAGTATTGTATCTATGACAAGTGGTTGTCCTAAGCTGGAAGTTCCCAAGATAGTTTAACTATAGCTTGGCATGCTTCCAAGATAGTTTAATACTATGCATGGCATTCAGCCCCAGAGTACTCATTTTCGCACCGATGCGCTATAATTCGCCACATAGTTTGGTCAGAGGCGCTGGGGCTCTTATAAAAACTAATTACGTGTCCAAGCTAATAATATCATTCATAGAATGTGCTAATACTCACTCGTGTCCGGTAACCACCATTGGCAGCGTAGTTATAAAATTTGTTCAAAAAAAAGAAAAGAGATATAATGGCGGAAGAAAAGACCCACCTATTGAACAACTTGGAGCGTCGCTCGTGGATCTAGGTTACTGCAGGAGATGAGTTCGTGCATTTGTTGAAACCATCAGAAAGATGGACAAGTGATGAACCGCGGAAGACGCCGTGTTGCCGGTAGAGATACATTATCAAAGCAGAAAGGAACTAAAGCTAGCGCAACGCAGAGAAACAGATAGAAATAAGGCAAGCGCAGGAAACAGAAAGAAGAAGACAGAAACAAAGGATTAAAGCCTAGGGAAACGCAGGAACAAAAGATTAAAGGTTCAATAGAATTAGAAAAAGGAAAGGATACAAAGGAGGACACCGAGATGGGAGTTCATTTCATGACTCTGTGCGCAGCTATTGCCCCCCGACCCAAGTTGCCAAAATTCTCGGAAAACCGATTTCGATTGATGCATACATCAGTCGTTTCGAAAACGTTTGCAACCAGTCAGGTTTGGGCCTCCAGAAGAGTGGCATCATATTGTCAGCGCTATTGAAGGTAAGCATAGCAGATTTTCCACAGCGTTACCAGCAGAACAACAGTCCAGATTTTGAGTGCTGTGAAGGAGTCTTTAATAAAGGAGGATTTGAACCTCACAGAGGAAGGATTCCGAAAAGAAATTTCGTTCAGGCTAGATTCAAGCAGGGGAAACGTACACTCAGTTGGTGCACGCCTTATTCACAAATTTGAGAACTGGATAGATTTGAGACGGTTACTAAGAAGGAGTTTCGCTGAGATTAAAGAGCTAGTTATGAATGGGAACAGATTTTGTCATGTTGCGGCCTGAGTTAACCATAACAATGAAAGAGAGACAGCCAGAGACAGTCGGAGGAGTTGTTGAAGTTCGCAGAGTTGTATAGATGAGTCACGTTTGGGCACGAGGTCAGAGAAACAGTGCCTAGGCACATGTGAGAAGCGTGCAAGTGACTAGGAGAGTTTCTGCAAAGTCTGCAAACCCAGCGTGGGCAGAATGGGAAGGGCAAAGGGAAATTAGAGTTGTTTCATTTGTCACAAGAAGGGACATGTGGGCGAGATTGTCCGCATGATGATCTCAGAAGGCAGCAGCCTATGAAAGAGGTGGGATAAGGTCTACAAGGGAAACTGACCTGCATTGGGAACCAAAAGGGATTCAGTCAGAAGAGGGTGGATGCAGCCTATTGGCTAAACTGGACAGCAGTCAGTGTCAGGAATGGAGGTCACCTATGCTGAGTGGATCGTTACTCATGGAAGAAGGATTGTGCCACAGAGTGTGAAAGTGTTTACGAGACACTGTTTGTTCAATGCGGGGTAAGTACGTAACAACGCGGTCGCTAAAGGGGAATTGACAGGCAATACCAGACGCTGAACCTCTAATCGATGCACTGTTATGTAGTTTCCAGTTGCTAAGATAGAAGTACGTACCCCTTACTTCTCAGAGCGAGTGTCTGCGTTGTGAATTGAGAAACCCCTTCACGATTGATCATTGGAAAATGCCAGGTGCACAGGGATCCAGGGATCCTGAGTTGTTGACCTGTGCTACAGGGCAGCATTCAGACACGGAGCAAGATAGGAGGAAAAGGTTGTTAAACCGTTAGTTTGGTTCCAGGAAGGAAGTCGGCATAGACGTGTCGCCTGATGAGTTAGGCAGCGCAGTAACAAAACCCTTCGGCTCGTGGAAAGGTCCTTGGGAGGTTGGCAAGAGGTGTGAGAGAAACATGTAGGTTAGAGGAGGGAGACAGAATTTCATGTGAAAGGCGGGCTGTTGTAACGAGTGTTGCACCAAGGGAAACAGGTAAGGTGACCACTCATTAGAGTACCAGCAGGTTATCGTGACACTGTCATGTCAGTGGTCACGAGTCGCTCATGGCGGGTCATCTCGCAACCAGCAAAAAATCTGACCTGAATTTGATAACTTTCATTGGCCAGAGCAATGGCAGACATCAAGCGTTTCTGCATGTCATGTGACGTGTGTGAAGAGACAAGCCACAAGAGGGTGTGAAGAGAATGCGCCTCTTAAACATCCCCCTTTAATTTGACCACACCGTTCAGGAGGTGGATATCGATCTGATGCCCAAATATCGGGGCGCCCTTTCCAAAGGAGGGCGCACAGGGTATTGTGGACACTTTTGGTCTACGCGAAACCATATACCCAGAAGCGGTTGCATTGAAAGGCGTAGATAGCCGCAACAGGTCGCTGAAGGCTTTAAGACATCTTTTCTCTCTGGGAGTGCCAGCACAAATTCTCATTGTCAAGGGGGTCCCAGTTTTCACCACTCACGGTGATGAGGGATGTCAAACATGCTGCTATGATCACACAGCTGCTCCTACCCCATACCATTCCACAATCAATGGCTTGGTGAGAGATTCAATGGTGTGCTGAAGGTCATCTTAAAGAAGCTCTGTGATGAAAGGCCACAGCTTGGACCGCACAATCCTGCGCACTGTTCGCCTTCAGGGAAGGCCCCTCAGAAAGCACAGGCATATCGCCATATGAGCTGCTGTATGCGGACAGTTCGGGGACCGGTGTGCATTACTCAAGACTGTGGTCCGAAACAGAGTCCGAAGAAGTCCAAAAAAAAAAACCACATACCATTATTGGTAGACTTACGCAATAGCTCGAGTAGACATGAATTTCGCAAGGGCGAGTTTGCAGAGGCTAGGTCGTCCTAGAAGCAGTGACAGGAAGGTGAAGGAGCAATTCCTCAGTGGGAGATCAATCCTGTTACTGCTACCTCCCACGGATCACAACAAGCTCAGAATCATTGAAGGGGACCATTCACCATCATTGAAACGTAGATCATGACTACGACTCGATGTGAATGGAAACCCAAAACTTTTCCATGCAAATCTACTCGAAAATAAATTCACGTGAGACTCAGCCCATAGCGCACACATCAGTAGGAGGGGTGAAGGAGACCCAGCATAAGAAGTGGAGAATATTGGTTGCCTGAGTTTCCAGAGAAAGATCATACAGGGATTGGTCACTGTATGAAGGGCTAGGCAGTAGGAGACAGGGAATTAGTGGGCTCCTAGAACAGTATATGGCGTCCCTGCCTGAAAAACCAGCAGGACAACTCTAGAGACATGTACGTGGAGTTGACATCACAGAAACCCGAACATGAGGAAAGCTAATTACCCTATCCCATATGCCACCAAGCAAGTGAACCGAGGAGCGAGTAGAAAAGAATGTTGGACCCTTGGGGTGATTGAACCTCCAAATCATCATATTGCACCCGACGTCTTATTGAGGAATAAAGTCAGGTGAGCCACGATTCTGTGTCGACTATCTACTTCTGAACATGTCACCAAGGTCCGATGCAGATGGTCATACCAACATTGAAGACCTGTACGCTCAGATCGCAACACAAGCAAGAAGCCAGTAATATCACCAGGAACGATCTGAGCAAGGTTTACTGCAAATAGCCTTGAGTGAGGACTCAACGGAAGTCACAGCATTTTCCACTCCTAAGGGGCCTATACCATGGCGAGTACTCCCTTTATGGATAGGGCAACGCACCTGCAGGGTCTTTTCTCGAATGATGAGGAAGGCTATTGACGTATTGGAAGGTGTTGGAGTTTTCATGGATTACCATTCTGAACTACGAACATGGAGTAAAGCATAATGAGCAGCTAGGAGGCATTCTTTGGAGAGGTTGAGACCAATCCAATCTCACTGCCATACCAACAAAGTGCCAGGTTGGTTTTCCCAAGCCTGGAGTTCCAAGGTTTTTTTGTCGGAGCGACCACAGAAGCCGCCAGAAAGGGGAAAGGTGGGAGAAGATGATGATTCAGAGAGACCAAAGAGACCAAAACAGAAGTCAGGGCTGTCCTGCTAGGATTTTATTGGTTCATAGGTAGTTTGTTCCAAATTTACGCAGCAATCCACGATCCTCTCATGATTTGGATCAAGGCCGGTAAAGCCGCATAGTGTGTGATGGTCATTCACTCAGCCAGAGACAACACTGCAGACGGTGTTGGAAAGACTAGGTTCCCGCCGCATCTTGAAGCTACCAGTAATGACCAAACCATTTTTTGTTGCCGTGACAGATGCATCAGGTTGTGGATATGAGTCAGTAATGTTACAGGAAGCATGAAGGGGTGATTTTCTGTGAGAAAT
The DNA here is from genome assembly GCA_018398815.1 of Conus ventricosus. Lineage (NCBI taxonomy): Eukaryota > Metazoa > Mollusca > Gastropoda > Neogastropoda > Conidae > Conus > Conus ventricosus. The sequence goes on along the minus strand of CM031598.1, from coordinate 54,823,902 downwards.
GCTAGCCTTAAGTTGTTCACTGTGGAAGAATGGGTACGCAACGGTGGAGAAGGAGTGGTTTCTGTTGTGTGGGCCGTGCCGAAGTTCACAAATAACTTGTCCTGGGAAAGAGTTACGTGATCGAGACGATCAACAACCACTCAAATTCCTCAGGAGGCACAGTTGAAAAACAGCAGAGTTCAGGCGTTGTCAAGTGGCAACTGCAGGCCTACCGGTATCGAGGGGCAGTACATTCCATGTCGACAGAATTTTCGGCGCGACTATTTTAAGTCGTGTAGTCTAGCAAGCTGCAACTCAGAGAAGATCCAGTCATATCCATCGGTGCGAATGTTGATAATAGTGTTGATTCCAGTTATGTTGATTGATATGGTTCATTCCCAGTTTGGCTATGGTTCAATATTTTTTTTTGTGTGTTGAGAACTATTATATTTTCTTTTGTGAACTTGTTATTGTGGATGAAGTTTGCTTTGAGCATACAAGTCGCCTTGTGTAGTGATGCAATATTTGCAATAAGTGTAGGATGGAGATTCCCTCATGAAGTGTCCATGGATCGTGGAGACGATCATATTATATTGAGCTTTTCATAAGAGTTGTGAAAAGGAGAGAAGCAAATCCGCAGTAGGGGAATGCATAAGGGCGAGCACAAGAGGTCGTTATAAATGAGGTTGAAATAACGCAATTAGCGCACGTCAAAGAATAACTCATTGGAGTGGTATCCACTAAAGATAAATTATTGTAATTTACTAAACCGTGTTGGTTTAAAGAATTTTTCAAACTTTGGCACGTGTAGCTGTGTCAGCAAATCGGTAGTAGTCTTATTTATACCTTGTTTTGGAGACCATGCGGTGCATAGTCCTTTGGCAAGGGGGAAAAGACACGGTCCAAAATTCAACTCAACCAATTCGTGGTCATCGCCCACCATGCCAGGGGCACCAGTTGGCACTTAAGCTCAACTCAAATATTCTGGGCGTCAGGCGGAACGGCCCATGGTTCGGATTCCACCGAATATTGGCACGAGGGGAGGCTAATCCTCATCCATCACGGAGTACAGTCCGACACCTCTCAGACGGACTAAATAGCTGACCGACGCATTCACCTGTCGCCCTTCCAATTAATGGCTATTTTTAGCTCTCGTGGAAGACAGCACTGTCTGCCGTACGGACTAACTGTCTTGCAATGTCTCGAGTGTCTTCCATCCGCACGTCTAGGCGCCTACCCATACTGCATCTAGCCAATTTACGACGGTCAGCCGACGTGAGAGGGGAATGTAGTGTGTTGGTGGGGTAAATCTAAGCTAATCAATTAGATGACCAACTGACCACCACAGAGATAGTAAGGCGTGACATCAGACTGGCATGATTTGAACAACCAAATGAATAGAGGAGCTAACCTTCGGGGTTCAGGGGTAAAAAAACTGACCAATTGTACTCGCCCTTGTTGGAGAGATCGGAACACCATAAAGAAGTGATGTGAGAGGAGAGAACGAGAGAACGAGGGAAGAACTATACAAGGAGAGACAGAAGAGGGATAGGTTCTAGGTCTGCTTGAGAGAAAAGCAGAGAAGATGAGGGAGTAGAGAAGAGTAACCAAGTTTAAGATTAGCATGAGATAGATCTGCAGAGAAGGGACAGAGATAGATGTGAGAGAGAAAGATAGTTGCCGTGAATTTATGACGCAGAAAAGAAAGAAAGAAAAAGAAAAGAAAAGCAACCATGTCCATTTGATAAGATCAGAGCTAGAAGAGAGAGAGAGAGAGAGAGTGCAATGCGTTAATGCAGGAAGAAAGAAAGGAGAAACAATCGATGTTGATAGTCACTGTTCTACCCAAACCGGGGGATTTTTTTTTCGACGACCTCAAACCTGGCAGCGTCACTAATACGCCAACAGAACCAGCAGACCAACGCCAACAGTCCGCACCTGACCCTGGCGCCATCAGACCAACACACCAGTTCCGCAGTTTGTGGTCGTGTTGTGAAAAGTGACCAGTGAAAAGAAAAAGAAAAGAAAAGAAAAGACAGTTGATTCGTGCATATTAAGATCACCTGGCCAGTAAAGTAAAACTGTTTATACCGCGGGTTAGTTAAAGATGTTTTTAGATAAATGATTTTGTGAAGTCAGGAAGAGATAATGATTATATTTTGTTTGATTCCACATGCATGATGGTATCTTTCTATGAGCATGTATAGTAAAGTTATAGACTTTACTAGTGGTTTGATGTGACGAATGCATGATATATGAATGAGATTGTAAGCAAGCTATGAGTGTGTTTGGGCTGTGCGCTAGTCCTTCCTCCACTGACATTACACCGAGGTTGACAGAGGAATGTGGAGGTGGAGAATGAACAGCATGACCGCTCATTAGTCTCAGATCGCCAGCAAACAATTGGCACTCCACTGCTGTATTCCTCCTGTCCTTTTTGTCCTCATTTCTTCCTTTCTGTATTTTCGTTTGTTTGTTGTTTGTTTTTTCAGTCTATTTCATTTTCGTTTGTTTGTTTGTTTGTTTTTTCAGTCTATTTCATTTTGCTGCTGCTGGAAGGGAACTTTATTTTAGATAGATAGATAGATAGATAGATAGATAGATGATAGATAGATAGATAGATAGATAGATAGACAAACAGACAGACAGACAGATGATTAGATAGATATTCGCCTTTTTTACTTCTTCTTCTTCCACTTCTTCTTCTTCTTCTTCTCTTCTCTTTTATTATTATATTATCATTATTATTATTATTATTATTATTATTATTATTATATTATTATTATATATATTATCATTATCATCATCATCATCATCATCATCATCATCATCATCATCATCATCATCATCCTTCTTTCTTCTTCTTCTTCTTCTTCTTCTTCTCCCTCCTCCTCCTCCTCCTCCTCCTCCTCCTTCTTCTTCTTCTTCTTCTTCTTCTTCTTCTCCTTATGATTATTGTTATTGTTAATATTATTATTATTTCTGCTCTACTCTCCTCCCCCTGCTTCTCCTCCCTCTCTTTTTCTTCTTCTTTTTCTTCTTCTTCTTCTCCTCCTTCATCTACTTGTACTACTACTACTACTACTACTACTACTACTACTACTACTACTACTACTACTACTACACTGCTGCTGCTGCTGCTGCTGCTACTAACTACTACTACTACTACTACTGCTGCTGCTGCTGCTGCTGCTGCTGCTGCTGCTGCTATTGCAGCTACGGCTGCCACTACTACTACTACTACTACTAATACTACTACTACAACTGCTACTACATAATATACTACCGATTGCTGCTACTGCCTATTACTCTAACTCTGCAACCACTGTCGCTGTTGCCTGCTGAGTTGCTCCTACTTCTCTTCTTCTTATACTAACTTTAGCTTTTCCTTTTTGTTCTTAATTATTCTTCTCTGCTTCATGTCCCATTTTCTGCTTTTCTATACTTTTCGGGTTTCTGTCCATTTTTTGGTAGTGTGGTGGTGCTGGTTGCTGTGGTGGTAGTGTGTCTTTTGACTCGTTCTTAATTTTTTGCCTTGGGGTTCCCACATTCTGTTCTCACCCTCCACTTTGTCCTTGATCTTACTTTTTTTTTCGTGTTTCTTCTTCTTCCTGCTTTCTTTCTTCTTTTGCTTTTTTTTACCTTCTTCTTCTTTCTTCCTCTTTCTTTTTCATCGTGTTTTTTACGGGGGGGGTGGGGGGGGGGGGGGGGGGGGGGGGGGGGGGGGGGGGGGGGAAGGGAATGGTCTTCTTTCTTTATTCTTTTCTTCTTCTTCTTCCTTTCCCTTTGTGCCTCATTTTCAACGCATAATCATCATCACCTTAATCATTATTATCATCCATCGTCCTTCTTCTTTTTTCTGCTTTGTTTGTGGGGGTGTTGTTTTTTTTAAGTCTTAGATGCCACTTACATTGTCTCCTTTCTTTCACTTCTTTGTGGAAGGGGGGGTGCAAAAAGGGGGGGGTAAAGCGCAGGGGGGGGGGACTTTTTGGTTTTGCTTTATTGATTTTCGTTTTTTCCGCTTTGTAAAGCTTTCGCATGTTTCTCTCAGGTTGTTTTATTTAACTTCCGAGGCTAACGACAACTTACCGGTCATCATTTATTCCATGAGATTTCGGGAAGAAAAACAGCTTTTGAAGCTTGAGCATGAAGCGACACCTCAGCGGGTATTGGCATGCGTTGTTGCCGAAACTGAGGAATCAATATCGGACCAGTGTTAATAAATATGGAATGGAAACAGAAGAGATGATTGCTGATGTGACTATTTTCAGTGATTTATTGAGTGGTGAATAAAATTCAATCTACACAATCTTCCAGCTTGACAACAAAAACCGCCAACACGCACCAAGATTTCCACGTGCATAAACCGCTTGTATCATTCGAAGTAATGAACCAAAATGATTCAATTGTCAATTTTCATGACGTTCGCGCTTCAATTTTCTACTGAAAAATTTTATCAGCAAAGCCACGGCGTAAGCAGGTGCTCCGTGATTTTCTTTTTTTTTTTTTGCGCTTTCAATTTCTGCCGTTGAAGTTAAAAGTGAGAGGAGTAAGCGTGCATGAATTCAGTTTTGACTTTTGTGTAGTGTTCGTCGAGACGAGCCCATAAAAAATGTTGATTTAGGACCAGTGGTAATACAAAAGTAAAACTACAAATGCAGGCAAAACCCACGCGAAATAAACACTGACAATGCAAACAGTTTTGACGAAAACTTTACAATAGATTACAATGTTTGTGCATCATGCATGTAAATTGTAATATTTGTCAGTCATCGTCCAGGACGTAGAAGCATTGTAACAATCCGTGATGACATTTTTAACCGCAAACGGCCACTTTCCTTCAAGCTTTATCGATCGCTACTGACAGATACTAACTGATGGACACTGAAACATAAATCTCTGCAAGGTTAATGATTATAATTTAATAATATTCCCATCCTATTTCAATCTTCAGAACACTCCTTCTTAATAGTTTGTCGTCCACTTGGAAAATAAAGCTTCTGCACAGAAGTTGATGCGTCTGTGATTATCTTGAATACTATTGATGTTTTTCCCTGAGCTATCGACCACACACACACCTCACACACAACACACACACACACACACACTCACAACACTCACCACCACACACACCCACACACAAAACATATATATAATAAATATTTATATATATATAATATATATATATAATGCAATCATGTGTGATGTTTTTCAATATTGTGCATGCTTCCGAAAATACTATTTTCGCAAAAAAAAGGGGGGGGGGCGAAACGGAGGGATGATCTACTGATGCACATTCTTCACATAAAATACAATATTTGTTGCAGTGTTTTTTCGATTACGCAAGAAAAATCGTAGCTACTTTACTCATGTACCAGAAAATTGCAACATCGTTTCTTTTTTTTCCCCCGCAGTACTGATGCATTGATAAGTTTTGCTGACACAACGAGCCTCCCCGCCGTACGGAAGAGACGAAACGTTTGAACCTGTGCGCGCCGACCATCTGTGTCGAACGACGAGCGCACGTATCCTGGTACCTGTGCTCCGACCTATACGACGCGAGTTTTAAACCCTTCGAGTTTGATCCTCATGCCGCTTCAAAGACTGTACAATAGAACACGAAGCGTTTCTCGAATATTAGATTCCTATAATTTTTGTTAGTTGAAGACATTCAAAGCACATGAATGGCCTGTACGATTCATCAAATGTTTGTCTCGAATCGGACAGTCTGATCGCCTTGCTTGGACGACGCCATGTTCCGGTGTGTCATGTGTTCCTCAATGCTGACGTGATTGGGGATGGAGGATGCTACTGTCCGTTTCGAATAGATCACTGTGTATTCTTCGAACGGTCGTCGAACTGATGCCGAAGTCCGTTGAGACGTACGTTACTATGACAACGCTCCTTTGGATCGGGTTCGACCGTACGTCCCCGGAAGCGAACGCGGGAGGCTCGTTGTCACCTCTTTACATTTTGCCCTGTGCAAAGACTGTTTCTTGCCGATACATAAGGGGAGTTGTATGAAAATCTTAAATAAATGTCAGCGAAAACCGCCCAAGAAACGTGGACAAACGATCACAAGACAAACACTACCGTTTCGAACCTCTTAGTCTTCTCAGCAAATACAAACACATTGGACAACGAAAATTCACTTACTTTGATTCAAACGCCTTCCTTGCGCTAACTCCTCAGAAGCGATCAAAGCTAAGTGAATTTTCGTTGTCCTAATTTTTTGTACTTGCCTGAAGAAGACCTAAGCGGTCGAAACGCGCAGTGTTTTGTCTTGTGACTCGTTTGTTCACGTTTCTCTGGGCGGTTCGCTAACATATATTTAAGATTTGCTTAGATTTCCGCCTGCAGTCGTCTCACTTTGCAACTAGACATGGGAAATTAAGAAATGGGGATATGCATAGCCATGCTAATCGAACATAGATGGCTCGTGCATTTCATATAATGTTTGACTGATATCAGAAGTAGAAGGAGGTGGTAGAATGTCTGTTTCTTCAACACTGCAAATTCCCGTTGATAATGATTATACAGCAAGGATACTGAACAGTGTGTTGAATACTACTGCTCTCTGTTCTGACAGGCGATCACTTAATTCGCTACAAAATATCACACAATGGCAATCATTTTGGTTCCTCCGGACAAGTAATAATAATAATGAATACTTATGTAGCGCCTATTCTCGGCTGGAGACCAAGCCCTAAGCGCAGATGGATACAGTGTGTTATTTCAAAAATGATACTACTTCGGATAATCTTTGCTTTTCGGCGAGAGCCAGACTGTGGTTTGTTATTTTTGTTTCTATTTTACCCCGCACAATATATAAATATGACAAGAAATCTTGACTGAGTAAACAGTTGGCGAAAAAGCATGGTGATGGAGGTGTAGGGAGTAGTGGTGGCGATGGAGATGGTGGCGATTCAGGTGATAGGCAGGCAGCGGTGGTAAAGGTGACAGAGGATATGACTCAGAGTATTATAACATGGTATGTACCAGAGAGAAGGGTGCGCGCGCGCACGCACACACACACACACACACACAACCACACACACACACACACACACACACACACACACACACACGCACACACACACACACACACAACACACACACACACACACACACCCACACACACCACACTCACGTGCGCGAGCGCTTAAATAACACACAACCTGAATCAGATCTCATGTATTCATACCAGAGAGACAGAGAGAGGGGGACATAGGGAGGTAGAAAGGGAGAGAAAGAGACAGACAGACAGACCGAGAAACACACACACACACGCACACACACACAAGCACACACACACACACACACACAACAAAACACACACACACACACACACACACACACACACACACACACTGATATAGATCGGACCGGTACAGTCCCACGAGTTAATATGCGCATCGTCACGAATATTTTTTTTAATACTTTTTTAATTTCTTTCCTCATTCTGTCTTCCATCCACAGTTCCTTCTTTCTCTCTTCTCCATTCTTTCATCAACATGATCTTTCTCTTTGCTGTACATTTCCGGATACAAATTTCTACATATTTTTTGTTATTAATCATATTTGTACATGTTACAATATTGTAGTAAATGACTGTGAAACATATTAGAACTGAGTTGTCTTTTTTTCGGTTTGAATGAATTGAGAGAGAGTTCAATGTATGCCGAGAAAGGTGGGGTTTTTTTGTTTGTTTTTTTTTTTTGGCTGCTGTTGTTGGATATACAAACACATACACAAACAAAAATCCTAGACACAATCCTCTGAGTTCTTATAAAAAAAACAACAAACACCCTTAATGCTTGGAACCATTTTTATCTACAGAATATATTTTTCTTTAGAGCTGTGTTGACTTCTGCTTCAATGTTATCTTTTATCTCCATTTCAAACCTTGTTCTCTGATGTATTTTTTAATGGAAATAGCAATCCCACCAAAAGATAAAAAATCTATTAAATGTTATAAACTTTGTTCTGAATTCCTCATGGGAAATGTGAATCACCATCGCATTGAAAAAACAGATACTCTAAATACATTTCTGTTGTTCAGCTTTTGTGTTTTAACAGTTTATATCCATATTTTGATATGTTCATTGTATAGAAATTGGTTCTGCAAGTACTCTCTAGCATTTTCCTGGTTATATTTGTAGTAGAACTGCTTATATGACTAATACATGTTTTCAGAAAACATTGTCTTGATGGTTTGCACAGATATTAGAGAGTATTTCTCAATATTCTCAATAATTGGGGTATGAAAAAATCAACATGTCTCTCCATCTGTGTGGTTGTTTTGTCTCAGTCTTTTATCCAGTTAAATTTTTATGCAGTGATGGAAGGCTTGTATTCATAGAATCAACCCACCATCCTGTACATCTTAAATAACTTTTCGACTAATTCTATCTTGTTTTTTTATTCCATATAAACCAGTAAGCATAAGTCTTGAAATCTTAAACAAATGTGTCAGGTGATTGGAAGCATCAACCATAGTAGTTAGTTTTTGACAGAATTAATGATTTTCAAGACAGCAATTCTTCCTAAGGGGTAATGATTCTCTAAGCAAATTTTAAATAGTGCCTTCACTTATCATTCTAACTTTGTAGTTTTCTTTTTTCCATGTGTGTTAAGTCCTGAGTAAAACCAAATTCCTAATATTATGAATTCTTTTGGATTCCAGATCATCTTTAAATGTTCCATATATCTTTTTTCACTAATGCTTATGTCTTCCAAATCCAAATTACAATGTGTCTTCTCTTCTTGTTTAAAGATAAACCTGATGTTTTCCCAAACCTATCAAGAATCTCGATAGATTTTCAAATGATTTCTTTTCCCTGTGTTCACAGTTGAGTGTCATTCAGCAAATAGTGATATCTTGTGTTAATTTCTCCCAGATTTGTATACTTAAATACTTATTTTCTTCTTTGAATCATTACGGTAATATTTCTGAACATAAGACGAAGATATAATGGTGAGACTGGATCCCTTGCCTACAACCCCTTTGCTATTGTGAACCATGAAATGTTTGGCCATTTACGATACATAGACTTAATGTTTTTGGTAGAATACTTTCTATCCATTTTACATATATCTTTACCAGACCTACAGCCTCTAGCAGCACTTTGTGCATAAAAATCCCAATCTAACGAGTCGAACGCTTTTCGAAATCAAAATAATTAGCATCCCTGGTAAATTTTTGTATGTTAAGATGTGTTTATGTCATAAATAAACCTAATGATACTACCTATGTATCTATTGGGACAAATCCAGTCTGCTCATCACTAATCATGATGGGAAGAACTTTTAAATTCTACTGACATACTAATCGCGCCAATTCTGTAATATAAGGTTTAAAAGAAAAATAGTCTACCATTTTTTTACATATTTGTATGGTTTCCTTCATTGGGTAAACAAATTAATACCTCTTTCGCCCGTGTTTGATAGTTCACGCTTCTCTAAAACTTTCATTTAAAGCTCGGTTACAAACCCACCAATTTTTTCCAAAAACATTTGAAAACTCACTCACCAACCCATCCGATCCAGGCTTTTTCCGTTCTTCCCATATTTTTCAATGCAATCCCTGCTTCTCTATTGTATCCACCTTGTAATGATTTAGTCATGTTCTTCTGTTAATTTCGGTATCTTATCACCAATCTTCAATAAATAGCATTTCAACAGTTGGTCTTTTATCGGTAAGAATCTTCATAAAAGTGTTTTACTGTAAACTTTATGTCTTCTGGTTTATCCAGTGTATTACCTTGTCCATCCAGTAGTTTTAACAATTTGATTGGCTAATACGTTACGCTTTCTAAATGCAGAAATTATTTAACTAACCTTTTCCCCAACTGCAACCCATCTTGCTTTGATTCTATATACACCAAGTCCCAACATTCCTTTAAGAAAATGTCTCATTTTGAGTGGTACATGATATGGAATGCACCCCTCACAGCATATGAAAACAGTGGCTAATCATGAACTAGAAACAGATGCATGTTTTCAAATAAAGCAAAAGAGCGTAACACATTACATTGAAAAATAACGCGCTTTTTTTCAAATTTCATCGAGTATATCTAGTTAAAATGCAAATGAAGTCCATCCCATTCGCTTTTTTGCCTACATTGTGCGAGAGTCCAGTTCTAAATGTGCAACCATCCGACTTATACACGGGTTGAGAGAGAGAGAGAGAGAGAGAAGATAGAGAGAGAGAGAGAGAGAGAGAGAAGAGAGAGAGAGAGAGAGAGCAATCCGTTCGTCATTACTTAAGAAACTCAAAAGATAATTCACCTGAGCAAAGTGACCGGAATAAAAACCAATGGGCAAGAACGAAACTATTCTTTAAAAACAAATTCCTGAACCACGTCCGAAATAGAATCGCAAATTCACGTTTATGTATCAAGCATGGTAAACAGCAAGATGCCGACAAGGAACAGTTTCGAAGTCGCGACAAACTACGAGAGAGTATTTCATGCCAATGGCGAGAGAATTCATAGACGAGGGAGTAAGAAACAGGCGAAATGGAAGAAATTCAATTACAATGTGACTTGCTACTTCTTCAAGCACTTATTCCTGTGAACGTTGGACGAGTTGATATGTTCGTGTGCACACAGTCCCATAGAACGTTTACTACTTTCGTGCACCAATCACAGGACTGGTAGCCTTTTTCTTTTTCTCTCGCACACGAGATAGCCTCACGACAGTCAGGTAACTCTCGCCTAATTCTTGCTCCTCACCGCCGCTACGGGTACTAATGGGTCGCCGACACTCGCCAAGCAAAGGAAGATTCTCGCCGAATCGTCTCCTTAAAACGTTCTCAGTTCTCCTCTTCCAGGGCAATCAGTCCTTGTTGCTAAGAGCGTTGGCAAGTGATCGCGTGGAAAGTTCCTCTTCCGCATGTGACAATGCTGAAGCAACTTGACTATGTTACCCGCTCCTTTGTCGTGCTTTGGGTAATCACGTTCTTTTATTCATTGCTGATCGTACAACGCCGGTTATTCCCAGAACAAAACCGGTTTCTTTTAACGATCTTCAGAAAGGAGGAATAACTTACTTCCTTTTCTTTTTGGTTGTCTTTTTTTTTTTTTTATTTTTTGGTAAGGTATTCCGAATGGTCCGTCGGAGTTGACATCAGCCCTCCCCCACCCCCCAACAAAAAAAGAAATCGTCCACTTTTAGATCACTTTTTATGTGACCTATGACTTCATAAGAGCCATGAGTAGAGAAACTAACACGACCAGTCTGCATTCTGCTAATGAGCTTCATCCAAAGTGACGGAAGATGACTCCGGGCAGTCGTAACGAACGAACTGTCCCTGTTTCCAACAGACTTTTGGATTGGTTCCCCGAGGTTTTCAGTGAAAGTTTTGATTGTTTACACCGAGAACCCGTCTTTTAATAACCCCCCCCCCCCCCCCCCACCCCCCCTTGCTCTCCCTCCACCTCCCCCATCCCCCTCCATTTTCTTCTTTTTTTTTCCTTTCTTTCTATTTGAATTTTTACCAAGTCATTTCGATGACGTCGAAGGAATTGTTTGCCGGATTTTGTTTTCCCTCACAGAAGACTTGATCCATAGATAGATACAATTCAGGGAGATAGACTAAAGGCAAGAAAACAGCAGTGTCAATACCGCATAGCATTATGCGATTCGTAACCTTTGCGACCAGTACAAGTACAACAACCAGCATGACACGGAACTTTCAAGTTGTGTGTGTTGTGTGTGTGTGTGTGTGTGCGCAGCGCGCGCGCGCGCGCGCGTAGAGCGTGCGTGTGCGTATGTGCGTGTGAGCTCGTGTGATTACGGTGAGTAAATTTTTATTATATTGTTACTGTTGTCCGTTGTTCTTCTCGCACGCTGAAACATACAACAATGTATGTGAACATATTTTAAACGGTAGGTTCCCATCTAAATCTACTGAAAAGGTATTGTTTGCAAAACATGAAAACAAACATGCATACTACTAAAAACACTAGCTTAAAAAAAAAAAAAAGGGGGGGGAGGCAGTTACTCGACACGAACACACGAATTATCCAGGAAAACAAATAAATTTTAGCACAAAAACATCATATTATCAGCGGGACGTTTATTTTTCAATGAAAACATTTCCTACCACGAAAAAGCAAATTGATCTATCACAGAAGGACTTAAACGAGAGTACAGAACAGGAAAAAGGAAGATGGAGGTGGTGGGGGTGGGTAATTCCTCAAATCAGCCAATTAACGCAGAAAAGTTAATTCTCCGAGAACGGCTGATTAAAACCGGGAAAAATTATTTTCCCATAAAAAAGAAAACAGTCATATAACCGATAGTAGACTGACATTCCTGGATGATCAGTGATTGTTCATAAAAAAAACCCGTAATGTTTTTTTCCATGTAGTTGTTTCAAACGAATGATGTTTCCCCGGAACAGTACCTGTTCTTAGGAAATGCTTGCGGGGGGTGGATAAATAGTCTTTTTTTCACAGAAATGTCGGCGCAGTGGGGGGGGGGGGGGGGGGGGGAGTAAAGAAAGGGAGGGTAAGCATGAATGGGTGTCTGGGATAAATTACCAGTTCACGAGAATTGTTCACGAACACGGACATAGAACGGGTTTAGAAGCGGAGTAACCTCCCTTAGCGCAAAAATCACAAAGAAGAAAGTGCTGCTGATTCTCGCCTGTTAAACTTCATCATGATCCGGAACAGCGACGGTAAGGACATGAGTGCCGATAGAAATTTCTTCTTTCTTTTGTCAACCAACATATATTTTCACATTTTTACAAACGTATCTTTGAAAGTATATCATTTCCCATTGTTTTTCAAGGTCCTCTTATTTCCCACTTATTTTTTTTCTTCATAAGTACAACTCTTGCACACCAATGAAATCTGTATGATCAGTTGCTAATGAACATTCTCTGTGACTTTATGTGTTTGGGCGTTTGATCAAGCATAACTACATTACGAGATACGACTCTTGGGGGTTTACCGAAGACCGCGACTAGGATTAGGGCCCTTAGTCACACGTGTAAACTCAGCTCCAACATGGCGACGCGCAAGAAAGCAAGTAGGCCGAAGCCGCAGCGCATTCGTATGTCAAGAGAAGCTCGCAACAAAACCGAATGTGAAGGGCTGGCAATTTTTTTTTCCAAAGGATGAAGAAAGGAAAGTACAAACTTTCTTGGCATTTTTATTAATTAATTGCAGAGTAATCACGTACGCAATACGGTGTGGTACAATCATCTGTGCAACTTGAGATCCTAAGACTAGATCAATTTATAGTATGACAAATAAGCCACATGGGCAGATATTTAAAGATTTTATATATAAATGTAAGAGAAGAGCAAATGGGCGCATACCTTGTTCTTCTAGAAATCATTTAAGCCTACTGGTCTTAATTACAGTCCCGTTAGCTAAACAACTATGCGGCGGGGAAAAACCAGACCACGCTCATACCGTGCCCCCGCACATGGCCAGTGATGTTTAATGGTTGTTTCATCACCGAATCTCTCTCTCTCTCTCTCTCCTCAGTCTCTCCTCCACTGTCTCATCTCTCTGTCTCTCTCTCCTCTCTGCTCTGTCTCTGTCTCTCTCTCTCTGCTGCATTTGCATGGCATTGTGATGAGTGTGTTTGTGTGTGTGTGTGTGTGTGTGTGTGTGTGCGTGTGATGTGAGAAGAGAGAGAGAGGAAAGAGAAACCAGTTGTGCCTATATCGATATAGATAGAACTAAATCTGAAATCCCTTGAAACAAATACAAACAGCAACATTTGTATAATTCATAAGAGGAATAAATTAAGCAGCATGTGATCACCTAGTGTCTCCAGGTGCAGACGAGGGTCAAAATAGCCGGAGATTCGACCGATCGCAAGACCATGCACAGATCTCAACAAAAGCTACCTATACTGCAGAAGCATTGAGCCAATCCAGTTCCTGAGACCCTGACGAGACCGAGGACCTTTAAAACACGATGGAAAGCCTCCATCTTATGACGTCCCAAACCCACCACCAAAGTCAAGTCGCCAAGAAAATCGCCAAGGAAACGACAAGCACCGGCCCCCCAAAGGAACAGCATAAAGCAGCGTGTGCATGAAACAGGTATGTAAAGTAAAGTGGATCATGAATGTTGGGATGGGGGGGTTGTAGGGGGGGGTGATAAAGGTGAAGTAATCACAGTTTTACAGGGAATGCATGAGATTAAAAGACTACTGTCTTTCAATAGAAAGAAAAAATGATTAAATCATCCAATTCAGACCACAGCAAGATATTTACAAATCACTTTGCATTGATGAAAATTCGATAGAGTACCTCATGTAATCGCTCTAAAAGGTTTTTAATGGAGAGAAGAGAAGAGAGAGGGGGGGAGAGAGAGAGAGAAAGAGAGAGAGAGAGAGAGGCCAGACAAAAGAAGAGAGAGAGAGAGAGAGAGAGAGATAGAGAGAAAGAGAGAGAGATTAATTTTCCAATTTCAACCTTGAAAATTTATGTAAAGTGATAAAGCAATTCCCATTTCTCCAGTCATTAATAATGTGCATGGGTGTGTTTTGTGCAGAACAAGGAGAGGAGCTCAGCATACCAACTGAAACCAACACCCCATCCTCAAGCCACTCCACAAAGACCGGTAAAAATTCTCAAGCAGAGCTGAAGTCAAATCGAAACAAGCTCTACCGGGTAGGGTTACAGTCAAAGGTGGAACAAAAAGATCAAGCATAGCTCAGAGAAAGGCTAACATTGTTTCTGAACTCTCACATTTCTTGCCCATGTCTCTGTTAGATTCATTCAATCGCTGTTGAAAGCTGTTAGGGAAAAAGAAGAAGGGTAACGTTGGAGCAAAAGAAGACAAAGCTCTTGCTTTGTCTCTTTTTCACGCCAGTCCCAAGGCATATATGCTCATGAAGAAGATGTTGTCTATTACCAACGAAAGAACGCTCCAGAGAGTGATGCGAAACACACAGTGTAACCCCTGGATTCAGCCAGGCAATTTTTGACTCTCTTGCGTTGAAACTGATAATCACTCTCTCCGATGACAAATTATGTGCAATCATTTTTGATGAAATGTCCAATAAAGGAATCTTGCATACGAGCAGGAAGGACAGAAGTTGAAGGGTTTGAAGACTTTTGGGGCATCTTGGCAGAAGTGAATATGCCGCAAACCATGGCCACAGCATCATGGTGCGGGACTCAAAAGTAAATGGAAGCAGCCAAGAATTTCCTTTCTAGTGCCCCATTGACAGTGCAAGTGCTCCATTCTCTTTTGATGCAGTGCATTTCAAAGACAGAAGCAGCTGGTCTGACTGTCAAAGCGAGATTGCGACCAAGGCTCAAACAACAGTAAAACATAACACCCCTTTGAAAATCTCTGAGAATGACCCTTCTTCTTGCACGAAGGCCGAAAAGAGTATGTCGTCTATGACCCCCCCATCTGTTGAAAGAATAATCGGAAACAGTCTCAAAAACAAAGGGTATCTTCTGATGGGGAAACCATCATTGGCAGCACGTGACGACTTGTTCCAGTATGACAAAGAGAACCATGTTGAGAAATCGCTCCCAACCACAGAAAGGCACCTTTCATTGCCACCTATCTCTTCTCCTAAAGGTACGGATATGCAGCTCAAGATTGACGCACTCTGTGCTGCTGCATACATCTTCTCAGTCGTCTTCATGTTTACCAAAGAGGCAACGGCGACAGCCATTTCATTGAGCATTTTACCAACTTATCATGCGTTAATCCAGAATCTGTCGTCCAGCAAAGTCATGGGAGAATGATATTCAAGCAATTTGGCCATGAAGAGTCTTTGAACGCAAGTGCTTGCTGGCTATACAAGGTCCAGCCAATCTCAGGAAGCCAGCTATCCTGCCTCCCGGGTGGAAAATGGCAATCAGCGCTGTGCAGGTCTCTTGGCAGATCAGCATGAACAGATTTGTTCCAAGTTTCCTTCACACAGACAGGCTGAACCAAGATTGTGTCTCGAAATTTTTTTCACAGATCCGTGGAAAAAGTGGACGGTAAAAACCCTTCTGCCGCAGCACTGCGAAAATTGATTCGCCAGGCAATGGAACTCAAATCTTTGTCCACAATGACGGCAGCAACTGTGAAGATGATTCGAGCCATTTTATTTGCTGAAGTTGAAATGTCAAGCAAACGAAGCACCTGCCAGCACAGAAGTTTTGCGGCGAAGAGGAAGATGAAAACGAGTCAGTTTTCGCATTGCCATGCCTCTCCCACCACCAAAAGACTGGCGACCTTCAAAAAGTAGAGGAACAAAGATAGGCCTATAACGCTGGTACATTCCATGAAGCTCAAATGAAGTTCTGCGATTCCATGCAACAGTATGTTGACAGGAACTCTTTCTGGTCGACAAGATAAATGTTACTTGAAACAAAGCAGTTATCCCAACCTTGACAAAGAAAAAGGCCTGCAAAGTACCAAGTCCGCAGTTAGGAGGCCCGTGAAGGTTCTTGAAATAGCTTAAGTCAGCAGTTGGATAAAATCATCTCGTGACAACGACCGAGCCCGTTGCGGAGCATTCTCAAGAGAAAATGAGCCCAACTGTTCTTTCATGTCCTCTGGCGCAATGCAACACGGAGAAACATAATTGGTCGACAATTCTGTCTGTATCGCCTCATTTCACAATTGAAAATATGCCTTCCCTCTTTCCACCAAAAGTGTCTTAAAAACACACGAAAATGATGAAACTGTCCCATCAATGAACGTCAAAGTGTCTCTCTCTCTCACACGATTACTACACCCCCTCCGACCCCCCCGCCAATACTCGTGTGTAATCCTCACATGGTATCAATGAACGTTTCATGACAAAGCCTATCTCGTCGCAATGTTCAATTTAGAGTTTGAGTGTGTATTTGAAATTGTGTGCTTCATCTTTGCTCGTATTTTAATAAACAAGACATTTTTTGCAAATTTTGCATACTGTTTGGAAAATGCAACCATTTTTGTATTTAATCCAACTTGTATGATTGCCGAACTTTTCTATGTTTTGTGGGAAGACGTATCTTGCATAACCACCCTCCCACCCCCCACCTCCACCCCATTCATTTACGCATTGTTGACGATGTATTATAAACTGACACAACACAATTAAAGTTTTGATTTGAGACACAAAAAACATGGTCCTTTTTTAAATTTAGAACAAGCCACAAACTCTCTCACTCTCATCTCCACCCCAACCTCACCATCTTACCACAGTCATGCACACCCACACACACTCAACAAACACACACACACACACACACCCACACACTATTACAAAACAAAAATAACATGCGAATGCACGCACACATGCAGAGCACACACGCCAACCAACCTGCCACACGCACACAACCACAAGGAGGCCAAAAAATGTGAAGAGGGCTTTTGAATCTGTCGTCCCACAAACTGCTTAGCAGTTTCAAGGTAAAATTATGACAACAAATGCGGGCCCGACGGCCGTCGTTGTTTACACCACGGCAACAGTTTTCACATAGCACCGAGAGCCTGCAGCCCGCGCCTACTAAGGGAATAATCTACTGAAACGGACTTGTAGGCTGAAGAGGCAGAGTCGAAATCTCCGTAATGTAGTATACACAGGTTAATACAATGGCGTTTCAGTGGTTTTAATTTTGAGCTATTGAATCGGTGTGATCGAAATTTTTTAAAGTACATTTTCATGCACTATAGTTCGTTGCATTTCAGAATACGATGGAGAATAATAAATATGGTTTTAAAGTACAGGGTGTTTATGGAGGAAAAAAAAAGAAATGTAATAGAAAATTGGGAGAGTCGATTGGAAGTGCTTGGTATACAAGAAAAATTCTTTGTTGGGAATTGTTATGCAGTTTGGGTAGAATCTCACTTACAGCGTCGTTTCTTGCATGGCTTGTATTGCTCTCTAATATTGACGACCAGAAAAAGCAACCCAAAGAGAGTTTTTTTCCTGGACAAAAGAACCAAGAACATGTGTCAATAAAAACAACAGCTTGTGAAGAGTTACCAATCACACCGCCTTTTAGTGTTTACGACCATTGATTCCGCACGAAGATTCACAACGGGTCAATTAAGTGATAACATTTTATTGCTTAGTGTCCAAAGGAAGAATTCATGCGTACATTAACTACATCTAATGCTCTGTCAGCTTGATTGTATTATTTGACCGATTAGAAATGCATACAAAGCAATGAATACTAGCAAACGGCCAGAGACATTATTCTTCATACTACACAGCACACAGAAAACTGTCCATGATCGTGTTTTATCATTACCCAGAGAAACAAGGTAACGAGGAACTAGCCAGTTTTAAATATCAAAATCATCAAACAACATTCCATGTCATCAGAATAACCTACACATACATACAGAGACATGCAGATTAGTAATGTTCCGGCAGATCAGAATTGGGGGGGGTTGGTTTTTTTTTTGCACCTCTATGAAAGTTCTTTTCTTTGAAAAAAACAACCCAAACAGTTACATCATCATGATTCACATTCAGTCAGAAGAAAAACTGTCATATTTATGCACACACAACACATTCAGTCCCATCTGGGTTGAGGTTTGGGGATGATATGAGGATAAGCAGGTGGCTGTATCAAGCAGGTGCGTGTACAGAATACTGCGCGGACTTTTCCTTTCATGACGTTTGGAGCTGCAGCTGTATTCCTCCTTTCTTCACATAAACTGCACCTTTGTGATAGAAAAGCGCCACTGGCTCGATCCATAGCAGTTTGTTTCATAGGGGGGTCAGGGTTGATGTCAAACGTCTTCAAGGATTGTTTTGTAGGCTGTCTTTGAAGCGATTTTTACCTCCTGGAACGCTATTCCTTGTGCAGCTAACCGAAGAACTCTCTTGGGAGCCGTAGTCTGGCATGTGCCGACTTACGTGACCAGCCAACGAAGCTGAGACAGCTTCAAGGAGTAGTTGATGCTCGGCAGGTCTGCTTGTCGAACATCTATGCATCGCCCTTTGTGGGAGGACCTAAAACGAAACCGAGCGCCTTAAAAGGTTTACGTTTATTTAGCTGCATTTCCAGTCAAAATCTGCTTTTTTCTGTTCTATTCACTCCTTCATTTGGTGGAAGAATTAGACACTGCGGAGGGAATGAACCGTGAAGAGAATATGATATTTAGATACGGTTCAGCATGGAGAATCTTGACCAAAATAGTTCATATCCTTTTTGATGCATTTGAAGGTTCGTTCACATGCAATGGCATAAGTGTCGCTATTGCAAGACCCCCATAGGTATTCCAGTCATTGCTGAATGAGAATGTGTCCCCTATCATCTGTCTAAATTGATTTCCCTTGGTCTAGTATTCTTGTCCCTTCCGTTTGTTTGTTTTACTTGTTTGTGTGTTTTAAATCTTTGCATGCAAATCAACCACTGCATTTTCTGCCTCTCTTTTTTTGGCCTAGGCTCTATGCTGACCTTTTTACTTTTATACCTCTATTGTATTTTTAATGATAGGCTAGTGGCTAGTCTTTTTCTGTTGTAGGCTGATCTGGCGACAAAAGAGTAAATGTTTATCACTAACAGTGCACAAACCATCCATCTGACGATGGAATTCGCCTGAGCACCGTTTCACAGCATTTTGTATCATCTCCGTATTTTATGAATGATTTGGTTAGAGTGTCCAAATTAATCCGCCCTTATTGATGTCAAAGAGTCAGAATGTTATAGATCGTTGTCATTTCATGTGTACATGTGTAATGCTAGATATTCCTAGTTTTTTATTGTCAGGAGTTCTCTTTTTTATTTTCTACTTTCTACGCGATGAGAATCCTGACAGATCTGTGCGTCCACTGGGCCGTACTTAAAGGCAGCGCATATGGCAACGGCGTACACACACATGCACAAATACTGAGCAAATTACGAATGCATCTGGTATCGTGGCTTGTGAGTGTGGTCAGCGCGTGTGTATGTGTGTGTGTGTGTGTTGAGTGTGTGTGTAGTGTGTGTGTGTGATGTGTGTGAGTGTTGGTGTGTACGTGTGTTACGTGTGTGTACGTGTGTTGTAATTCCTGCGCGTGCGTGCTTGTTGTGTGTGCGTGTGCGTTGTTTGTAACGTGTGTGTGATTGTGTGTGTCGGAGTGTAGTGAGTGCGTGCGTGCGTGTGTGTGTATGTGTGTGTGTGTGGTGTGTGGGGTGTGTGTGTGTGGTGTTGTGTGTGTGTGTGTTGTGTGGCAGGTGTATGCGTGAATGTGCATGAATTGATTCAGAGTGACTCCATAACTACTTACCATCAGATATGCTTTTTGTGCACTGCAGTAACAGCTGCGCTATCTCTACTCCAACAATCCTCTCCATCGCCACAACACCGCCATTATTGACTATGATGCTGTTTCCGCTATCAACCACTCACTCCAACAATCATCTCCATCACCACAAACACACGCCATTATTGTCAACGATGCTGTTCCGCCTATCCTCCACTCCAACAAACATCTCCATCGCCACAACCACCGCCCATGAATTGTCCTAATGATCTGTTCCCAATCTCCACTCCAACAATTCATCTCCATCACCAACCCCGCATTATATGTCTATGATGCTGTTACCGCTATCCACCACTCCAACAATCATCTCCATCACCACAACCACCGCCATTATTGTCTATGATGCTGTTTCCGCAATCTCATACACCAACAATCACTCCATCACCACATACCACCGCCATTATTGTCTAAGATGCTGTTTCCGCTATCTCCACTCCAACATCACACCATCACCACACCACCTGCCATTATTGTCGATGATGCATTTATTGAGCAGCACCTTTCTTGGTTCGTTTCCGTCCACCCCCCACCCCCCCACCCCTTCCCCTCTCATTCCCCCTCCCGCCACCACCAGCGACCCCTTCTTGTCTATGTCTTCTATCTGTCTGTCTGTCCATTCCTGACTGTTCGATCAGTCCTGTCTGTTGTCCTGTCCTGTCTGTCTCTCTCGCTCCTCTCTCTATCTACTCCTCTCTCTACTCTCATCTCTCTTCTCTCTCTCTCTCTCTCTCTACTCTCTCTCTCTTTCTCTCACCTCTTTCCTCTCTCGTCTCTCTCTGAGTGTGTACTGATTCTGTCTCTGGGTCACTCTATCTTTATCTCTGTCCTGTCTCTTGTCTGTCTCCCTCTCTCTGAATGTGTCTGTTTCTGTCTATATGTGTCTGTCTGTCTTTATCTCTCTCTCTCTCATCATCTCTCATCTCCTCTCTCTCTCTCTCACGTACTGTTCTCTCTGTCCTCTGTCTCTCTCTCTCTCGCTCTCTCTCTCTCTCTCTCACCATCTCCTCTCTCTCTCCTCTCTCTCTCCTTCTCTCATCTCAAATCATCCTCTCTCTCTACTCTCTCTCTCTCTCTCTCTTCTGCTCGCTCACTCCTTTCCTCTCCCCTCTCTGGCTTAATGGAAGCGCAGTAAGTAGAGGGGGCGGAAGTTTCCAAGTCTTTGAGACAATTGTAAATTGACAAGGGATCTCGGTGAACGCAATCAGAAACAATTGGGTCATCGCTTTTCTTGGAGATTTTTAAGCGCGTGCTCGCACGCACGCACGCACCACGCAACGCAACGCACCACGTACGTACGCACGCACACACCACGCACACACACACACACACACACACACACACACAAGCACACACTTCAAGCAAGCTCGCACAGCACCACGCACACACGCACGCATGCAAGCACGCACTGCACGCACGCAACGCACGCACCACGCACGCATCGCACGCACACACTACACACACACACAACACACACACATGTACACGCCCACTCGCACGCCAACGCACACACACTCTCTCACTCTCACCCTCTTCTCCTCTCTCTCGCTATCTCCACATCCTCTCTCTCTCCTCAATCTCTCTCCTCAACTCTTCTCTCTCCTCAGTTTCCCTCCCCCTCTCTCTCTTCTCTCTCTATTGGCTCTCTCTCTCTCTCTCTCTCTCATCATGTCTCTCTCTCTCTCCTCTCTCTCTCTCATCTCTCTCTCATCTTTTCTACTCTCTCTCTCACTCCTCCGTTTCTCATCTCTGGTATTATTTATTGTGTTTCATCCCATTTTAGTTGTATGAACACCTCGCTTCTATCTTTCCACCCGGCAGTACTTTTCTTTCATCTAACGGATCACAGAATTACGCATAGATTGTGCCCTTCTTGCTCACTTTTTCAAACTCTCTTTCATAACAGCTAGTTCACAGTGTTTACACAGGTTTCTGGGTGCATGTAACGTGATTACTTGGATTTACGTCTTGAATGAGAAGAGAGAGGGAGAGAGGAATGAGGGACCACACGCACACTACACACACACAACACAAACACACACACACACACACACACACACACACACAGCACACCACACACCACACACACACACACACACAGCACAACAGCACACACACACACACCCACCAGTACACCACCCACACACACACACACAACACACACACAACACACACACAACACACACACATCACACACACTGCGAGACAGACCGACAGACAACGAAAGACAGAGACCGGAGAGCCAGAGCCAGAGACAGACCGACAGACAAAAAAACTGACAGCTAGGAAAGACTCAAGACTTTGACAAACTTCACAGATATAAGGCAATAACTAAAACCAGATAGGCAGGAGACAGAGGGGGTTGGACAAAAAGAGGGAGAGAGAGACGTGGGGGGTGGGTAGAGGGGGGTGGACACCAATGCGTATAACGAATTTTCATACGGATACAGATAGCTGCAAGGATCAATTGCCATGCACCACGTACAAAAATAAAAGTGTAAAAAGTGAAGAGAGACAGACAAGATCCATGCCTACAACAATATCCAAAGGGCTCGGACCTGAATATCAACAAACCGAAAATCAAATTTCACATCATAATGTGTTAAGAATCGCAATTCTAACATTCACATTCATTCAAGCGTCTATGACGTGTATCATTTCCAAGACAGTCTACTCTAACCCAACCCAACCCCCCCCCAAACCCCCCCCCCCCCCCCCTTCCTCCGGCAATTCGTAGACCACTTTGATTCATATTTATGACGATTAAAGTCAGGTCCGACCGCCAGAGACCGTATCAAGCCGACGACTCCACTCCGAGCATAAGTGAGTGGGGGGGGGGAGAGAGGGAGGGGGAGAGAGAGAGAGAGAGTAGAGAGAGAGAGATAGAGAGAGAGAGAGAGAGAGATAGAGAGAGAGAGAGACAGCCAACAACAGACAGATAAAGACAGACAGACAGAACCGACAGACAGACAGAGATCTGATATTTAAATGAATAAGTGATTTTTTACATTGAACCATCATAAAAGAAAAAAGAATGTCTTTTGCATTGATTGAATCGTTTCATGAAAGAAACAGGCTTTTTTCTCTCTCTCTCCTCTCTTTTTTTTATTTCTTTAAATGATATGGATTGATCCCATCTTATTCCCCACCAGTAGACATATGGAATAGCTTGAAGAGATTGGAGACGTGATACAGATGGAAGGGAGATGACGACCACTTAGAGTCAAAACACGTCTGCAGTGAGTCAGGAGTGTCTCTACCGAGAATACAAAGTGAGTTCGGGGGGGGGGGGGTGTGGTGAAGATGTCAGACTCAATTGGCTGTCCAGCTCAACATGATCACTGCTCCCAGTCTTTTCAAATTTTTTTAGTTTGTTTTTTTGTGTGTATTACTTTAATATGAGTGTATGTTTGTTCGTAGAATTCCTTGGTGGGTGTTTTGTGTGTGTGTGTGTGTGTGTGTGTGTGTGTGTGTGTGTGTGTGGTGTGTGTGTGTGTGTACGTGCCTGCAATTGTTGTGTGTGTGTGTGTGGTGTGTGTGTGTGTGTGTGTGTTGTGTTGGTGTGTGTGTGCCTGCAAGTGAGCGTATGTGTGTGGTGTGGTGTGTGTGGTGTGTGTTGTGGTGTTGTGTGTGTGTGTGTGTGTTTGGTGGTTGCTAGATTTGAATGGCAAAGCTAACATAAAAATTATAATTACTCTAGATTGTTTGTGCAACCTAAATGCAAAATTATAACAAAAAATGACAATTGGTAAAAAGATGATCACTGGAAATGTTTACAATCTCACTGTCTGGGTCGCAATATAACTACAGGAAAGCTGAATTTATTATAAGGTATGATCAGTCTGTACGTATGTCCAACCCACATTATGTCGTAAGATTACTGGAAGAAATACGGACATAAAGTGTGAATATTCTAGACAGTATGCACAAGTCTCAAACCATCTAGTTGCATGATTACCATAAAAAAGCTGTTATATCCGCAATGTAGAACCATAAGGAAGTTGTGTGCAATCTCACGATCTTGTCACCAAAATACTACAAAAAGCAGACTTAATATACTATGTTACTCTCGACAGTGTGTACAATTTCACGCATACCGTTGCAAAATTACTACAGCAAAACAGATTACAAAATCGTCTCTGGAAGTTTGTACAAATTCACCATCTAATCGCAAGATTACAACTGAAAAACCCACATATCTTATTGTCAAATATAATCATCTGTGAAGCGTTTACAATCTTACTACAGAAAAGCTGATTCATATAATAAAAAGATCACAGTGGAGAATGTTAACAATCTCACTAGGTCGTAACTGACTATCAGAAATGCTGACAAAAAGTATAAATACTTTAGACAATAATGTAGATCTACATTTAGTTCGCACGATCACCACATAAAGGCTGACACATAATAAAATAAATAACTCCTACGCATGTGTGTACAATCACACATCTTGTCGCAAAGATTACTAGAGAAAACCTACCCGTTATAAAGTAAAATAACTCTAATCAGTGTATACCCTGGTCTCAAGAATCTAATAAAACCACTCAAGACCCTGTGTACAATCTCACCCGGCTAGTCGCAAGATCACAACAAGAAAAGCTTGAAATTTTAACAAATATAATCTCTCAGACCTGCTGTACACTTTCCCCATCTAATCCAAACACGATGACACAGAATAGCTGAAATACATAAATTGTAACCACATTTGAAATTGCAAGCCCATCACTAACTATCGTAAGACTACTACAGAAATGCTGACGTATACCTTTTATTATTAACCCAAAGACTTTCTTGAACTGAAAAAAAAAAGGTATGAGTGTCACAAAGGCAGAAACTGGAGCGGGGGTTGGGGGGGGGAACAACGGTAAAGGAAAACAAAAGACAGTGTAATATAAAAGACGCACTATTAGCGCATGATATCACCCCCCCCCCCCTCCTTACCCCCCCCCCCCCCCCCCCCCCCCGCGTACCTCACGAGAACGGTACCTTGGTTTCACCATAAAGGTAAGGTAGGGGAGAGAAAAAGGAAAAGAAGGGAGGGAGGGAACATCTGGCTGACTCCGCATGTGTGAAATCAGCGTCCAAACTCATTCTAAGACCACCCACATGACTCAAAGCTTGCTAGCGCAGCGTCCCTTCGTGCTGGCTTTATGGCCGGACGCGCTGTTGGTACTCCATAGCAGGATGGGGGCTACGCGACGTCTGCCGTCGAACGAGCGTTCGTGTGACTAGGTGTGGAGTGAATGGATGAGAGGCGTGAGGCAAATTCCACTAGATAGGTCACGTCCTCAATTCTTTTCACTTGATGACAAAAAGAAAACGAAACTGGAGAAAAGCACACGTTTTCACTGGAAAAAAGTGTGTGTGTGTTGTGTGTAGTGTGTGTGAGTGTGTGTGTGTGTGTGTGGGTGTGTGTGTGGTGTGTGGTTTCGGGTGGGGGAAGGACACAAATAAGTCGATCTAAATTCTAGACTGCCCAAAACAGCTTGCTTCCCTTTCTGACAAGAACTAAAAGCATCAGAGGCTGAAAGCACAATAAACTGAAACATAAGAAGCGTTTGTTTGTCTGTCTTTCTCTGTTTCCTGTTCTTGCATAGGTCCACCTCCCAATCTTCTCGAATGCCTGTTGTTTCTCTCTTAGTTTTAGGTAGGGCGTTTCGTTTTGTTTACAGCGTGTGTTGTGTGTGTGTGTGATGTGTGTGTGTGTTGTGTTGTGTGAGTGTGGTGAGTGTTGTGAGTTTTTTGTGTTGTGAGAGTGCGAGCATGCGTGCGTGACGTGCGTGTGTGTGGGTGTGGTGTGTGTGTTGTTTGTGCGTGCGTGCGTGCGTTGTGTGTTGAGTGAGAGAGAGAGAGAGAGAGAGAAGAGAGAGAGAGAGAGAGAGAAGAGAGAGAGAGAGGGCTACGGCGGGGGTGGAAACTTACTAGTGTACGTCAATGCACCTTCTGAAAGGGGGTGGGTGAGGGGGGGGGGGGGGGGGGGGGGGGGGGGGGGGGGGGGGGGGGGTGGCTCTCTATCCAAAGCGCTACACATTTCTTATCTCTTCAAAAAGCCGCAAATCTACACATGTCCATATTTATCTTCGGTAGCAGCCTCGTAGCCTTTGTAATAAACATTATCATGAATTGTGATTTTAGCCTGCAATAGTTTCCAGTAACAATCATAACCGACAGCAATTAACAAAATAGATCACTGATAAAAGGTAGTGAATAGCTGTCCTCTCAGTCACATAGAAGAACGGACAGTTACCAAGGCGGCAACAAAGACAGAAAACAGACCGTTTGATCGTCATAGCACGTTTACCAACGGAGAATAGACCAACCATGTCTTTTTACAGACAGACATGAAGATAACCGCCCAACATGTTGTCCTCAAACAGGGACAACAAAGAAAAGCAGACAAGAGGCGAAGTGGAACAGTGATTTTGGTCAGTGTCCGAGTAGTAAAAGAAGTATTGTGATGCAACACAATAGTATCAGGTACTAATGGGCGAAACGACAGAACACACTGGTCCAGACTCCAGTGGCATCAAAAGGGAAGTAAGCCGAGACACCTAATCAACACCTTACACACAAACCCGGAGTCTTTGAAGACCGTTAGATGTGCCCCACAGAAATACTTTTGCAACCCGCATCCTCCTACTCCTCCCGGTTCTCAGATTACGTATTAAAGGCAAGTTGAGTGTGAGGCCAGTCCATGCACCGATGTTGTCCCATCCATCTCTTTTCACTGGTCTTTTACCCTCCTACTTCCTCCTCGCACTGTTCCCTGGTAGAATGGATAGGCAAGACCTTGTTGATCATGATACAATACCATACCAATATCAATTCCATAATATCACTATGGCCCATTTGCCAGCAGGACTTCTTATGTCCACTGTGCGTTGCCTTACACTGGGCTGGAGTCCTCCAAACTGGCAATGTGGCCTCTGCAAGAGAGGCCAAGGATCTTACGGAAGCAACTCATCTATAATGCCTGTATCCTTCTCCCAATTTCAATGTCAGAGTCCACGACATTATAAAGGCATAAAGCAAATATGACAAAGCCCCAGGGAGAAAACACCAAGCCTCACTCCAACAATTGTCTTGCACCAGTCACCAATGGTGCATTGAGGAACACTGGCGCTGGTGCCTATCGAAGAGGCATTCAATGGTCCTGATCAGGTTGCCGTTGATGTTTGTTACAGTCTCCTGTCACCCATTATGCAGCACATGCCCCACCCAGTCGAAGGCGTTTTTGAAATCCCAAAAATGAGGACAGGTCCTGCGAAGCTGATGATCGACGATAGATGAAGTTAGAAGAAAGTAAGAGTAATGTAAAGTAGATAATTTTTTCATCTTAAGCAATAAATCATTACGTCGTGCTTTTATAACATTTAAAAAAAACACGGTTTTTATATAAGACCATCTGTATAAAAAAAAAAAAAAAAAGAAAGAAAGAAGCTTAGCATTCTGATATTGACAAATTTTAACTCCGTTACATTCTCAAGTTGCTCAAAATGGCCCTCTCTGTATTGTTTTTCTTTTTTCAAAGGTAGAGAGAAGGCGCGCGCGCGCACACCGCACGCACAACACACATTTCACACACACACGACACACACACACACACACACACACACAACACAAACACACAACAACACACACACAACCAAAAAACATAAACGGTCAAAAAGACGAACAGATAAGGACACACCATCGCATGAACACCCACTGAATTTTCTGTTTAAAAAAAAAAAAAAAAAACCGTTCCCTCTTCTAACCCCAAACACAACACAATACGGAATAACTCCCCATAAAAGAACTGCCTATACTTTGCGTAGGTAGTCGACAAAAAAGTCCCTTACATGATTTCTTTTTCGTTCTCCATTTCCCGCGCCTTAGTGTCTCAGCGAATGGCAAATGCCTTAACTCCACGTACATCAACAGGCATCGAAGATGAAGCAAAAAGAGAAGAAAAACAAACCACACACCCACACACAAAAAGACCATTCAAACATTTGCTTCTGAACGTGACCTTCGTTTCGACTTTTACAGATTCACCGATATATCGCTGAAACATAAACTCCAGTCTTCACGGCCGGACTCTGTCGTCTGAGATTTGAAGAATTGTTTGTTGATAGGAAACAAGTATCCAGAGTAATGGTCAGAGTTTGTCCTTGAGCTCTCAACTGGCACCTCCTCCCCCCACCCCCACCCCTTCCCGCATCCTCCTCAGTCATCTTCTCCCCAACCACCTTTACCGTCATCTCCCTGTCCACCTTCCATCTTCTTTTTCCCTAACCCACCCACACCTACCCCCTCTCCTTCCGATGCTTGCCCCCTCTGTTATCTTTCCCTCCGCCCCACATCTTCTTCTATCTATCTCCCACATCTTTTTGCGGTCAGCTTTGTCGGTTTCCTGTCAGCTGACGAACTCATCTGTCTCGTCTGTCTGTCCTGTCTGTCTTCTGTCTGTCTGTCGAACGTTTTCTTTCCATCCCCCTCGCCACCTCGTAGCTCTCCATCTCTCCTCTCTCTCCTCTCTCTCTCATCTCACTCTCATCTCTCGTCTCTCTCTCATCCTCTCTCCTCTCTCTCTCTCTCTCTCTCTCTCTCTCTCTGTCTCTCCTATCTCTGTCTCTGTCTCTCTCTGTCTGTCCCTTGTAGAGCCGACTCTTTCTATCTCTCTCTCTCTCTCGTCTCTCTCTTCTGTCACACTCTCTCCCTCTCTCTCTCTTCTCATTCTCTCTGTCCTTCTCTGTCCTGTATCTCTGTCTCCATCTTGGTCTCTCTCTGTCTCTCTCTCTCACTTCTCTTTCTTTCTTCTCTCTCTGTGTGTCTCTGACTCTGTCTCTCTCTGTCTCTGTCTCTCTCTTTGACTGTCAGTCTGTCTGCCTGTCTGTCTGTCTGTCTCTCTCTCACTCTGTACTGTCTCTCTCTCTCGCTCTCCCCTCTCTCCTCTCTCCTCTCTCTCTCTCCTCTCTCTCTCTCTCTCTCTCTTCTCGCTCTGGACGTTTTCCTCCCAGCCACCCTCACACCTCCTAGCTCTCTCTCCCTGTCTCTGTCTCTTCTGTCTCTGTCTCCTCTCACTCTGTCTGTCTCTCTCTCTCTCTCACTCCTCCTCTCTCTACGCTCTCGCTCTCACTCTCTCTCATCTCTGTCTCTCTACCCTCTCTTCTTGCGCCATCTTGTTCTTATCTCTCTCCTCTGACACATTCTCTCTCACTCCTCTCTTCACTCTCTCTCTGTCCTTGATCTCTCTTCCCTCTCTCTCTGTCTAGTCTCTCTGTCCTCCTCTCTCTCTCGCTCTCGTCTCGCTCTCTTTCACTCTCCCTTCCCCCCTCTCTCTCCTGTCTCCTCTCGACTCTCTCTCCGTCTCTCTCACTCACTCTCTCCTCTCTCTCTCTCTTCATCTCTCTTCACTCCATCATCTCTCTCTCGTCTCTCTCTCTCTCTCTCTCTTGCACTATCTTGTTCTTAATCTCCTCTCTCTGTCTCCTCTCTCTCTGTCCTTGTTTCTCTCTCTCTCCTCTCTCTCTCTCCTCCACTCTCTCACTCTCTCTCTGTCCTGTCTCTGCCTCTCTGCCACCCCCTCCCCCTCTCTCTCTCTCTCTTTTCTCTCTTTCTCATCTCCCTTCCTCACTCTCTCTGTCTTTCTCTTGTCCCTCTCTCTCTCTCTCTCTCTCCTCTCTCTCGTACTCTCTCTCCTTCTCTTTAGTCTCTATCTCTTTCTCTCTCCCTTCCTCTCTCTCTGTCTCTCTCTATGTCTCTCTCTCTCTCCGTCTCTCTCTCTGTCTCTCTCTCTCCCTTCTCTCTCACTCATCTCCCTCTCTCTCCTCTCCTCTCTGCCTCTCTGTCCCCACCCCCCCCCGCCCCCCCCCCACTCTCACTCGCTTGACTGCAAATGTGCAGATCAGTACATCCTTAATCAATAGCAACGAAAGGTTTGTGATCTTAATATGTCCACAAAGAAACCATAGTTATGAAGATATGGGCGCACTGATTGACTTTGGAGAATGTGTAACACCTCAACAAAGTACCATAAACGCCAATGTGTTTCAATGCCTCTAATACCTACACATCCGAAAGCTAACCAACGGTACAAATTAAATAAAGCGTTTAAATTCAATCCGGCCAAGAAAAGCCTAATCTCCCCAACGCACCCTCCTCCCCCCCCTCCCCCCCTTCCTATTTTTTTATAGAGATTGTATTTCGGGGTAGAGGTGATAAAAATATTCTCTGTTTGTCTTAGCTACATGTCTTTCCTCTAAAGTGATTAAAAGACAAGGAACAAAATGGTTTGAGAATATGGAAAGACCACGCACGCGGCACGCACGTGCGTTTATGTGCCTGTCTGTCTGTTTCTGTGTCAGTTCCGTAGGCACACTAGTGGAAGTAGTGTTGAGTATGTATGTTTTTGTGTGTATTATCTCTGTATATTTTTCAGTGGGGTGCATGAGTGTGCGCCTGATTGAGAAATTCCCGACTTCCACTATAACCTCGTTCCTCCTTTGTGTTTCTATATGTGTGTATCCTACCTCTCCCCTTCTCCTCCCCGCATCCCCCCCCCCATTCTCCACTCTCTCTCCCTCTCTCTCTCTCTCTCTCCTCTCTCTCTCCTCTCTTTCTCTCTTTTTCTCATCCCCGTTTCCTCCTCTCTCTCTCTCTCTCTCTCTCTCTCTTTTCTCGATCCTCCTCCCACCCCTTTCCTTTTTTCTCTCGCACTCCCTTCATCTCTCTCTCTCTCTTCCTCCTCCACCTTCCCGTTCCTATCTCTCTCTCTCTCTCATCTCTCTCTCGATCTCACGTCTCTCTCTCTCTCTCTCTTCATCACTCTCTCTCTCTCACTCTCTCATCCTCTCTCTCTCTCAGCTCCTAAGTTCACAGATACCCAGGAATCATTCCATTGATCCCTGCTGTTCTAATGAAAAAATAATAATAGGAGCAAATGCAAGAAGTTAAAAAAAGAAGAAGAAAAGAAGAAGAAGAAAAGAAGAGATGAAGAAGAAGAAGAAGAAGAAAAGAAGAACAAGAACAAGATACAAAGAACAAGAAGAACAAAAACAAGAAAACAAGAAACGAAGACGAAGGCGAAGACGAAGACGACGACCAAGACAACGACGACCAAGACGACACGACACGACGACCACGACGCTAAGACCAAGATGACCGACGACGACGACGAACGACGACCAAGACAAGACCAAGAACGGACGACGACGATGACGACGACGACGACGACGACGAAGAAAGAAAGAAGGAAGAAGAAGAAGAAGAAGAAGAAGAAAAGACGAAAGAAAGGAGGAGGAGGAGGAGGAGGAGTAGAGGAGGAGGAGGCGAAGAATATGAAAACACAACAAGAACAACAAGTAGAAAAACAAGAATAAGACACATTAAGAAGAAGAAAATACGAAATGTAAGCGAAACAAGAAAAATAAAGAATGACACTTATCGAAAGTTGCGCAAGGAGATCCAAGCATATTAGAAACAGAGTTCTGGTCGTGCATACATTAGGGCGTTAACCAGTCTCAACTATCGAAACACGGAAAGCACAACACAACAGTAAAGTATCCCCCACCCACCCACCCATCCCCCGATATCCTGCGCGCAGTGGTCTCTGTTGGAGTAAGGAATTGCGTCGTCTCTCCTTTTCAACTATCCTGGGTCCTCTCACTGCCAGATATCTGAAAGACGAACACGAACTTTGTCCCATAATTACGGGAGATACTGGGCGAGCCTATCTCACCAATAATTCACTTTGGATCACTCCTCAGTTCAAACTGGCGCAATACGTCACGATGACTGTTCGTAAACGAGCTTATATTAAAATCAAGTGTCTAGGAAGCGACATAACTTAACTTTTTGGGTGGCTTGGGCGCACATAGCTTTTAATACCTTCCTACCTGGAAACTCTTTTCATGAACCAAGGAGTCAGTCGAGAGAGAGTAAGAAAGTAAGGGGGGCCGCGCGCGGCCGCGCGCGTGTGTGTGTGGTGTGTGTGTGAGTGTGTGTGTGTGTGTGTGTTGTGTGTGTGTGGTGTGTGTGTTGTGAGTTGTGAGTGTTGTGTGTGGTGTGGCGTGGGTTGGTTGTGTGTGTGTGTGTGTGTGTGTGTGTGTGAGTTGTCATTACAACACTATGTTAATCTGACAGAAAATGTTCAGTCAGCAGTCAGTCAGTCAGAGTCTGTGTGTGTGTGTGTAGGTGTGTGATGTTGTGTGTGTGTGTGTGTGTGTGTGTGTGACTGATTGTCAGTACACACTATGTTAATCTGACAGAGTAAATGTTTCAGTCAGTCCAGTCATTCAGTGTGTTGTGTGTGTTGTTGTTGTGCGTGAGTGTGTCGGCGTGCGTGCGTGCGTGCGTGCGTGCGTGCGTGCGGTGCGTGCGTTGGTGTGTGTTGGGCGGAAGGAGAAGTGGGATGGGAGCTGGTAAGGGGAGAGGGAGGCGTGGTTAAAAGAAAGGAAGCAAAGGATGGGCATGGAGAGAGGGAGAGGGGGGGGAGGGGAAGGAGAGGGGGCAGGAGAGGGAGAGGGCTAAGTCTTGCTGTCAGTCCCCAAAATAAGGCACAACCTTTTCCGGTATTTTTTTTATTAAGGAAAAAAGCTGAGCCAACGTTTCCTGCAGGAGCAGAGAATCTAAACTGTCTGTGATATGGGTTTGTTTCACAAAACCCACGAGTCCGATCGATGAAGACTTCTGCAGAATCCATTTCTATAAGAAGCCATTTATGATTCTTTTGCGGGGAACTTGCCAATAACTTAGACCCTTCAATTCAAGATTTCAAATTTCAAGTGATTCAGATATCGCCTCTCACTGTCCTCTGTGTCCTCTTACCATCTCTCTGTCTCTCCACCTCATCCTCCTCTCTCTCGTCACTCATTCACTCTCTCTCTCTGCTCTCACTCTCCTCACTCACTTCTCTCCTCTACTTCAGTGGTCTCTTCACTGTCTACTGTTCTCTTCTCTCTCTCTCTCTCTCCTCCTCCTCTCTCTCTGCTCTTCTCTCTCTCCTCTCTTCAACTCGCACAGCCTTCAAGTCCTCTTCAGCTGTCCCCTCTCTTCACTCTCCTCCTCTCTCCCTCCACCTCTCTCTCATACTCTCTCTCTCTCTCTCTCATCTCTACTTCTTCAGTTCACTCAGCTGTCTCTCTCTCTCACCCACCTCACCTCGTCACTCTTCCTCCTACTCTCTCTCTCTCTCTCTCTCTCTCTCTCTCTCCCTGCATCAATGTCCATCAGCTGTCTCTCTCTCTCTCTCTCTCTATCTTCTCACTTCTCTCTCGTCACTCTCTCACTCTGCTTCAATGACTCTCAGCTGTCCTCTCTCTCTCTCTCTTCACTCTCTCTCTTCTCTCTCACTCTCTCTCTCTCTCACTCATCTGCTCAGTGTCTCTTCAGTCGCTGTCTCTCTCTCTCTCTTCACTCTCTCTCTCATCTCCTCTCTCTCTCTCACTCTCTCAGCTTCAATGTCTTCTTCAGCTGTCTCTCACTCTCTCTCTCTCACTCTCTCCTCCACCCGTCTCTCTCCTCAACATCTCTCTCTCATCTCTCTCTCTCTCGTCTCTGCTTCAGTGTCTCTCAGCTCTCTCTCCTCTCTCTCTTCTCTCTCTCTCTCTCTCCATCATCTCTCTCTCTCTCTCTCATCTCTCACACTTCTCCTGCATCAATGGCTCTTCAGCACTCTCTCTCTCTCTCTCACACACTCATCTCTCACTCCCTCCTTCGTCTCTCCTTCGTCCTTCCATCACACATCTCTCACTCTCTCTTCTCCATCTCTTCAACTCTCACGCTTCAGTGTCTCTCAGCTCTCTCTCCACTCACTCTCCTCTGCTACAAATGTCCTCTTCAGCTGTCTCTCCTCTCCTCTCTCTCTCTCTTCTCCTCTCTCTCTCTCTCATCTTCACCTCTCTTCTCTCTCTCTCCACTCAGCTTCAATGTCTCTTCAGCTGTCCTCTCACTCTCTCTCTGATTCAATGTCTCTTCAGCTGACTCTCTCTCTCTTCTCTCTCACTCTCACTCGTCTCCTCTCTCTCTCTCTCTCTCTCACTTCAATGTCTCTTCAGCTGACTCTCTCTCTTCTCTCTCTCTCTCCTCTCTCTCTCTACTCTCACTCTCTCTCTCACTCACTGCTTCAATGTCTCTTCAGCTCTCACTTCTCTCTCCCTCTTCGTCACCGCTTCATTGTCTCTTCAGCTGTCTCTCACTCTCTCTCTCTCTCGCTCTCTCTCTTTCTCCATCCTCTCTCTCTCTCTCTCTCTCTCTCACTGCTTCAATTCCTCTTCAGCTCTAGCTCTCTCTCTCTCCTCTCTCTCTCTCTCTCTAACACTCTCTCTCTCTCTCTCTCTCTGCTTCAGCTGTCTCTTCTAGCTCACCTCTCTCTCTCTCTCAATCTCAAACTCTCTCCAGCTCATCCTTCTCACTCCTCTCCTCATCCACCTCCTCTCTCACTCTCTCTCTCTCACTCTGCTCTCTCTGCCTTCAATGTCTCTCAGCTGTTTTCTCTCTCTCTCTCTCCATCACTCACTCTCTCTCTCATCACATCTCTCTCTCTGTCTCTCTCTCTGTCTCTCTCCTGTCTCACTCTCCATCCTCTCTCTCCATCCTCTCTTCTCGTCTCACCTCCTCTCCTCTCTCACTCTCTCTGCATCAATGACTCTCAGTTGTTCTCTCTCCTCTCCTCACTCTCTCTCTCTCCTCCGATCTCACTTCTCTCTCTCTCTGTCTCTCTCTCTCTCTCTCTCTCTCTCGGTCTCTCTCCTCTCTCTCTCTCTCTCTCTCCTCTCTCTCATCTCCTCCTCTCTCCTCTCACTCTCTCTGCTTCAATTCGCTTAGCTGTTACTAGTCGTCCCCCCCTTTCTCTTCACTCTTTCCTGCGGTTTACAGGGATGAATCTGGCAGAGCTGTCTGATGCTGGTACCTGAGAATCTCTTCACGCAAACCGATACCCACTTAAATCTTCAGCATGAACCATGGTATTGGAGGGAGAACTTTTGATTTTGTTTTCTTTGGAAATTGATTGATTGCTTTTTTGTTTTCTGACAAAGCAAGACATAAGTAAGTGCTGCACGATGAAAGACACATGAACAATCATTATTAAAGTTATCTTTGTGTTCATTACGAAATGCACAGTGGGCAGGGAATGTGGGGTGGGGGTAGGGGGAGAGGCGGGGTGATTAGCAATGGCACCCTCTCTCCGAGTATCCTGGAGTATGATAGGTGTGGTAGAGTGTGTTGTGTGTGTGTTGTGTGTGTGTGTGTGTGTGTGTGGTGTTGTGTGTGTGTGTGAGTGTGCGTGCGCGTGTGTGTATGTGTGTGTGAGTGTGTTTGTGGTGTGTGTGTGTGTGGTGTGTGTGTGTGTGGTGTGTTAGTTGTGTGTGTGTGAGTATGTGGTGTTGTTCCGTGTGTGGTGTGTGTGTGGGTGGTGTGTGTGTGTGTGTGTGTGTTTTGTGTGTGTGTGGGTGTGTTGGTGTGTGTGTGTTGTGTGTGAGTATGTTGTGGTGTGTGCGTATGTGTGTGCGTGCTACGTGTGTGTGTGTGTGTGTGTGTTGGTTTGTGGTGTGGGGTGTGGTGTGTGTGTTTGCGGTGAGTGCGTGCGTGCGTGCGATGTGATGTGTGTGAGTTGTGTGACTGTGTGGTGTGTGTGTGTGAGGTGTGTGTGTGTGTTGGGTGTGTGTGTGTAGTGAGTATGTGTGTGTGTTGTGTGTGTGTGGTGTGTGAGTGTGTGTGTGGTGGTGGGGGTGGGTATGTGTGTGTGGTGTGTGTGTGCGATGTGTGGCGTGCGTGCGGCGTGCCGCCGCTGGTGTGCGTATGTGTGGTGTGTGAGTGTGTGTGTGGTGTGTGTGTGTGTGGTGAGTGTGTGTTGTGTGGTGTGTGCGCGCGCGCGCGCGCGCGTGCTTCTGTGTGGTGTATGTGTGGTGTGTGTGTGTGTGAGTGTGTGTGTGTGTGTGTGCGTGCGTGCGTGCTTGCGTGCGTGCGTGCGTGCGTGCGTGCTGCTGCGTGCGTGCGGTGCGTGCGTTGTGTCCATGACCATAACTCACATTACGTGACTAAAAACTTACACGTAGAACAATCAGAATCGTTATGCATAACTGTACACAAGTGAAAGGGATTTTTCACCACCAGTAAGACTACTATAATAGATGACTCTCCACACGAAAACCATACTTATACGATTTCTCCCACCTCCTACATACTCCCTTCTTCCTCTTTCCTTCCCTCCCCCAATCCCTCCTCCTCTTCCCCTTCCTTCACCCACACACCCTATCACCCTCCCTCCTACCCTCACCTCCACCCCAAATTATTCCTTTTTTGCTTCAGTTTTACAGCCTGACCAAAAGATTGATGGATTATATATTGTTTTATTCTAACAATTCACCCTAAATATAGCCTCTCCCTTCTTCCATCTGACCTCACCTCCTCCCCCCCCCCCGCCCCCCATCTCCCCCGCACCCCACCCCCACCCCCATTTCTTTCTTTTCTTTTCTTTCTGCGTACGCAGCCTGATACCACCTGCGACACGCCGTGTATAAGACAGGCAGTGTAGTTTGGTGAGTATGACCGTATTTACACCACAAAACACCACTCTGTCTATACCAGGCACATTTATTCCGCAGGAGAATCAGCCTCGTACCGCAGAAAGAAAGAAACAAAAAAAGAAGGGGTGGGGTGGGTGCGGGGAGGGGGTGCGGGGGTGGTGCGGGGGTGGGGGGGAGAGGGGGGAGGAGTACAGATGGACAGAAGGAGAGGACATATTTCAATTATTGTTCCATTCTTCTTCCTTGAATGTCCCCTGAATTCCGATCCTTCCTATCAAGCCGTTTCCTTTGCCCCCCTCCCCCCCCCCCCCACCCCTCCCTCTTTCCCTTCCTACCACCTTTCCATCCCCCCCCCCCCTTCCCGCCACTTTCCTTCCCCTCCCCCTCCCATCACTTCTCACATCTGTATCTGGTCCATATTCAGGAGGAGGAAACCTAGCCCTTCTTCTCGTTTTCACCT
The DNA here is from genome assembly GCA_018398815.1 of Conus ventricosus. Lineage (NCBI taxonomy): Eukaryota > Metazoa > Mollusca > Gastropoda > Neogastropoda > Conidae > Conus > Conus ventricosus. Next base: position 54,786,717 of record CM031598.1, on the reverse strand, counting down.
AATCCTACTTCCACTTGTAAACCGGTTTCTACACGATCTCCTCACTCTCCCTCAAAATCCTCTTACCTGACTGTCTTCCGCGTGAAAAATACATCTTTTTTTCACTCTATAGTTTTTTGTTGTTGTTTTGTTTTTTTCAAATGGGTGGAATTGATCAACATTTTATTCATAAGTAATGTGTGGCAATCCTCCGAGGAAGACATAAAAATCGTCCCAAAATGTTGAGAGAACTTTTATCGTGAGTTGGGTGTGTGTGTGTGAGAGTGTGCGTCGTGCGTGCGTGCGTCGTGCGTGCGTGCTGCGTGCGTGCGTGCGTCGTGCGAGCGTGCGTTGCGTGCGTGCGTGCGTGAGTGTGTTTGGAAGAAAGCTCTGATGAAATTTCAAATAAATTTAAATGGTCGTGACAAATTGAAAAGAAAAGAAGCGTATGCAATTTGAATGAGGTTACTGCGCTGACAGTCTTTTAAGGAGGTCATATGAAGGTTTTGTTTTCTTCTTTTTTGGAAATGCCTTCCTGCTCATTTTCTACACCTAATAAACCTCAATTAGTTTGTTTTTTGTTTGTTTCTAAATCAGTGAATGTTTAAAAAGCAAATGGGATACCCACATGGAAATTTTAGGGAGATAAGGAACGCATTTAAGTAAATGAAAAAGAAAGAAAGAAAGAAGAAAGAAAGAAATAAAATGGAACCCAGCCGCCGTGCGAAGTGTAGCGTCGCGGACAACCCGGCTGGAGTCGTGGTTCCTAATCCCATTAGAGTCATGTGGGATATTTTCTGCCCCGACCGCTCCTAACCCAGAGTTGAGTTAGCCACGGGCTCAACAGGGGAAGACTGGGGCTACAAACTTGAGTTTCATAAACCACTATCATGGATGCGTCCTCTGGAGTGTTGTTCATTTCTGACGCAACACTGCAGGTTGTCCTGTAGCTCGACGGTCCAGTTTAACGCCGTAAATGTTATTAAAGTAAGCGAATACCACATCCCTGTCATACAGTCTCAGACTGAATGGATATAAGCGTAACATTAATCTTCATCATCCTCATCCACAACATCAGCAACAACAACAACAACAAAAACAACAACAAAACCACCTCAAATTCAGTGGCCTACGGATCTGTTCTCGTGGTACTTCAGTTTTCGTTTCCTTTGCACGCTCTTGTGATAGGAGTGCCTTGGTTTGATACCGTCGGTAGTCACCCAGCAATCGCAAATTCCATGAGGCTTGTTCGTAAGGACATGGTGCCCCCCCCCCCCCCCCCCCCCACCCCCCCCCCCTCAGGAGGAAAGCTCACTCACGCCTGGGCTCCGCTACTAACAATCATAGTCGATCAGCATGAGGCTCAGTAGATGGTGTACTGCCGTGTGTTGTGTCCGAATGGGCGCCACTGAACACCACCGGAGTGACACGGCCGGCAGTGCAGTGTCACCTCCGTGGGAGTGCCTCTTGACTGACTTTGACATTTGACTGCTTCCAAGTGGATTGCAGGTGCCAGTGCTGCGGCAGCCGGGCAGGTGCTTGTGGCAGTGGACAGGTGTCCGAATGAACGTCACGGTGCAAGCCACAGAGGGGGCACCGAAGATATGACGGCAAAAAAATAAAACCAAAAAAAAAAAGAAGAAAAGACAAGAAGCCTCAGACGATCCATACGCCTACTTCGATCTCTTAGAGTGGGAAATGAGCACACAGTTTAGACTGGTTTACATGCTGGTCGGCTAAGTATCTTAACATGGAGGTCCACAAAAAATCACATTCTCTCTCTCTCTCCTTCTCATCTCTCACACTCTCTCTCTCTCCTCTCTCACCTCCTCAGTACCAAGGGCTCAAACCATGGTCTATGGATAAACAAGTAAGAGTTCAAACCATTGGAGTGTCGCGGCCTGTCAGTTGCAAAAACTCCCCAGAGAGGGGAGTGCTGACAGCAGAAGATCGGTAAGAGAAGAAGCACCCTCAAGCAAGTGTATCTGGCACTGGCTTCTCAACTCCTGATATTTCCAAGGACAGTGCTCATCCAGGTCAAGATAGCATGACAAGATGCCCTCAACTGCAACAATTTTTGGCGCTGCGGGGATTTCGAACCGTAACTCCTGGATGCTTAGACTCCCAAGGCCAAGTCTAGCGGTGGGTTGGGGGGGGACGGATGTTCATACCCTATAGTCTTAACGGACATCCGTTCTAAGCCGGGATATATAAAACCATACGAAAATCACCTTTGCCTTTCACCTCAAGCAGACCCCCCCCATCTGGGAACTCTTTTCAGCTGCCTCTGTCATTATCTCTAGGGTTCTGTCCACATCTTTACCAGAAAATTCCAGAGCTGTAAACAGAAGTTATAGTCGATGATCCACAGACCCCTCTCCCATCCTATATGCCGCAGACTAGAAAGCTAGATAGTCTTGGCTTCTGTCTCTTCTTACCAGAAATCGCGTGCTGAACATAATATCATAGCTGAAGAGCATACAAAGCCCCTCTCTCCAATCTCTATTGCGAGAACTATCGAAACCAGATTCCCTTGACCTACTGTCTAACTGGAACACTTCTCCGTCCTTGTCTGTAACCTCAGATCGTCCTGCACCCGTGTAACACACACAGCAGATCTGCTATATGACGATACTGGGAGATTCCAAAAGATCCCAGCTCCACATGTCGTCCTACCATATGGTCCTCGTGTCGGAAACTCAAATTGGTGCTGTAGAATTGGAAAGTAAATGTTCAAACCACTGGAACTATAACCTTAAATCTGACACCACACACACAAACACACACACTCACGCACGCACGCACACACGCACGCACGCACGCACAGCACGCACGCACAACGAAAAAAATGTCACAAAAAAGGGAGGATTAATCACGATTTTAGGAAAGTCTTTATTGAACGGCGTTAATGAAAATTGTGTAACTAAACCGAGGAACGAACGGAAAAAAAACAAACAAAAACTTTAACACATATGCGACGCGTTTCGACGTCTGGGTCTTCTTCAGGTAAGACAAACTGATGAACAAGCCAAAAAAAAAAAAGGTAATAACCAAGGAAATGACTCTGCTGACAAAAGCCATATATATATATATATAAGCAATATTCCCCTCATTTAATTAGAAGTTAGGCAGTGGAAGATATTAGTGACTCATCAGAGAGGGTTTTAAGATAAATTATCAAATACAGGAATGAAAGTGAATAGAAGAGAAGTAATTTATGAACCAGCCATTAACCAAAGAGACATGATTCACTGAACACTCTAATATTTCTATTAAAAAAATTTTTTTTAATCTGATGGAAATTAGTCCCTCCTAAAAACTAAGCTCTGTCCAAA